>VZDJ01000782.1:5215725-5403929 GCA_008694505.1 Cyanoderma ruficeps
TTTTTTTTTTTTTTTTCTTTTCTTAACATGTGCCAATTATTTGTCTCCTATCTGCAGGTACTGGCAAGTATCAGCGCTCTAGTCCCACTGTCTACAGCCTTATCCATTTGGCGCCTGCTCCAGCCCTCTCACATTACCAGCAGTAGGGTCTGTTTTCAGCTGTGAAAAGCTGTGAGCATGACTCCATTCTTCCCCTCCTCCCACTGCAGACTCTCTCCCCCTTTTCCTTCTTTCCCTCTCATCCTTCTGCTCCCAGGGCTCCATCCAAGAGCTGTGAAGCAAAAAACCCCAAACTGTGGTAACCTGCTAGACTGTGGCACTGGGGATTTATAACCTCCCTTGAACTGTGTGGTCATAGCCCCCCTGCATGGGAGCACCCACGGCAGCTAAAAGCCCACTTTAAGCAGGTTGCATGACAGATTGTCTCCAGGGTGGGCTGATCTGGCATGGAGAGGCAGGAGCTGTAAGCAAGGAGATGGGACAGCCATGGGTATAAAATTCAGAGCTACTATCTTAGCTTCTCTCTAGTTCAGGAGCCTGAATATTCTCTGAACTATTCTTCCCCTTCCGAAAACATCTTTTTGTCCTCTTTAATTTGATCATTTCGTGTTTGTCTTGCTTATGCGTTTTTAATTTTTCTCCACCATTTCTCTAGGAAGTGAGGATGGAAGGATGGAGGAAGGGAGGAGGGATGTCTGCTCCTTCTCACCCTCATAGTAACTCCAGGACTTGCAGGTTCAGTAACTACCCAACTAGATTTCAGAGGTAGGTTGTTCCTGCGAGTTTGGTGGAAACAGCCAATCCCAAAGAGGGGAGTTCATCATCAGGGATGTCCTTTGGCGATGACCAGCCTTCTCTATAGAGAGGAGATATGAAAGTCCCAGCCCTGAGAAAGCCTTGTCCAGGCACACGAGGTACCCAGGAATCAGACTATGAGACAGGAATTTGTTACAAAACAGATAGTGTTTGCTCTACTGACACTCTCTTTTATATTGAATCACAGCTAAAAATGTTGAGCCAAATTGGTAGAATTTTCAGAGATGCCCAAGAGATGGTGTGCAAAAGGATTTTCCTTTGGGGGCCACATAGAACTGGGGGCCTGCTGCTTAGGTATCTTCTTTTTGGCAAACTTGCTCAGAAGAAAAATACCATGGATTAACCAAGAAAAGTACTATTTAGCTATCCTTTTGGCAGTGAAATTGTGGTATGAAGGGTAAGAATACAAAATAAACTTCAAATAATTTTGTAACATAATTGGGACTTATCTGTAACATTACTTTTCCCATGTAGGAAGTATCTTTTCCCACCATGGCAGTTTGGTCCCTGAAGGATTTCAGAAATTTTTAAATGTGGCCGAAACAGTCACAGAGATTTGCACACACTGCTATGTGGCATTTTGGGCTACGGGGTGCTTTGTACAAGAAATAGACAGGTTTTTTAATATATTTTTAAATTTTTGGGTTTTTTGCTGTTTGCCAGCCATCCCTCTGCCTCAGGGTAGTATTGACAGTTACAGAATATAAAACTACCTCTTTATCTACACCTTTTTTTCTCATTTCCTCTCTGACTGCCTTTGAGTGAGTGTTGTTACAGAAAACGACTCATTCAGAGCAGCATGTCTAATTCTTCATTCCTAGGCCTCTTGCATTTCCTACACTATGTTTTACTGGTTTTGGTTTCGAAAAAGAAAAAGCAGTTTCCAAAAATGAATTAATCAGATTTGGCATATTTTTAATTCCCCCCCTTGCCCTTTTTTTTTTTTTTTAATGTAACCGAATGAACTGAATTATAAGAAAAATCACTGGAGTGAAAGAGCACTCCACCACTCTTCACTTTGACACTTCACCAATGTTTTTCACTTCCAGTGCTCCTGCTGATATTATTTTTCTGCTTCTACCTGTAAGAACCAGGGAATTTGTGTAGATATCTGTCATTGGCCAGGTCTCGTTTTGGCTTTGAAAACTATTACATACCTGCAAAGCATTCATCTAAAGTCCACATTTGAAGTTGACTGCTGTGCACAGGTTGAATTCCTCTGGTACATATGCTTGCACTGATTACTACTCAGCAACTGGGCATGCAAGTGCACAAAGCACCTCTAGCAAGCAGGAAGTTATTTTTGGAAGAGTCTGCCAGAGCATGAGTTTGCTGCTCTGCTGAGTGACCAGCATGGCATGTCTGTCCTACATGAGGAAAAATCCACTATTAATGCAGTGTTCTTGCCAAATAATTTCAGTATGGAGCCTATGGAAAGATTTGTTCTCAAATCTAGCTAAACCTACTGGATGATATATATCCCCAATACTGGTTGTCATCCTCAGCTGATTGGCAGACACTGACCCGATATTTTGTGCCAGCATTCATTCAATTCCAGCAAAATTAGAGGGCTAGCTAGGTGCAGGAGGCATAGGATTAGAGAGTTCCCTTATGAAGTTCAACTGGTAGAGTAGGGGTTGCAGAAACTTCCAGCAATGGTTACCCCTGCAGTGCACAGGTAGTGGCCAACTCAGCCCAGCTGGATCCACAAGATTCCATGTCTTTCCAGTACGAAGTGGTTGGTTTTCATTCTTTCATCCATTCCATTGTTGTTTGGGAAACCTTTTCTGTCATGCCAACTGCAGGCTATGGTGGTTTGCCTGCACAAATCCCTGTTCTCTCAGGAGAGCCCATTTCAGATGCTTTGAAAAGAGGCTCAGACAGATTTTCAAGCATGTTGGGGACCAGCCCAAATCTTTGGCTTGCTCTTTCTTTCCTGAAGCAGCTCACATACTCTTCCTCATACCCAGTACCTCCATGGGTTGATTGATCTCCAGCCTATTAGCTGCTCCCTCAGCTTTTGGTGAGGAAGAGATTTGCAATCACTCAGTGCAAAAGTGAGTTTTGGGCACCTTGAGGTCTCTGTTAAAACACTTGCTTTGATGTAGCTTTTTTGGCTGGTTTGTTTGCATCTTGCTGTTGAGCACTTTTCTTGGTATCTCTATCACATGTTTTGCCTCACACACATTTCCCTCACAATAGTGCTTAGGGTGTTTGTAAGCTGTTTTGTTTGGAGAGGGGAAATGTGATGCAATTTAATTTCTGTTGCCCAAGCCCTGCTGTCCTGAGGGAAAGAGGGATCAATTGCTATGAGATTCTTGTTAATGGTGTGAAGCCCTTATGTGGGCTTCACACCATTAGTGGTGTGGACTATAGTGGTTGGACTATATTCTTTCTTGTGGTTTTACCTGAGCCTAACTAATCATTTTTTTCTTGCCCTCTCATCTTCCTTTGATTTTTTTCTTTCTGTTTCTCTGACATTTATTTCTTCCAACAAAACCCCAGCAATGTTGCTCCAGCTCTGAACCTCTGCTGTTGTCCATTGCCACCTGAGCCCACAAAGGATATTACCTGTCTCCCAGCAATCCAGCACAGTGAAGAACTAACTTCTGTCACTTTTCTGAATGCAGACTGAGAGTTATTCCCCACAGCTATGCTCAGATTTGTTCTCCAAGGTGTTGGGCTGGAGGATAAGTCAGTGCAAGTGATCTGAGTAGTCATGACACCCTGCCCCATTGGTGTTGGCAGTACTTTTCCAGTCCTGCACTAAAGGTCTAGTTGGGACGTTGGGGACAAGGATTTCACATCTCATTTGGAGCTCATGCTAAAGAACCACACACTAAAGAATAAGTTAATAAAAATCCTGCTCCTTCCCATTCCTCTAATCTGGTAAAGTCATAAAGAAATCTGCTTGCAAGGAAGTGCATTAAGCAACCTTTATGGGCAGTGACACAGAGCACAGTAAACCCCATGGCTGGGCCCCTGCAAGGACAGCTCTTTATTAGGAGGGACACTACAGAAGTACCATCTTCTGCGTCCATACACAATACTGTAATAGGGTTAGCTCACAGCAAAAGTGTAATTAATGTCATGTAATACAAAGATTTGCCATTTTCTCTAAGGACTTGTCCCCCAGGCAGTTTTGGTGCGTCATTCGGTAATCTAAATTAAAATGACTCTGCCCATTCTCCAGTTTTTACCCCTTTTCTGTCTGTATGCTTGCTCCCAAAGATGTTTGTTGCAGGATGCCACTTCACCAGAGAGAGGCTTAGGAAGACATTATGTAACAATAGTGGCCATGCCTTTGCCTGTTGGGTGAGAAAGGAAACAATATGTAACTTGCTTGGAGTTATTCTTTCACTCTCTTTAAATCTTTCACTACGCATTTTCTTACCAGGCTGCCATGTCTCCCACAGTCCTTATCACTTGCTCTTGGAGATTACTGAGGAAAAAAATATCCATGTCTCCTTCATTTATTCCACAAACAGCACTTCTACTGGAGGGATGAATGTCAAGACATTTTTATTGACCAGTTTGCATGTGCGCATTCTAAAGGGTCTGTGCTGGGGCTGTGTCTAATTCTTCTAGAAGCTCTGATAGCAGGTGGTGTTTAGAATTGCAGAAAAGCAGAGAGCACCACAGTGCCTAGGTCACCACTTGCCACTTCCCCCCCTCCTCTCTCTCCCCTCTCACCTTGAGCATCCCAGTGTATTGCTGGATTATTTGCGCCCCTTTAATGAGTACTCTCTGCAAAGCTTGCTGCAGTCAGCAGGAGAATTCAATGGTTTTCTTTTGGGGCCTGTCTGCAATGACCTGAGTTTTGACCTAGCTCAGCTAACCTAGCAGAAGAGGATAAGAGTCTGCTTTTCCCAGAAGGTTACTGAGGCCACTCTTGCTCTATGCCAAAGGTAGAAATGCTCCTTGTGATGTCCATGTGTTGAAATCCCAGACTCCTGTGGATCCCAGGCTGAGCCTTCTCCTTTGGAGCCTTAACCCAGGCCAAAGCCATCCACACCACCATGCACAGAAATCAGTGTGTGCTTCCTTCCACTCTCAGTACCATCATCCTTGATACCAGGCTTTGCTGTGGGTAGCTCCCATTTACAGGTGCTTTCCCACATTTACTCACTTTCTCTGACATTTACCAACAAGTAAAAGTCTCTCCAGATGAAAAATACCCCTCTCCCTTTGGTTACCTGTACTGACCAGTGCTACAGAGAGCATGCTTTGTTGTAGTGTAAGTGGAGAGCAAGGAAAGGCTGGTTTGTGCCATCAGCCTTGTGTAAAGCACTCAAGCTCAAATGTAACTATGTAACTGATTAAAATATGACAACACTTTTTTTTTTTTTTTTTTTTNTTAACCTTGTTTTCCCCCATCTGCTGCCTCAGTCCTGGACAGTCTGGGTGCTCACCTCCATGACTTGCAGGGATTTTAGGTCTAACCCTTCAATTGCAGTCATATGAACACTATGATTTAATGGAGTGTGTGATCCTCTTGTTATCATGTACTATAAAATCTGAAGTGGCAGATCACCTGGGCACATGGCAGGCCCAGAAATATTGCCTGGCAATGCTGTTGCTCTGTTGCAGGCTCTCAATTAACATACAGTTTGATTTTCTCTACCTCACAGTCTATTGCCTAACACTGACCTGGTGAGAGGCAGCTGCAAATGGCTATTTGCATCAAAAGCTCCCCAGTCACTCCAGATTAGAGTGATCACATCTTTTCCCAGCTAATGAATTGCTCCCATCTGTGAAATTACAGCTACTCACTTTTGTTTTGTTTAAATCAAAACTGCAGGGCTCATGTGACAGGCTGTCTGCTGCCTCCAGGTATCCAGCTCTCGTACCATGATGCCCAGTCGAAGGCGAGAGGGATCACTGTGGCTGTTGTTTTGTCACAGGTTGCTTGTCTGGACTTTGACAAGGAGCATACACAGAGCAGCCCTGGCCTTGCATAAGCCATCTGAGCAGAGAGGGGAATGTCTTTAGGAACCCGCTGGAGACCTGGGTCTTGCTGGCCCGTGATGAGTCAGTGGAGATGCTTTCTGTGTAATGCTCTCCATGAGTCTGACCTATTGATTGTCAGGAGTCTCAATAAATTTAGATCGCTGGTTTGTGTCTGCACTCCCTAAGCAGGGATAGAACAATGATTAGCTGCAAGGATCAATAGGGAGGAGTCTTTTAATCGACCATGTAAAATGTATCCTTCGTCACTGATGGCGTGTTAATTGGGATTTAATTCTTGAGGGGGCATTCTTCTGTCTCTCCCAGTTTTCTCTCTCCTCCTAAAGTCTCATTGAGAAATCCAAGGTAGTTTGAAAGTTAGAAAGATGAACCATCAAGGTTTTATTATTTTTGAAATGTTATTCCCACTGTATCCTGTCCCATCTCCACCCCAAAATAGCCATCTGCGACTTCCTAAAAAAGTCCTCTTTCAGCGACACTCACCAACAAGAGTATGTTTAGCATTCTGCTGAATGTTGATGCATTTTTCAGCCAAGGATTTGGTGCCTGACTACTTGCTGGCAGCCACCAGAGACACACAGGTCTCTGAGATGCTGCTGGATTCCCAGAAGACAACAACTCGTCATCCCAGAAACCTGGGACATGGAGGGCACATGTATCCTGCAAAGAGCCTTCCCCACAGTTTATCTGCTGACTCTTGATGGTGCAGGTCCCCCTTCACACCCTTAATTTTCACCTGTGGCTCAGATTTTGGACAAGGAAGGGGTGACAAATTCTTAGCCTGCCCCTGTGGTTTGGCCTCAGAGAGGTTTAGGGACGAGCCACCTTGATCAATAGGACAGCCTAAAGGAGTAGTGTCTTTCCTTACTTCCTCAAGGGGTAGAGTGCTTTCCTCAAAACACAGAGGAAGGAATGGAAGAGAGCTAACTTTCTTTTTTATAAGCTACTAAGATGCATGGTTTGCTGGTATTTCTTTTTACATTGACTTTTTGTTTTGTTTTGTTTTTTTGGGGTTTTTTTGTTGTTTTTTTTTTTTGTGAACAAATCAATTTCTTTCTTGGTAGATTTTTTTTTCAGTCTGTGCAATAATAAGAACAAAGCCAAATACGAGAAGGATCATGCTATAATAGCTGCTTTGTTATTTTGGCCACTCCAGCAAAGTGTGTAGCTGTGTCAGTCTGCTCCTCATAAACAAATTCAGGAGTATTACCTGTCCTCACAGGTCTCAGTCCCACAGAGAAAAAAACATTTAATTCTTTAGTTTCTTTTGGGACTTTCCAGTTCTGGCCTTGATGAAACAATCCTGTCACAGGCTAGAAGATGGAATCAGCAGCATCTCAGCTAAAAGCATTGGCATTTCTTCTTACTGTAAATTCTTTAATCTCTTTTAACAGATGACCTCTCTAGGGCTATTGTATTATCTTCCTGCTAGACTCCTGACAGGTCTTCTATTTAACTAAACCAATAAATATGCATATTTGCAAAATATATTTCAGTTATCCAGAATAAGTCTACAGGTTATTTGTTACTCAGTAACTAGCTTACAATTAATATTGAAAATTATTGCAGGCTGTGTGGTTGTAAGGAGATATAAAATTCTTGGATACAACATGCATAAAATTTCCTTTTTGTAGTTAAGTTGAATAATTAGTAAATATTCATACACATATCCTGAGTTTCTTCATGCTGTGTGACTCATGAAGTATGAAGTATTTGGGGGAATGGATGAGTAAAGCAAAGCGGTGAAAGGAGTCTCTGTCACCCCAAACACAGTCATCTTCCATGTCTTCAAGGAGGATGTGTGGTGGGAACCACACTCAGCTCTGTGCCCCATCTCCCCATACAGTGGGAGCAGAGACTGTACCAGTGGTCCCATCAGCAGTGCCAAATCTGTGAGAGGGATCAGAAGCCCAGGGTGAAACCTAAGCACTTTCTGGCACAGGGCAGCCCTGTGTGGAGGCTTCTTGATGTTGTCATTGTGTCCTCTCATTAGAAGGGAGGCCTGGTGAGTTCCTCAGATCTGTCTTTTCACTGCACAGCTATTGCATGTCAGCCACCACAGAGAAGTTTCTCTTCAAGACCCTTTTCCTAAGGGAAGGGCTCGGGAGGGAGCAGTTGAGGTTTTTCTAATGCTTTCTTCTGTGATGGGATTAAGCGGGACCTGCTCCTTTAAAAAGTGTCCCCTTCCCCATCATCCGCCCTACTTCCAATTACAGCACTAATTTCAGTAATGGAGCATTAATGGAGTAATGGACTGCTGAAGCTGGCCTGAAGGAACTGTAGTGCTCAGCACAAATTGAGTAAATAAACCATATATTAGATTTCTAAACAATACTTTTAGTCTAATCCCCAGGGAAAGAGAGTTGTCAAGACTTACTTAAGTCAACCCAGCAAAACGTATGCAAAAGATCCACCCATTCATACCCTGGAAAATGGCACCACTGGCCTGAAGCATCAGTGAATCTCTCACATAAATCTCTCCTATCCTGACAGAGAGAGCTTTGTGTTGTTTCCTTCTCCCAATTCCTCTTCTTTGATTTATTTACCAATAAGCAGCTTTGTGCCTGGTTTCATTTGTGTCCTGCTAGAGAGCTGTCCGTGTATGTTGATAGAGAATGACTTGCAATTTTAAGGAGACTTATCATGGAGCCGTACAAAGTGATGGATGAGAGTAATGCCCTAAACCATTTTCAGTCTGGGAAAGTCCTGATTATTTTTTTCTTCCAAAAGCAGAAGCCCTCTGTCAACATTTTTTTTACTTTATTTTAAAAATAGTCTTTGCACTACCTGAGCCAAATAAATAGGAATGAGTAATGAAGTACTGACTACCCAGATTTACCCCACTTGCATTAGAGTGACTAATTGTAATTTAGTTACCTTTGAATGTGTAGGCTGCAGTCAAGGTTCTCCTAGGTAGTGTGCAAACAAGGTGAGAGCCAAACACAGAAGGTGGGGATTTTGAAGCAAGACAAAGGCACAGAGTAGCAAAATGACCTTTCCACATAATTCCTCAGGTCAGTGGGGGAACCATGGAAAAATATGGGATGCAGATGAATGCCATGTCTTCAGCAAACTTTTTGCATCCTGACAGAGCAATCATGAGAAGCCATAATTCCTACAGGGCAGCATCTTGTGGGTGTTCAACATCCCACAAGATGATTATTTACTTTCTGTGAGCTTCAGTGTGATCTGAGAGCAATCTTTTGAGACTTTGTGGCAGAAACAAGCCGAGGGTTTTCTGCTTTTATTTCATCTTAACCCTGAGGCAGTCAAGAGAGAGTGAAGAGGGCTCTAGATTTAGTTTATATGTTTATTCAAATTTCCTTCACTAAGAATAAGATAAACAGTGGCAGCTTAAGCCTGATTTGAAAGATGGAAGATTGGTTTAGTCCTATAATCAGGCTGGAGATGGGGTCCATACTGCAGCATTTTATCAGGGGCAGTTTTACACAGACATCATTAATCTGCTTCAGATGTCTGACACTTAGAGCTTGGGTATGTTAAAATCAGTCCCTCACCTAACCTTGGGATGTAACATGTAAAAGAATCAAAATCCACTGATGAACACCAGACCCAGATGATGTAGTGTCTCTCAGGGTATGATGCAGTGTCACTTGTGTTTTTTATTTTTCATTGGGGGTAATTTTGTATGATAGGTATAAGAAAAAGTGTGCACTCTTCTCATAATAATATTCTAGGAAACTTAGCCATAAAATCTTGAATTCTGCTTTTACAACTGACCACAATAGGTAATTTGGATGTGCTCTGAGTATACAAAGGAACAGCACTTTCCTTTTCTTGTCTGTGAGGGAGGATTAACATATTACTCTATGAGTAATTTGTTAGGCACAAAACCAAGCAAGTTTCCAGGAGTGATGAGTTTATCACTGAACACTCACAGCCAGGAATATGGATCGAAGAGCTTGGAAGGTGTCTGTTCAACATTTGAAATGGTATGTAAGTCTCACATTTTAAGATATAGACTTTATAATGCTTGCATTGAACTCCTGGCCTACTGTTTTCACAGCATTAATACTCTTGAATCCAATCAGACTGCTGAGCTCCTCCCTCAGAACCATCCTCTTCCAAGAGGAACAGCTCTAGTTTATCCAGCTTGACAAATTGCTGAACCCGCAAACTTCAGATCCTCCTTTTATGAAGCCTACATTTCTCTCCTTCCTCAGCATGAATTCCTGGAGAATGCTGGTAGTGCACGGCCCTTCATCCATCCTTGATACGTTTCTTACTCCTCCCATGCAATTCCTCCCATCCCTTTTCCTTGCCACTCCAAAGTCTGAGAAATCCGCTTCCCTTTTCTAATTCTACCACTCCCCCAACTGATTCTCTGCTGCTCTTCATCACATCCCACCACTTTCCACCCTAACCTGCAAGGCTTACCCTTATGAGTCCCTGCCCTGGATGCCACTTGATCCTGCCTTGGTTTTCTTCATTTCAACTCTGACCTCACCTAAAGCACTGTTTGCAAACACTGTTTGGAGTTTCCTTCCACTAAAATTTCAAGCTGCTTCTTGAAAGCTTGCAGGCCTTAAAACTGCACTGTGCATGCAGAGGTGCAACATATACAGCATACTTCCTCTCTGATAATATTCTCAGGAGAAGCAAGGACCACCTTGATAGGAATTTTCAGCAAATATGTGCTTAGCCTCAGACGTCTGCCATGGAAACTTCATCCTGAAGTTTTGCAAGGCAGATGAAAATAAAATTCTGTAACGAAAAAGAGTCAGGGAGCTTAAATAGCAGACTGTTGCTTGGTGGTTAGTTCTTTGGCAACTGGAGCTCACAGAGCTGCCAGCTTTTCAGCCTCATGCACAGAAATCAGAGTATGTGTATAACAACCGATTAAATGAATATGAATGAACTTTTTCAATGAAAGGGATTCCAGAATAAACTATCCTACTTACACCTATAAATTCTGAGCTATTAAATTGCTGCTCTTGTTTTCAAAACCTGTGTGATGTGGCTACACACACTGATGAGATGACAAAATGATGGCTGGAGAGTCCAACTTTTCTACTCTGTTTCCTATGCTCAGGAAGTGAAAGCAACAGGGTTGTTAAGAAGAACCAGTTGTAGAGGATGTTTTTTTGACACGACAATTTGTTTGGTGGACTTGATCTAGAGCTGTCTGACATAACTGGGATCTGAGAAAAGACAGCCTTCTGTCCCTTCCCTGTCAAGCACTGTTTGCATTCAGATGATGATTTGGAAGGTCACTCTGTTATGTGTTCATTTTGCTTTGTGATATGGGGCCTTTAGTAATTGCCAGGAAAAATAAAGTTGTATCTGTACAACTGGTGGCTGATGGGTTCTTAGGGTGTTTTCCTTGGTTTGGTTTGGTTTGGTTTTTTCTTGAGAATTCCTAGGTATTTTGTGAAACTCCCTGGGTGCTATGGGAGTTTTCCTTTCCACCACTCTGTTGCTAAATATTGTTACAGACTTAATTTCTTTTAGCCTATCTAAATTCTCTTTCATATAATCCTTGTTTTCCTATCCAAAGCTGTGTTGTCATTTCACTTGCACTGAAATACTCCTTTTGTCAAAGATAAAAACAAATGCAATATCAAAGAATTCTTTCTTCCTTCTGCTGAGTGTTTCTCTCCAGTAGAGAATGTGGAAAACATCTAAAAGATTTTTATGCAAGGTGAGTGGATTTTTTGTTGTGCTCTAGCATGTCTGGAAGAGGACACCAGGAGTAAGATACTCAATAAGCGTGATCTGGTGCAAATGCTTTCTTCTACTAGGGGAATAATCTTTCAGACACCTTGTGGGAGCTGTTTAGCTTGACCTCTTGGGTGGTTGGTATTCTTGTGGGGGAAGTTTGGATGGAAAAAAGAAGTTGTTGCATGCATGTGTATTCATTTTCACCCATCTACTCCTAAAATGGAAAACTTGGCCAGAAATAGATACTCACCCAGAAGAGATCCATTGGAACACAAGAAACCTCCTACAAAAATTTGCAGTAAAACTTTAACAGGTTTGTAGCAAACCTAGCTTTACCACTGTGACTAGAACTGTGCCTGAGGTTGTCTCCCTCTGAGCCTTATTCTGGCCTTAGATTTCTGTTGGGTTTATTTCACTTGTCCCAGCAGCAATTCAGGGTTCACAGGATATTTGTTTTTCCAAGAGTAGATGGCCCATGTTAAAGGAGGAGGAAGAAAAGAGAGGGTATGGTTTCTAATCTGGGGCGGTATCTTCTCTGCCACCCTGGCCTGAGTGGTGGCCCCTATCAGGGGAACACCTCCCAAAGAGACAGCCTGCATTAGTGCTGGCTGCCAACCTGAAAAAAATCATGGTGCTGGCCAGCTTTGCCTGCTGCTCCCCCTGTTCATCTGGTCCCTGCCAATCAGGTTGTTAAGACCAGGAAAAGCCATTGGGTAGGTGACAAGAGCCAAAGAATTCGCTGAATGTGTTGGGCTTGATAGCAGCTGCCCCTTGCCAATTGCATTCCTCTGCTGCAGGACGGATGCACAGAATACATCCCAGACCTTCCTCCCAGTGGGAGATAAGCTCTGGAGCCCTCCACAGAGTGTGTCTTTTTCCCCACATGGTGTGAAATTGGTTTTTCTGGCCCAGTGGTTATGAGCATGTGGTAGAATTTTTATTTTTATGTTTCATTATTGAAGAAATTTTGATAAGCTTGCATTTAGGCTTGGTTACCCAGTAGGAAGCAGAGACTTGTGGGGTTGTAATTATTGGGTCTGGCTCTATCATTGAGGTATGGAACAGAAAATTGGGTTGTGGCAAAGGGAAAGGAGGGCATTAAGGCACACAATCCCACAAAAGGTGCAGTACAGTTTTCCCCCTCCCTAGATGGCTGTGTGGCAGCGGGCCATGGTAGGTGCAAGCCCAGGAGGGGAAAGATGATGCTGAAGAATGTGCCGTTACATATTTCCTCAGGTTTTCCCTGCTTGGCAGAGCTGCACGAGGACCACAGACTTGGCAGTCATAATGCAGAGCTGTCTTCCCCTGTAGCTCTCCAGGGACCTTCCCTGGCACTCTGCCCAGCTCTGGGCACCAGGTGCTGTGGTGGAGAGGAAAGCTCTTCCAAAGAAACCTTGGGTGCATTGTGCAGTCCTGTGGAGTGCAATGCAAAGGTCCCCAAGTGACCCTTTACCATACTGGGAGACAGGGATAATTCATTCACCTCTTACCAGCTCTAATTAGTCAGGCAGGCGCAGCATTGCACCTGCAGAAACATCACTGCATCAAGGGCTGGAGTGAGAGCCCCTGCACTATGTGAGATTTCCAAATAGGTAGACACCTCTGCTTTGTGCTGCAGAAGCTCTTTAACTTTGCACAAATTGGGCCAAAATAAAGGCACAGCAAGATCCTGGCATCATAACAACAGTGTTTATGGGCTTCAGATTCTCAAGTTTCACAGAGATTTTGGGCATTTTTAATTTTTTTTTAATATCCTAAATGTCTGCATGGAATAAGTTTCCAAAATACAACAAGCTAGAAGAAACTTGAAAATCTTCCTCCGCTGCTGTTGTGCTTCCTTATGCAAAACCCATTTAAGCCCAAATCCCAAAGGAGAAGTGGTACGTGGAGTCTCATGGTGTACCTTGCACAGTCTGTGTGTATGGCTACCTCTGTCCCAAAAATAGTTTTTAAAATCACTGGACATCAGGAAACAAACAGTTCAGAGATGTTAAATCCTCATAGGTTTCATGGTAGTAAATAGCTGGTTAGAGGATAGACAAGCTATTCATACCCCAGCTGTGGAAAATGGAGAAGTCAGGCCATCATTAACACCAGAGTTTTCAAAAGTGCACACATCCCTGGCTTTAAGAACCAATTCAGCCAACACTTTTTGTATATTAAACACCAAAAAAATTTAACTGTAAGATGCAAAGTTTTGAAAGCCAGTTCTCTTTTGTCCCAGTGTTTGCAGGTCTACGACTTCCTAAGACACTGACTCTGAGAAAACCCCATGCACTTTGATCCATCAGTAATGTCTATGAATTTCCATCTCCTTTTTGGAGTCTGTAATGAATGAGGCAGTGGCCATGCATTGAAAAAGACAAGAAAGTCCCTCTTCCATTACATTGCCTTTTCTTTTTCCTCCTGGTTGAAATGTAAGCCACTGATTAAGAGTGCTCTTCAGTCGTAGTGCTAGTTTGCCTGAAATCTCTTCTGAAAATGATGCCTTTCATTCAATATTGTTATTGAGTTTCTGCTGTGATATATAACGTACATCCTTCTGCTCAGGCAATGGGGAGAAATTAACAGTTTGCAGAAGCTGTTTATTGTCAGTGCTCTTTTCTGTGGTTTGGGACAGGGGAAGGAGCCAATAACACCAAACATCTCAGAGGTAATGCTATGGGGAGGCAGTACAAGCTCTCACTTTTCTCAACCTTTCTCACTTTCTTTCTCCATTTCTTCTCCATTTGCACTATCCAGCATGTCTAACCTCTTCCTCTTCCATCAATATTGCTTCTGACTCTTGCCCTGCTTTTGAAAGTCCTTTGGGGACCTCTATTTTTCCCCGTGTATCTGTTGTGCTCTGTTACAGGGTGCTGTTGAATTGCTAACACTTCCATGCACTGACACAGAGGCAGGGAGACCTAGTATCTTTCAGAACAGGACCATACCCCCAGCACACTGCTAACCAGTGGCAGTGAAGAAGCAGAAGAGGCACGTGAGTTAGGTACTTTTAAATCTCATTTGCCAAGATTTTTCTTTTCCCATTGAGGGTCCAGCCCAGAATTGGTTTTTGAAGCAATTACACTGCTTTTATGAAGTTATGTTTTGTGGATATCTGTGGACCATGATGGTGGACATAAAGTGTTTTCTTGATTTATCACCCTTCTGCATCACACAAGTAGAAATGTCTGTGATTTTTTTATCATATATATCTTTTTATAGAGGTCCATGTGTTGATCACATGTTGAACGTAATTTAGATGTTTGGATCTTTGCAGTCTGGAAAAAAAAAGGCCAACATTTAGCTGGAAAAGTCGGGCACTTGGGAAGCAGGAATGGAAAGGCTCGTAGGGAGGGGAGAGGAGGTAACTGAGGCAAGGGGGAGCCCTTGGAGAGTGGTCCTCAAACCGCGACATGTATTTGTCTTTGATGCTGGCAGAGCTGTACAGGCTCTACAGGAAGCTCTGCACTGCTGGAGGACCGCTTTCAGCTGAGACACTGGACCCAGGTCCTATTTTTCCTGGCTCTGGTAACTGTCCAGGAGGAAGTGAGAGATCCTATGACACTTTTTGGAAGTAAAGGACATGATCCCAGTGCTGTGGATAAAGTTTCCTGTCTGGCAATAAAATGTATTCAGCTCTGTGGATGGTATTAACAGGTGCCAACATTAGGCTCTACAGGCTGTTTGTTAAAGCTGCAATAGCCTTCAGCTGGTCTAAGTCAGGAGAGCTGCTTAGATGGTGTCACTGAAGAAATTTTCCCCGCTTCCTTTGCTTAGACATTATTTCTTTCCTTTTTGGTTTTAACCTAAGTTTGGCTAGGCATAAAAAATCAGCTATATCATTCAAGCCTGCTTTTTAAGACTCATGAGATGAATCTAGTTTGGTACAAAAAAAGGTAGTATGCAAGCAATTGAACGTATCCTGTCTAGTGACATAAATTTCTAGAAAGGTAATGTAGGACACCTAAAGCTAAGAAATTTTCTGGTGTGCAAACAGAAAAAGTCTTCCAGACTGACAAAAATAAATACTTTGAGAATCCAGTTACCAATGTCTATCCTTGAAAGAGGAATCATTTGAATCATTTCCTTCTTTAAAGAGGAAAGGGGGTTGGGGGGGCGAGTGTCTGTATCTGTGCAAGTTGATTTGTTGATTAGCATTTAAAGCATTTTGATATCTCAGGTGAAGGTCAGTCCATTGTTGTGTTTCTCCTTTTTGTAATTAGCTGTAGGCGATTTGTATGGAGCACAAAACATGAATAGCATCTCTTGAAATTAATACTGAGATGGGTGGAAAGGAAGAACAAGAGAAACAAGCAGGAACTTATTTAACAGGCTGGTTGCTGAACGGTGGCAACGCGGCTTGACTCAAAGCATTACTGCTTTTAGTACATGATTTATTGCTAATGCCCCTTCCCATGACTGGCCTTCAGCCTTTGATGTCAGTCAGCTCTGAATTAATTACTCCATAATGCAAAGTGAAAGTGCAGCAGGTTTGGTTTATTCCCCGTTGCTTCCTGAAGTTGTTGTGTTAACTTGCCTCGTCAGTGTTTGCTCGCTCTTACCCTCCCGCAAAGCACCTTCTCATTTGTAAATCCGAAAAGCTGGCCGGGGTGTGTGCACCCGTTGTGTTGCCTTGTAATAAATGGAGCCTTTTAGCCAGGGCAAGCGAGACCGATGCAGGAATGCAGGAGATCATATCTTGGGGGGAAAAAAAATCAATATTAAGATGTACAATTGCTCCCATGGTATTGAAAGAATTAGTTGATCTACATGCCAAATGACAGCCCCCTTGATAGCAGGGATTATGTGTCCTGTCTTTCCAGGCTGTGCTCCGTTGGGGCCGCTCTCCGGGTCCCTCAGGCAGAGATAATCTAATTAGTACAACAAAGACCCGGTCGATTTTAAAAAATAAAGGGCGGGAGCAGGGGGCGGGGGGCAGAGGGGGGAGATGTCAGCGAGAAGCAGTCTTTGGAAGAAGTTGCTGAAGGGGAGCGGAAAACTGGGAATACAAGTTAACCGTCAGTTTGGTTCCACAGACTCTGGAAATTCAGACCCACCGGACTATTACCAGAAAAATCCCGAATTAGCAAGTGCTTAAAGCCTTCAAAATCACTCATTTAGTCATGCTGAGGAAACGGGGAGGTGTTGGGCTGAGCAGAAAGGTGGTGGCTTGGACCCAGAGCTAGTTATCCACTGCAGAGTCATAAGACACCTGCTGCAAAAGCTGCTTGTGGAAAAACGCTTTACCACAGAGAGACCCAACAACCCAGGAACAAACAAAGAATCCTACACTTTTTCCCTTCACTAAATTATGCTTATGTGTAGACCTTTTTTTTGGCTGAGGCTTGGGCAATGAATCTGCACTGCCCATGCTAAGCACGAGATGAATCATTTTCCAGAGGACAAGGTGAGGTTTCAAGACGCCTCTCTGAGTAGAGCACTGGTCTCCATCTGCCACAGTCACACCAAGGCAGATGCACTCCACCACCAACTGGGCACAGGTGAGTGATTCTGAGACTCTGAGTTTCAGAGTTGTTTTAAACGTAATGGCTAAGTGTCAGCAGTCCACTCTAAACCCAGTATCCAGCCAGCTTAGTTGGAATAAGAGCTGGGTTTTCCCTCCTCGGTGCAACTGTGATATTGGCTTTTGCAGGTGCTGCATCTGTTCTGTTAGTGCATCCTATCAGCCCCTCAGCATAAAGATCCCCTGGCAGCTTTTGGTGAGACCCAGATGGATGGATGTGGGAGTGGGTGTGTCCTCAGTGGGTGTAAAGTGACCTGGATTCAGAATAAAGGGTGATGGTGTAGAAGGGAGTTACTCATGCCTGACACTTGGCTTGCGCATGGCATTTTTTTTGGTGACTTTTTGACAACAGGTGTTAGTACCTGAAAATTTCAGTCTTGATTTTGCTTTTAGACAGAGTCTTGAACTCTGCATAGAGTTCATGCAAGACAGACACCACAGCCCTGGGCTTTTGCAGTTCATTCCCAACCTTATCTTAAGGGTGGATCCTGGATATATCCTGTCTTTTATGACCATGTTCCTGAAGTTTAATTTAACTCTACTTCATTACCAACACACCTGAAGTGGTTTGGTGGTTGGATCTAGGATTTTGATGCAGTTCTCCCTCCAAGGCAAATATTGCAATAGCTCAGCCATGCAAATAGGTGCAGACGTCTTCAGGCTGTATAATCTGATATGCTTAGGGGACTGGATGGCTGAAGGAAGGCTCACTCACATCTGGAAGTTGCTTTTTTCCTAAGGATTGTGAGCACAAGGAGTTCAGGCATTCTTGCACAGCTCCCCACTGACCCTTGAGTTCATGTCATCAGACCCAATCTTGTTGTCTTGGCAAATATTCACACAAATAAGAGAACTCTAACAATGGGACCTTTCTTTTCTTAGCTTCCCTCTCCCTCTCCTCTTGTCCCTTGCTGCCTCCTTCTCCTACACTAGAGATAGAAAATTTGGAGGCAGCAAGGATGAGATCACTGCTTTGCAAGGAGTGACAAGAAAACTGGCTGCATGATTTGGGGCTCTGCATAGCGTTTTCCCAGGAGCAGATCTGATATTATTTCCCTATCCTCAACTGCACAGAGACATCAGCACTTTAGAGACGGTGCTTGCCAGCTGCTTGGGGTTAGACAGTAGATAAGACCTAGAGATGAGGAGCCATCAAAACATGAATGTCTAGCACAGAGTTTGCATTCCTGGCTTTGCTGTATTTACTTACTTAAATCACCCAAGCTTATAAACCATAGTTAGCAAGGCATAGAGTCATTACCCATTCCAGGGAAGGAAGCAGTCTGAGTCATGTGGGGGATGCTGTGTAGGCCCACACTGCACTTTGCTTGAGCTGTGAATATAGATACATGAATTTATAAACAGTTTTTAGATTGCACGATTCCTTAGTAAAAAGTTATACTGGAACACTGGAACTGGGGGGCTTCAGATTCCTGTGGATTCCTGCATCACTGCTGCTTCAAAGCCTAACTTCAGGTTACTCCCCACATTTGATAGGATGTTCCCTTTTCCAATGCAGTACTTTTGTGTTCACCTAGACCATTGGGAAAAAGCCCACATCACCACACCTGAGTTCAGCTGGCAGGCTGGCCTGTCTGAGGGCAGGGATGGCAGGGCAGCCCCAAAACAGCCAGGTGTCTCTTGGATTCATGTTATAGCTCATCCTTCAGCAGAGGTGCTGAGTATATGCCCCCCCCTTGTTCCTCCAGGCACAGTTTTTGCCAGAACGGCAGGAATTTCCTGCACTGACCGTCTGGACTCAGACATGTTTTTGCAAGTGTGTGCTCTTTATTTTCACAGAAATAGAATAAAAAAACAAACCAGAAGAAGGAAATTGAATAAAAATTACATTTGGTAGACCCAGAAAAAAATAGATTTTTTTAAAAGAAAGACTACCATTTAAAAGCCCAGATGTAGACATTCCCACTCCCACTGAAAGTTAAAATTGAAATTACCTAGGACTCAGTTCCTCATATGCATGTTGTTTGTTTTCCTATATTAAAATCAATGGCAAGAAGTCTGTAAGCGATTTTCTCAAGCATCTTGTACAATAATCTACAATAACTTTTTCACAATATATTTTCTGGTACTCTGTTAACATTTTGGTTTCTAAGGCATTGGGACCACTTTTTGTTTGATATTTTTCCTGTCATGCACACCACATGACTAGCTGGAAATTCAATGTACTATTACTACATAGCAAGAACTCATGCCTTGGTATGGGGTGCTATGGCATTCATATCTCTTGGAGAATCACCTTCTTTTGCATAATCATCAGAGCAAAATGTGAGCTGCTACATATTCTAGTAAGCACCTGTATCAGCTGAGGGCAAAACATTTCACTTCAGCTGTTTCTCTTTCTATAAAACCTTGCACTTTGATGTGTGCTGCTTTCTTCTGAAGGATTTTGCATCAACATACTGTACAACTGCTCCTTTGCATGTTCCAAGTTTAGCTCCTTGCTCTGGCAGACAGTGTAACTCTTCATACAAGCTGCAGTAAATTACCATGTTATTTAACAATTACTTACAATTCATTCCCTGATCATTTGGTGCCTTGGGATATTGTGCCTAATTGCAGGTTTAGAAAAAACATATTGTGGTCATTATGTCAATATGCTATGAGAGTATAAAGAGCAAAATAGAGCAAATCAGATAAAGCTGAGTGAGACTTAGCTGTCTGCATGGGAATGTTAGGAACAGTGTCTCTCACCCTTGAAGGCCACAAAGATAATTTCATGACTACTAAGTAGTAGTTGCTTAAAAAAAAATCTATTTAGGCAACGTCTCCACTCTCAGGGGAAATGTCTATCAGCAAAACTGATTAGAGATAAGGGTAAACAGATGTCAAAACAGAAGACCACCAAAGAACTGAGGTCCTAAAGTGAATGGGGAGAGATCCAGAAAGTATTAAATGTTGGGTGAATTGCTGTGCTGTGAGTGGAGGGCAATGCTGCCCTCCTTTCAGCTCCAGAGAGAGTTTTGCTGAAAACAAAACTGCATTCTTTATCTTATATGGGAGAAGTCTGTCTTTACAATCATTTTTCTGGGTGAATTTGTATGTGTGCACATGGTTTGTTGTTTTGGTTTTATTTATTCTTATAAATTGCTTTTTTAACCTTAGGAGTGAATGAAAATTAGAAATTTTAGGGAGAGCAAAGAACTGTGAGAGGATGTGCTGCAGAATTTCTTGCTTTTTCTGTAACCATGGAAGAGCCAAATTTAAATGATCTCCTTCTGTAGAAAGTACTTCTCCATAATACTCAGTTTTGCCACAGTGTTCACCTGAATTAACTCTCCAGTTATGGGACTATATAAGGGTTAAAAAAAAGCCAATAAAAAAGTTTTATTGAAACTTTCATTGTGGGAATAGATTTGTGAATTTCAGTTGCTACTGATAGAAAGAGGTAAGAAAATATAGGCTTTTAGGAGGGAATTCAAGGGAATAGATAATTTTATAGGTAAAAAATAATTTTATGTGTCCATTTTTTTTCTGTGGATTGACATGAATTTATTAATAGCATGTCATGCCTACCCTGCTTGTCCTTAACTTCATACATGTAACTTTGTGCTGGCCTCTCTTTCCTTGTCCTTCCCTGCCAGCCAGAGAGGGGACAAAGCAGTGCTCTGCCACTCCTTTTTCAGAGACGTGCCCACATGTATTGAATGGGGATTCAGGCAGCCTTTGCTAGCTGATGAAACAGCTGCTTCTGCATCACCATGCAAGGCCTGTGGGAGAGTTTTTCCATAGAATCACAGAATGGTTTGGGTTAGAAGGGACCTTGCAGATCACTGTGATCCAATCTCCTCTGTCATAGGCAGGGACACCTTCCACTAGACCAGATTGCTCAAAGCCCAATCCAACCCCTCAGCCACTCAGCTTTGCTTCTCTATCAAAAAGACTTTTATGTCAGTCTTCTCCTTTCTAAAGCACTCAGGAGTGCTCCTCTCAGCCCAGCTCTCAGCAAGACAGGCCCCCAGCCAAAAGCTGGCATTGCTTAGGGTTGTGTCAAGCCCGATTTGTGCATATTTAACATATTAAAGTTTTTATTTTCCTATTATTAGAGCAGCTCATTTTCTGCTTGGGTTTCCCAGCCATCTGTGGGGTGTTGTACCTGACATCTCCAAGGCCTCCTGGATGGGGCAGGTGGGCAGTTCCAGGGCTGCAGGAGAGCCTGCCACATACCAGGCTGCCCTTGGTGCAGACACTGAACTGATTGCATGCTCCTGCTGAGATGGGACAAATGCTGTGCACTCACGGGATCTGCTGAGAGGCAAGCAGGGAGAAGGATATATGTGGGGAAAACTGGAACCAGGGGGGCCCTAGATTCAAAAGATGCTACATGGTAAGTTTGTTGTGGGATGGATACTTCAGGGAGATCTGTCCCCACACCATTTGTAAATGACTTGTAGCTGCATCGTTGTCCCCTGTCAGGAGGGGTTTTGCACAGTTGGACTCCATGCCTGGGTCCCTCCGCTCCTCTTTGTGCCTAGCACTGAAGCAGGACTTCTTTATGTGATTTGTGGGATGTTGGAGGAACTGGAACTTCTTTGGTGGTCCTGCTCCCCTCCAATGTGAACCTCTGGCTGCTTCCCACCACCACTGCCTGCAGAGGCTGTGTAATCCTTACCCACTTGGCCTGGCACACGTCTGCCATTCTGATCATTTTGAAGAACACCAGGAAGATGAGCAACAGGCTAGGCAAGTCCCCACCACCAGAGGTAACCATATATATGCAGCCTTTCCGCTTTAGCTTTACCATGAAAGGAACTGGGAAAAGCTAGGCAAATCCCAGGCGGTGCACTTTGTGCAGTTCTGTGCACTTTGCACAGCAGCTTCAAACCTTCCAGAAGGAATATCTGCCTTGTTTTGCTGAAAGAAGGGCTAAATCAAACCAGGATATTATTTATCCTGAAGCACATTTTGCCTCTTCTGCCAGTGCTTGCAACAAGTCAGTGTGAATTACAGTGGCTGCCCTTCCCAGATCAGTCTGTGCCTCACTTCTGCAGCAGCTGTGCCTGCACAGCACTTGTTTGATGCTCTGAGATGTCTCAGGTCTTTTTTCAACTGCTAACTTGGGTTTGTTCAACTTCTTGTTGTCTAAGAGCTGGACCTGGGTTTCAGTATGCTTCTACCAGCCAGATTCCTCCAGCCTTCCAATATCTGTGCTTCCAGAGCCATGCTGCCACAACAAAAGATGTAACTTGTCTCCACAACAACTTCTAAGAAACTGGTTTTCAGAACAAGTTATCCCTATCCCTCTGTGTCTGAAGCAAAGGAAGGGAGAAACTGTCCCATCCCCAAGGCACAACCTTGATCCTTGGGTATTTCTGGGCCTTTGGAGGAAAAATGTCAACAAAATTAGTAGGGGAAAAAATGTGCAAACTATAATTGTTTTTTCATTTGTTGATGTTTTTCTACACAAAAATTCAGAGTTTTACCCCTGCTGTTGTTAGTACTAAAAGAGAAACTGATGAAAGCCACAGTAGATTTGCTTCATTGGATACCATAATATATCATTCAAAAGGTGAGCTGCAAACAGTGGTTCTAATCTTATAACATTAACCTCTGCCACTCCTTCCCCCATAATCGCAGCCACTTGGAAAAAAATCTATCTTCTTGTCAAATACGTGATTTTTTTATTGATGTGAGATATCCAGCAGTGAAATGGATTTCCCTTTTTACAAGGTATGACAATTTTTGCTATGAAATATTTCCATTACAGGAGGGTTTGATTGATTTGGGAAGTGTCCTAGATAGTAACAGGCTGGTCAAGAATAAATTTCCCTGAACGTTTATGTAGAGTGCTGTTTCTAAGTGGGCTAATGCTTTTCCTAATAAGATTGTGTTATGTTTGGAAAAGTTGCTTCTTGTGAAACAACTGCAATATTACATCATTTTTATATCCCTCAATTTGGCAAATACTCATGTTTTTCACTTTTCCTTCTGGGAGAAATTGTCCATATGACCTGAAAAACTTCGGTCTTTCTTAATGACTTCAGTTGAAAGCAAACAATAGTGGCCTGTGCCAAATATTGATCTGATCCTGGAAAAGGCTGGCCAGCTGTGGGCTGCTCCGAGTGGAAGCTGTACAAGATTCAAACTGCCCTTTGATCAGGCTTCATCACTTCCTGTCTTATTTGAGAATCAAAAAATCAGAGATCTGCCTTCCATGGGGAAAGTTGAACTGCGCTGCTCTGCTTCTCTTTTGTGTCCTTTGTCCTGAACTCTTCCCTATGCACCTGCTCCTTCAGCAGTTGCCAGATAACAAATACATTGCTTATTCCAAATTTTTTGTACAAGTGGAGCAAAATGCATTACTGAGGCCAGTTTCTCTGACAGATGCTGTACAGGGTGCTTCACCCACAGATATGACCTCTGTGCTGAGTTGTGAGGTGGCCTTTCTTTTGAGCAGCGCCCACTCAGGTGGAGAGCAGACTCAGTGGGTCGGGATTGCCGGACAAATCACCACAAAGACATGGCCTCAAAGACTCTCTGTGGAGAGTGCTGCTCACTCGTAAATATGAGAGGGAGGGTTTTCTTCTGTCTAGTGCTAGCTCTAGAGAGCCAGGCATCTCTCTCCCACCTTTCTCCCTCTTCTTTTGCCCAGAATGAACGACCATGGCTTCTCCATCACCCGTGCTGTTGCCATAGTATTTTCAACTTGTCTCTAGAGGCAAGTCCCATGCTGTTGCAGATCTTCAGGTCCAGTCCATAATGTGGAAGGGCAGTGGCATTTCTCGAGACACCCTATGATGTGCCCATGACACCCACATCAGTTTTCCCAGGGAGACAGATCCACTGTGAGCAAGATTGATGCCTGGTCCCCAAGCCAAACTCCCCTCCACTGCCTGCTTGACCCTGCTCGACAGAACCTGGGAGACCCCAAAGCAACCACCTCTTGGTGCCACTGGGATTCATCACCTCCTCTGTGTTTTGGATGAACAGCTCTGTGGGTGTGTTCATGTGGGCTCAGCCACGATGGCTCTGCCTCGGGCTCCTTGCTGCCATCCATCCGTGCTGTGACCACAGGCTGGGACCAGCACCAGTACGGAATCACTGTTCTTAATTACAGCCATTTTAGTGGAGACTACATCTTCCATGGCAGAAATTATCAGGATTTGAGAAATGCCAGACAGAATCAACTGGAAAAGCATGAATCCTTTTGTTGGCATTCCCACACCATGATTTTAATGTTTAAGAAGTTTTTTCCCCTCACTCACACAAAAAGACAGTTGATGCAAAAAAGGCAGAGATTTAGCCCAAAACGGTCCATTCTGGATTTGCGTAGTTCTGTTATTTTTAAGGGAAGCTGGCTTACCTCCAAACTCATACGCCAGAGGCTGAATGAGCTAAATTTAAATACCAAAGTATTTCAAATGGGTATTTTACATTAACAGCAATCTCATTTATTTTAGTTTAGTGTTTTCACATAGTTTTTCAAAGTTAAGCTAAACCTACTGTATAAGACTGAGTGTTTCATTAATTTTTATAAGAGTTATAAGAAGCATATGTTTTAAAGCTTCCTTTTGTAACACAGCAAAGTATACTGTAGACATATTTATTTACATAATGGCTGCATTAGAAGAAATTTTCATATGGAAAAATGCAGCAATACCAAGTAATTGTTACCACAAAGTTAAAAAAAATAATGATATGGGGTGTCAAGAAGCAGAAATAATTAAAAAATTAAATTACAGGATGTGATTTTTTTTTTAAGTACTCAAAGGCAGCACATTTCCACTCCTATCACAAAGCCGATGGAAGTACAGCATTCTACAGGAAACTTTCATGAGAAATTGCAAAAAAAAAATGTTCCGTGAAAGAATTGAAATATTTCACCTAGAAAACAAGATCTTTGTCTTAAAAAGGTGAGAAATGTCGGTTTTAATTTTATTTATCTGTTCTATTTGCCATTCTTTTGTGTTCAATTTTGGTTCAGGTTGCATTTTTTAAAATGTAATACGCACTGTGTATATAACATATGTAAACCAAACAGTTTACTATGGACAGCAATAAATGAAAAGCACACAAATGTAAATGTTTTTACAATAGCAAAACAAGAATTGACACAAAGTAATCAAACCTCTTCTGATGAGAAAATTTGAGATATATCTCAGGTGGTGGCAAAAATACTCATTTTCCTCTAACAAAAAAACACTGCCAGCAGCTTATCAACTCAAAGTTACCACAAAAATTATTGAAAAGTGTTACCACCAATAAACTACATCAGCACATCATCTTACTAGAATCAAGTCAGCAGCTACTGTAACCTCTTTTTTTTTTTTAAGGAAAAGTTTGCAAGGAGCCTCAAAATGTAATTTGTTTTTATAGGTTTTCAGGGCTTAATAACTGTAAGCTTGACCTTAACAGGAATTTGAATTACCAGCTAAAATAATTTATAGAAGGCTCACTAAAGAGGTTTCATATATATAAAAGACATATGGTTTTTTGTCTGCCTTGACTGAAGAGCTGTTATTTTTGTGGACATGTGTACTTACATTCTGTGGGTAGTTTTATAATCTAAGGTTTTCAGCAAGAGGGTAGGTTTTTACGTCAGGTATATATTTTGAGGAAAGCACAAGTGTTTCACTTTTTTCTCCAAATACCAGAAGAATATCACCAAGATTTTGCTTCCAAAAAGCCTCTAGGATTAAAACTATTGTATCCAAGACCAATTGATCCTAGTACAGAACCTGACCTGTTGTAAGACATTAAGCTTGAGCTAAACCCCAGATAATCTAGTGAGTAAATGAGGAAAGCAGGAAAATCAACATTGCCCCACTGTTCCAGGGATTTGTTTCATCGTTGAGTAACAGATCTCTTGACTTCTCTCTGCAGAAAGTTGTGTAATGTCCTGCTCAGTGAAGGCATGCATTCCTGGAAGAGTAGAGGTCCTGAGAATGTCAAAAGCTCTTGAAAACAGGTCCAGTTTCCACTTTGCCAGATGCTATGGCAAAGACTGCTCTGAGAGCTAATTTTGGATAATGAGCAATCAGCAGGGGCAGAACATCCTGTAAGTATCCACAGCTGAACACTCTTAAACAAGATTGGGATCACCCAGAGCTTTTCTCCTGGGTGTTAATATGGTGATTAAAGTTTACAAGAGGCCCATGGTTTTATTTTGGTCTTGTCACATCCAATGGCATCTAGGCAGGAAATCTGCTTTAATGCATTGATGTTTTTGGTCACCTATGTGCAGAATGCCTGACATGCTTGTGTAGAATGAATGCTATATGAATTTAGTCATGATTGCTGTATAAATGGTAAGGTGCAACAGGATACTTGAAAATATTATTTGGATAAATATACTTTTACTGGAAAATATGCTTTAGTGTGTCAGAGTGTCTTGAAGTACAAATCCTGTGTTGTATGTAAAATAGATACACTCACAGATGCTTGTAACATGTGAATGTGTGCTCTGTCACTGTGAGAAATATCTCCTCCAAGCTGGCAATGCCTGCTGACAGCAGTGTGTACTAGCAGGTCCTGTCATCTATTGTTATGTACACTTTTCTCCACATAAGTCAACATGAGACCTCCTACTTGCATATTTTTGTGTAAATTTCTTTTTCAGTGTCAGTGTACAGAGACGAACTGCCAACTTTTGGAAGGCAACCTACTCAATAAAATATGTAGGGTTGTTTCTTCCACTTTCTGTTTTTATTCTTTCTCACCTTTGTATTTAAAAGACTGTCTTGAACAGATAGGATCCTAAGTGAATCTTATCAAGGTCAGAGCCTGTTGCTCTGGCACAGATTTGAATATGAAACTTTGTAAAGATCTGATTCCCAAACATCTTTGGAAACCCTATTTACCACCAATAGCTTGCCTGTAATTGTGGTCAAATTTCTGCTTGCTTTGTTTCATTTCTATTTTTAGAAGATTCATCCAATTTAGTTAAATCAGAAGTTGATTTAATTTAATCTACATTTAAATGGGATCTGTGAACAATTTTCTTTGTTTTGGGTTATGGTTTTTGATTATTGAGTACAAAGCTGAGAACAACTAAAGTTTCATGAAGATGGATTTATATATTTTCATTTTTCTCTCTTAAAAATGCTTCAAACTCAAATTTGAAGAAAGTAGTCACTTATTTTTTCCTTTTTTCCTTTTCTTTTTCAGTAAGGAAAAAATGAAATCTCATGGAAGTGGTATTTTTAATCTCAGAGCAGTTAGAATGGTCACTGTCACCAGAAGGGATGCAGGCATGCAGAGCAGTTGCCCCAGCTGCAGGCCTAGGACATGCTTAGGGAAAGTTTTCTCTGATTGGGTCTCTTGATCATGTTCCACGGTGTACAAAGCACCTGGATTTTTTGGGAACTGGCAAACTATTCAACATAGTTTGTGTTTGTTTGGCTCCTCTGTCGTACGCACTGTAACTCTTTCATACAGAGTGGAGAGCAACTGTAGAAACTACTGGAATGCAATCTCCTACATTGACCCATAGTTTGGTGGCTTGAATTTAAACCCTTCAAATGTGCTCAAGTAACTCGATGGGTGCCTACGGGCACTTTCTGTAAGTCCCCTCTTGTTGCCTGGCTGTAGGGGGTTGGGGGATGGCCAGCCCTGACTCATTTGTTCACCTGTAGGTGTGTATGTGCTGTTTGATATGTTCCCAGGGCACCACATGTGGGTTTAATTTGCTGGTCACTTGGCCTGGGTCTCCTGTACTTCCATATAATATCTGCCAGACTTGTGCCAGTGTCCCAGGTGTCTGGGATATGTCTGTTGGTTGCCTATACCAACAGACATTGGGTAGGGCAATTGAGTTGGCCCACATCTGTCTCCTGAATTTTGAAGACAACTATTTTTAAACATTAATGATTAGGGCTTGATTACCTCTTTTTCTTTCTCATCCTACTTTATCTTGAGCAATGTAACAAAAAAATAGATGTCCAAGTTATTTTCACTACATGTATGCATGTGTAATACAAGCAAAAGGGTGACACTACATTTTTGTGGGAAGGTTTCTGTGGGCAGAACTGCAAATAAGTAAGAAAACAGCAAATTGGAAAGCATTTGCTATGCCGTTTGTCCCAATTTGATTTAGAGTTGTAAATACGTAAATTTTCTATATTAACTCCTGAATTTTTTTGTGTAAACATAGATGGATGTGGGGAAGAAAAAACACAATCAAGAGACTCATCTTGGTAAACAGTTTCAGCAGATGTTCTAGAAGGACTGCTGAGAGAGGATTCACACTCAGATCTGGGCTGAATCACCAGGATGTGAATATGTTAACCTGGGTGGGTGATACACTTGGATGTGCAGTTAACATCAGAGAGAATAGAAACCAAAGGAGAAGAATGTTACTTGTTTATCACAGAAAAAGAAGCAAACGTTTATGGGATGTCAGCTCAAATGCTGAACTAGCTTGATGATATGGTAGATCTCTTCAGGGCAGAGATGGAGTTCCTCCAATTTTGTGCTTGCAGTGCCAACCTACATCTTGGTTCTCAGGTGATACCAGTTTTAAAGGCTATGTCCACTTTTAAGAATATTGTAGAGTGAGATTTTTGTGTTTGTTCTTTTTCTGCTCTACACTGAAGATGAAACCATCATGAGAGTCTGGTTTCCAGAGTGGAGTTACTTTCCATAAAATTCTGGTATCCATAAGCAGGATCTTGTCCACTGTGCTCAGTGTGGAGAAGGTAAACTCTCCCTGTGGTACCTCTCTCTACATTTTCCATAGTGATTAGTCAGCTTGAGGGTTGACTCATAAATACCTGGCAGGAAGGAATGAAGAAGACAGACACACGCTCTTTTCAGTGGTACCCAGTGACAGGACAAGAGGCAATAGGCATCCTTTGAAGCAGAGGAGGCTTTGTCTGAACATCAGGAAACAATTTTTCACAGTGAGGGTGACCAGGCACTGGCATGAATTGCCCAGGGAGGTAGTAGAGTCTCCATCCTTGGCGATATCCAAAATGCAGCCATGCAGCCGGATACAATCCTGGACAGCTTGCTCTAGGTGACCCTGCTTCAGCTGCAGGGGCAGACCTGAGCAATTCTGATTTTGAAAGAGCTCTATTATCACAGACTCTGCATATATTTGTCTCAAAAGTTCAGAAATATCCAGAAATCTCTGGCAGTTCTTGAAAAAGAAGGTTCATTTCACCTTCTAAACCTGAGAGTGTTTTAACACCATAAAAAGCTTTGCTGTGAAGCACTTATTTAGCCCTTTACTATGAACACACTTGTGGTCTGCAACTCTGAACTATGAAGAATGGTCATATGTTTCTGGGTCCTGGTACAATAGCCACAAACACCAATAGTTATTAATGGTCTAGAATGGCATATAGTAAAAACATGAAAAGTGAACCCAGAGGGAAGTCAACCATTAACTTCAGAAGCAGAAAAGCTTTTGAAGTTGGAAATGTGCTAGCTGTGGAAGCTTCATCAACTCCTTATTATTTACAGTTTGCTCTCCAAATATGATGCTGGTAAAAGGACAGAACAGCTGGAAAGGGAGTGATATTTTTGCGAGGTCCATGGACCTCTGATTACAAACACATGACTGCATGACATCCAAAAGTGACAGAGTGAGTAAGCATGTTATGCTGGGGGTATATCACCAATTGTGCAGTTCTGTGGAATGAAAAAACTTGCAAATATCTAGCAGTACAGCAAAATTTTAAAAAGCCAGTCTTTGCAGCTCATTTTGCGCAGAAGGAAATAGCACGTCACATTCTTCCTTGGTGTCCTAAATTTTTCTAATGGTGCAAATTAAAATAGATGGTGCATGGGAGTCTGTGTGCATATGCACACAGCGTGTGTGCGGACAAATACAGAGATATGTGCACACACCTGCACATATTTCTGTGGAACCAGTACATGCAGAAGTCATGCTCTCTAAACAGTGTACAGGGCTTGGCCCAAACTGTCCTGCCTGTGTGAAAGAAATAGTTCAGAATATATCAACGGAATAAAGAAAAAAGATAAACTGCCCCTTAAGTGAAATCCCAGCAACTGTGGCAGGATTCATGCTCTGCATTGCTAGGTAAGCTGCATTGCTTTTCAGAATGTTCAGAGTTACTACTCATTACCTAGCCATTTTTTTAATATATAAAATCAAACACCATACGATTTAGACTACATTGTTTTCCTGCATATCTTTCAAAAACAAGCAAATAGTAACAACAAAGCAATAATTTGCTGTGTGATACAGTAAGAAATACTGTGTTAGTGGTTTGTATTGCATCAAGGTGTGAAGTGAGGTACACAGTGTCTGCTGTCCAGCTCCCATACTTCCATACCAGCAAAAACCACACAGAAGTGTGTGGTTATAAAGACTGCATTGCAATATTTTTGCAACTGCTCTGCTGGATAGAATGATATGTATTTTTCTGTAATTTTATACATCTCAAAGAATAACAGCCACTACAGATTTGCACACTCCATTAATTATAAATTTTGGATTTTTAAGGCAGATAAGTTACTGCTTGATTTTCACTCCAAATATTTTGCGATTCAGGTACACTTATTTTAAACATCATTATGTCATTTTCACTTTTATGTTACAGATTGATATTTGTAAGTTCAGCTGTACTGGAGTTAGAGTTGGTGTTGAATTATAGGCTAAAACTAAATTGGAATCACCTATGCCCAAAGTTATCTCCAAAGACATAACACATTTAATAAAGCTATTTTAATGAATTGGTGCTTAATTAAACAGTAATTTTAACAGCAGCATGAAGTTCCTGTTTAGATGCTGTTTGGTCAAAGAACAAATGGCATCAGAGAAATTGCCTCTTTAGAGCATAAATGAATGTAGCAAAATCACAGGCCAATGGGAAAGAAAAAGGTCATGGAGAGTCTGTGAAATCAGATATGGAAAATCCTACTTTTATCTCCCCTCATTGTTAGTCACTGCTCTCCATCTTCCTACCATCCCTGCACATTCAGCAAGTGCCAGATCAACATTAGCTGAAGGATTTTTCCACTTACATATATTCTAGCCGACAGGGATGACGACAGCCCGTTATCTGTTGCCGCAGCTCCAAGGAGCCTCAGTCAGGGATCCTGCGGCACTTGGGTTAATACAAAATGTAGAGACAGTCTCTTGGTCTGCCTCAGAGCAGCTGCAGCCTAAATACATGTCATGTATCTCACTCCCCAGGCAGCTGCAGAAATGGATCACGCCAGTGGTCGCACACCCAGCACCCACCACTGGCACCAGCACTGCCCTCGGCAGTTTCGTGCAATGGAGCACCTGCCCCAACAGACATTGATTTCTCAGCCCTAAAGCAGCACTGGTGGTACTCTGCTGCTGGTGTTACCTTTTAGGTAATACTTGAGTTGAACTACCAAATAAGTTAGTAGGCTGATTTTAGCATCAGATGTAGCTAAGAACAATGAAGGTAAAATTACCCATCCCATTTGTCATATCTAATCCTAGATGCACGTTGCTAATGGATACCTATATTTCCTTACTAGTATCCATATTGATCTTTCAAGGAAAACAAGCATCACCACAAGCTCTGCTGTATGTTTGAGGGTATTTTGAGTTCTGGTGGTGCTTTCTGAGTTGTTCTCATTTTTGAGTTTGTGGTTTATATTGCCACATCCTCAAAAAATGTATACAATAAGCAAAGCACCCTCCCCCTGGAAACCATTTATTTTCCTTCCATATGTACATCCCCACACTTACTTATATTAAGTGTAAATAGAGTAGGTCAGGAGATAGACATGAGGGAGAATGTTGTGCTTTAAAGTCATTGGAAACAGAAAAGTTATGCTCCCTCTCTTTAGTAATAACAAAACAGTGCTTATAACTCTTATCGAGCAGTCTGCGCAACGTCTACATCCTTTCACTAATTTCAACAAACCATCTCAAGGAGTGGGAAGATTAGCTGGGGGGTTGTTTATTCTTGGTGGAGTTATGGGCATGTTCTCCATGAGTGAGAGAGAGGAGGAAAATAAAATCTTGTTCGTAGCTATCTGATCTGTCCTGACTTCTTGCAGTGGGAGAGAATAATACCAAGGGATTTAGGATGCGAGCAGATGCAGTGGTCTTCCTGATGGTGTGTTCATATTTGGGGGCTTCACAGCCCTTCATTTCCTGCAGCCAGAGAAATGGCAGGATGAGGAGTGTTATGGCAACTGAAAAACCACTTCTTAAACATCCCACAAAATCCCACAGTGTCCTGTGTTAAGTGTGTGACAATTAGTCCCTGTAGTTAGCGCATGGACATTAACTACATGATCAGCATTTACGGAAGAAAATCTCTATTTTTATTCTTTTTAGGCTCAAAAATTTACAGTTTCCTGTCTTTCATAAATACTGATTTAGACTTCAGAGCCTAGATGTTTTTTGTGGGGTTTTCACCATGGGAGGAATAAAGGATATAGTATGTAAGCATCAGGAATTAGTAGTTGATCTCTCTATCTTTTGTTTGATGTCTGAACTGAGAAACCAGAACAAAAAATTTTCAGGGTTAGCTTTAACTTAAATTAGATGGAGATAATGTTCTTTGTGAGTTCTATTTTTCTCTGTGTCTCTCTCTCTCCTTTATGTGTGCATGGGCATGTGCATACATGCACAAATACAGGTTCCTTGGGTGATCTGTGCATGATTTTGGGGAGCATTCTTTTATAAATGAAAGAGACAGTTTGAAACAAAATTGTATTTTGAATTGAAAGAATTGGAAAAAAAAATCCCCTTAAAATTGTTTTTGTAAAATATATAATTCAGAAAATGTTTCAGATATTTGGATCCATTTTTTTCTGATCTTGTTTGCTAAGTTCCACAGGTTTTTATAGATAAGTTTGGTCAAAGTATGATTGTAAGTTTCAGTAATTCCATTCATGTGAAAAATTTGCTAAGGCACACCAGCTGTCGTTTCCATGACAGATCTATAGACTAGGTAGTGAAGAATAACTGAATACAGCTTTCAGATCACAGGGGAGATCACACGACGAAAAGACATTATAGACTATGTATTGAGGGGGCAATGTTGGGAGGCAATCTCAAATGAGAAGCTACTAACAAAAATAAACAGAAAATGGCTCTTTTGCTGCCAAACCTGCTTAGATATATTCTCCCCTATGCACAACTTAATTTTCCAGTTCTGCATTAGGTGCACTACACAGTAAATAAAACTCAGCGCAAACTTACCTACAGCCCTGCCAACTGTGTTATGCCAGATTTTTTGCCAGTGAGCCTGACCCCATGGAAACTCCACCTATGCATGTGCACTTGTATGAGTGAGAGTGACTTTGGTATTCACATCTGGAAGTCACAGCAGAAACCTTTGCTTTTAGTCTTTCCCCTCTCTGGATTTTGCTAGCAAACAGCAGTAGGCTAGAGGCCACTGAGGTAGGCTCCATATGGAATCCCACGGCCAGCAGCTCTCACCAGGAACGAGGGCTTGGGGCAGGAGCTTCAGAAAGCTTAGGAGTTATTTTAATTATTTTTTTTGCTTGTATTGCTGAGGGAGTTTGTCTCAGCCGTGTTTATCTGGTGTGGAAGAGGAAGCTCGCAGGCAGCATGATGCATGGGCGGCGAGTGCCGGCATGAGGTCATGGCGAAAGGGAACAGAGCCCGGCTGTGTCACACGAGCTGGGGAGGGAGCTGCTGTGGCGCGGGACGGCCACTTTATCAATTAGGTAATGTCTGGGGGAGATTGGGGGGAGTTTCATTACATTGTGTTGGGCCGTGCCGCTGATGTGTTACCAAACATCTGCGAGGGACCCTGCAGCTCCTTGGGTAGTATGGGCTCACGTCAAACCCTGCTGCCACGGACTGAGAAGAGGGAAGGGGCGGGGAAGGGGAAGAATGATAACTTACCTCCAAAACAAACTCCAGGAGAGCTTTGCCCTTGATGGACTTCCCATTGAAGCATGGGGGAGATGGTGGATGAAGTGTTCATGTGTGCTCAGCTATCCCAGCCTGTTGTGCACAGCCTTGTTGAGCAGGTATCTTTGGAAAGCCCACTAAGAGCCTTTCCAAAGTCTTGGGGATTCTTCCCCCCCACTTTTACCTTTTAACAAAGACCAAAAAGCCAAGAGAGGTGCTAGAAACAATATGGAAACAGTGGTGGCAGCCTTTGCTCTTAAAATGCAAAGCTAATGATTTGAAAGCAAACTTACTGCTAAGGGCCAGCTCAACATTCTGATATCTCAGAACCACATAAATAAATGACCTAGTTCTCCCAGTACTCCCATCAAGAAGGCCTGTAAGCAGTCCTCCACTCACTCACAAGACAACATGCATCTCTCAGGGATGGGGCAGTCACCATGAGCCTCCCCACTAACAGAAAGTGTCAGGTGCCCACTCACTGAAGAGTGTGCCCTGTAGATATTTCTAGCTTTGAAATCACAGCTGATTTTTCTAAGCCGACCTCAGGGGAAGCAGCAGAGGAGCAGAGCTTACCCCCCGTGGTTCTCGATCCCAGTGAGAACTGGGATCTCTAGACTCCCTGCTGCATGCATTGACTCCCAGCAGTGTTAAACAATGCTTCACAAACACTGCAAAGCAATGTGCTCCCACCCAAGAAGCTAGAAAATTGCTTAAGTTGCACATTTTGTTTCTGCCAGCACAAGGAGGACATGTTTTCCCTCCTCCTGAGTGCCAGTGGGTGCCCAGGCAGGGCAGCACATGGGGGCCATAAAGGGGCTGGTCCAGCATAAATCAGGATTAGTGCTGTGGCATGTGGGGAGCTGCGCCAGCAGGGAGCTGACGCGAGAGGGAAATCAGGCCCCGTGGAGCAGGCTCCCCGAGTGACATGTTTATTCCTGCCAAGCTCCCATCTTTTATCCCCTGAACAGAGCAGCCTGGTAAGCCCCTCTAAGTCTCTGGTATGCTAAACTGATATGGGAGCCCTGCTCTCACTCTGCTGGAAGGCAATGTGGTGGAAAGGGACAAGGACTACATGTTTTGGCATTGCCAGCCAAGGCTTTCACTGCCCATTCAAGCACCCAGAGGTGCCCTGCCACGGGGTCAGCTTTTTCTCAGACCCCAGATGCTATCTGCAGCTGCTGTTGGAGAGGGAAGGAAGGAGGGGAGGGCAATGGAAAACTGCTGATCAGGGGAAATGCAGCCCTCCTCGATCTCCCTCCTCCCCTTCTCGCCTGCGAGCAATTGATTTAGGGGCTTTTCTTAAGTAAAAATTTCATCACGAAAGAGCTTTCTTCAGAGAGCAGCTGAGAAATTGTCTCTCCCCCCTCTCTCTTATTTATGTACATATATGTGTATGTTTCTGGTTAGAAAGAAGCACCTATCCTAACCAGGTGGCAGGAACTTAAACTAAAGGGTTTATTTGCTGTCCTTCCCTGGAAAACAATGTGCAGTTTTCAGGCTTAAGGTGTCACAAAAAATTACTAAAGCATCACTGCCGATATCTGAAAATTTCTCGTGATGGATTATAAAGAATATACCTTGAATATATCTGAGCCTGGAAGGAGTGCTTAGGAGAGAGCATGTAGGATTCCTAATGTTTTCAGCATTAGAATTTCAATAAAAAATCAAGTAAATCCACAGGATAACGGCTACCCTTAAAATCCATGGTATTACTGAGATAAGTTTTGCTTTGCTTCTGAATCCATGCTCATCTTTCTAGACTTTAAGCACAGGATATAAGACCTGTGTCCTGATTATTGCTCTTGTGAGCAGACACCTTGGCAGGGCCATTCCGAAGAGCACAGATGTTCCACCAAGATGTTGAGGGACTCTATGTCCTCTCCCACAGAGTGTTTCTTATGGTCAAGACCTCAATGCTCTGTATTGCACCATGACAATTAAAATATATTTCTAAAAATTCCTTAGGAAAAAAGTGACTCCTGTTTGAAAAAAATCAGGTCCAACCTATAAGTGAGTCCATATCTACAGAATGTGAAGAAATTCGAACTTTCTTCAGTAATTAGGGAGGTCTTGCCGCACATAGAAAACTACTCACTGGCTCACTTCTGGAGACTTTCAATATTCAACATGGTAGTTATGAGATACAGAAATCCTACCCTGAACTAGACATAGAGCTTACAGGAGTTTTCACTAGAAAAATCCGCTTATAGAATATTTGATGGTTTTCTCTTTGGCCCCACAGGAAAATAAAGACAATTTAGACTGCGGTAAGATCTTCTTTACCTTACCTTCTTGTGGATTTCCAGTATTAGTCTAGGAGACATGAGTAAATGAGTAAAAAACATGAAAACAACTTTTTCCCTATTTCATTTTATTTGTCGTTCTTTTTTTTTTCCTCCTTGAAAGAAGTCTCAGGATATTAATTCTGATTCCCTGAAGAGAAAATGTTTTAACTGTTCAAAGAAGATGGTAAAACTGGAAATGTTAGTTTCTTTGTTGAAACCTTATGTGAAAACTTTATGAAATTATCTGCTTTTCTAGATTAAAAATAACAATCAAAGCAAAGACCTGCAAAAAGGCAAGAGTGTCTTTAATTTATACCATGGAATGAACATCTTTCAAAATACCAAGTAATTTCAGAGCTTTTGGAAGATGGACAGTTTAACTGAACAAAGAATATTTCCTGAAAGGATTCATTGTCACCTAAAGCCAGATTTGTAAGGAAAGCATGCTATTGAAAATGGCTTAACTCCAAGATTTGTGTACAAAACACAGACAAAAAATGCACCACTTCGTCAGTAACTGCTATTTTAAGAAGAAACAGTAGTACCTAGTTTATAGAAATCATTCTGCCTTTGTAGATGATCATATAAATGTATTCTACTTTTTATGAGGGTTTAAAGGAAGATGAGATTTAAATATCTAACCTGTAGGTTTCCTAGAAATGAACTATTTAACATCTTGTTAGTAATGCCTGGATATTAATACCAGGAAATATCTGGAACTGTTGCAGAGCACCCCCAAATAGCAGTCAGGGATTTCCCAAGGCTTGGAGCCCTCATTTCCCTTGTGTAGCACAGAAACAGTGACAGTGGCTGTAGTGACACCCCTGCACAGCCCTTTTGGCTGTAGCCTGCTGGGGTGAGCACAAGTGGGTTTGGAGTGCACTTAGTCACTACTTACTTAGTGCATATTTATTTAAAATGATATTCTTTTGTAAACTTTTCTGGCAGTAAATTCATTATTTGAACTAATTGAGGAGATTAAACATAGAAGGACCATGATACAGCAGTTCACTAATGAAGAATCATGTTAGGGGAAGAGTCTGATCTTCTTTCATGATGAAGTATCAACTCTGTGGGATGTCAGCTCACAGAAAACAAACCAAAAGGGACTGCAGGGCTGCTCACCCAGCCAGATATTGACTCAGACCCCAGGGACCAGGAGGACTGAAAAGAGACATGTTAGAAGGAAGTAATAGCATTTGGGAATGGCAGTTCAGAAGATATCTCAGAAGAGATGGATGATGGTCTAAAAGTCTGCCTGAAAATCATGCAGGAGTAGATATATAAATCTCTGGCATGGCTGCATAGGCAGGGAAAGGAATCTGTCAAGGTAAAAACTGATTTTTTTTTCCCCCCAAAAAATTGTTCTCTTTCTTATCAAATAAAAAGTCAATATTAATACCTGGATGCAAAAACTACATTCAAAATTAGGAATTAATTTGGTATCTAAAGTTGTAGACGGAAAAGAAATCATAAAGCAGAGAAATTTGGGGATTTGTATATTTTTTCAAGAGATGGGCCAAGAGTCCCTGTGCTTAACAATAAATTTGATTCTATTTTAAACTTCATTCTCTAAAACCTTTGTCAGTAGACCAGAATGAGTGATATTTTCCTCATCTCTGTCCTCCTGGAACCTCGGTCTCCTGAAGAACATCTTTCACTTGCAGTACTCCCATGTTCCACTACAAACTCTTTTATCTGATCTTTCCTTGAAGACTATAGGAACCATATGGACTTCAGAAATACTGCTCACAATGATGAAGCTGAGTCACAGAAAGGTTTCCAGAACCTGGATCACAATTAGCTGTACTCAGGTCTTAAGAACAGTTAATACAGACATCACAGAATAAATATTTCTTCATCTTATTGCACACCATTCAATAGGCAGTTTGCATATACAGAAAGAAAGTGATACAGAAACAGCTGACAAACAATTCCTTGCTATCTGCTGCAAGGGAAGAGCTTAAATGAGCCCAAAGACCACAGCATCATTGCTTTCTTTATGTGAGTGCTTCTTCTCCCAACCTGCTGCTGCTTATAAGGAAACAAATAGAGATTCCTCTGTGTCTGAGGACAACAATTGTGAACTAGAATATACCAAAATGCCAAGCCAAACCTGTGTATCACCTGAATCCGGAGAAGGAATATGTTCTTCAGGTGTTTGCATCAACAGCCATCACCTGTAGGAAATCTCTCATCCAAAGAGATGGAGAAGGCCTCCCCTGCACAAGTGCTGGCCTGTAAGAAAACAAGGCTGTAAGAAGCTTATGGTGAGCAGCCCTTGTCTTGGCCTTAGCTGAGAACAACTTTTGGTACTCTGTGGAGCTGGATAGTGAAGTGTCTGTGACTTGTTGTACACAGGGAATTGGTGTGGTGGGTTAATTTGCCCCTTTTGGGTATGAGCACCATGAGTGATAGCAGTAGGTTTGTTTGCTGGGCTCCTGCTTGCACAGGACACTGTGGTATATTGTGTGCATGCCTGATGCATGTTATCCTCCTGTGCTGTTACCATATCTGAGTAGAAATGGTAACACCAGTGTGTTATTGTCCTTGGTGCAAGTGCTAATGACCACCTAAAATGTAGAAAAGCAATAAATGGTCCTTGAAGTGTTACTTGCCTGCTACTCTCAGAGATGGGAAGCTCTCTTGCCTACAGCCCTATGATTAGTGTGCTACTGAATACTCAGGTTAAGTTGGGCTTTTGTCAACCTTACTTCAGAAAAATTAAGTCTTCTTAATTCAAGTTATATTTTATACAATGGAGAATGAAACTTTTGCTGACCCCTTGCAATCTGTATGAAACTTGCTGGTGGTAGGTAGGACAACTGTGAATTTAGTTATTTTTCTGTGGTGGGGTTTTTATTTTTTTTAACCCTCAAATAAGGCTAGATTTCAGGAAGAGGATAATATATTCCCCTCTTTCCAGAATTTCATTAAGTCCTTTGCCTTCCTGGCCATATCTGCCCCATGCCTTGAAATGTTTTTGCCTATTGGCTTGTGTGTGTGCGTGCACATATGCCTGCTGCAAATTTTTGCGTGTGCATATTTATATCTTGGTGGCTGTGTTGCCAAGGAGCTCTGAAAGAAAGCAGAGCTGAGATAACTTCTAATCCACCTTTCTGTGATAATGTGGCGCAAGTGAAAAAAGCCAGGGGTCTTTCTCTGCTCTAGGTTTGGTAGATTGGGGCCTTTAACAGGCACTTGGAACTTTGCTCTTTCTGTCTCAGGGTTAGTGCTTGGCAGGGGAGAAAGCAAATATCTGGGCAAATGGAAACTGTAGACCTTTGCTTGAGGAAGACTTAGAAACTGAACGAATGTTTCTGATTGGGCCTGGCAGATGGGAACTGTCCTCTTATCTTTGCCTTCTATCAAAGTGCTCTGTTTAGTTTTCCTCATCCCTTTTGGAAAAGGGGTCACAGAGTAGGAGGTGTATGATGCTGTTGCTTTCCTAGTTAAGAAGAGGGATGGACATGAAATGATTGTACCATCCCTCAGTAGTTTTTCAGATGTGGAAGTCCCTGTCCCTGCTGTCTGTAGCCCTGGACAGTCTCTGGACTGTTTGCGGGGGCAGCAGGAATCCAAAACAAGCAATGACCTCCTGGTCCTTTCTTTCAGCACAGAATTTTGTTGCTTTTACTCAAAGCAGACCCCCAACTTTCCCTATCTGGCAGAATCTCCAGGCTGTTGGACCATCCTACGGTTTTGTGATGATCCTTTCTGCTTCTCAGAAAATCTTCTTTCAAGCTGAGGCAGCCATGCCCCAGCTGCAATGCCTGATGCTTATCCAATACCCTGCTAAAAACAGGTTTGTTTTTGCAGCAGGCATTGTCTGAAGAAAGTGTTCTTCATAGCAGAATTCCTGACTTGGCTCCTGCCTTTGTTACTTTTACATAATATAATATGCTTCTTGGTAGCATGAGCTTGCAGAGCTGTTTTGCTGATATTACCCTTGTGCAGCAAATAGAAAGAGACAGTTTGACAGGGAATCTTTGGGGGATAATTAATTTTTCATTTTGACAAGGGTTTCAATTAAGTGTGATACTCTTCTTCATCCCCTGGATATTATGAATAATGGGCCAAATGTTCCCATGGTGTAACTGCATTAATGACCTCAAATAAGATGTAAACATATGCACCATCAGTTGAAGTTTTGTCATCCATAGGCCTTTTAGAATGTTCGATGCTTTTGCCTTTTCCATCTCCATTCGTTGTCTGGCTTGCCTCTTGGAGTCTTATTAGACTATAAAGATAGATCTAGAATATGGAATGCACACTTGGCATCTAACTTGTAGTGTTGCTGATAGGATGATATGCTCTGTAATTTAATGTTTTTGAATGGATGGATGCCAATAAAAAGGCAAGGCATCCATACTGGTCACTTCATTCTGAATAAAAATGTAAAGCAAATAGCAAGCACAGGTGACAGTTTTGTTGTACAAGCTTAGGTTAAAAGACATCAGTGACTAATTCTGCCACTTTCTGATATTAGGGTACTTAATTTTGCAGCCTTTCCTTTCTGCTACTAGGACATTTGGGTTGTAATTTCCTACCCATTTGCAACATATTGAGAATAGTAAAATGGGATCATGTTTTTTGCAGTAGCTAAGCTTAAGATGTAACTTATAAGACGTTAGAGTTCTGTTATTGCTATTAGACTGCAAAGGACATCCCCTGTGCTGACTCCAGGCTCCAGAAGGTCAGTGTGTCTTTCTTTTCACCTTTTCACCTGTTCCAAAATTGATCATCCCAGCTGCTGCTCTTCCTGTCGATGTGTCCACATCTGCTTTTGTATCTCCTTTTCCATGTTCTTTCCTCATTCATCTGAGCTTCATCTTCTCGTCTCCTTCCACTTCTTTGCTTATTTACCCCTTTGCAGCTTTGTCAGGCTGCTCTCATTCTTCTCTGCCAGAACACTATCAAGGGAAGCAGAGGGCACAACACAGGCAGCTGCTGTCAGCTCTTCTGTCTGGCTCCACGGAGACCCCAGATAGACAGGAGAAGAGAATAATTGCAATAAGCATTTCACTTGGCCCTTTAGCCCTGGGATGTTCTGTGGAGACAGCCTAATCCAGTTGAATTGCAAGAACTGAGGGAGGTTAGAGCAAGGGACCATCAGGGATCTTTGCAGACAAGCTAATATGTTCCAGCTGAACATTTGTAAGCATTAATTTATTTTTGCAGAGGCTTTGAATATGGGCAGAGGCAGAAAGCACATTCTTGATGAGATGATGAGCTACTTCCCAAATGCTAAGCACATTTGCCACAGAGTTCTGCATATGACAGTGAGATACCCCTTCACCAACTCTCCATCACGAAATTATCATTAGGGGAAGTCTTACCTGAGGGTAGTGCACTAAAATATTTCAGGATGGCAAGTGAGTCAAAATTGCTAGCAAAATTAGATTCCTGCTAGAAAGGCAGCCTGTGTGCAACTCCTGATATTGCTTATGGGAGAATAGGAGGAGATTTATTACCATTTTTGTTTTAATTCTCTCTGCTCCTTTGTGGTTTTGACAACAGCCCCTTTCCTATGATATACACTCCTTGGTTCTTCTGCTTTTCTCTTTTTGAAGTACCTGTAAGGTATCTCAAAACCAGTCCCGCTTTTCACACCTTCAGACACTAAGGGAATGATGCAACTGCTTTATGCCTCTTCACAAGACCATGTGAGGGTTCCCTTTCTCAGCAACAAAATTCTGTGCTGAAAGAAAGGACCAGGAGGTCATTGCTTGTTTTGGATTCCTGCTGCCCCCGCAAATCCAGGGCTACAGACAGCAGGGACAGGGACTTCCACATCTGAAAAACTACTGAGGGATGGTACAATCATTTCATAATGCACAGCTCTTGGGACACGACCAGCTCCTGCCTGGTCATCTCCGAGACCATGCCTGTCCTGCTGCTCTCAGGTGAAGCTGTGGTGGTGGTAACTTGATTCCCACCTTGCTACTGCTTCAGAGTCTCTTCTCAAGTCTGATACCCAAAATTGCCTCTTCATGGTGCTCTACCAGTTTATGTGCTCATAGGATGAGAGTGAATTTTTGTGGTGGATATTACAGGGTGATGGGAACAGGTGTCCTTATGTGTCATTTGAGCTGAGTTTTTTGCTAACCATTATGTTGCCTTGGAGGTACGAGGAGCTGGAAGAATCTTATCTTTCCATTTCAGAAGCCCCTCTCTCTGAAAAATGTATCCTTTTCAGGGATTCCCATGGATAGCTAAAGTCATAATGATCTTTGTAGGGTTTTGAAACATACTGCTGTCACTCTACTCTCCAAGTCAAGGATGCTGTGATATTGGAGGGTCAGATCTGGAATCAGGGCTCTCTCTTAGCATTTCTTTCTCCAAATGTGCTTGCTTTGCTCATGGTTTATGGGGTGGATTCTAGACAACAAAAACCTTCTAAATTGAAATCCTGAGTTCATGAATATCTCTTGTGTTGTGTTATGGGCCTTTTGTACTGGATTGGTGCCTAAGCCTGCTCTGTACTTGTTCATCAGAGAATTTTTTTAAAAATAATTGTCCTCAGGATCTGACTTAAATGAGTAGAAAAAATGTATGCAGAGTCAGTAGGTGTTGTGAGAGGAAGAGCAGAGCCTGCAGAATTGTCCTAGCTCTTCTGGCTTCCTCCAGGCTCATGTTCTGGTGATACCAAAAATAAAAATTAACTGAGTGGACAAGGTTAAAATATTAGGAATACCATCGTGAGAAAGTGGTTTTGGACTCTCATAACTGTAATATGAAGTGAATCAAGTAAAACCTGCATGCTTGAGGAGAGGGCTTTAATATGAAGTGATACATGCCTCTAGCAGACTGACTCTCAAGTCCATTCAAGAAGACAAAATGCTCAGATGTGGAAGAATGAAAAACTGTAGTGTGCTTGTGGCTATAGAAAATGTTTTTGTTGCAGCTGAGTAGTTGTAATAGAGTATCATAAAGTAGAATACAGAGAAAATATTACATACTTTAGACCCAGATGGGAGAACAGTGCAATATTTATTAGAGGCTGGACACTGGATCTATTTAGAAAAAAAAAGAAAAGCTCTCCTTGGAATTTGACATCTGCCTGGTTGCTGGATCCATTCCTGCTTTAACAGCCCACACAGAGTGACACTCTGCAAACACAACATTGTCACCTGAACAATTCACTCAACAGCTCGCTATGCTGTCAATCACAGCAGACTCATTTCTCTTCTAAAAAAATTTTTTTATACCCTCTCATTTTTTTTCTTTTGTCTCCAAGTCTTTGTTGATGTTGACAGCTCATCCTTTGGCCATCATTCATCCTGGCTACTGCAAACTTTGGAGAAAATAAAAACCCTGCTCCCCTAATCAGATTAGAGGGCCTGCAAATTGAATTCAGCCCCTCTCAGTGTCCCCTCAGCTGGCTGTCATTAGGAGCAAAGGCTGGCCCTTGGCAGAGGTCCAAACACCAGCTAACTGAATTTGAGATGCTGGAGTCTTGACAGGCCAACGAAGGTAATTGAAGAGCTGTGGGGATCTTGTAAAATTTCAGGCAGTAGGGATTACACTGGGGGGATCTTTGGGACCCATCAGTAAAAAGGGGCAGAGCACTGAAAAGCAGCTCCTCTCATTGTTAAGACTGACACAGATAAATAAAGGAAAAATATTAAAATGCAAAAATGAGGTTTTCATCTTACTGACTTCTTTGCCCCCTTCTCTGCCTCTGTCTTGACTGAATGCCCAAATCCAAGCATCATTGATTGGTCATAGCTCAGAAATGTCCAGAGGCCTTAGCCATTCTGTAAACATGCTGAATTAGTAAATGCTGTGTTTGAATACTAGTTCTTAAAATATTAAGTGCAGAAAAGCAAGACTACAAACTTATGTTTAGATTTATTTTCTGAAGTACCTTTTCCTGGAGCCTATTAAGTCTTTGCTCCATCTGACTTTGCCTTCCAGTTCAAGTTGTCTTGCTTCAGCTGAGACCAGCTATTTCACAGCATAACACCATGTCTTGGTCACTGATGTCTTTCCTACCATTAGAATTTGCTAAATATACCAAGGCAAAGGGGAAACTCCTTTTAGCCAGTGTTCCAGCGCTTGTAAAGTACTTATCTTGGCAAAAATGTTTTGGATTTTATCCACATGTAGAAAAGTTCTGATGGGGAAAACATTAATGTTCTGGTCTGTCAATACTTGTGGATTTGGGATGATTTTAGCATATTGTTGCACCAGAGGACAGGCACCACAGATCCCATAGATATACCAAATTAAGACTAACTTCAAAACAGAATAGCTGCACCTAACCTGGGTTCCTTGAGGTGCAGCATGGAAGAGAAGAATTCCTCTGTAGAAACTTCAGGTCTTTTAAAAAAATCTAAACTCTTGCTGAGGCATATAAGTGGATCTGTCCTGGGCACATGAAAGTAGCACAAAACATGCAGATACCTTCCCTATCTGTGCACCTTCCCCTTTTGGAGAGGAGCAAGCTGATCCCAGGAGCCTGTACCCTTGATCCGTTTGACATTACGGTATATTGATTGCATCCTTGATCAGAAGCTCTCATGTTCATGGCTTTTAAAAGTCACACTCTTCGCTCTGCACCATCCCCCAAGGGAAAGAAGTTTTGCAAAAGAAATCCACATTTCAAGGACTCCAGAGCTGACACACTCTCAGGACACTTCATCTGTTTCTCAACCCAAACCCAGCTCTATGCCAGCTACACAATTTTAGCCGAGCTACTGGTGCATATTTGGTCTCTCACCATTTAGCATTGTTATCAGCTGCCTCAGCCTCCCATCCATCATTTGAAGTACAGTTTAGGAAACCAGAATAACACAACATACATTACAGGCAGTCTTCAGCTTCTGTAGATTTGCATAGCCCTAGGGAGGGCAAAGGAACTATGCTCATTTAAATACAAAAATTAAAATCAATTTCTAAGATCTTGTTCTGTTCATGCAGTGTTATAAGCAGTACCAGAAGTGTAACCTGCTGTAGAAATTGTTGACCAAGGTCCAACTGCCCATAACTTCACTAGGTTATATCCCCTTGCAGTACTAAATGTTTGCTTTGGACTGGCTTAATATGATAATGGGGGATTTAAGAATTTTAGCTCTTCTGATCATTTATGTGGAAGACCACGTGATGCCACATGATATTCCCAGTGTGTGCTTCCTTGTGGCTTCCTGTGATTTATAAGAATTTTTCATTGTTCTTCTACTGATGGCTGCTGCATAGCTGGGTATGTTCCTTGTGTACTGAATGGGATCTGTGCAAGATAACAGAGTTAAACACGCTGTAGCATGTTCACCATCCATGGGCTGATTTAAGGGTCACAGGGTAGCCATGGTTTTGGTGCTTCCCAACTTGCGAGTGCTTAACTCCATGACCTTCCTTTTATGTCTGTTCCTTTCTATTTTTCACTTTGGGATGTGGGGTAATCTTCTGTGGAGAGGAGACAAAAGGAGGAAAGAAACATGCTTATCAGTTGGAGAAGGTAACAATTAGAAGTGTGAAGTGTACTCTGTTTCAATAAGGAAAATGACTGGAACGTCTCCATCTATTGTAGGACATCTGAATTTTCTAGGGAAAAGAAAAGTTTTTTTGTTAAATTTTTATTCTATTTTAAAATTTGAATTAATTTTCTGTCTGAGTAATTATAAACATAGTCCAGCTTGCTTTTTTTGGGTTTTTTTGTTTTGTTTTTTTTTTTTGGCCGGGGAAGGGCAGGAATGGTGTGTATAACTGACTCTTTGCCATGGGTTTTGGGAGGAACATATTTAGCGTGGTAGTTGCAGAAGCCATATGACCTTCTTAGTTACTAGAAACTAACAAGGTACATTTTTGGCAACTTTTAATGGCCTGAAGGGGAAGAGAAGTCAAATCTTCATAGCTTAATCATCTGCCACCAAGGGTTGCTGGGTTGCATGAAAGCTGAATTCTGCTGAAGATTTGCAATACAGATGCAGAGGCTTCTAGATAGTCCCAGGAACTCGTTCATTCCTTTTCATTCTGATCTGAAATCACTTCAGGATGATCACAAAGGCCTCAAAGTAAGTTCAGGTAATCTCTTCTGTTGAACAACAGCCATGCCCTTAAATTTACCAAGTTTGAAAGCCTGAGATAAACATTACGCTGAGCACTTTTTAGTACTTAAATATGAGTATTTGCTCCCAAACAGCAACATGGAATATTATCCCAGAGCTTTTCACTGGACTTGAATGCATTGTATTTAAAAAAACCCCAAAACACAGTTTTTAAATGCTCTGGAACTCGGAGTCCAGTGAGAGACTCCTGATAAACTAAATATGGGTAGAGGACCCTTTTGTCTTGTCCAGGCCAGACTGTGTGACTTCAGGCTTTTGAATTGATGACCTTCATGCTCCTGATAACATCGCCTTCTGTAGGTCATACTCTCCACCTAGGTGAGCACATATAATTGATACTTCCTTAGAACAAAATATTTCAGTGACTGCTATGTTTTATGTAATAGGCTGCTATATTATTATAAAGTATTACCTGGGAAGATCAGTACTTATGGGATAGTGCAAAAGAGCATTTTTTCTTTTCCTAAACAACAGTATTGTGCTCTTCCAGCCTTCTGCATCTACCTACCTTTCAGTCTGCAAAGAGCAACAGCCCTTTTGTGATAGAAAACTCTATCCACCCAATCCATTACTACCAAAAAACCCCTTTGGAAACTGTTGGTCAGCTGTGGCCAAAGTTGAAAAGCGTGCACTGTACGTAAAGGAACTCGGAGGAGAATGGCTTGAGCAGAGTTGCAGTGCCCCTATGGAGCAGGGCTTCAGCTAAGCAGAATGGAAATGTGATACCTAGTAGCTCCCTCTTCCTCTTGGACAGTTTTCATATGTACACATCAACTGGTGTATATTCAGCTTGCTTTTTATCCTTGGTCTGGTTGTGATGTGTGAGATCTCCAGCTCGGGTGAGGTGAGTGCAGAGGGTGTGGGGATGTTTGTGCTTCTGATTCTGCTTGTGAAATTTGTTTTTGTCCTGCAGTACTTCTTATTCTATAAGATGTACTTCAAAAGGAGACTTGTCAGGAATCTCTTATGAAACCACTTCAGCAAAACCCGCCTGAAAGAAGAAAACAAAACTCACTTCAAGGGTTGTCCTTGTTTTCTAACCTCTCTTTAAGTTTGCATCTTCTGCATGGATTTTTCACCTTCTAAAACTTGACGGATACCTCCTGTTACTATACTACATTTCTAATAGGCAACCTCTCCAAAGTGGCCTTGTGTGTGTTGGCTGTACAGCTGAGAGTGAGGCCTCACTTTGTGTAATGGTTTAATTATAATGTCAATGTGGATTCATTAGCATGACAGCTGTCACTGTAAATGGGTGAGCAGGGAGGCTTTTGGACCCCCTGAGGTCAGGGTAATTGATGTAGTGAACAGAATACTGTATTCACTGAACAATGGGATGGGTTTCCATTCTGACCCGGGAAGGGCAATCAGTGTAAGCGGGGGGAATCGATAGCAGCTGAATTTTCATCCATGATCAGATTGATTCAGCCATGTTAACCTCCATGTGCAGATTATATTCTGCTAGAGCCTGGATGACTCTAGCACACCCTGTAGCAGGACAGGCAAATGCTGATGCTTTAATTTTTAATATAAATCTTGAACAGACACAAGAGCAGCTGCAGTTTTGCTCCACCACTCTGATCAGAGGAAAAGGGGATCTGCCTGAACATCTGGAGGCAGTTCTTTATGTTTGTTTTGCCATTGCTTCCCCAGTTCTTACTCTTCTTGACATTTATTCTGCAGTTTGTCTTCCCTTGCCAAGTATGCCTTTGGAAAATGAGCAATACTGTTCTATTAGCTAACTGTGCAGTATTGCTCATTTTCCTCAAAGGAGCTTGCCCCGTGGAGTAGCACCATATTTGTGCTTCCTTTATGGGAGTCCTGGTAAAGGTTTGTGATATGTGATATCTACTACAGGTTTGTTTCTCCGCAGGTCCACCACAGATCTTCTGTTGCTATTTCCCCAAATAGGGTTTATCTCATGCTGACAATTGCTTCCCATAGTATTTTCTCATCTAATTTTTTTTTTTTGCCTTTTTAATGTTACTTGTACAGTTGACCAAACATGTAGACAAAAGAAATGTTGCTGGAAAGTGCCAGAGTTAAGAAAAATAAGGTGTTTCTGTACAATTTGTAGGTGTCATCTGTAATATTTGTAAGGTAACCTGAATGCTAAATTCATTCCTCTAAGCATTGAGCCAGGTAAAAATAACCTGAAGCAAAGAAACTGAGTAAATTTTACTTAAAGGTGGCAGTGACACCACTGTTCTGAGGTATCTTTTATTTCTTCCTTGACAAGGCAAAAAGTGCTCTTTAATTCTTTTGTTGATGACAGAGAGAGGTGTATAGAGACTTTCTTCTGTCTTACAAGATAAAAAAAAATCCATAGTTCCCCATGAAAACAGAATATTCTTGTTTGAAATCATACCGAATAATAAAAGTTAGCAGATGTATGGCAAGACTTCTAAACTGCTGACAGCCTCCTTTGTCCTCTACAGCCATGGCTCTTTCTACAGCAGACAAGCTGCATGCATTTTGGGGAAAAGCACACTCCAGTACGAGTGATTCATTGCCATAGCTCTGCACTGGCTCTGCTTATAGTCAAACTTGAGTTTTGGTCTCCTAAGGCTGACCCTTCCAATAAGGCTGATGTTGGGAGAAGTCTGGCTCTTGCTGGACCCTGCCTCCTCCAGTGCTCTGGAGCAGGCAAGACTCACATGTGTTTCAGGGGATGTGTCTGGAAATACAGAACACAGATGATGGGTGTAGGAGAACTGTCTGCAGGGAGAGAGGAATTTCAGATTCTCGGGGATTCAAATGGACAGTTAACACCAGTGCTGGGGAGATCTGGATGAAGTAGAAACTCTGAGGCCAGCAGAGTGCAACAGGACTTTCTATCACTTAATGGACATTAAAATGCACAGTAAGATGGGCAGGAGAGTTTGTATGCCAGGGTGTACTGAATGACCACTGTGTCACAGGCTCTTCTCTCACTGTTAAGATTACTGCAAGTACCAAAAAGTCCAAGGTCCTTGCTCTTGGAGAAACACCACTCAGCTTCCTGGGTGAGGATCACACACTCCAGACAGTGCAGGGTTACAAAGCTGGGGGCAGAGATTTAGTTTCAGAGGCTTCTACAGAGCTCTTCCAGCAACTTGCTTCTGAACACATCTGAGAACAGAGTTGCATGAGGAATCAGTATACTTAAATAAACATTTTTTCCTCTCTAACACACCAACATAATCCTAACTTTGTATCTCTGGCATTTTCAGGCTATCTTTTTATTTTCTAGGTCTGAAGAAGCTCAAGTATTACTGGATGCTAAGGCATATTGGCAGCCCTTTATTTGCCAGCTTTGTCACCATGCGCAGAGATCTTTCTGCTCTGCAGGGACTGATGGAATTCTGATTAGGAGACCTTGAAATTTGGAGAGAGGACAGCACAGTTCTTCCTCCCCACAGCCCACCAGACAAAGGTGGGATTATTGAATATCAAACTTTCCCTTTCTACCTGTCACACTATTCCTGTTTAGCTGCGCATTGAAGTGCAACTCTTCAAAACGGAAGAAAGGCCGTACAAATAATTTCTGTCCCAAAAAAAGAATTATTTGTTGCTTGACAAAAGTCACTGAGAAGGGTCAAAAAACCCCAATGTCTCTCCTGCCTTGGGCTGCTTAACTTTTGAGCAGAGAAGAGTGAAAATGGACTGTTTGAGATAATCAAGAACTGAAATGGGAGTACTGTATCTGGAATGACTGTCTCAGTCCAGACTAACTGATAGACTGCCCTGGTTCTGTGTTTTGGGGGCGTTTCACTGTGTTTGTGTCAACATTGTCTTTAGCTACTTATTATGTTGGATTTCTAGGCATATGTAGTGTGGGTAAATGCTTTTTTTAGTTGGAAGTGTATCATTGGAAGCAGATTTCAGAAAAATGTAATTAATGGACAAGAAAATAGATACTTCCAGTAGCAAGCAAATCATGTGAGGGGTTCTAAATTTGAACCAAAACTTGACAAGAATGTTTTCCAAACACTGGGAAAAAGTGACACTGCAGTTAGTTTGCTTTAGATTAAGGGAAAGTGCTGCAATAAATTAAGATCCCTAGGCACACACAGGGGCTAGAGTTAACCTACTGGTCAGGGGACAATTGTTAAAATCCTCTGTTAAAAGGAAGCAACTTCCATGATTAAACTAGACTTGTATAATTCATCAAAAGTGCACTCTCTGTGCCTTTTCCACCAAATGTGGCAACCTACTTGGGTTTAACACCGCACATTGGAAACTCATGTTTAAGGTAGATACAGGGGATATCAACCTGTACCTGGTTAAAATGTAAAAAAAAAATTATTAATATTGATAAAGGATAGAAAAAGGAGAAAGTAGGGAGAGGGCACAATCATATTGAAACCTGAGGAGGCTTGTGTATTCACACACACATGGTGTCGCCTCTGTTGGTTGCATAAATGCTTTTAAAATAATGAAATTACTTCCATCAGAAGGAGGAGAGAGATTCTTGCGTGATATGGCTTTTGGGGAAGAGGGAGGGGGAGTAGGAAGGTTTGCTTTTGCGATTTAAAAATATCTATGGCTGTATTTATACCAGCCAGGGAAGTTGTGTTGCCAAGTCTTTTAAAGCTTACAGAGGAAACGCAACACAAAGCAAGAAAAATATCTGTGGAAGTACTTTAGAATGAGCTCCAGAGGGGGAAAAAAAAAGAAAGAAAATTCCAAATGCTGCATACTGTGTGGTCTTTAGAGGACTACTTTGAGGGAAGGAAGAAGAAAGGCTGTATAAAATACAAATGTACATACGTACGCCTCCTGGCAAACTGGCCTGACATGACCAAAAGCAAGAGGCTTTTGAACTTTTCATTTTATTTGTTTCTGAAAAGAAGGAAGAGGCCCTACTGCAATAACCATCTTCCTAAGTTTTTATTCTGAATAGTGTCAGAATTAAAGAGAGTGTGTACAGCAGGAGGAGATGTTTCGTTTGGAGGAGGAAGGGAGAACCCTCCTGTGAAGAATTTCCGATTTGATTAGTGTTGGCTGAGGTAGGTACTAAGAAATCAGGGGACACATGCAGTGGGTTTGATGTCAAATGGCTCAGCCAGAGCCATCATATAAGTAGAGATCATAGAAGCAGCCCAGAGTTGCACTGGGAATAGCATCAGTCTGGGTTGTGGGGGGACCCACACAGTCAGGTAAGGATCCATATGCTCTGTGTGACAGAGACTGTGCACCATGACAGGGGGCTGTCCTTCCAACAGCCTTTTTCTGTTCTTCACCAAACCTTCATTCATAACCACTTGCATCTGCTATTTTTGGTGCCAATCCAGGGAATGGTCTGGCTATGGTTGAGCAGTGTTACATTTCTCTGGGTACCCCTGACAACAGTCGAACGTTTTTGAGAACAACCACCCTCTCAACCAGTCCAGAACAACTGGGCAAGTGAAATGTCTGGGCTTCTCTACTAAAACAGTTTTTCCCCCATGATGGAATAAGGTACCATTTCTAGATAACTAGACATGCATGCAAAGTAGTTTGTAGTCTCCCGAGAAACTAAACCAGAATTTTTTTTCTTTAATGACACATACTTGCATATGAATTTACAGTTCAGAAAAGAAATAATATCAAGGGTTTTTTTCCCTAGTTTATAACTGTTTATGGACTAACACCTCTCCTCTTCTCCTCCCTACCTAGCCATAAGAAATAGAGCCTGCCACAGCTGACAGCAAAAGCAGCTGCTGCATGCCTGCAGTGCTCACATTTGGCTCTTGCTATCCAGGGTTCTGCCGTGCTGCCAATGTGTTGAAGAAGTTAATGTGAGCCTCAGAAGTGTGCCTAGGAGACCAGTCCCATGAACTGACCACCTCCTTACAACTGCTTCTGAACACTAAGCGGAATGTGTCTGAACACTAAGTGGAATGTATAGCTGTGATCCATTTTTTTCTTGAAAGAAGTGGTAAATTCAATGTAGTACATGGCTTTTTTTCTACATGAAGTGTCTAGGAAAATGTGTTTCCAGTGGTAAAATGGCCCATTTATTTGCCCGTGAAAAACAGGCAGATTATTCTAAAAACAGGCAGAAATTCTAATGAAAAAAGGATGTTATTCAAGAAACTACTGAACAGCACAAAGAATAAACTGACTTTCTTTTTTATTCAGACCTCTTCTGACAATGAGACTCTTATGTAAGTGGTTGATGCAACAACAAAATCTGTTGCATCACTATGTAGCAGTCTCCCTGCCCAAGGATGATGGCCTACACAAACATATATAACTTCAGAGCTGACGTAGATTCTGTTAAAAATAAAGCTAAGACCTTCTTTCCTGAAGCCCTTCATTCTTCCTTAAGAGTCCTGTTTTCATTTCCCTCTTTCTCCCGTGACTGTTAGGCATTCTCCCTGAGATCCTGGGGACTGTCAAGAGAAACGATGACATGTCTTCTCTTGCAAGTAGACCAGAAGTCTGCAGTGGCAGAGTCAGAGCTGATTGCCTATCTTATCTCAAGTCGCTGGTCTCTAATTCAGGCTTTGGCAAACAACTACAAGTCCTGTTTTTTTCTGAAGCTACAGGTTAGTGTTTAATGTATTACTTTTCTGGGACTTTGCCTATCAAGAATGAGGAAAAAAAACCTTTTGCCTTTTTTTGATACCATCTGGGAAGGGACTCAAATCAAAATTTCAAATCTGGAGAGCCCAGGAGGTGAGAGGGTGAACGGCAGGGGACATTGTCTGTCATTGAGGACCTATTTTTCCTGTAGCTGCCCTTGAAGGATGACAGGCCATGATTTTTCAAATAGTAGATAAACTTCAAATCAAACAGAATTATGTCAAATTGACTTGAGAGATTCACTTTGTCCTTGACCAGTGGTGATTATTTTAAAATGTGTTTATTGAAGTGAGATCCTTGCCAAGAAGGAACCATAATACAAAGGAAAGTCTTCCTTTGTTATTAACCAATTTTCCTTCATCACTGTGTTATGAAAAAGGTTTCAGAGCAGTCCAGTATCACTACCTACATATCATCTATGACCCATAGGCCACACCCCAAGGGTGGCAGACAAATAGTATCTGTCTGCAGGACAAAATCCCACCTTACTTGAGACATCCAGGCAGTTTAGTTCAGTATTACATATTTTCTATGCCACTGGATGAGCGAGCTGCTCTTAAACTTGCAAGAGAACTAAGTGTAGCTTTCATGGTCGCATTTTCAGAGATTCATGTCTGTGAATTTAAACTTCTTGGTGTGGTCACAGTCTGGCTGTTTAGAGAAAATGGTGTGACAATACACCTTTTTTTGGTAGCATTTACCTGAACCATAGAAGCTGGTATGAAAAAACAGGCTGTATGGTTATCTACAAACCCATTACATGAGCCCATGGGCTGCAAGGCTAAATTTGCCTCAATGCATCCTGTATCTACGTCTTACTCAGCAGGAACAATCTGTCTTCAGAAAAAGATGGTTAGAGGAACTGTTGGTGGAGGGTAGAATAACTTTGCATACTAGGAGATGTTCACTGATATTTCCTGCTGCTGATCCTAGATTATTTCCTTATGTGGTAGTTCAAAGTTGCCATGGAAATGGTAAACTAGCCTGAGCAGTCTGGTTAGCGTGATGAGCAAACTTTGCTCTGCATGTTGGTAGAAAGAACGTTCTAACATTTCTGGGTGCTGAATCTCGGACATGTGCATCCATGCTGTTATATTCAGCACAGTGTTAGAGCAGCCTGCCCTGCCCTGTCCTGCCTTGCAGGAGTCCTGTCCATGCACCAATCCATGCACCAGTTCATCTCTCATCCATGCTGAAGTTAAATGATTCACGGTAGGATTTTTTCTGAGAGAGACATAAGGATACAAATCTGCTGTCTTCATGTTGTTACAGTCAGGTATGGTCATGAAACCTAGGATAAAATATTTTCTCATGAAAGTGACCTTCGATGATCCCTAGGTATAGTATAACAGCCTGGTCACTTCAGGACTGACTAAAAGTTAAAGCACACGGCATGATATTTAACATCATACTATTTTTTTTTTTTTTGGTGTGTGTGTGCTAGTAGTTGCTGTAGAATACTGCAATCTATACATTCCTTAAAAGAAATTCCATCACAGAATGAAAAACATCATGTTACAAAATTTGAACAGAAAATTTCTGCAATGCAGGTATACTTTTAGATAAGCAAGGCTCCACCCTGTGTTAGTATCACTGTAGGGCAGGAGTGTTTTTGAAGTCTGTCTCCCACATGTCCCCACTTAACATGCTTTGGTTTGCATTGTGAGGCAGTCCTGGAGGTCACAAACCTTGTTTCTTCTATGTGGACTGGAAGCAGAGGATATGTGCCCAATGTGCTCCAGCTAATGGATTCTAAATCTGCAGTAACTGGGTGAATGCCAGGCTGAAGCACCCCTTCAGCTGAGTGCTGTGTGAAGCTGGGTTCCCTCTACCATTTTTTTTTTGCTCTGTAGATCCCCTACCTAGCAAGCAGTAGTGCTTGCTAGTGCATACCTGCCCTTCATTTTTCCTAAGATTTTAACTTGTGGCACATGTTGTTTTCACTTGCTTCCTTTTTATTGCTTCAGTAATTTCATGGATTATTGAAACTTGACTACCTCAATCCATGGGTTGTTTTTGGTTGGTTGGTTTGAGCTTTCAGTGGCTTCTGAGGTTTGGCTGTTTTGTCTCTACCGTACTTTTACCCGAAACTGGACATCATCTACAGCTTGTTTTGGAAGGTGATCAATCTGCTGCTTCTGCCATGTTCCAAACACCTCAGTAGTTGCTTCTATATTGTAGTATGTGTTAATCGGTCAAGTCTGGTCTCCTTATCTGGCATGATACTTTTGTCTGCAGGTCTATCACGTGCCCAATTGTGCAGGAAACTTGCTCAAGGCAAAATCTCTGGTCAGACAAAGCCACAATGTAACTTAATGGAATATTATCAGCTGTTTTTTTTTTTTTAATTTTTATTGTTAGTCCATATAGAAAAAGCAAGACCTGGTGGCTCTTATGAAGAGCTTGGTTTTGTAATACTAATACTACCAATTTTGTGGATTCTGAACAATTCTGTATTGTGGTCTCAATTAAAAAATCTCTTCTGTTTATAATGATGTGTAACACCAGATTAAATGCCATGTTTGCATCATTATTTGAATGATTGGGATTCTACTGTATTGCTCTCTAAATCAGCATTGGTATATTCATAATGGGTGGGATTTTCAGTAAGGACTGCAATTACTCTTAGCCTTTTCCTGTTAAAGCTTGTGTAGTCTTAAATCTGCTCTTAATAAAGTAGACGAGTCTCACTTCTGATGAGGAGGAAAGAGTTTTACCAACAGTCATCACTTCCTCAAAATCTTTTTTTGTTATAGAGTCATCCTGTTCTCAGCCCCAAATAAAGTAGGGCCAGCCTTCTATGAAGTACTGACCTACTTCATAGCTACCACCTGTATGTGCTGCTGTGGTACAAATAATTAACACTTCATGTGTATGCAGGCTGTTTGATTTCAAGCCAACACCTATAACATTTGGCTTGAATGCTGTTTTACCAGTGCTGGAGTATGTGTAATGTTTTACAAGCATGCTACTAATCAACTTGCCCTCTGATTCATGTTTCATTATTGAGAGAGCTGAAACTGTTTGGATAATTCATGGGCAAGATACTGATGCTTTCTGTTAGTGAAATAAAAAAAAAAGTAAGATCTATCAGCATGTAATATGACCATAAAATTAAGCACAGCCACAGCATCCCAAACCAGACCGGTTGAATCATTGCAAAAATGCATTTGAAACCAGGCTTTCGCTTCCAATTCTTGCAGTACATCAGAGAAACTTTCAACTGCTCCCTGGTAACAATAGACTTGGCTCCTGACAAACTGGTGGGAAGGAGGAGAGGAAGCCTTTGCATTTTCAATGTTGAGACAAAAGAAACATGACTTCTTGTAAGAGGAATTAGCCTTGAGCATCTTGAGGTGGATTTTGCCTGGATTCTCTTGCTGATATAGCACACCATCCTTACCACATGCTGCCATGTGACTGCTGTGGAAAGCACTTTTCACCATGACACCTAATTTTGTGGTTTATGATAGCACCTTACTAAGCTCAGAGGCAGCAACTTGTGCCTGAAGCACAGCAGCAAATTTCTTGGTCTTCACAGTGAGCCAAAGTTAATGGGTGCCTTGGACGAGACGTCCCCGGAGCAGGAGGATCAGTATTTGTGGCGGCTCTGCTCAACCACTGATGACCGATGCCTGTCACTCAAATGCAGAGCAGATAATGTGCTGGAGATGACATCTCTGTCCCTCTTCTGACCCAGTAGTGCCCTGGAGACTGGGGATGTGGTGTCTCCCAGCCCTGTCCACTCTGGCACGGCCATGAGGAGAGGCTGCCAAGCCCCACTGTGGGATCAGAGAACTGGGGCATTTCCCTTCTCCTTCCAGGCCAAATTGTTTGGGTAGTCCCACTCAGACCAAAACTGTTGCTCTTATTGTCAGGATCCTCAATTGACCCTATTATCTTTTCAATGACCTTATTAGTCAGACAACACACTGTGTTTACAAAGGGACTTAAGCTAGCTCATGTTTTGGAATACTAGTCTTGATCCAGCCCCTAATGGTTAAAGGAGTACTGATATTTTCAGGCCAAGACCTTGAGAAATAAGATTTCAGTAGCAGAGTAACACAAGCCATCCTCATTGCACTTTCTGTCTTCAAAAAGACCCCAAATTCTGCAATTTGCTCTGCTCTGTTTACCAGAATATTTGAATGGTTCTTCATGGTCTCAATTGCCATCTTACATATGCTAATACAGTAGTTAGTCAAAGAATTTCACTGGTTCATTCATTAAAATTAAGGATTTTTTTGGGTGGAGTACAGAAAAGCCAAAGTTTGTCTTGGATGCTAAATGTAAGTGACTGAAAATTGGCTGATGTTTGTTATGCTACATTAAACCTTTAAATGAGCTTGGATTGGAGAATGTGGTACATGGACCATGCATGGAATGAAGACCCTTCATTTTGCAGCATGATGCCAAGGTGTGTGCATCATTTTAATGCCTTCTGTCAATTTTGACAACTGCTCTTCAAATTTCTGCAAGTTAAATAATCAAGAATAACTCCAAGTACGCAATGATCTGAGGACAAATTATCTTAGAAATTGCTGTGATCAAGAAATATCAGAGCATGTAAATAACTCAGTGTATGATAAGCTACCCAAATTCTGCCTGATGTAGTTTGGGGTGAAGATCCAGAAAAGTGCTTGACTTTGAACCTGAGTGAGGAGGAGCACCTGGCATCTAGCACTTTGCTATCCAGCTTGGCTGTGGAAGACAAAAACACAAGTTTTGAAGATCGTGCAAGGGTCAACAGATCACAGCCTGTTGCTTCTTGTGGTAGAGTCATTTATTGTGCTGTGGGTGATGTGGTATAGACTCCTCATCCAGAACAAGAAAAATTCAGGCTCCTCTAGCAACACAGGTCGCAGTGCCAGGTACTGCACTTGCAGCTAGCTGGGGCCTGCACATTTCTAGCCCAAAACACATAGCTCCTTCCAGTGCTTGGCCCATTATCATCCTTCTGACTTTGCCAGCCCCTGCAGTTCCTTAAGTGAGTGCACTTGTATTTTCCTTCCCTTTTCTCTCAGCTAAAAATGACTTTGAAATACTTTGGCACTTTCTCCTCTGTGGTGAGAATTTGGCCAGGGTCTCTCTGGGAATAACTATCAGCCACTTGCAAAAGAGACCAGCCTCTCTTTGCCTGTGATCCAAAGCTTTTATCAGGGAAAATTTAATTCTCTGTAGCACTGCCATGACTCTTTTTCTCTCTTGTTGCCTCTGCTGGGTTAGATGGTGTGATTTAGGACTGACGCCTGGAAAGGTCGGGGTGAAGGCATCTTCCCCGAGGGAGGTGGGCAAGGGACAGCCTGGGTTTTCTTCCTCTTCACACGCTGAGAGAATGTGCTGGAGAAATACAGCTAGGTGTTTGAAAGGGGAGAGGGGTACCTTCACCTCTGTGTTCCCAGCTATTGAGGAGAATGTCTGCCACTCGGTTGGGGCTGTGTGAGCACCTGCCCGTTTTTCCCCAGACTTCATCTCTCCCCTCCTCAAAACTCATCTTCAAAGTCCTTTGTCCATTTACACCGAGAAAGCCGTAAATCTGTACCCTTGTTTAGTGTGGCATGTACTCTGCCTCTAATCCAATTTCCCTTCTGTTTGTTCTCTGTACAGCCTCATTTGGCCTGACAGCTATTTAATAAACCTATTTGCTTTTCTTTGACATGAGGCAGAAGTGGTGGGTGTTGAAGAGCCATAAGGCCCTAGTGGACAATGAAACCCTTTCCCACTCAACACTCTTCCAGCTCAGCACAGATAAATTGTGTAGAACTGGGAAATTAACTCATCCTATCCTAAAAAAAAATTAAAAAAATAAAAGGAGGGAAAAAGAAGAAAGCATTCACAGGCTGGCCCGGAATTGATTCAAGTTCATTTCTTTCTCCTACATGAGAATTCCTCTCTGTCTGTCAGTGCAGATCCCCAAGGTTGTAAGATGTTTGAACATGACTATTTGTACACTTTTGTCTTTGTCACCTGTAAGAAAGCAAAAAATTTAGAGACACTGACATCTATTAAAAAAATCCTGCCTAAGGTATGAAGGTACAACATTAATCTAAGAAGCTGAGAGAAACTGGCCTGGTAATTTACTTACTAGAGATGTTTTACAAAGTTTCCAGCTTAGAGACATTTCCATTTGGTTTTCATGTATTTTTTCTGTGCTCACCTTTCTCTATACAGTCTTCCCTGAAACTAATGTTGATTTCTGGAGCACTGCATCAGGTATCTTTCAGGCAGACTCCGTCTTCGTGCACATCCTTTTATGGCTCAGATGGAAGACACACGGACTCTGCAGTGGTGAAGCTGGTAAAATATCAACATTTAGATATATACCTACATAAAGGAATGAGAAAGATTTTTATTTTGATGAAATTAAAATAGAAAATAAACTTTTGTAAAGTTTCAGCTTCCTAGCGCTCTGCAAATTAACAAAGGCTTTCTTGGTCTTTATCTCTTTTAATGATCTGGCATATATACATGTATGTGTAAAAGTCAAATGCCAGCCACCTACATTCCAGGGTAGTGGAAAAAAACAAATGTGAATTTTGAGTCTGCTTTTCTTTTGAATCTGGAATATTATGTAGACTTAGTGATAACTGAATGACAGATTAAGCAAGTAGAATATTTCCTGCCAATTATTCCAGCTGTTTAATACTGGGTAATTGTTTCTTAAGTAGGCTTCTGTATTGTTGCCTGTAGATTTTCCTTTTGGAGCAGAGCCTTAGTGAATTAGATGCTGCATAGAGACAGTGAAAAGAGGAATTTCCTGAAGAAGCAATACAGAACATCCACAAGGAGCCATTCAATTGACAACCCAATCTGAACCTGATCTGTGTTGTAGTCCCAAGCTTATTAAAAACACCAGGGACATACAGACTCAGTTATCCTCCCCCTAATTTTGTTTTTTATATACTTCTGATAGGCAATTAGCAAATTAAATATCACTTCCCCATATCTCTTTCAACTAACACATCAGGTATTTCGATTTTTTTTTGATCTTTCCTTCAAAGCCACATTTTCTATGATACCATAGATACATGTTCAAAACAGCACAGTTCCTCTTCAATGGTATTCTCCTCAAATCTTACTTTTCAAAACTATTCTCAGTCATAAGGATTTGAAAACATACCTGAGAAGTATCCACTTACAAAAACACAAATACAACTACTCCTGTATAGTATTTTTTTTTTGGAGTTCCTGTCTTGCTTCATTTTTGCAGCAAAGCAGGAAGGTCAGCACCAGCAGGAAGAGGTAGCGCTGCTCCCTGATGTCATGTGGGAGCTATATCAGCTGTGGCAGCACCTATCCGCAGTGAAAGGCCAAGTGGCAAGCTGAAATATGTTAGAGAAAAGACTTGCTGGCAGATTGATGGAGAACGCTGACATATTTCTGTAAACCACAATACAAAGGGAGCTAATCAAGATCAGGAGGAGTGGCCGTCTTCTTGAGAAGTCATTTCCCACCTCAATTAGCTGGCAGTTTAGGCAAACATAAGCAGTGGTTAGCCCTATCAGTCTGAGTGATGCTTTCTTGAGCAACTCTTACACTCCTGCCTTCACTGAGTCTCTGTGACAGTGCTGCTGGACACTGGCAGACTTTGTCAGCAAGACAATAAATCTTTATTGACAGTCTTAGCCTCATGTTGGGCTCAACTAATGCCTCCTCTTAAAGCACAGAGGAAGAGGAGGAAATATCTAGGCTCAGCATGCACAATGTCTATCAGAGGCCTGGCAGGGATTTAATTGCTTTGTTATAGTGGTTGTCACATTTTACAAGCCTGTGTATGTCTCTGTTGCTGGACTGCTCTCTTTTGGGATGTGTTTTTTCTCTCTCCCTGTTTGTATGATTGTTTGGTGTTTCCTCTTCTGGAGTGACCAATGTCCTAATTCTGCAGTGTAGTCTATGTGAGCTCTTTGAAGAAAAGCAACTTCTTCTACAAAATGATGACCAAAAAAATCCCCAAGACTAGTGATCAAGAGGGAAAAAGGAGCCTTCAGGCTTGTAAGCCTAAACAAAGGCGCGGAATAAACATGTGGTCGAAAGGGATGATTTCTTTTAACCTTTTTACTGTAGTCTCTGATACTCTCCAGTATAGGTTACAGCCCTTTTTTTTTTTTTTTCACACTCTGGATTTGGCAGACCTCTGCTCCCAAGCTGCAGTAATATTTTTTTCCACTGTCTTTTCTCCACTTTTTGATGTCCCTTGGCATAATGAAATTCTGTGAATTTTCCTCCCTGCCTGACAAACACCCTGTTATTGTTTTGGACCACACTGGAGGCTCTTTACAGTGAAATCTCTGAGGAGTAGCATGTGATACAGTGACACATTAAGTAGTAAGTCCCCAGGTCTAGTTTCCTAGTCTCTTACCTTGCAAAGAGTAAATTGACTGTTTTTTCCCTTACTTTGGGTCACCCTTTGATGTTCCAGATTTTAGAGAAAAAACATATTTTTCCTTTCTTGTCCATTCCCAATGAGAATTTCTCTAGCTGTGCTATGTAAATATTCTGGGTGAATGCTGCTGGTGCACGTAAAAATTGAACTGGGTACCAACAGCAGGCACTGAGACTCATCCACAGGCTCACCCATGTAGAAGGGTTGTCTGAATGGCTCCTATCACCCAAGATAAACTGAGCTACTTTAATTGTCCCAGGTCTAATTCAAGCAGCTATCACAAGTAGCTTTTGCAACTATTTTTTTTAATTGATAGATATTCATCTAATTAGGAACTATAAAATGCAGTATAAACCCAGTCAAAAGCTTCCTCTTTCCTACATCCTATATTTGGAGCTATTTCCTTATCCGGAACAAGACAAGAATTAGTAAAATCTCTCTGGTGGAAAATTAGCTTGTATGAAAATACAAGTTTATTCTGGGGAAGAGGTTTGCAGACCTGTTGCAGGAGAAGTAGGTGCTGATCTCTTATCTCTGTGTCATTAGGAAATGCTGCACAAGGATAACATCCAGGTATTGCAAGAAACAAGTGTTCTGCAAATGGGGCTGTAGGAAAAACACTGCTGCAGCTGTGACAGTACGTTGGTCAGTGTGACACAGATGGCTCTCCAAGGGATGTCCTTGTGTGTGTGGGTGGCTCCATTGGGTATCTGGGAGCAAAGGGGCAAAAAAAGAAGAAAATTTCTTCTGTCCTGCACATGGTGCTTTTTAGTTGCAGACTGTAAAACAGGAATGCTGCCTTCTGGTGTTGGACCCTTCTGAATGATGAATTCCTACTTCAGTGCTGAGCCTTCTCGGTAGAACCAAGGATGTTTCGGCTAGTGGTCCTGTGGCTGTTGACAGACAAAGGGGTCATGGAGGTGGTCTTCCAGTGAACAACTCAGCCATAGTGGTGCCTCATTAATTGCTGCTGCTAAATAGGATTGGGGGCCCAGTTTTCATGCTTGGTTCGTCTGTTCTTTGCACCAGAGTGGTCAGGAGCCCCTTCACTGCAATTACTGGTGTCACCAAAATGAAAGTTTCCCTGAGGGAGAACCAAGCCTTGAGTTTATTTTTCTTAGTGAATTCTTGATTGTTAAGTCAGGGAATATTCTTCACCCCCAGTGCTGTGATGGTACTTAGCATATGGAGCATGTCCCCTCATCTGATCCTCTACCTGAAGGAACACACCAAAAAAACCCCAAACTACTTCTGCCTGCCTGGAAAAGCAGCTCCCTGCCAATGAGATTAAAATATCACTGTCACTAGACATTACTCTAAAGCATATTTATTTTCTGACAGCAAAATATTCCCCTCTTGCCCTGTCTTATCTCCTAGCTTCTCCTCATTCCAGCCTCAGCACCTTGTTACTGCTGGGAGCATGGCTGCCCTGGCTGAGCCACCTCTGTGTCATCCCATTCCTTCTCTCCCCTCTTTTTGGCAGGTCTTGCACTAATTAGAAGAGCTAATGCTTTGCAAATGAGCGGCAAGGGACCATGAGGCATCTGGCATGGCTCAGGGTGGAGCTGCCAGGGCCCTGGTGAGTGCCAGCCATGGAGGATGCTGGCAGCCCCCTGACACACCCGTGTGGATGGGAGAAGCCCTATTTGCATCTGTAAGGCTGTGTGGAAACCACATGAAATTCCAAATATGCCCCTTTTCCCCTCCCTTTGTGGGCTAGAGGAACGTGAACTGTGTCTGTCTTGTGCCTGGTGCTGCATGGACCAGGTGTGAACACATTTTGGGGACAGCCTCTGCACATCAACAGGACAAAGTTGTCACAATAGCTTGCAGGTGAATCTTGTCTGAGAGTTTTTCAACTTGTGCTAGCAAGAGATTGGAGATGTCAATGCCTTCATGAACAGGAAAGATGGCAACAACATGGACATCTTCACAATGCAGGCCTCAGACTCCAGAGAGAGTTTGAGCTGGGAATGAAGCTTTTGAAATCCTTTTTTCCCTTTCAGCCATTTCCTCTTTAACATGTTGATCCCAAAACACTGGCAGTGCTCGAAAGGGTTGGCACATCAGCGCTCAAACACAAGACTTTCTATTATTTCAAATTTATGCCTTAGAGCAGAAAAGATTCAGCTAAGCCTTTGAAACATCACGTAGGGTTTTTCTCAAATCTCTTTTTTCTGTTGGGAGTCACTTTGGGGGGAGGCAGTAACAAAGAATATTCACTTGGGTGTCCAGCAAGGCTGATGGAATGTTGCAGTTGTCAGAGTTCCTCTATGCTGTAAAACTGCCCACTTGATGCATCACCACAGTCATTCAGAACACCAGATTTATAATTATGTATGTTATGTCCTAACAGTGTTATCCCAAGGGGAGTGTTAAACAAAAATTCATGCAATGACTTGAGATGGCTCTTGTCATCATCAGAAGTTGAGTGTGAAATGTTTTAACCTGCAAGTGTAAGTCTGCAATCCTGGAAAGCAGTGGCCAGGGTAATGCTTGGATATGCTTCTAACAATTGCAAGGAGGGGGTCAAACAGTGACAGCAAGTTTGAAAGATGAAGATATAACAACCTCAGACATCAGTTTAAGCCCCCCCATGGAGTATCCCAATGTTATCTACTCTGAATGCTATCCTACAACACCGCATATTTGCATTTCCCACTGTATCTGGAGAAGCATCCTGAAGAACAAGGGATGAGAATTCTCTGTCCTGGAGCTGCTTCCCAGTGAAGTGATGGCATCCTGCTCTGTCTCACCCTTATTTTGACCCTTATGCCTGACCCAAAAAGAGTCACTTGAAATGTGGCAAGAGGTGAATTCTGCAAGAACCCCTTTCCTCTGAGAGGGTTGAAAAAGTTTTACCACTTGGTTTAACTGAGGCTCTTGCTATCAGCTGGCAGAACTTGCAGCCTTTTCCTGCCTGGCAGTTGTAGACAGGGAATTGCTGATAGCCTGTCTGAAATCTGTCTCTTGCTCTGAGTTGACTCCAGAGCTACCTTGTCTGGTACAGTTATAAGCTCTGGGAGATTCATATATTTAAAAAGGGGTGGGGGTGGGAAGAAAAAGGTTTGGCCTAACCTCAGAGTCCTATGGGACTGCAAGAGGAAGCAAACTGGAACCCATTTTCCTATTTCTTCCTTGGCCTTATCCGGGAACAGCCAGCCTATCTGTAAGTGGCAACTGTGGAAAATGTGCTCTGGCCACTTGGTATGAAAGATAGGCAAGACTCCTAAAAAATCTTCTCCACAGCTTATCACCTTTCTGCTGGCTCCACAGCAAACTAGTGCCCCGGTGCAGAAGGAAACTGGCTGTCTGTAAGGCTGGACAGGGCCTCATCAACAACTGATAAGCTCCCCTGTGAACATTCAGCCTCTTCAGGGTTTACTGTCCTTTTAAATACCACAGAAGCTCTAGCTGGGCAGATTCATACACATACACATGTACATCAGGGCAGTTGGTATGTAATGCCATGCATCTGGTTCTCCCTCGCTCTGTTTGCTGTTTGGGGGATGCTGCTCCTGTGTCATTTGGATGAAAGTGTAATAGGCCTGTGCAGCATGTTTTATAAAGTTGGACAGAGGTATTCAAAGATAATTCTCCTACCAGCTCCTTGGTCATAGTGCAAAAATGTGAAAGTTCATCTTGCCACTAAAATAGTAGTAGGAATAGAAGAATTGAGGGAGTTCCCACTGTGTTTTTGGGAAAGAAAATGTCCACAAAAATTTATGCCTGGAAGTTGTTCAGGTCTCTGTTATTTTAAACCAGACCAGGGAAAATGTGACAAGCCACTGTTCAAGTTTCATTTTCTGCTATGATTTCAGTAAAACCAGAGAAAGTAGCACAGTAGCACTACAAAACACTCCTCTTCCGTGGAACAAACCTGCCCAGTTTGGGGAAAGTGGTTACGTAGCCAGTTGGCTAAAAGCAATTAAAATATGCTGGTACCTGAAAGGAGCAGAGAGGTGCAAAGACACAGTAAAAAGGGATCCTACATGCTGAAGTTCTGGTTTATATTTTGAAGAGTAATTCTGTTAGAGAAGACTTGATTTGGTTATGCAGAAGTTTGAAGTGAGGTAAAAAGCAGCTCTGTTGCTTTGTCAACACTTTTAATCCCCAATCTTTGGAGTTACCACTTTCAAGCCAAGATTCTCTTCACACTAAAGTCTTGCACGGACAGGGATGCTTAGTGGACAAGTTTAAGTTATGGTTGATATGACCACTGGTCCTGTAGAAAACTGCAGCAGACTGGAGCAAGGTGGGTAAGAGGGTTGGATGTCTCTGCTGAAAACCCTTTGACTTGATTGCTTTAAAAGAGTTAGTACACAATGGATCTAATCTCACCAAAACCCAGAGCCTCGGGGTTTCTCTCTGCCACTTGGCCAGGGAATTGTTTAGATCAATGTAACTTATAAATCTGAATGGCTAACAATTAAACCAACTCAGTCCAATAAACAAGTAAACAAAGCTGCAGTAAAACACATCCATTCCCCATAGAGCATTTTCAATGTTAGATTACTATTGCAACTGCTATCAGATCTCAGAAGCCTGATGCATTCAGATCCAGAAAATCCTAGCTGGGATAACCAGGTACATGACTTTGTATCGAAATAAGAGTACTTCTGTGCTTGAGAGACGATAAACATGCTTCCAATGTAACAGAATCAAACATGTTTGTATATATAGGTATGGAATGTATTCACAAGAAATAAGGAGATTTAAGAAGGAGTAGGAAACTTGAGCTGAAGGGAATGGCTGTGTCTTTCTGTATTATACACAAAAGGAACATAATATATTTATATTACAAATTAGGTTAGTTGGTCTTAAAAGGTGATCTTTTCAAACTTTTAGAAAGAGTTGGACTGTTTTGGCTATATAAAGAAGTAGAATAACAGTGGTAGCTGTGTGAGCATGTGTTTTTTCTATTTTGGGGTCTTTTTTACTTAACACAAAAGCTCTCTAACTCTCGGGGTTTACAGGTGCTCTTGTATCACATTAATGTAAAATATTGTCATACTGAAAATCTATATTTTACCTGGGGCTTTATACATTTAATTCAGAAAAAGGCATGGCATTCTAGCATGCATTCATTCCTTCAAATGACAAAATTAGTCATACAGTGACATCAGTGATGGGAAAAAAATATAAAATAAATGAGGATAGAACAAGAAATCCATTTTAATCCCATGTTAAATAATCATCATACATAAATTTTCTAGCTGCCAAAGGATCAAAAATTGGTCCTTGTCTCCATGATTTCAATGGTGCATTTGTTTTCCTTGGTCACCACAAAAACTACCTGATGGGGTCTGTCACCTGTCTGATTACCTGATGGTGGGAGCTTGGGTTCAGCCCCTTCAGAGTTACATTTAGTTGGAGTCTCACCAGAAACCCCTGGGAAAACACTGGGAGAAAAACACAGTCTGTGTTTGAAGGTTGTAAAGTTGGCTTGCTGTTGGAGTGGTCTGTAATGCAGAGTCTTGGTGGATACTCACTGGCAAGCACTGTTTCCTAAAAATGCGGTCCCTCCATTCTCTCGGGCCATGGGAAAATCTCTCCTGATAAACCTCCCATGGTCTCAGCACCTGCTGAGTGAGGCAGCTGCTCATCCCACAACACACACCATACACACCACGTGGGTTCATGGTCATGCTGTGAACCAACACAGGCAGAAAAAAGGGGTTTGGATTTTCACTACCACAGATGTGTGTCTCTCTGTTCAATACTTACTCTGCTGATTATTTTATGTGTATGGTTATGTGCAATTCTTCAGCAAGTGTTTTGGTGGTTTTAATGCTAGATGAATTATGTGATGTTTTTCAGGTCATCTTTTCTCTTTCTCCCTGTCACGAAAAGCTCCAGCTTTGCATCTCTGCTCGTTTTTCTCCCATGCATTCCCTCCCTGGCATCTCTGTGGTCTACTTCATTTAGAACAATAAAGTAGGAAAGGCAATTTAGGCTGCCAGGCAGCTTTGAGATCACTTGTTAATACATCTATTTAGAGCTTCTTGCAGAGTTAGGGAAGTATATTGCTGTTCAATATAAATACAAAGAGACACATCCGACTCACTCTCAGACACAGCCCCATCAAATCAATTCCTGGGAAGATTTTTAGGGGCAGTGAATTTCAAGAGCCAAGGGCCTTGGTTATGGATGTTTTGGATGAGCGTAGGAAGCAAGCTGAACTGCTGTACTTGGTCCAGCTGCTGGGAGGAAAGCTGTCCCTCTAGTGATCCACTGCCCCATAGTGTGAGTAGTGCTTTCAAAACGAAAGAAAAGAAAGAAAAAGCAAAGTTAAGCATTACAAATTTCCCCTTCCCCATTCATTTTCCCCCCCAGTTGGGCAAAAGTGATGGGGAGAAGCTGTGAATTTGTCCTCAGGCTACCAAACTACTCCACTTCTCCCTTTGGAGCAGTCACAACATTTGTGAAGGCTGGAGTTTCATAGAAGAAAACTGCCCTGCTTCCTTAATGAGAGTGATCGCTGTGCCTGCTGCTTTTTTAGGAAGACAATAACTTATTATGTTAAGCCTGTGGGATGTTTTTTTGGCTAGGGACATGTTGTATACTGCAGACATCTGACTGGTTTCTGTGGTGTCCTGCCCGGTGTCAGGAATGATGGGGATCTGCTGTTCCAAGGAGAAAAGCATTGCTGAAACCAGATGGATCTGTCAGCATAGAAACCCTGTAAAGCAGGGCTTTAACCCGAGTCCACTGAGCAGTCCCACTGGTTTTAATCACATTCAGAGGACTTTATCTAATGTCCTTTGAAGCAGATGATTCTTCGTACTTAGATGTGTTCATGCATAGTTGTATTTGTGTGAGACTAACACAGGCCCACAGGATTTAAAGTGAAGCAAAAGGCCACAGAGATCTCCATTACCCCTTAAAATCAGACGTAGTAATAGGAATAAGTAACCCTAATATCTAAACTCTTTTAGGAGCAGGGTCTGTCCTTTCCTTTGTGTCTGCACAGCCCCTTCTGTGATGAGTGTCTGCCCCAATAGGCAAGTGCATGTGACAGTGCTCTGCCAGGGGTGTCAGAACTGTAAGTAACAAGAACCGAGGGTCTGTATTCTACTCTTCTTCCACTGCCTCTCTGTCTTCCCACCAGCCATGTCAGGAGAAACTCAAGGGCTTTGATTGCTGGGTATATTCCATTTTCATTGTTATGGGAGCGTGATTACATGTGGTTGTTTGGTGTCACTGCTTCATTGCTCAAAATGTGGAATCCTTGAAAGAGAAAGACAAAACGTTGGAGGGATTCAGAGAAGCCAGGTGACCCTCAGTTTGCTGCCTCTTGGCACATCTTTTCCCTGGGGTGCAACAGGTCATTGCAGCATTTTGCTGCTGCTTGGCTCTGCTTTAGCATACTCTGTATGATTTTCTTATGTAGAGTAATGCCAGTGAAAGATAATGGTTCTTTTTTCAGAGTTTCACCATAGACAGGGTCCAGCTGAAACCAGTCTGATAATGGGCAGAGGGAAAGTAGTTGGTCAAGGTGTGTGGTGACCCAAATTTCTTGGCATCATTGCTTTCAAGGAGTTCCTGTGTTCACAGAGCTGGAGGGCATGATCTTAGGAGTACTGCATCATAATTCTGGCTGAGCATGGGCAGATGACCCCCACTTACTGGCCCAGCCCCACTGGGGTGAAGGTATCTGTTCATCAAAGATGGGTTGGGCTACCTGTAGCCAACCTGCACGGTAGTCATATACAGTGATGTGCTCCTCACTTAAGTACCTATGGCTCCTGGAAAGAAGATGCAGGGTAGAAAAGAACATCTGTGGAGAGGCAGAGCAAGTCAGCACTTACCCTCATGCACAGGGTAAGTGACCAAATGTACAGCATACTTAGAGATTTAGAAAAGTCCAAACTTTTACTCCAGCTGCTGCCACTCTCCTGCCACGGTCCTGTGAGAAGCTCAGCTGTTTCCTCCCTCTTCCCATCCTTCCTCTCTTTTTTTTTTTTGCACATTCAGAGCAAGAGGCAGGGACAAAAATAAACAAGTCTTGGCCTTACCAGTGCTAATAATAATAACAGAAATGATAGGTCAGGCCAGCTGACACCGTACCTGATTTAAAGTAAGTGTGAAGTTTTTGTATATTGGAGTTGGACTGGAAGAGGCATCCTCCCTTGAGGATATGTCTTTTTAAAATACCTGGTGCTAGAAGGAATGTGGTGTGCTCTGAAGGCAACATGCTTTGGCTGCTCTGAAACATTTTTATGAGGCCTGGGATAAATCAGCTCTGGAAAGTATGAGTTGCCAGTAATCAGAAGAGAGAGGGAGTTTTATCCAGGATGTGGGAATCACAGACTGCAGTCTTACTAATGCAGCAATAACGTGCCAAGAGAGATTTCTGTGGGTCTCACAGCAGTGGTGCTTTGCTCCCTCCACAGAGGAAAGGCAGCATGTGGCCTGGCATCCTCAGGACCTTATGGAGCTGCCCGTGCCTCCTCATTGAGGAGGAGGGCTTCTCTGGCTTTGGTTGAAGACTGTGGGGCTGATGCACTAGACTCACTGGGTTCATTCCTGGAAGAGTCAATGGGAGCAGTAGCAAAGGTCAGACAGGAGTGAAGGAAGGGACAGCAGGAGGAAAGGAGTGGTGGCAGTTGTCCAAATTCCAACTCTAAAATCAGCTGCATTCACACAAACCCCCAAATTGTTTTGTTCTTAGTCTATTGTGCAAATATTCAAAATATGATGATGCTGTCTCAGCTCTGTTAGAATATCGAGTGCCAGGAATGAAAAGTTTGGAGTACACAAGGTACCTTGATTTATGTTTTCAAAGATATATGGGCGCTGCCCAATCAAAAAAACCCACTGCCTCTTTGGGGCACCTTGTCCCTCTTGTGTCATGGAATACATGCTGGTTGCACTGTTGGGAGGGCATGGCTGATGATGAGAGTGCTTTCTGCAGAGGGGAGAGACCTGTCTGGTGGCGTCTGCATTAGCATCTGTTATGTCTGATGTGCCAGGTTTTACTGAGAGAGCAAGGGCTGCCTTTCTAGACTAGCCCAGGCCCTGATGCCAGGAACTGCAGTCTAGCTTATTGCCCATGCCACTCTCCCACTGCCCATGGAGGGGTCCAGCAGGGACGGCTGGTCCTTGGGCTTCCGCTTCCTTAGGCTTCCTCCTTCTCCTTCTCCAAACTTCTTACAAAAGTTTGCTCTTCAAGCTGGCAGTTTCTGGTGCCTGAAGTTTGAGTGCTCTGGGTCATCTTGCCCTACAAAACCCTGAAAGTTAGTGGATTCAACAATGTATGCACCTAGGAAATGTAAAAGGGCTGCAGCTCCAGCCCTGATACCCGACTGAAGGCCCCCACAGGCATTTGTCACCAGCCATGCTGAAATGCAGCCTGGACCTCCGAGAAACAGGGTGATCACATACCCGAGGAGCTATCAGGGAAAGCAAGCTGTGACAATAATGTTTGGAAAACACTCCAGGATGAAAGACATGCTGCAGATTAGGTATCTAATCAATCTATGTTTCTGCACTGAGTCCATCATCTCAGGCCCTGGTTTTTTTACAAGCTAAAAGATCAATGCATGCTTCAGGTAAATCCTCAGCCTCTTTGCTATAACCCTATGGACTTTAATTTTATTTCCTTACTTGTTAGTGGCAAGCAAAGCCACATTAATTCTATGTACATGATGCTGAACCAGATACCTGGTGAGATAAACCCCTGTGGTTTCAGTGATGCAGGCCAGCTGAGGATTTGGTCTGCCATTTAGCAAGTTTTTATGTGAAAGTATTATTTGGAAACGTCCTTTGATATTTCCCCTGGTGCTGAGCATATTACATAGCAGGAGTTATCTGAAGATTACAGTTGAAGTCAGGATTTTTGTGCAATGCTTACAGCTGTCTTATTTCTTGCACAGTATAAAATACATCTGCATCATTTTAGGTTTGGAGCAAATGTAGGCTTTATTGGAAAACATTTTCCATGCTGGAGGGGAAGCCACTAGGGACAAGGAGATTTCTGCTTGTGTAACGATTTTGACGTGTCAGAATTACAACTCTATCACTTTTGGAGACCATGACTCTGACTGGTGGTGACTGGAAGCAGAACATGATAATTGTAAGGAAAAGGCCCAGAACCCAACAAAATACAGGCAGGGGTGACAAGCAGCCCTATGGATTAGGGAGGGATGGGGACATGGACACACTCCCTGCCAGCATGTGGGATTTAAGAGGAAGAAGAGCTGATAAGTTTGCTGCAGCTCCACCACTCAGGGCTGCCAGTGTCAGAATGAACGGTAAAATAAACATTTTGGCATGTGCATGTGTCTCCTGGCCTGGAAAAAGCCCACAGGGGATTTACATTTCAGTGAAGTTAATACAATTTTTTGAATGTACAAACTCTAGAGCACAAATAACATCTTCAGGTATAAGCACAGTTGCATTTACTCAGTAGCCATCTCCCATGTAAAATGACTGAAGGATAAAGGTAAGTGACTGGTACTAGTCATGCAGCATCACCTTACTTCTTTCAAAGTCCTTTGGTTTTGGTTCCTTTGGCTTTTAAAGAACACATTTTAAGATCCGTCTTGCTAAACACCCATAAATTACTTAAGCAAGGTCACATGAATGTGGTTCTTTGCATGTTAAAGTGGTTGCAAAATGAGCATCTTCAGACCATAAATATGTGAGTTTAGGCTCATCTTTTCTGAATCTTAGACCACACAAGACCTAGGACACGCTGTAAAACTACCAATATTTACATATTTTATAGATAGCCAGTAGCCACAAAGAGTAAATGGAATAACTTAAACCCGTGAGACAAACATCAGGCTCAGTCAAAATAAAGAATGAATTTCTACGAGGCTCTGTTAGTAAAATATTCAAGGACAGGAACAGAATTAAAATCTATTTTTAGATCAAAGCTGATGCCCCCCTCTTCTGGAATTGCAGACTTTTTTGCTAAAAGAAATTTTGGAAGGTATTTATCACACTACCTTATGCATGCCAGCATTATACATTGCTAACAAAGCATATATGAGATGGACTAAACCTTGAAGGAGTTGTAAGTAAATGAGGAATTTTAATTGAATGTGGATTTTTCTTGTTTGATTCAGTGGCAATACATATTTGACCTGGCAGTTCAACATCTTTATCTGTGAGTTGAAGTAAAACCATAATCTGGAGATAAGGCAAAGAGTACCTGCATGGTAAAAGTCAAGATGACTAAGCAGTGATATAAACTGGTCTGAATGACTTGGTAAGCATAGCCCTGTGAAACAAAGTGGTACAGTTAAAATACAGGTTTGTATACCTTAGAACAAAAAATGCAGCCCTCATCCACAAGAAAGGAGACTGTATTCCTAAAACCAGCAGGCTATACTGGCTACAGTGGACCTGAAGAAAAGCAGGGGATTGCAGCACGATGGTCCAGCTCTCTTTGCAGTAATGCTTACATGAATAAAGAGGTTAGTGAGCTCTGAGTTTCAGTGGGGCTGGAACTGCTGAGAACGACGCTGGAATACTGCAGTTTCAGCGAGTTCTGCCGGTGAGGTGTATACCCAGAGAGCACAGAAACAGCTATAAAACAGAACCAAAGGCTGGAGAGAAATCACTGAGATAGAGCTTCTTATGCATGTTTACCCCCCATAAATGTCCTCCAGAGAGGGATCTTCATTGGAAGAGAAGTCTGAACACCACAGAGCTTTACAGTCCAGTGAAGCAAAACATAACCTGAATCTGTGGCTGGAAGCTGAAGCTGGACAAATTAAGCTGAAAATAACACACATTTTTATTAGAGTGAGTCTAATCACTGGAATACACTCATGGGGTAGGGTGGATTCTCTGGCTCCTAAAGTCTTTACATCCAGACAGATGCCTTTCTGGAGATAGTCTTTAGCAAAACATGATTTATTGGACTCGATGCAAAGGTAACTTGGTGAAATGTAATGACCTGTGATGTATAGCAGGTCAGACTGGATAACAGAGTGGTGCCTCCTAGCTTAGAGCATTACAAATCTATGAACACTTAAACTTTAGGAAATTATGACAGCAAGCTGTAATATTTTTCTCTGCTGAGATTTCTCCAAAGCTCCTAATAAATCATTACATACAAAACTCGCTAACCAGCATTGATTTTTTTTTTTAAGCTATGTTGAGGATTTTAAAATCTTGTTTTCAGAAGAATGATTTATAAGATTTTCTCTTTTTTTTTAAGTACAGTTAGGATGCTCTAACACAAAGCCTTTCCAAGAATAGGAAGAATTTCTATGTTGTACCTGAGGCCTCACCAAGCTATGTAACTTCATTGTGTTTGGTTTTTCAAAACCTTTCATAGCAATTTGCACTTTCCATGTGCACTGATACCAGCTTTAATGTCAACTCTACCACACTGTTGGCTACCCATCTCCTATCACAAAATTTATACAAAAGATAAGGTTTTGACAAAGCAGGCAAATACAAGAACCCTTTTCTCATAAGAGGGAGCTGTTAATCTACACACTTCTCACAACAGGAGCTGGGCTCAGGAATTGTCCTTCGTGTGCTTTAACTCCTCATTTGAAGGGGAGAGTTTTGCACTATCAGTGAGCATCTCAGAAGCAGCTCTTTACACAGACTCTCCTTGGAAGATTATGTGGGGAAGAAGGGAGCCTGGGCATAACTTCAGAAGAAGGTATTTGAGTCCCTTGTTGAGGAAGCAATTGCTTAACTTTAAACAGGTGCTGAAGTCCATCAATGCAAAATAAATACATGATCTGTGGAAACATTGCAACATATACTTAAACATCGGCCTGTGCTGCCAGTTCTAATGAGTTACAGCTTCAGTCAATGGAAGCACTTGAGGAGCTGTGTAATCCAAAGTGCAGGAGAAGTCCCTTGACTTTAATGGATGGTTTGTGTAGTCAAAGCCATCCACCTCCTAAGTGTAGAACTGGAATAAAGTGCTCTGAAAAGCAAAAGCAAGCAATCTGGGAGAGTGGTGAACACAGACCACTTAATTTGTTAGTGTTTGTTAGTCACAGTAAATAGATCCACAGGTCTTGGGAAGGATGGAGGGATGTGAGGCCTCCAGGTGTGATTTTCTTTGGGGAAGTTTTGGGGCATTTTTAGAAGAGGAAAAAAAAGAAAACCAACTCAAACACTTCCCAGCAGTGCAGGAGTAAATAATAAACCTAAATCTTAACCTGGTGGAAACTAAAAGGAGTTTGCCTGAGATATTCAATGATTTGTCTGTAAGCAGGGAATGAGCTGTCTCCTAACTCCTAAAGCAATGGATTGATGGCTGTTTGGTTTGTTGCTAAAGAGGCAACTGTTGTTGATTCAATTCTTGTAATTCTTCCCTTGTTTCTCCCCTCTCGACCCTATACTTAATGCAATTATTTAGAAATAAAAAAAAAGGAAAAGAAAATTAAGCTTTGTTTTCTCTCCTTTTTTTTTTTTTTTTTTTTTTTTTTTTTTTTNTTTTTTTACTCAGAGATTATTACTCCTAACAGTGCCTTAACATAATCTCACAGCTGACTGAACACTACCCTCTGACCTTTCTTTCCTTGGGGACAAACTCAGGTTTAACTGACATTTGTGTCTGTGAGCTCTGCTGAGGAGAGATTAGCAGTGGCTTAGCTAATTAGTATTTAAATGTTCACTAATGTTCCAATGGATTTGTCAATTACAATCTTATTAAAAATGGATGCAAAGATTTCAATTTTTTTTTTAAAAAGCAGCAATGTCAGAGCTAATTCAATTTCTCTGGAGAATTAAAGAAAAAAATCAAATTTGCTATTATGATCTTTTCAGTCATACTAGAACACAAGGAAAGTATTTTGAATTGTAAATGGCCCATATGTTTCTCAACATGCGAATATGTTTAATTCTTGTCACTGGGTTGAAAATTTGGAGGATGCACAAACTCTCATTAAGACAATTTGGAAATATTCACACTGTAATTAGATGTGTTGATGTTCTACTCTCCCAACAAAGCCTTTGCAGTTTGAAATACTGGAAGAATTTTCCACACAAATATAACACACGATATTAAAATAACTCCACTTGAGTTATCCACACAGGATATCAATCTCTTTAGAGTTGCCCATGATACACATTTCACCCAGTGCACTGTGATCTGTAAGTTTTTAGCCAAAAAGTTTCAATTTCATATTAAATCCACGGTTTAAACAGTAAATTATGAAGACAGCTTCTAGCTGTGGAAAATACTTAACTGATCAAAACAGGGGCACCTTGTTATGAGCTGAAAGCTTTCTTCTGACCTAGTGAATGAGGGAAGATAACAGAACTTGCTTAGAACCAACCTTCTTTCAACCCCTTCTCACTAATATGTTTCAGCACACAGAGCAAGTATGCAAATATATTAGATTTACATCAAAGTTTGAAATTTAGTGCCCTGAGGATATTTCAGTCTTTAAAGAGATTTCAGAAACCATCCATATAACCTAAATATACTTGACTTGACTTTTTTTTCCAAACATGCTAAGGTATTACAACAACCCAGCAGGTCTGGCGTATTAGGAGTTTCAGCCACTTGGGGGTTACACACCTTCTGCAAATGAAGCTAGTTTGTTTGGAAATGTAACTGAATGTAACTGTGCATTTGGGTACTCAGGAAACATAAGGAAATATTTTCATGCACATTAAGTATTTGAGAATACTGGCGGGATGGGGAAGCCCAAGTTCATTGACCTTCCATGACAGCTCTAATTTGAGCAGCAACAATGTATGATTATTTTGGAGTGGGGTTTTTGTGCTCATGATTTAAATAGGAATTAATCTATATTAACACAAAATTACTTTGTTTCCTGTCTAATGAACAACTAAGAAAAGATGCTTTGGATTGAAGCAGTGAAGAGAGTGTTTTTAGATTTACCTGAAAAAAAGTTACATTTCATTTTCAGATGCTTTATTTAAACTTAAGAAAACAAGAGGTAGTCCAAAGTTTCAGAACAACACTTTTACTTTTAGTGTTCTTTTTTCCAAAGCACTTAGAAACTAATATGAGTCTTAGAATTGTTATAATTTACCCACTTGCTTTTCTTCTGGTATTTTTCTTGATGAACTGTTTAGATGAGAACATGTGTCTCTTTTGGAAAGGGGCTGTAAATTCATAAGTGCCTACATGATTTCCAGTCATCCCTACCATCCTCAAGTCTGATGTCATGGTCCAGACACATCAACTCATTTGGGTCCTATGGGTCAGTAGGTAGTTTTCCAATAAATCTCATTGGAGCTCTCATTAGAATAGAGGTGTTTTCACTGGATATATTAGGGGAAAATCTTGGACTACAGCAAAGGAAGTAGGAGTAACACGAGCTCCTCTTCTCACATCTAAGCAATGGCATTATCTCCTTCCATCTCTTCTCCCACCCACTACCTTTTGGGTGTCCTCTCCCCCCACTCCTCTTTACCCCTATCTCATGGCCTCCTTCAGGAAGGGCAGCATGCTCAGGTTCACGGGATGCATCAGCAGCACTGCCAGCAGCACATGATGGGTGCAGACCTGGGCAGACCCAATCCTGCATTACTAAAACACTGTGGTCCCTGACTGCAAAGATACTAAGCTCTGTCCTTCCTAAAACATCCCCCTGCAACCCAAGAGCCATTAGTTACAGTTATCAGGGAAAAAGGTTTGGTGCTGAGTTTGAGATATTGAACTGGAGACATGGGGTGAGCAAATTCACCCCTGCATCCTACAGGGCTGTCTGGCATCAAAAGGTCCCAGCCCTTCTGGTGGAAAATGGATGTCTGAGGTAGCCCCAGGACATTGCCCTGCCTCCCCCAAGCCCTGATACTGTGGGTGTTAGAAAAAAGCCTTGATAGGGGGAAACATAAACAGATAAAGACATCTGGGGACTGTAGCCAACAACTGTGTTCTGGCTCCATGAGCCAAACCGCAGCCTTGACACTGCGAGGAAGATATTTGCTGGGGTCACTGCTCACCAGGAGGAACCCAAAGGGGGCGAGAATCTCCCATCTCCACCAACTGCTGGAGGATGGGAGCAGGGGTGAGGGCAGTGGCAGCACTTAGTGGCCCAGCCAGGTTTGGGAGAGGGAGGGGACATCAACTCCAGGTTGTGGCTCCAATCAGAGTCATCAAAGGGACATGACCCATCCCCAAAATCACATGCCACTTCCTGATACTGTGAGTGCCAGGGAAGAGAGCCCAAATCACTGCTCCCACATCCCCACAGTAACTTTGGGGTTGGCGGGACATCACATTGCAGGGGAGAGATGGCAGGATGGAGCAGGGGATCCTGACCCCCTGCCAGAAACCCATCTCAGCTTATCAAGGCACCATGAGGTATGGCAAATATGGTGTCAGTTGATGGGGAGAAACTCTGTGGGGCCAAAATGGAAACAAATGGAAATAGAACAATTGCCTGTAGCAAACTGACATCCCTTGAGAACAGGTAAGAAAAAAGGAACCAGACCGATTTTGATTTGTTACTCCTTTTGTAAACACATTTGCTGACAGTAGCAGGATATGTAATGTCTGTCTCTCCTTGACTGGCATATCTGTTTTGCTTATTGCTCTGTGAAAGAATACATACTCATTGTCATTCCTTTTATCTTGACTTTTTTTTTTATTTAATTGAGAAGCCAAAACAGCCTTGCTGAAAATACAGGTTACAGCCATTATTGTTAAAACTGTGTGTTGAGGAAAACGAACAATGAGAGTAGTGTCCCAGTTGTTAAAAGCCAGATAGCTTTTATATTGTTTTGTCATCTTCATTCCCCAAAATACTTGTAGTGTAGGGAGAGTCAGCCCACTTCCTGGGTTCTTGCATAATGTAGTGTGTTGCCTCCAAAGCTTTGTTGATAAGATACGATTGGCCAGGCTTCAGAACAGTCCTCCAAGAAATGGGTCACTCTATCCCAAGATTGGGCAGGAGGGGGGTGACAGCTGCATGAAGCAGCTCATCTGCCCTTCCAGAGGAAATGCATAAAGCCAAATTTTTAACCAGGGAATAAAACCAGTAAGTATCCATTTAGCCTAAATCTGAGAAAATAAAACACTGGATTTCAAAAAGAAAATACAGTAAGAATCTATTGAGTTAAGTGCCGAATTGTGTGTAGTATTGATTTACTAATTTAACTGACACAGCTTTAAATGTCCTGCCCAATCCTTTTCAACAGCTGAAAGTTTTGCTTTTTTGGGTCTACCAGGACATCATGTGGAAACATTTTGCCCAGGTCAGTCTGCTTCTGTCAGTTATCAGGTAACACATGCAATCAAAAAAAATGCATTATCCTGGCCCATGGAATTAAAAAGAAAGGTGGAAATACAAGATATATTCTTCCTGCATTTCCGTGAAACACAATAATGTTTAATCAGCTTCTTTGAGTTACAAAAGATTCATACACGTCATTTTGCAAAGGCAAAGGGAAAGGAGAAGGCATATAAGCTAGTGAAAGGATAACTAACAGATAGGCATCAGCACCTTCTTCATTTGTGAACAATTAAAAATTGTAAATTACACTGAAGCAAACCTGAAGTCACTTCCACTCACTGAAATCCCAGCCTAAAGCATAGTAGAGTTGTAAACTCCCCTTCAGTGAAATTTGCTCTCAATTGAACCAGGCTTCCTACTGTAAATGTAAGTTATAAAATCATCCTGAAATAGAAACTTGACCAGGGAGATTTGGGTGCACTGAAATGTGTGAGTGCCCCAGCAATGGGCTCCCATGCATGGAAGGTGGGCAGCCCCATCCCTGACACACAGCTGCCTGTGCACGTGTGCTCCAAGTGCAGGGTGCTGCATGGAAACAGCCTCGGCCGACTGCAACCAGATGGTGAGGGGATGAAAGCTCATAAAGGATGCCAGTATTTTAGATAATTTCACAGAGGGTTTCTGCTTGGCTGAAGGCACAAGGAAACTCTCTCGCTCGGTGTTTTGCACAGCCAAGTGTTAAATCACTTTATATCAGAGCTGAACCTCAACCTCATAGCCGTTAATCTTCTTGATTGGTTAAGTCTTTGCTTTCTGTCAGAAAATCTGAAATCTGAGTGTCAACGACCAGCACATGAAGCCTTTATGGCAGTGCCCCCCCTTTTCCACCCCTTTCCCACCCCTTTCCCTCTTCTGCTCAAGAGAGAGAGCATCCTCTCTGTTTCTTGCACTCGCTGCTGACTGTACAGCCAGCCTGAGCTGCAGGTACATCCTTCCACTATTCACCCCCAGCCCAATGAGGCTTTTTACTCATGTACTCATTATTCACTTGAACAAAGTAATAGTGGCTGGGAAAATCACAGACTTCCTTGTGTATTTGAATGCATCAGCTCTGAGAATCTGGTATCCTTGTTAAAAGAGAACAGTGCTGTGAGGAGAAATCAATCTTTAATCACAAAAGGTCAAATGCAATTCCAGCTTCTATTTGTAAGTCACTGACAGTATTTACCATTTCACCAAAGGCAAAAATCCTATTCTTTCATGAACAGGATATGTTTTGGGCTCTGAGGTGAATGTTCACCCTTGGCATTAAGAGATATCCTCCCCTCTATAGTCACTCCTGCAGCCATCCTAGGAGTTTCATACTGTGGGTAAAAGTCTCCTCCCTGCCCACCATGGCTAATGCCTCACTCAGCCTCACGGCAATCCATGCAGGGCACCTAGATTTCCTTCCAGAGAAGGAAATGTGGATTTTGCTTCCTAATAGCAGAGGAAGTGATATTCAATTAATTACAAAGACGTTTTCTTGTGTCAGAATTCATGCCTTCTTGTCCATCAAACCTCTTAGCCAGCGCCTTTGTAACTTAAGCATGGTGTGTGACTGGCCCCTCAGTCACAGGGTATTATTTCAGTTTTCTAATTCAATCACAAAATGATTTATCAAATGAATTAAGAATAACAACAAAAAAAAAAAGGGCAGGGTGATGCATGAACAGGCAAATGAATATGGACATTAGGAAGATTAGTAGACATGTCTCAACTAGTCATATCAACAAAACTTTGGTGGTGTAAACAGACCATTAGCAAATAAAAGCAGGATGCTAAAAAGGTTAAAGAGGGCAGCCTCTCAGAAATCAAATGAATGTTTGGAAGCAAGGTTTCTCAACCTGGTTAAACCGGCTGTGGAAAAGAAGCATCAACTCCCAGCACACAGCAAGAGTCTCTAGAACCATTCTTGTGATGTGCAGATCTCAGTGCAAGATTCACTGAATGCAGAAATTCGTCTGTGTGATCACTGTCTAGTGATGATCCTAGTTTGAACCACAGCTACTTCACTGGGTGCCTTGGTGTATCAGGCTGCCAGAAAACTTGCTCACACAGTGTGCACACAGCATGTGGCACTGCGGTCCCTTCCTTGTAGCTTGTCCCCTTGGAGCTGACAGAACCACAGCAGAGCTTCTGGTTAAATCTGGGCTATTTCATGCAGAGGATAATGTTTGCACTGAATGTCAATGTGCATTTCGGTTTGGTCAGGATAATGCCTAACCAGTGACCTTATTCAGCCCCAATTAGCTGATAACTACCAGCCAGTCGCATTCCTCATTGTTAGGAGTGAACAAGGCAATCACGGGAGAAAGGTAGCAATAATAGGAACAGCTAATTAGAATGTGAGTGGTGCACCAGGCAAAGAAAGGAGGAAGAGGGATGTGAGAGTTTCTAGATGGTCTGGCTGCCAGCTGAAGATGAAGTAAGGATCTGGAGTCCAGGATATAAGCATAAGGCTCAGATCAAGGTTCAACTCCCTCTTCATCTACAGCCTTCTCTCCCAAGTCCTTCGAGCACATTTATGTCTTGCAGCCCAGCAGTCTTGCTGCTCTGCTCAGATAGGCACCATCCTTGTTGACACAACAGACCATGACACACAGGTGGCAGCTCTAGTCCCAGAAGGACAGTGGGTGGGTGATTGCAGTGCCCTTCCTGACCCCACTGCTCCGCTCCTGGAGAAGGCAGCGGTCCCTTGCCAGCAGCAACCCAGTGCTCTTGCACTAGTTCCCTTTTCCCTGGGCAGTGGTGGAATCCAAGGACCACAGGGAGATATGGACCTCAGGTGTTTTAGGGAGATAATAGAAAAGTGGCATGCTTTGTGGGAGTCCATTCTAGCACCTTCAAGAGATCACAGAATCATTTACATTGGAAAAAGACTTAAGATCACTGAGTGGAGCTGCTAACCTAGCACTGCCAAGACCACCACTAAACAATGTCACTATGTGCCAGAGTTCCCTTGGGGACTTTGTGCCCACAGGATTCTAGCATCAGCAGGACTTATAGTCATCAGATTGGAAAAACCTTCTTTCTGAAATACACTTTTTGAAATATTTTCTCTATTGAATATAGGATATGTAGAAGAGCAAAGCATCATTTGTAGAACCCAAGGGAATTCTTCAAATACTGCCAAGATTTTCAGATGAGGGGAAATATTTTCCTTTAATCCTGTTGCCACATTCAGGCCTTATACTTCCTGCACAGTCACTCCAATTCCAGTTTGTTGTATGTCACTTGGGAGAAATATGTACACTTATTCCAGTTTGATTGTGCCTACAAAAATACCTAATCACAGTAGAATAATCTTACTGAAACTATGAGATTACCAGCATTTCCTTACCTGCAGTCTGTTGGGTTTTTTTTGCCAGCAGAAAAGTCACCTACATGGCATATTTAAAAAGTATTTGCAGTGGACCCTGCTTTCACTAATCTTCCTAAAAATCTGGCAATTTCTATCAAAGATGCTAGAGCTGGCCCGAACTTGCATCTAGGCTGAATAATGAAATTTGACCCTTTGCATCTATAGGAAATGTGGTTTTCCACGTGCTGTTTCAGGGGAACCATGTTTCCTGACTTGGATGGTGGGTATTCCAAGCAAAAATTATTGATTTGAGCCAGTGCATCATGAGAGGGTGGGGATGCAGCCTAGAAAGCCCTGATGGTTTGAATTGCAGGGAGGCAGGGAAGTTATGCAAGCCTGCAGAGGCTGTCGTTGGAGGGGATCCCTGATTTTAGCAGAGAACTCGGGGCATTACTGTGAGACAGATACAATAAAGTGTAAGTCGTTAGGCAGAGAAGATAAAGCACCACTTAAAGGAACCACTGACAGATGGGAGTGTGGCTCTGCAGCTCCGAGCAGGGAGAGACTTGGGTGCTTGCCCCTTCTGCCGCTGAACCTCCTCACAATGCCTGGAGAATAAAAGCCTCATGGCATAATGGTGGTGGTGATGACAAGGGTAATAAGGCTCATGATAATAAGGACAAGCAGGGTTTCCATTTCCATTACCAGAGCAATCGATTGGAGCTTAAGGTTTTTTCTGCTTTTATTTTTTTTCATCTAAAGCAAGTTCTGTAAGGGCCATGAGATAAAACCCTGAAAAAGGCCTTTAAAAAGGTCTTTGGGAACAGTGTGGAATTTAAAAATCTAATCTGTAATTTAAAGAATGAAAACTAATCTAATTGGTGTACAGTCTGTTTCCATTAGGAGCAGGATACTGCCGGGTTCTCTCCTCTCAACATAGGCTGGAGTAAAAATACAGGTGAAGTCTTTTTTTTTTTTTTTTGGTCATTCCACTTTCTAGGGCATCTGCAGAGTAACAGATGCAGCTTTTTGCCCATTATACACACATACACACATATTTTGCTCTCCAGTATGGAGAGAAAAGCAGCTGGTTCAACAGAGGTAGTTCTAAAACTGTGGTAATCTCAAAGCTGCCTACATGCTTGAGAGTGATGGTGCCTTGCTGCTCATGAGAGATACAGGCTGCAGCACTGGGTGGCCCCTTGGCACAGAGGGGGGGTGTGATGCCCCTGAATCCCCACCACACTCCTTTGCCAACACCTGCCCCAACTGACCACTGCAAACAGATAAATCAGCCTGAGGTGGCCTTGGCTGGAGTCTGTGCCAGCAAAGTGAGGTAGGGACTGCCAGGGGAAGAGGTGCCGTGCAATGCCTGAGGCCGTGGAAACACACAGGGGTTATCCTGGAGGGGCTGCTGGCAGGGAAGTTGGTGTAAGATGAGGATGGGGGAATAACCTGGCTTCTGCTCAAGGTAAAACCACCTCTTTCCTCACCAGGAGCTTGGAGCCAAGGCTGAAACTGAAGTGCTAAAGAACTAATCCTTGCCCAGAGCAGTTGGCTTTGTTTCAGGATTGAAACTGTGAGTCAAAGATGTTTTTATGTCAAGACTTGCTTGAAATCTCTCACTGTGGTCCATTTATTTTAGTCTGTGGCTGACAGGGATGCAGTTCAGATGGATAATGATATTTGGGAGCTTGAGGATCAAAATTTCTTCTCTGTGCTCTGCTGCCTGTTGCTCACAGCTCTGAGATGCCTCAGAAGGTGCCTGCATATACTGTGATGTTCTGAGTGTCACACAAAAGCAGCTGTAAGCTGTATCTTGTGAGAGTTTGTTAATGACACAGCTTGTTGTATTTTCTCAGAAACATGACATATGTGGCCATCAGGCAGGTGTCCATGCAGACAGCATTCTATCTGGAGGAGAAAATCAGCAACTATTATGTATTTTAACTCTCTCACACCATCAACTGACCAGATTGTATCTGGAGCAGTAAACCTCAAGGAGATGAAACAAAGGAGAAAGAGCAACTTATTTGCTAAGTAAGTATCACATTAAAATAACTATCTTAAGTTAAGGTCTATAGTTCAAGCAGGACTGGGCAGAGGTAACAAATATTTGGTAGCATGGGATTTTTCCGAGGCACTGAGAACAGAGAGTGTTCACCAAGAGCAAATAAGGGTACGGTAGCAATCTTGCACAAACAGAAATTTTGTCTAAAATTTTTGTCTAAAAAAGAATCTGACATGAAACCAGAACCTTTGCTTCCATTTAAATTCAATAGTACAGTCATTCCTCCATCAGTTGGATGCCCCTAGAAAGCTCAAGCTGTGGTGTTTTATTGAAACAACTTGTGTGCATCAACATGTTTTTTGCAGTGGTCCTTACGCCCCCACTTTTGCAACATGTTATTTTTTCCCCCTCTATGAAACCGTGACTTAATGCAAAGTAATGGCATGTCAAAGGCAAAGTTACAGCCCCCGTCTTGAATGCAATGCTGAGTCTCCTGTCATGCGTGGAATGTAATTACCATTAAGGCTGAAAAATGAGGGAGATGAACAGTAGTGGCAGTTTTTCTCAAGTTTACATAAACACTGGCTGCAAGAAGAGGGCAGGAACATTAAAATCAAAGAGTTCTTGTCACATCAGTGCTTTAAATCTCTAAGCGGCTCCTTGAAAATCATCTGGCCTCGGTGAACACAAACAACCGATAAAAGCTTCAGTTAAGGTCTGCTCTTATCTGCTAATTTCAGGGCAGTCTTGCCCTTTACCCACTGTCCCTAGGAAAGTAGCGATTTTGGCACTTTCTCTTGGCTTGCTAAACACTCTGCCATGGAAATAATATTAACTAGCTGGAAAAGAAGTAAAAATGGGGTTGAAGGTGTTTGAAGAGGAAATCCCTGTATCACCCACTGAGCAGCCGTGGGGAAACACTCTCTGCGCTTTGCCCTGCATCCTTACAGTTAAAGACTGGGTGATGGAGATCACCACTCCTCCTCACCAGCCCCCTCATTCCTGGGGCTGGGTGTTACCTCCTGGGCACAGGACAAGCCCTAAGCTTGACCCAAAATCTCTCAGAAATGTGGGCAGCATCTCTCTCCCACTCCTTCCCACTGAATCTGCAAGGTTTATCTCCTACTGGCAGTGCCAGGAAGCAGGAACGCCTCGGGAAGAAGGAAGAGGCAAAGGTGTTTTAAGTGGTTTCTCCCCACCCTGAGTTGTGGGGGTAGTTCTTTCCTTGACTTGTCCTGAGTTAACAGCCAAAACACAAGCCCACAGGTTTCAGGTTTCACTAGGGACCTGAAGCTCTCATCAGGTTTGCCAGAGGATGTTTCAAAGGTAACTTGTCTGCACGAAACTGGGGAGATTTATTGTCTCTGTGGTTTTATTAAACGCTTTTGGCTTCTGTTTTCTCTTTTTGGTTTTTTTCATGCGAACCCCGATGGCTTAAGGCAGGATTTGTTTTGTGGCTTTGATGGATTGGAGTCTCCTCATCCTGCTGCTCTTAATGGAGCAGAGCTGTAAAGTACTTCAGGTTCAAAAAATTCAGTGCTGGTGGGAAACGCAGGTTGCTCGTGTCTGTCTGTCCTGGGTTTTCTGTGTTGCTGTCCTTTCTCTGAGACTGCCTCTGGGCATTGTGCTGGAGCCACTGGCAGACAGCCACCCAAGCAAATGGCCTGAGCCTTAGCATGGTCCTTTTGCTCCCCTACTTCCCTTTGGCTTCTCCCCATACCCAGCAAGGATGGAGCTGTGCCATGGAGATGCCCCTGTCAGTGTCTCATCATGCTGCAATGGAGAGGAAGAGAGAAGGAAGCAGGCAGGAAAAAGGCAGGAAAAGGGATACTCCACTGGCAGTCTGTGTACCAAAGCTCAATAATGCCTTCATGAAAGAAGGCAAAATGCTGGGGTCCTTCCTGGCAGTCTTTTCCTGCTGCCATTGCAGTCACCAGCTTCAGTGCCTCTGAGCTCTTATGAAAATGGTCCTCTGGAGTCCAAATGGGCTCTTCTCATCTTCCAAACTGCAGACTGTGTGGAAATTTTGAACAGCTGCAAGTGGTTTACCTAACAGCAGCAGAGAAATGACAAGAAAAGCAAAGAATAGGAAAGTCTAAGGCAATCCCACTTGTAGGTTTTGAGACTGGTACTGATTTGCCACAAAATAATCATGTGTTTTCAATAAATATCTTATTTTTCATTAAAACATTGTTTTTCGTGGCAAGCATTTTTCTTGGCAAAACCTTCTCCCCACCAGTGTCTTGCTCAGCATTTGTTTCTGAGATGATAGAAATTTGTAAGCTCCAAGTATTCTGGGGGGAAAAAAGGGTTTCACCCCTTTTTCCAGGTTGAAGGTTCTAGGTGAAGCCAAATTAAGGTCTTATAATGCAGCTAAGTCTTGAAATCATGGAATCATAGAAGTGAGGAGGTTGGAACAAACCTTTAAGATCGTCAAGTCCAAGTGTGAGCACAGCCTTGCCCACCATGTTCACCTTTAAACAAATATTTCTATGCTTTTTCAGAATTTGGATCTCCAAATGGAGATTCATGCCTGCAGAAGTCATCTCCCCAAAGCACAGGTTGAGTAAGGAATGAGGTGTGGCTCATTCCTTATCATAAAAATACTTCAAAGCCCATAACTGCTGAGTCTTTTGGGTTCTGTCTCATGGTATTCAACAGCTGCAAGCAGAGCATGGCTGGGGATGGTCACCAGGCAAAGGTAAGAGGAGCCCAGGTCACTAAAGGAGCCCATGGTGGTAAAGCCAGTCCACAGCCAAGCCAGGACCTCTAGTCCAGGGGTCAGGGATGGTGATATATGAGGTTGAGCACTGGAGACAGAGCTCAGGAAAGGACCAGGGTGGAAGCCTGAGCTTCAGTGTAGATCAGGAGGGAAGTGGAGACCTGCAGAGACTTCTCATGGCCAGACCCCTAGGATGAAGCAATCCTCCCAGACCCCTGACACAGATACAATCATCCTTCAAAGTTGTGGACAGGTGTTTGCACTCCTAAATCCTGGAGACTACTCTCAATACTACAAATCATTCAGGTATTAATGTTCCTCCGCAATAGGAATCAGTATCAACAACTTCAATACTCATTGCTGGTGCTCAGGTAGCAGGACTTCATCTAACTTTAACCCCAGTCAGGTGGGGGGAAATGTCATCCATTAAATATTATCTTAATGACACAGTTGGAGTAAATGTTTAAATGTAAACACCACAGCATTCAAGTAGAGTTGAAAACACCCCAAGGGACAAGTATTCTTCCCTACAAGTGAGACAAAAATTGGATACTTCAGAAATGGTGAGAATGTTCTTGAGAGTACAATCCTTTTTACAGTGTCACACGACTATGATGGACTTTTATCAAACCACTATGGTGATAAAAGCCCAAAATTGAGAAAATCAAATGGAGAAACTGAAAGTGGGAGGAGAGCGTTAGTAAAGTCTAATGTGTAATGTGCCGTGTATTAGTTTTTAATCAGGTTCTATATGTGGCCACAGTAAAGAAATACGACAAGATTTCTCTGCTTATATTTCACATTCTTGCTGGTGGTCATACTTATTCATACTGTGTTTTTCTGAATAAAAGCACTGGGGGTGGGCAAGAAGAGGTGGGAAAAGCAGAGAGAAAAAAGCAGAGACCATGCTGGAAAAAGAAAAACCCCTCTGAGTATTCATCCTTTACATTGCGCATTCTGCATTTCATTCCATGTGTGAAAACAAAATGCAGTTCCCCTGTTCCCCAAAGTACCAGTGGACCAAATGGGTTTGATTGCTTTAAATATAATGGTGTAGGATCATATGGGGTTTGAGGTTTTTCTCTATTTCTCTATTTGAATTTTCCACTTTGCTTGTACCCAAATTAATTTATGCCTCTGTTTAGTCGTAGATGACTTGTCTGTTCAGTTTTGTTCATTTTATAAATCTTTGACCCTTTGACCCTGATCTGCTTTGGTAAATGTAAAGGGATATGGTTTAGCAGCTAGAGAAAGTTTTAGTTTAATTAACAGCTATGTAAAAAGTTTTGAACTTTTCTAGCACTAGAGTGGCAGGTCTTGGACCTCTGCCTCCTGGTTTGTCCCACCAGCCAGAGTGCAACACGTCCAGCAGGATGCATTTCACCAGCTAGCTAGGCAGAGAGGGATAAGCTCCAGTCCAAGAGGAAACCATCATGCTGAGAATGACTTTTATGATCTTAAGGACAGCAGACGAGACAATTTGCATGTAGTGTTTCTGCAATCAGGGTCCGCAGCTTTGATCACACACAGAGAATGGGTCCCAAAAGAAATTTTACACTTTCATGTGCTTCTCTGAGTGAATTCTCTGCTGCCATGTTAGGCTTTTTCTGGATAGCCTCTTGCAAAGGTTTCAGTGATAGAGCTTTATTGGTGTTTATATTCAAAGGAGGCAATTTAGGAATTACTTTAACATGACTAAAAGGAAAATCTCCTTTGAAATTCTAGAGATGCTTGCACGTTCATTATTTTAATAAGCAGAGGTGGCACCATGTGGCTTGTCTGAACAAATTACCTAAAAACTTGTAATTTTTTCATATATATTTTCTGGTCTGCTAAAAGATAATGTCTCTTCCTGTGAAGACTGTCAAATTAGTACAGTTCAGACACTGAGTATAAAACCTTGGCAAAGGACTTTGTGTGGACTGAGAGAGAGAAACTACTGGAAATAAAGGCAGCAACACAACAGGTTGTTAGAATTTTAAAGAGGAGATATTCTAAGGAACATTTTAAATTACCATCAAAACTAAACTGGATTTTTTTCATATTTGATTCATATTTATTTATGTATTTATTTATTAATCTGTACAATGTTTTAAAGAAAGGACATTGAAGAATAGAGTGGTCTATATTACCACCTATAGATAAAACCACAGAACAGCCCTTTTGCTGCTCTGTGACCCTGCTTCAGCCCAGACTGTTGTCCAGGATGTGAAATGCTATGTCACATGCATGAGGTCATTTGTGGCACAGGGCACCCAGCTGCAGTGGGTTTTTTTTTTCATTTACTGTTTTTATAATTATTGTTTTTCATTTGGGCATTACATTGCACATGTAAGATATTTCATGGCTCAAGAAACCCAGAAGTTATTATTAAAAGGTCCAAGTATATATTATTTATGATTTGATCTAAGGATGAGTGAAATATAAATTATACAGAAACTTAGAGAAGATTCCCTCTCTCCCTAAAAGCAGTTTGCACAAATACCTGTATCTCCTCAGTTTTTCCATCTCTAGCTCACCATTTGGAGACATAAGTGCAGCTCTTTTAGAAAGAAGAAATAAAATCAGATTTTTTTTTTAATTTTTTGGTTCCAGGGACGAGTGTCCTCAATTAACACTGACAGCTATTTAATTTCATTTAAAGTAGGTTGGTTTAGAAAATGATTATTATCTCGCCACCGCAGGATGGACTAAGTCTCTCCTTTAGAGACACCCAGGAGTGGGGATTAAGGGAACTCGGTTACATTTCTTTCTACAGAAACCTGAGCTCCATTAGTAAAATATAGATTTGAGCAGATATGGACCCAGCATCTGGCCCCTTAGAAATAAGATAAAACTGTGAGGAGGAAATTAGAGAAGATCCAAAGCCCATTTAAATCAATAGGGAGGCTCCATAACCTTCAGCAGATTTTGGATGCCACTCTCAGAGAACAGAAGTACTTGTTTACCATAAAGAAAGAAATCATTATCAGTTCGGTTCATTATGGCCTTGATTTTGTTTTTCTCTAAAATCTCTTATTTTTCTCCAATGGTAACTGTCTCTCTTAAAGCAAATGGGCAGCAACTTATGCCATGGTGGAGAGGAGTATATTTTGTCCCTTACTAAGAGGGTTGTTCCTAATCTTCTAACATATTGATCCCACCTCAAATACTGCTCAAACTGTAATTAAGCGATGTGCCGGTTTATGTGCTGGTCTAGAGTTGGTAGAGTAATAAAACCAACTACTGTAATGTTCTGAAAGTATCTTTTCAAAGTAACAGATACTGATGTGCAGTGCTTTGGTTGGTTTGGTTTTGTGGGTTTCTCATTTCTCATATAGGTTTTTTGTCTTTCAAAAATCACTAATCCTATTGGTAGAGACTTTTTGTTAAAACACAAAAAAAAACAACCCTAAGGAAGCATAGGGAGGCAAGAATGAAAAATACCTCTCTTATCCAGTTCTAGACAGGCCTTCAAAACTATTGAATTGAGAAGATCTGATGCTGAAGTAGCTGCTAAGAAGGTGTAACATATCATATTGGGTAATATAAACTCTTTGTTTGAGGTGATTACAAAATAGCTTCTTATCTCTGGGATTGTTTAACTCCTGAAACACAAGGGTTGAAGGCACGGCTACTAAATTAATATTTGCTGAGCCATGGTCAGTCAGAACACCCAGGTCCCAGGACAGTTATTGCATGTGACGGCTTCTCAACAGCCCCCTAGGACACCAGGAAAGCTGTGAGGAGCACAGTCTCCATTTCTACCGAGATGTGGGCACTGCTGGTAAGGGTTCCAGCAGGCAAAATTGCCACCACTGGGTGGTCTTATTCCAGATCACAGCTTGCTATTTGAGTAGTCCAGTTCTAGGTGTCAGCGAGGCTGTTTTCTCAATCACCAATGAAGACACAGAAGAAGAGTTGCTGTACTGCTCTAGATAAGTGAACATGGTGAAGTTCTCTGTCAGCGCTCACAAATATCATCTACATGGCACTTAAAATCAGTACCTAGCATCCCTCTACCACCTCCTCTAGGTGTGGAGCTACAACGCCAGCATACAAAGACATGCTTCCCTGCATAGGAGAGTGTATCTGGGGTAAGGAACTTCTTAAAGTCTCTCAGGTGTTTATGGTTTCATCCTAGGTACCCTTGGGCGGGTGTTGGCCTTGCTACAGCCAACTGGGAAGAATAGAGAAGTTGTGATATGCCTATTTCCCGGTTAGCAAGCAAGTGGACTGATTTGATCCTGTCCATGTGGAGGTCCTAGGGTTGAAAAACTTCTGTATTTTCTGTGGGGTTAATGGTGCCAAAGGCGGACAGGCCATGGAAAGCTATCACTTGCTTGCTAGAACTTGCAGTGGTGAGTGGAGATTCCTGAAATAATAGGGAAGGGGGTATCAGTGTAGCACTAAAAATTCCATTAAAAAATCTAACTTTTATGTGAGCAGTCATCTATTTCTACATTCATGTTTCCCATATGCAACTGAGAACTGTACCCACAGAGCATCTCCAAGGACAGCTGTACACAGTTAAACCTGTCCTTGGTATGACATTTTTCTCAAGCTGGTGCTATGTTGGTTCTCCCTTACTAAAATTGTGCTTTATAGACCTGAGGTGCTTGCAAACAGTGATGTTACACCTTCTACAGCTGTGGTTAACAGGCTGTCTGGTGCTCCTGAGAAATGCCTTTTAAAACTCAAGTTGATGCTGCATGTTTTAACAGAGTTATGTTTAACTAATGGGAGACTGAGTGTAGCATGGAGGTTTAGGAAAAAAAAGTCATTAACTAGAAAAATAATAAATTAGAATTTTTATTGTATTATAGTGATAAAATCATGCACTATGTGATGTGTCTCTGCTTTCTAGTCAGGGTGTTGGTCTCCTCCAACCTACTCATCTCCCATATTCCTTCTTTGCACATTTTTTAGGATGTTTTTGCACATGTTTTTGAGTGAAAGAAATGCCATCTGAAGATAGTCTTAAAAATAGATTACTCTTGGGGTTTGATCTGATTTTCTTAGTGGCTAAATCTTAGTATAGAAATTTTAAAACACAAAAATACTGTTAGGATTAAATTATTTTTTTAACTAGAATATTGAAAGAGGCAGTAACAAACACAGATTCTAGAATACTGAATTGATATACCATAGAATTACACTGACCCTAGTTTTAAAGATGATTTAAAAGTTTTTTCTTACACTCTCTTTTATACCTGTTTTTCAAGTGTTTGCTAATTATTAATATAGGCAGGAGAACACTACCAACAGGCTTTGATGTTGAAAACAGTGTCGTGATGATACATATAGGTAGGAATAAAGAAATAGAAAAAATATGTTGGTGAACAAGGGATATAAAACATTTTTACTTTTATATTTCATTTCCATAAGTGCTGCTACAGTGAACCAGACCAAAAGATCCATACAAGCCAATACTCTGTTAGTTATTTTCCTACAAGCTGGCTGAACAAATAGGGATGCCTTTTCTGGCATATTTTTCCAGCTTTAAAACATCTGTAATATAAGGACCATTATTTCTTGAATACACACTGAGGGATGGATTTATCCTCTACAGGTTTGCCTAATTCTGACCTTCACAGCCTTCTGTGGCAATAAGTCCCAGAGTTTAACTATTTGAATGAAAAAATACTTCCTTTCCTTTAGGATTGATGCAGGGTAATTTCATCAGCTACACCTTCAAGTGCTTTGTGAGAGGTGAATACCATCACCTCATAAGTTTTTGGTGTGACATCCACCATTTTTAGGCACAGTTACTCTTGAATATTATGTAAAATTCCTACTAAAGAAAACATTTCCTGTTGCCCCTCTGATGAGTTATTTTGTAGGACTTAGTTATGCCTATATTTATATGCGCCAAAAGTCAAAAGGTAGCTACACCCTTCTTCCATTATATTCTGTTTGGATTGTCCTCGATAATTTTAGTCCTTTTTCTGTTGATGTTGTGCTCTTTCCCTAACACATGCTTTGAAATTTATCTTTGTATTAATGTTTTACACTTGTGAAAAATTTTATCAGAGAGATGGTGTCATTTACCTTAGGACACCACTTTATAACCATGAGAGGTCTAATTCAATAAGGCTGGAGGTTAGACTACTGTAGATCATAGGAGCAAATAAACTATCTCCCAGAACTTCATTTTTTGGGGGGAAGATGGGGGGGAAGAACTAATGAAATTTAGTTTTTGCACTTACAAAGATGAAATATCTTTGCTACCTCAAAGTAAATTATTCCACTTGTCCCTTACTTGAGCCTCAACATGAGTAACATTGAATGAACACCAGTTTTTTCAGTGAGGCAGTGACACATTTGGGGGGATGTGGTGAAATGGAGTTTTTTCAATAGCTCATTTGGACCAATTGTCATGCAGTACAGAGACTCGAATAACCTCATGGTACTGGGTTTTAAGGTGAACAGTGACCCAAGCTTTGCCTGTCTGAGCTCCCTTTGCTAGTCCTGCCCTAGGACTCCCTCCAGCTGCTCCAGTGCCACCTCCAAAGCTGGGCATGGCCCAAGGTAACCCACAGCTGTCAGTTAGCACAGACCATGCTAAACCCCCTCTGTCAGCTCTTTCCAGCATGTGCATCCAGGGAGCCCCAGGGTGGACCCTGGTTTGTGAGGCATGGCTTCGTGGTGGACCTGGCAGTGCTAGGCTAAAGGTTGGAAATGAGTACCTCAGAGGTCATTCTTGACCTAAATTGTTCTTGGATCCTATGGAATGAGTGATTTTGTACTTCAACGAACTGCTTCCCCTTTTCCTACATGGAGATGTTCAGGAGGTCTTTAAGGGCCTTAAGCATATCATAACAGGAAATGAGGGACTGGCTTTTCCAATGTCACACTAGTTTGTGTTAGTGAAAGTTAGGACCAAAGGGAACAAAGAGGAAACTAAATAAGACTCCTAAAGTACTCCAAAAATAAATTATTTTAATGGTACTCGGCATTGTGTTCAGGATTAATTCATTGCTCCTTGATACGTAATGGTCAATTTTTCATTAGATCCTTTCATTAAAAAGAAAATGTTAACCTGTAGAAAAACTTTGTGAGGATTCATTTCCAAAGAGACTATTCACTACTTTTACACCATTTCGACAGGATTTAAACATAAGAAACTGCTCACAACCCAGATTTCAGTTTGCAGTTATCAGGAGCGAGGGGTGTTTGTTGTGAACATCGTGACTTTGGTTTTCTTGGAGAATTAGTCGAGGGGATGTTACTTGTTTTGGGTTTTTTTGCAAACTGTTGTTTGGCTACAACTGGAACAAATGCATCATCTCAGCTAGATTGGTAACTAATGATGTTAGAATTTCTTGCCTATTGGAAATAAGCTTTTTTACAAGACAGAGCACAATGTGAAAGATATCCAAAACTGCTTAGAAAATTCTGACAGACCTACCCTATGGCCAAGAGAGGCTGGAAAGGCTAGGACATTTTCCACTGTTAGAAATGGAGCATCCTGAGAGTCCAGTGCAAGAAAAAATTAGATGGAGTTCTGTGCTTCCTGCACTCCTAATGAGTCTGCTTATCTCTAGCTAAAGATAATCCCTTCTTCTTCCGAGTTAGCATGAGAGGCTGGGTGATGGGAACACAATCTTCTACTTCTCAATTCTCCTGTCCTACAGTTCAAGTACCCCAGTGCTTCCAAGTTCTTTGACACTTTTCCAGCATATCACTCTCATTCTTCAAGCTCCTTCCCCATTCCCAAACTGTTCCCACACAGTTTTCTGTTCCTTCCTCAACAGACTATGGCATTTCACCCCCATCTACCCCAAAGTTCCCCCTTTCCTCACCTTATCTAGTTCATATTGTGGCAGCCTTTGAATAAAACTGTTGGTAGCACAGTGTTTGGTGAGCTCTCCTAGGCTCTCCCTCTGTCTCCCACAGCAATTACAGCTGATGAGCTGGGTTTTCAAATATTCACTCCCAGCTGTCCACAATGGGAGCTGTTAGATGTTGAAATATGCCTACAAACCTACTTCAAACAGGACCCTATTGTAATGAACAAAGAAAAATGGTGTGAATTTCCTCCTAAGAGACAAGAGATTGTGAGTTTGGGTGTGCATGCTCATGAACAGCTGGTAAAATGCTATTTGGTGATGAAAGCTTCCTTCACATGCTCAAGTCCTGACAATATCACATGCTGTTTAGTCTAAACTTTTATTTCAGCAAGTGCTACACTTTTGCTTTCAGTGACCTTGTACATCAGTCAGAGGGCATGCCACACACACTGTGATTTCCAGTCTGAATGGGGAGGCTAAGGTTGAAAATTGCAGGTTGGAAACTCTACCACCCCAATACTCGGCCCCCATTGTTGTAGCTAAGCTTGTTATTGTGGAGTAATTATTGCTCTGTAGACAAACCAAGCTGGGCTGGTGACCTCTGCAATATCAAGGGTGCTGTTTTCATGAGACTCATTTCAATAGACATTTACAAGTGACCTTGAACTGCAGCAAAGATACCCTGCTGTTCTTTTGTGGTTTAGATGGCCAACAAGGCACAGGCGTGATGCTGAAATAGATTCCTTCCACAACAATCTCTAGGAAACCTGGGTTGTTGGTTGTGTTCTGATGTAGCCCTAATGATGGGACCTGTTATCAAAGCTGTGTTACCATTTTGCTTTATGTCCCTTTGCCTTATTTAATTTTCTGTATGTGAAAGAGAAGAGGGTGGAGGGGGAAAATACTGTTCCATCTGTACTCTGGTGTTTTTGTTATAACTGTTATCTGGAGCTCTGGTAGGTGGAGAGTTTCCATTACAGATGTAGGAACTCTAGGACAGCAGGACAGCATCTCTGTCTTTTTGCATTTGTATTTCTGATGACTTGATGCATCAGGGGATTTTAGAACTGTGGCTATGCCCAAATTGTCTGTATTACTCAATCCATACTGTTGGAACACTATCCAAATATGCAGGAATAGGATGCAAGTAACCAGCTCTTTTAGAGATGGGAAGGATATTACCATTGGCTCCTCTGACTGCATCAGAAACCTAAGAGAAACCATTATTTTTTACTTGAAAAGTTGAAAACATAACACCTGATCCAAGGCCTTGTAATGGCTACCCTGTGACAGGATTTGGAATAAAGACTTTGATCTGAATGCAAACTTAATGTAGGACAGTGCCTTCTACTATTCTTCAGGTCCCCTCCTTTCTAAGAAAGCAATTAATGAGGAACACGCAGGGACAGATGTCATGGCTGAACAGGGTTTTCAAAGACTTTGTGCTCAGAGGGAATAGGTACACCAGGTATGACACTTTATGACTTCTCTTTTACATACCTTCTTTTTTAAAAGAGTTTTCTGATGAGTATTGTTAATACACCTGATAAAGTGTATTGATAAAGTTCTGCAGGAAAGTTTCCTGCAAAATTTCTGTGCTGATGTGAATGTGGAGAAAGTTGTTGAGGAGATAGTCTTCCCTTATATAGTCAAAGTCTAGACCACAGAAGGTTGAAAAAACATCGTTTAAATGAAAAGAGGACCTACAGCAGATGCACTCAGTGACAGGGAAGCTGTTTTGCTGCTGAAGTGCTAAAATAGAGAACCTGTGCTTTCAAAGTATGAAACCAAGGGTGTTTTGTTACTTCCCATATCATGAGTGAAAGACACCTGAGGGGAATTTTCACCTGCTCTATCCTTTTATTCCAGAGCAGACAATCATCTACAGTGGAGTTAGAAGAAGTATCAGGAGAAAGATTGTGTAGTGTGTTATATGGCAGCCCTTAATACATATGCTTGTAGCAAGTTTGAAACAGTCTGCCTTTACCTTGAACCCCCAGAAATTGATAGACTGAGGTGACATTTTTCTCTTGAGGTATTATGAGAAAGCAGTACTGGAGTAATCTTATCCATTCTGACAGGCTATTAAAACAGTAGTGCAAATTTCTTTTCAACTGATCTAAAGAAGTACTAAGAAAGATGTAGTGGGGCAGGGTGTATTCATTGATTTTTGGGTTGACATTTAAGATTGGGTTGGATCTATGACAGTGCTTTGCTTCTCTGGACTCTCCTTCTGCTGGCTTCTCCCACCTGTTTGTGGAGTGCTGTCTCTAACTTGTTTGGACAGTCTCACTGAAAAGGGAGTCATATCCTAAGCAGAATTTTTTTTTAAATGTCAGATCTTGAAAGAAAATTTGAAAATCACATTACAAGTGCTGTGTAAAATCCTTGTAATTTAGTGGTGAATTTTGAGAGAGAGCTGATGTTTCGCATTCTGTACTGATTAATACGTGTTCTTAGCATATCTCAAAAGGCATTTCAAAGGCTGGAATTTCATAGATCTTCAAAAATTGCATAGTTCTTGTCCAGCCAGTTGAACTTCTGAAGAATTAATTTATTTGGAGGTTAAAACATTCTATCTGTATCCCTCCCACTAGCTAATGCTTCCATGCACTAAGGTGGACAGGAACATATCTGCACTGTGTCTAAAAATAGGCTTTCTGGTTGTCCAAATTCTACTGAGCAGAAGATTAGAACTGGAAGATATATAGGTGTGTGCATATGTACCTGTGTAGAGCACATTTAGTTGAAGGATGTTGGATGAAAGGAGCAGAGCAGTTGATAATCACTACTTTATCCAGTAAAGTTCAAATAGAGATTTCTGGTAGAAGTCATTGCTTGGGGTTTCTTTTCTTCTTGCTGTTAACGTCACAGAATCAGGTCTTGTTCACTCTTGACCTCCAAGATATGTTGAAGTCCTCCTGAGACCATCATGTCTGAAACCAGACCAAGAGAGTCCTCACTTGGCTGGAAACTCCTGTTTCCCTAGGATTTCTGTGCTCAGTGGGGTAGAAAGTCTGCTAAAGTTGCACAATGCCCACTTTTTCAAGTCAGGCTCTGAGGAGGCTCATAGACATACAGTGGTTTCCATGCAGTCTTCCCTCAAAATCAGAAAGCAGTGCCTTTCCACTCCTGAACCATTTTACTAAAATTAAAAGCCTCAAAAAGAACAGGAAAAACCCAACCAACAAAATTGAAATCTTTCTTCCCTTTTTTGCAGAGTTGTCATGTCTCGACTGTAAATTAGAATTTTAGGACTTTAATGGGGAACGGAGCATTTGGCTGCCTCATTTCATCCTAAATCAAAAATAGCATAATAGAGCAGTTATTTTGCAAAGAAAAGAACAGCAACTACTGCCCAGAAAACTGCCAGTTTTCTCCTATCTTTGCAGCCAAGCCCTCGGGCCCCTTTCATCTCAGCCCCTGCTATAATTGTAACACCTGCTCTGAAGTTACACCGAGAGCTGAGCCAATAAAGGTGGTGGTTTGCAGACCTGAGCACACTGGAGCGCCTGAGCTTTTTGGAAGGCCCTGCTTTCCCTGGCCCAAATCCAATACACCACTTAGACATCTGCTTAACTTTAAGCATGTGAGTATCCCCTTTGAAGTCCTATGTATATTGTTTTGCTGGACTGAGGTCAATGAGCTCAGTACCTTGCAGGATTGAGCTCCTGAATGTCAGATTTGATTAAATGCTCCCCTTTTCTTCCCCCTCCCTCCTCCTCTCCTACCATGAAAGCCTGACCAGAGCTATAACAGCCTCAGCAAAAATAAAAAAAAAAAAAAAAAAAAAAAAAAAAGAAGAAGAAGAAAAGAAAAAAAAAATAAAAGAAAAGGCAGGCAGCTGTTGGGAAGTGAGCCTGACTCAGCTGCGGTAGCTTGGTTTTAAACTGTTGCAGATCTAACCAGAATAAAAGCAGAGAAAAAAAAAATCTGATTGGAGATCTGGTTAAAAATTAAACCATCTAAACTTTCCTAAGGGAGATGGAGAATCTCAGCTAGAGGTGACAGTGATCATGATAGTGTTGCCTTTTTCTCCTTAAACTCTTGGTGCTCTTGCTTCTCAGGTACGACTGCCTGTTTTATCTAAGTGCCCTCTGTTATTTGTCCTCCTGTTTCTGCTTTTTTTCCCTATGGCTCCAAAACACACTCTCCACAAGTGGAAAGGACCGTGCCCTCCCTCCCCCAGTCTGTTCCTTGTCAATTCGCATCAGTTTAAGGTCAGGAAAGCTAACGGGGAACAAGGCACTGCAGCATTTGAACTCAACCTTGCCTTCCCAAGGAACAAACTGACAATTAGCACAGGGATCAGCATCAAAAAAGAGCAACCCAGCGTGAAGCCTGTCTAATTAGTCATATGAACAGAGGGCTTCCCCTCCACTTCCTCAGGAACACATGCCTGTCAGATCTGATACAAAGAGACTTCTCTCCCTAACATAATACTGAAATTAGGTTGAGAACAGGTAGCCCTGCTTGTTTAAGCAACAGGCGGCTTAGCTGCAGGATCGGCTTGCACACGCGTATCCACAGTTGCAGTGTGCTTATGACCATGTGCTTTGCAAGTGATTGCAGGATGTTTCCTTCCTTGCAAAATACGGGGGGGGGAAAGAGTTGATCATGTTGCTAATCTTCTCGATTTAATAACACTTCTTGTTTAGATGGAAAAATGAGCAAGGGGAAATATTAGAGATGAAAGCTGAATGATAGTCTCCTAATCTCAGGGAATTGTGCTGGTTGAGAGACTCCATGAGACTTCTTTTCTTTCTTTTTCTTTATGAACCAAACATGCCTTGATCCCCTACAATATGAAAGACAAAGTAAGTATAAGTCTGATTACTGCTAATTTTGCTGTAGGATTTGGTTAGTGGATAACAGCTTGAAATTAGGATCCTGTTGCATTCACCCTGTGATGAAGGTGATAACCAAAGCTCATGCAGACTAACAGCTTGTCTAGACAGAGACACAAAGAAAAGGAACAAGGCAAATTAAATAAAAGTGTATATTTTATGACTGGTTATTTAAATTCCCGAGTCAATCTCCTAACTCAGAGTTTAAAAGTCCGTCATCTTATTCTATGATTCTGTTGAATTTACTTTGTAAGGGAAGCAAGTGAGATGAAATAAAACTGCTTTCACCGTGTCCTGAAACTTTTCTGATGTGGGCTGCAGAATGTATGTGGCATGCTAGCAATTCTGAATTTTCATTTTGTTCTTGGACATAAGGTATGTTTTATAGTGCTGTGGCTTATTTCTGAGAAGAAAAAGGAATAAGCTACTTGGACATATAGAACTTTTGCATTGAAGTAAAGAAACATCTGCATAGGTGCTACATGCGCATAGTAAGGAAAGAAGAAACCTTCACCACTGCCACAGTTTAGTCGGTGCATCTGCTGTGTTTTTATGATGGTCACATGTTGAATAAGTCCCTCAGCAGTGGTTTCCATACACACCATAGCCTAGACTGAGCTTGCTCTCTCCCATTTCTCCAAAGTGCTTTATGCCTCAGTTTCACTGATACATCTGTCCTTTCAGACAAACTCTGCTCCTTCTGTATGAGCTGCCAAACAGCCAGCAGAGAAGCTTTGCTCACACAAGGTACATAAGGCTGCCTGTTTGTGACAGGAGACTGACAGCTGCATGTCCAGGTTTGGATGCCTGGCATGGCAGGAGAACAGCAGTACCAGTCTAGGCATCTGTATTCAGGTTGTTCCCTTGTTTATATACCAAAAAAGGAACACAGATGTTTTTTATTTCATATAACGCTGGGCTGAGTCTTGGGAGACATGCATACACTTCCTACCATGCCATTTACCTTCTGGTACTTCAGGGAACAAAGCTGGAACAGTTTATGCAGTTCTTCCTGTCCTATCTATCATGATCATATACTTACTTGCAAAGAACTTGAGCTGCCCCACTGAAAAGTGTGATAGAAGGCCTTTTCATGATTAGTTATTGCTATTGATGCAGAAGCATGGGCAACCCCAGCTTGTGCTAAGTGTGGGCTCATGAGGAGCACCACTGTGCCTAAGCAGAGATGCCCAGGACCTGAGACTCTGTAATTCAATTCTTTGTTACCTCGTGTACCAGGGTGTGCATGTGTGTGTCGATTCCTCTGACACACTGATTCAGAGGCAATGCCACATGCCTGCCAGGGAAGCTGCATCTCCCCAGTATTTAAAAAGTGCTCTCTGCTTTGTTCATGCAGATGCTCCATGTATTAATTAACTGAAATCAGATACTTGTTGCTTTTAGCAGCTTGTATTTGAATAGACACTTGGTGGCACACTTTCTCTGAACAGTGCTGCGGGAAGACTTAGCTGTTTTGTTAGCGAGCCTTTTTGTTATCTTCCCTTGTCCTTGGCATGGTGTGCTTATACAGGCTGCCAGCCTTGTCCTCTGGCTTTTGCAGCTTACCTGGAGAGGATGAGCAGGTGCTTTTACAAAACAAACAGACAAAACATTTCCCACAGATCCCTTTCCAGTTCCCCAGAAAGAGAAGAATATTGACAGACAGTTTTCTGCAAGTTTTGCTGACCACCTGTGTGGTTCCAGCTCAGCTGAATTTCACTGTGGTCTGTGGTGGTGGAAACACAAAGTTCTGCTCTCGTGGATTTCCTGGGCACGCCTTCCTGCTCCTGCATTGCTGCTTGTAGAGGGTACAGTATTTGCATATACTCAAATTCATCAGTATTTGTATATACTCCATAAAATACTGACATTTGCTTTAGCTAGACTTGGTGCTACATATTTCTGTTACACTCACACATAAGGAAGAACTTCACTGTATTAAAAAAGAAAAGGTATTTGAACAAGTAGTAAGAAAAAAAGTGTTTTGTGATCTTTCCTCATAAAAATATTTGTGGCTCATAAATCGTATTTACCCTGCTGCCCCTGTTATACAAATACTTGCCAAATAGTATTGCTCAGCTGTAAAGCTGACTTTTGCTTCCAGCAGAGTTCAGTGGTGTGAGCTGCCTAATACAGGTATCACCTCTCTGGCAATACGCATTACGGGATCACTAAAAGAAGAATTGTGCGTACATTGCCCTGAAATTTTACAGTTTTACATGATGCACTGTTGACTTCCTGTGCTTGGTGAAACATTGGTTGAAACGTAGAAAATGTATAGGCAGTACCCAATGTTTGTTGAACTTACAGCTCTGACCATCTTTCCTTCATGCTGCTTCTAGCAGCTGGTACTTCAGCAACGCAATGGACTGTACAGTGCTAGGCCTGGGGGTCTCTAATGAACCAGCAGCAAAGAACTCTGCCAAAATCCTCTGCCATTAGAGCACAAATGTACAGAAATGGCCATATTGTCAAGTGTTTCATATATTTAGCCATGGGCAAGAACTGAGGGGGCGGGGAAAGAGCAGCAGGACAGTAGTATGTTACATATCAAAGACATCTGTCATATGATGAACTGGTAACTAGTTCCCTGGTGTTTTATCTGCAGTTCCCCCAGCCCTGCAAGTAGTATTTTAATTAACAGGATAGTTGTCCAAAGCAGCCTTTGCTTATCTGCTCACTCTGCTTACTTAGTGTATTATGGCATTTGCTGCTCTGCAAAGCTCTGAGGGCTTCTGTGAGGAGGAAAAGAAACCGCAGATTTGGTTTCCAAATGCTCTAAAGCTCCATTTAAAACCAGAGACTGAGTAAAGGCTTCCCATCTCTCACGTGGGAAGGTTTCAGATGATATAATAGTGTCCTTTTCATCCTTTACAGCTCTGGTTCAGGTCTGTTAGCCATTTCAGCAGTGTCCCTCTGAGGGAACGTTAGCGATTCTGCTGCTGCTGACTCACAAAAGGCTCCACTTCCTTGACACATCGCAGTGACTGCAAAGAAAGCCCTTCTCCATGTGAGCCATGCAGCAGCTCAGCCTGGTTCTTGTTATGTTCCTCTCCATACCACTGTACTTCTGCATAGAGGCAGTACCCACCCAACGGGGGTCCCGTCTGCTGCTAACAATCTGCCGACATATTAGATAATTTATATGGGCTTCTTCACTGCTGCCAAGGGCAAAATATTCCCACATATACCGGGGTTTTGTTATCTTTTTTCGTTTAAACCAGATGTGGGTCAAGCTGCAAAAGCAGGGAAAGTTCCTGAAGTATTGTGTGTTTTACACTGCCTGGTCTGCTCCCCAGAAGTGTAGGATATGAAACAATGGCGAAGTAACAGCCAGGATTTTTTTCCCTTGGCATGTCTGATGGATCTTTTGCTTCTTTGTTTCTTCCTATGCTCACCTGATGTGGATGCTGTGCAATTTACTGTCACTCTTGTTTAATTGAGGGAGGTCTAATATACTGATTCACCTGCAGAATCCTCATCTTCAAGACTGAACACACAGGCAGTTTGCAAGATGTCTTAATGTGTCTCACAGGGTTTTTGACCCCAAAGCAGTGACTTTGTTTATGTAACACAAAACAGATATGGTTCGTTGTTATGAAATTACCATAAGGGAGCTATGTTTGTTGCCCGTTTCTCAAAACCATTTTTCTTAAGGAAACAAGGTTGAAACAATTCTGCCTATCCCACCCCTTCTCCCACAAAACTTCTGAACTAGGGTAATTTCAATTTAATTTGGAAACGAGGACAGGATATCAACAAATTTCAATGTCTACTTGTTTTGTGACTACAGACAGACTAATATACAAGGCCAGAATTCACTTCATGGAAGAATTACAGCATGGCTTGATTCTCTAATTAGAGAATTATTGACATAGCAAACTTTATTACAAGACATAAATTCATGGATGACCAGCCTTTATAGGTTCTACTACTTTCTACTACTAATCAAAATAATTCTTTATGTGCCCTTCAATACATACAACAGAGAAACTGCACCTAAATTTGCCCATAGTGCTTCTCCACAGCATCACAGAGGAATAGCCTGTTTCCCAGCAAACTGAGCATGGGATAGATGTACCAGCAGTCTTGCTCCTTGAGCCTCAGCAACTGGTCTGGCTTCCCAACATATGGAGTTTTGTGAGCTCTGACGTGTTCTTCTTTGCTTTCATTACACAGGTTTCATTTGTTGTAAGCTCCTGTTAATAAAAATAAACCAACCAACCAACCAAACAAACAAAAATGGTAAATTCAAATGATACCAGAGGAGGTAAAAATAATTTTAGTTGTTTTGCATGTGCTACTATCTCATATATAGCTGTTTATACCTTTTCCAGTCCCTAGCATGTCAATGACTAAACAAGCTTGTTTAGGAGCTTCACTGTAAGCCTTCAAAAGGACCTCACCTAGACATATCTTAGGCTATTTGGTATCAGTGGGGCACATTAATATCAAATCTGCTGAACAGATAGTAAATCTGTTTTCTGTCTTTCTTCTTAAGAAGGGAACCCAGCTTTTGTAAAATCTGGGTTCCATATGCAGAGCCAGCTATGAAGTCTTTCCTTTCACAGGAAAAGCCTGCACCAGTGTCCTCAAAGTTTCATCAGCTCTGTTATGCCTGTCATGTCCCTTCCTTCCCCCCAGGAGATTCAAAGTACCAGTGCTTTGGTCAGGCCTGCCTCTTCTTTACTGGAGACAGATGGTGATAAGTAGGTTTCGTGTCCCCACTACCTGTTAATAAACAGGCACATTGAAGGGTCAAGGTGAAGAGCCCAGCAAGGAACTGCCACTTCTGGTGTCAGTTTTATGAGTCAACAAAGATGATGTGACCACGTTATAAACAGCCTATTAACAAAATTCATTCTGAGTATGGCTGGAAAAGTTTGTTACAATCCTTCCCCCCTGATTTATGGCTTTGAGGGAAGGTTATTTTAAGATATCAAGAACTAAGTTCAGGAATATGGTTAACTGATGAAATGACCCTGTCTTTGCTAGATGGTGCATGGCATGTTTCCTGTGGATATCTGGGCTAAGTTCAGCAACAACAGTGTGTTAGCAAAGATCCATCTAAACAGCAGCTTAAGAATGTGTAGCAGTGACACACCACAGGAAGAACACTGCAGGATGATCACTGTTTATTAACTCCTCTGGGTCTGGGGCTGAAAGTGACCATGTTCAGCTTTACATCAACATTTATGTACTCTGAAAAAGAACTGGCATTTCACAGCAGAAACCGCTTCTATTTAAAAGAAAAAAAAATCTAAAGTAAAATGAGAACCAAAGTGAGTTACAGATGTCAAGGACTGTAGGCTGCCAGTGATGACATGAGATAGCATTCAGATGACTTAGGCAGTGTGTGAATAAACTGAAAATTCTTTTGTTGAAAAAAGACAGGAAAAAGAAAAGATGGTTTCACTTCCTCTCCCTAATGCACAACCTTCCTTCTCTACCTCCGTAGCTTATGCATCTCTCCCTTACATGTTTCAGGTGCACTTAAAAGTTGGTTCTTTTTGGTTCTCCATTTTCCATGGAAGCTCTCTCATTTCCATGAGTCGGTTTTCTGGATTTCAACATCGTGCATCTTTAAGAATGCACATTTGTGTTAACAGAACAAAAAAAGGGTAAGTGACATGGATATGTTTGAGATCCCACTCTCTGCTAAGTGACTGCATCTCCAGTCCCACCATCTCTACCATCTACATCACCACTGGTTGGAAAAGTGCATGCTCCTCCCGTAATTCCACCATCACCACCATGGAAAGCACAACAGACGCACATTTTAAGGCAAAAGAACAAAGTCCAGAAATAGATAAGAAATAACAAGGTCAAAATGTTATCCAAACTTTATATACTCAGTTTTTAGTGGAGAAGACCAGCAAAGTGATGGTGACCATTATGTTGTGCTTGTGACTGGTCTGCACCCATTCAGCTCTCCAGTGCTCAGGTCACACATTAGGGAAGGATCAGTCACTGTAGATTAGCAGATGTCATCCATTTTAGTGACAGCAGAACTAAGTAATACTCCTTTTTCTGCAGCAGTCGGTAGTTTCTCTAAAGACATTTCCAAATTCAATTGCTGTTGGGTTAATTCCTCTTCTCTTATATCATACTGCAGACTGGACAGCTGCCTCAGCTGGTGTCTGAATCTTCAACAAAGAAGAGGTCAGCAAAACTATTTTTCAGCATTTAGCAGAAATCTACTGAAACTGTCAATTTTAGAAAGCTGATGGCAAGTTGCTTGACAGATGCCAAGTGGTAAGAGCCCAAATGTACTATTGGGAATGTTTATTTGTGGGCATAATCTCCCCTGTCAAACTGAAGAAAAGGAAACCATGCAGGTTTCAGATATTAAGTGACAGATTTCATGCAGTCTGGAAACGTGAGTGCATGTTAAACATAGAAGTGCTCTTCCCAATCCCTAGGAACACATCAGTCCAAAAGGCACACAACCCTTTGAAACTGAACTGAGAAAATAAAGGGTTCAAGTACTGGTTGCTTTGCTAACAAAAAATATTTTAAAACCTCTCTGAAAATTGACATAATTGAATATGATTGTGTCATTAGCTGCTGGTGGGTAGAAAGGTCAGATTTAAAAATAGATTCTATTTTCTTTGTGAAAGCTCACAGTCTACAAATCAAGGTGCCTTCCCAAGTGTCCTGGCAGTACTGACATCGTCTCTCTAGGTGGTGCTTTTAATCAGCAGACTGATGCCTTTTCTGCAGCGTGTTGGTATCACTCCACTTGGGTTTGGGCAAGGCAAAGCAGGAACGTAGAGCAGTTGCAGCTGTGGGCTGGAGCCTAAGACCAGTTAATTCTGACCTGGTGTTCCAGCTACCACATTGTACTGATCAAGATCAATTGCCAAGGAAGGGTGGAGGCATCACCTGAGGTACAAAGCTGTCATTACAGCTGTAAAAGTTTAGCTTGTGCTTTTCCTAGCATTTCCATCCCTGGGATTTAGCACTAAATTTTTTCTCTCTCACTCTTAAACCTTTGGTCTTAGGTTTTCTTCCAGTACCAAATATCCGATATCTCTGTATGTCTGATTATTTTGCCAGAATTAGCCTTGGGTTTCCCTTTTTGACACAAAACACCCGTTTTAAAGTACACACTATATTATGTCCCAACTTTCCCCCTCTTATCCCTCCTATAGCCCTACTGTACACCATTGTCTTTCTTTTATGATGCCAGCCTTGGTTTTACTATCTGCTTAGTAAATCCACATAATTTATTCTAGTAGGCTAAAGGGAATTTTCTCTTTAATTCTCATTTATTCTAGGCCTTTTTAGGGGACCCATGCTAATCACAGTTAATAGTTTTAGTATTTAGTACACTATATGAAGGTGAATATCACTTTCCACATGTGTTTCAAACCTGAGAGACAAGGTTTTTCTTGGCACTGGCACCCAAAGCATTCCTGGTGTTAGAAAGAAAAAAAAACATTAAAATTCTTGTCCTGTACTTTGTTGTTGTCTGTGAAATTGAAAGATGCATGACAGGTTTCTGTACTCCATACTTGCTCTAGAGTTTCTGTAACAGAAAGAGGGATGTGAACTCAGGTATGTGAAAAGGAGGGATGCCATAGCCTTTTAAAGAGAACCCACTCATTTCAGCTTGTGTGAGACCTAAGATCTTGATCAAATCCTTAATTTTTCAAAAAGTGACAATATAAAACATATTTATTAACTTGAAATATCCTATTTTAACCTGTTTAAAATAATGATTTCTATTATTGGAAAAATGTTTCAGCTAATGAATTTTTTTTTTAATTTGACAAATATATTTTTTTTTCTTTTAAATCTATATACAGATGGAGTTAAAGTCTATGACTTCAGGCTGATTTTCATAATGAAAATATCTCTTAAAGACAAAATGTCTAACCTTAAATTTAAGAGACTACCATTGAGGCAAAATAAGTTGCCCCCGTCCTCAACAGTGGTTATGGGGGGGAGGAAAGGAGGCTAATCAATCTCTAGTGTAACACAGGGCTGCCTTGGCTACTAATCATCAGCTATGTTGTGGCAGGATTTGGGTATAATGGGTAACTATGGATAAAGGCCAAATCCTGCTCCAAAGTCCTTGCAGTATCCTAGCAGGCAGGCTCGGGGTAGTGGTGGATGGAGGAGGAGGGAGCTGTCTTTTTCCACTGATGGTCACCTTGTACAAGAGGAATCTCTCCCGCCCAGCAGTCACTGGTGGGGCTCCCTAAGGCTCAGTATTGGGGCCAGTCATGTTTAATATCTCTATGGATGATCTGGACAAGGCGGTTGAATACACCCTCAGCAAGTTCGCAGGTAACGTTAAGTTGGGCAGGAGTGTTGATCTGCTGGAGGGTGGGAAGACTCTGTAGAGGGATCTAAACTGACTGGATTGGTAGGCTGAGGCTCCACAATGAAAACTGCTGGGTCCTGCACTTGGTTCACAACAAAAACCCATGCAGAACTACAAACCTGGGGAGGAGCAGCTGGAAAGCTGCCCAGCAGAAAAGGAATTGGGGATGCTGGTTAACAGCCACTGAACAAGAGCCAGCAGAGTATCCAGTTATCCTGGCTTGTATAAGAAACTGTGTGACCAGCAGGACCAGAGAAGTGATTTTCCCTCTGTACTCACCACTGGTGAGGCCACACCTTGAGTCTTGTGTCCAGTTCTGGGGCCCTCCCTACAAAAAAAGTATTGAGGTGCTGGAGCATGTCCAGAGAAGAGCAACAAAGCTGGTATGGAATCTACAGAGAGTAAATCATATGAGGCAAGTGGAGGCTCAGGGGTGAGTTTATCACTCTTTCCAACTGTCTGATAGGAGGTTGTAGCAAGGTGGGGGTCAGTCTCTCCTCCCAGACAGCCAGTGGCAGGACAAGAGGAGATAGCCTCAAGCTGCACCAGAAGAGGTTCAGTTCGGGCATTGGGAGGAATTTTTTTCATGGAAAGGGGTTGTCATGCACTGGAATGGACCACGAGGTACGGGAGTCACCATCCCTTCACCATCCCTGAAAGCATTTAAGAAATGACTGGAAACAGGACATAGTGTTATGGTTTAGTTGTCAAGGTGGTGATCACTCAAAGAATGGACTTGACGGTTTTGGAGGTCTTTTCCAACTTAAATGATCCTTTTGTTTGGGGGGGGGCGGGGTTTGTTTGGTGGTTTTGTTTGTTTGGGTTTTTTTGGAGGGTTTTTTGTGTGGGGGTTTTTTTGTTTGTTTGAAAGCTACCCATTTTCATCCCTAATGCTGGGCCAAAAGAACACACTGGAATGCAAAGGTGGTTCAGTCCTTGTGTAACCAAAGGTCATCAAAATGAAATCCCAGGAAAACTGATTTTTCTGCTATGGAAAAAAATAAGATGCATGATAGATAGTAAGTGTTGTCTCTTTTTTTGTTGGAAAGGAGCTGCTCTTCACACTTTTTTAATTCCCCTTGTTTTTATCCCTGAGATATCCAATGCATATGACTTACACCCCTTTATGAACTATATCTATGACTGTATTTCTTGATTATCTCTTCAGCACAAGCAGCAAAGTATTATCTGATTAGTTAAGTATCATTTGTGTTTCATAGTAACAGCAGTAACAATTCTGTCAATTTTTGTTAACCTTTCCTTGAAAATCTTGAAAAACCAAGCCTAACTTTGTATCCTCCAAGAACGCTTGAGGTTAACACATTGTCTTATAATATTAATAATACCAATGTTCTTGTCTGGCTATATTTTAAACTGCCAAATTTGAGCACTACAAGATCATAAAGGTTCTTCATCAGCAAAAACTACACACTCACTTATATTAAACTGTTATAATCTCAAGTCTGTCATAGGGCAATGCTAGTTTCTCTGTCACCCAGAAGCCTAATTGATTTGTATTTCATTACTGCACTCTTTATTGGTGGAGGTTTTAAGATCAATCATGAATACTGTACCATGGTCAACAATAAGCTCTAAAACCAGCCAAAAAATCCTGGTAAAGTTGAACTGAAATATTGGTTCGAGCTCTTCTCTGATCCATGCTAAATGAACTGTTAACTTTAATGGGGCCATAATTTCACTTCTGATCACCTGAAAGCTGATGGCAACCTACTTGGCTTGTAGCCGCTTTTTATGGTGCAAATTCCAGGTTGATTGGTTTCCTCACTTTGATATAACTAATGGAAGCAAGCTGGCTTCTCCAAACCCGTGCAGGCAGGGCAGGAAGTGCTTACCTCGTAGGGTTGTCTTCACGCTGCTGAAATGAAAACCCTCTCGGTGTCAGCCTTCCAGCAAAGTGTACGCTGGGAGTTACACAAACTCGGGAACTGTTTTCCCCCAGAGTTATTTACAACCACATTATTTCAAATAAGCTTAGTTTCCCTCTGCGAGCTTAGCTGTTGCCAGATAAATCAGTGGTATGTTAGGGGTACTGAAATATGTTTTTCAAGCACTAATCCCAAATGCTTTCAAAACTGAAGGCTTAAAAAAAAAAAATCCTTTTTAAGCCATATCACCCCAAGTCCTGTTCTCCATCCTGTTAAAATAAGCAAAAGCAATGCCTTTCACCATGCCACGGTGTGGGAATGCTTCTCCCTCCATCCTTACCATGTGGAAAAAAGCCAGAAATATCTGGTGTTTGCAGTGCCTGATAGGTCCAGCAGCAGGGCCCTCTCTTCACCCGCTGGGCTTCTGTGATCATGGCTGTGAGATTTCAGGCAGCAGAAGGCTGCTGGAGCAGCTCTTCAGTGACAGCAGTGCTGCTCCCAGACCGTATCACAAACTCTGTTACAAGCTCTGCATGAGCCGAGAGAGTTGTAAACCACAGCGCTTCTTCTCACTTTCCAAGCTCACTAGGCCAGAAATGAAACCTTCTTTGTTCTATCTCCACCTTACTTCTCCTTGTTTTCTATCCTTTAATTTTCATTTTTTTTCCTTTTTTTTTTTAAACTGCCATTTCTATGTGCATCTACCAGGAGAGGTGGATGCAAATTACTGGTACATCACTGAGCAAAAATGGAAAAAGCACCCCTGCTGAAGTTTTTGGGAAGTGACTGATGGCCGCCTTTTAATGCTTTCTACTGCTGGCCCTCAAAGCAAAACTCGTTTTCTTTACTCCTTGTCTTTGGGCGTATTCTACTGCTGTATGTTCACAGAGGGAAAATATGCAGAGATCAGCAGTTTCAAAGGCAGTCTCTAATTTTAGGTCCTTAGCTTTGGATATTTTGGGACAGAACTTTGAACACAACAAAAAAATTGCAAGGAGCTATAAATCTAGATGAAGTAAGTAACACCCAAGACATCTAGAACTGGTGACCCAAAACCAGATTCTTCTATTTAAAAAAAAAAAAAAAGTTTTAACATTTGCCAGAAACATTTTTTCTTAGTTGTTGAGGTTTCTATTCTTCCCAGCACTTCCCACTATTCCTATTTTCATATTGCCATTACGGGCAACTCTCAAACTCTCCTACCGATCCAAGGGCTGCAAAAGTCAAGAGAAAAATTTGCCCTTTCTCATAAATGTGCACATGATCATCGTTAGTGCTGTGTAAAGTCTGATGATTTTTTTAACCAAAAAATGCTCCTTGAGACTTTTTTTATTTAGCTGAAATTGTTCTAAATACTTCTAAATTATCAATTTATTGTTTATTAGTATTCCTTAAGCAGGTAATTTCCAACAAACAGCAAATAAATTAGCTGTTTAAATCTTGCTTGCTTAATAAAGCTCGAAAGTTCTGATTTATTACTTTTTAATGCAAATTAAATATGAAATGAGGAAAAAGGCAAAGAGACCTGAAAGAAAATGAAAATAAAAGAAGTTCACTCTAAAATATCTGTCACAGATACAAGAAAAGAGAGAAGAAATAAATATTGTTTCAAGAGCTTGAGCAACGTTTTCCAAGCTGTTCAACTGCGCAATCAAGGCACACACTAGCCACAGATCTACTTTAACCAACAAACCATGTGAGTGACAGCTTTCCTGAAGGCTGCAGGCCCAAAATTTCAGGTCGACCGCTGTACCTGATCAAAGGAGAGAGAGCCATCATGTCCTTGCAGTCTGCCAGGAACTGCATCTTGACTTCCATCATCAAGGTGAAAATCAAGAAGAGGCTCTGTCCTATCTCAAGGACAGACAAATAGACAGACACACATATGCCTGTCAGGGTATCTTAACTCCAGTGAGACTTCAAAAGTCAGGAACTAGAAGAGATTTTTTCTGAAACTCCAGCAAACTGCTTCCATATCACTGGCATGAATTTTTATGTCTTTAAAACGAGCACTGAAATAAAGAAGTCTTGTTTTCCACTTAAATTTTTGTCCAAAGCAGTGGTTTCAGCTTACAGTAAATCTTGTGCTGTGGCAGCCCGTGGGTTTCTTGTATTGTTTCATGGAAGGCAACTAAGAAAAGCACCACTGGGCAAGTTTAAGTGTATGGTACTGCAGATGTATGTATGTGTATAGAAAAGCGTACACAAAAGTACATTTTGTTCATCTTGAATAATATTCCCATCTGCTAAGTAAACAAGTCACATTTTATGATTTATAAAATTTTGAAGTGCTCTGAAATGCTTTGTGAGTAAAGAAATTAATAATAGTTTTTGTGTAAAGAAACCAGACAAACAGATTCTGTTCCAAGCTATTGAAATGTAGTTCTCTGAAATGAAGAAGTTGGACAGACAATTCTGTGTTCTCTGTTGTCTTTTTTAAGACCTGTAAAGGAGTTTTTATAAACTCATCTTTCTCTCTAACATGCCAGCCTTTCTGCTTAATTCTGCCAGTTAATTTTATTTCCTCTAACTCTGTAAAACAGGTGGAAATGCTCCTAAGGACTTTGATTTGGAATTGAGCATAAAACGGTTGTACAAAAATAGAGCATCAAAAACATAGCTTTTCATCACATTTCTGACTATTGATTTAAGCCCCAAAACCCAAAGCTGGAGCTTGGTCCCTTCAAACCTGGTGTGCATTGCATAGGTCCTGGCAGTTCTGGGTGTTTGGGGTATGACTTTTTTTGCTTTAGTTTTTAATTAAGTGATGTTGGGAAAGACGAGCAAGACAAACTTGTGTGTTAATTATTTGTGTGTATGCACCTTTAAAAACCCACAAAAGTTCATGATTTTTGGTACGTGTGACATGAAAGGAGGCAGAGGTTCCCTCAATGAACGGTGTCAGGAAGGCCCTGCTGCCTCTGCCCAGCCCATCCTACCCAACCTTGGGTCCAGGACAGACTCTCCCGGGGCAGGAGGTGGTGCTGCTCGGCCGCCGTGAGCATCGTCTTCGCGGGGGTGCAAGAACCTCTCCCCAGCTTGGGGAGGGACGCTCACAGTCCCCACGCCCCCCGGGGCAGGCACTGCACCGGCGGCCGCGAACCCACTCTCCCTGTGCCAAAGATTTTGCAATATTGGAATTAAATGATCACATCCGAAGTCGTGTATTGCTTGGTGATGCTTCAAATCGTAGCTGCAGAGCATTAGGAGTTCAAGCCCTCAGTGAAAATTTCGTCAGCTTTCACGGACAGTTTTAAACCGAAAAAAATTAGTCTGTGGAATAGCCAAACTCGGATATTTATTTTTAATAAAAATGTCGTGGCTATCATTAAATATAAACTTTAGGTTTGTATGGGAAATAGTGTATTTTCTGCAGGTGAAGGGGCATTAAAATCTAATTGTGTCCAGCTGATGCGCCGATGCGTGAGAACTAGATGATCTTCCAAGCTATGCAATGCACAAACCAGGCTATACACACGGAGTATGGCACGCTGGAATAGGTGCCCGTACGCCTATGGATGCGTTATCCTGGCGCCTTGGCAGCGGCTGTGCGTGCGCTCATCAGCTTGTACCACAAACAGATTTGCCACACGGCTCTGGGTCGGGAAGGATGTGTTTAATGATCCTCCTGGCTGCGAGATCTCCTGCGTGTGCATCTGTCCGTGTGTCCGTGTGTCTGTGCTGTCGTACCCGGCTGTTCGCGCTCTCCGCGGACAAAGACGTCTCTCGTTCGGGAGCGCGGCAGCCTGCAAAGTGTGAATAATTTTCAGCGAGGAGTTACACTAAATGGGAAAGCTTTTAGCACATTATCCACTGGCAATTGGCAATAATCTAATTGTCAGCCCCCGGGTCTTAATAGAACCTTTCTCTTTCCACCATTGGATTTGCATCTGGGAGATGCCTAATAGGTTTAAAATGCCTCGCATTTTGCTCCAATAAGCCACCTTCTCGCTGTAGGTGACATTGAGATGTTTTTGTTGTGAAATTGGATCTCGGGTACCTGGGCTTCTGCCTTGCTGGCGCGGCTCTTTCCGTGGAGGGGAGAGCGTGGAGAGGCGGCAGGGGAGCGATGTCCCCGCCGCAGCAACAGTGCTGGGAGCGGGGGCTGCTCCCAAATCGGGGAGCGCAAAGAGAGGGGGAATCCGGCGGACAGAGCAATAGAATTACGTGCAGGCGAGGACAAAAAAGCCCCTGAAAGCAGGGTTGATAATCTCGTGAGGTTGCAGGGGAGCAGAGCCAGAGCCGGGTAGCGCCGTAGCCATGGCTTCGTAAAGCAGCGGAGCGCTCGCAAGGCAAGAACGAGGGAACCGGAGATCCTGCCCCAGCGAACAAACACCATTCTCTATGCTGGACAAACTGTTTTCATGTACAAGAGTGAAAAATAAAAAGGGCAAAAGATTTTAACTTTTCCGGCCCGAGGCAGCAGTAGACTCAACCCCAAAGGGGTGCTGTAGGTTACCTTGGAGCGGGGGGTGCGGGCTGGAGGGTCAGACACACACTCTCGGCGGCACCGGAGCGGTCAGGGTGGGACGGCGGCAGGGAGGGTCTCGGCAGCGGCACCCCTCACCCCTAGGCTCCTAATTAAAGGGAAACCTGGTCTTTGCCCTCCGCACAGGGCACGGATCCGGAGGGAAGACGAGGGCTCCTTCCCGTCCGCAGGAGGAGGCATGGGATGCAAATGCCGGTTTATCCCAAGGGGCAGCCAGGAGAAGAGCGGGGGTCAGCTCGGCTCGGTGCCGGGCCCGTTTTAGGGGCGCAGCCCCGCGGATGCCACAGTACAGGTTTGTCTCTGCGGCGTGAGGTGCGCGGCGTGGGGGCTTTTGCGGGGACAAAATAAAGTTAAAGGGCAGCGGCCCCTCATCGCTACGCGAAAGAGCTGCTCAAAACCTGAGCGCGGTTCCCCGCCCGGTGCGCTCTCCGAGCAACCCGCCCTCCGGCCAGCCTGCGCGGTCGCGCAGAAACGCGCAGCGTCGGAGCTCCTGTCGCAGCAGCGAAGGCGCACCTGAAACCATCCCTCTGGACCCTGGGCTGCTCGGAGGCTTCCTGCGGGTTTTCTGTCCCTCGTGTGTCGTTCCCGTCGTGGTTCTGTCTAGGTGAGGAAAGGGCCGGGAAGAAGCGGCGCTCATGTTTTTCACGGAATCGAGCTTTGTCCTTGGCTTTTCAGGGATCAGAGACGGGTTTTGGAGGCGGGCTGCAAGCTCCCTGTTTGAAACCTGACGGCGAGATTGAGACCTAATCCTGATTAAAGCTGGGAACCGAACGAGCGCGATGAGGTGTGCAGCGATTACCGCACGCTGTTTTGTTTGCTGATGCACAAGAGAGTAAGGAGCTTTTTAGGCAAAGGAAGGTTGGGGGGGAAAAAAAGTATTTTGAAAGAGTAATGAAGCCTAATGAGAAGTCTCTGTCACAGCAGGCTGACACCAGCGACAAACACGTGTATTTGCTAGATTAAAAACAAACTGCAGAGTAGATTGCGTGTTCTTCATATACGGATAAACAATAATGAAGGATTTAACTGAAAGGGGTTCAAACGAGGCCACCGCCCCGCTGGGGAGCAGCGGGGTCGGTAACTCTGCTCTCGGGAGGGGGTCGGTACAGCGGTGACAGCCGCTCTGTGCCTGGGTGCGGCGGGGTCTGGCAGCTCCGGTTCGCATCCCCTGGGAAGAGCGCGCGGACGTTTTTAAATACATCACTTGGTCGGGAAAGCAGAGAGGCATCAAGAGCGTTGAGGCAGTGGTGAGTTCCTCTGCCACCCCCTGGTCTCTGGAAGCCGGCCCGTCGCCGGAGAGGGCCATGGGCAGGGACGGCAAAACAGCCCAGAGAAGCCGGGCTCTCTCTCGCCCGGTCCGCGCTCGGGTTGCCTGATCTGTGTGTCTCCCCAGCTCGGCCCCAGCGGGGGAGGGAGCCGTAGCGAGGATTAGGCGGCCGGAGTTGAGACCCATTCCCTGCCCACGGGGAAGGAGGGGGTGCTCCGGGCGTCTAGACAAGGCTGATTTCCTTATCGGAGGCGGAGCGAGGGGAAAAAAAAGCCCTAAAATAATATAGATTATCGTGGGATAGAGCAAAAAATTGCATGACTTAACTAGGCAAAAGAAAAGCCATCCCGTGTGGACGGACCCGTTTAAAATAAAATAAAACGAAGCTCCTGGTTTCTTTCCACCCTGGGGGTTTTTTTGTATGTGTGTGGTTTTTTGTTTGTTTGTTTGTTTGTTTACCTCCAAGGTACGAGCAGAGGCCCGCAAGCCCCCAAATCCAGTTCCTCTCCCAGGGGGAAACCTCCTGCCCGGAGGTGACCTGCAGCCCCGTCCCAGCCTCACGGCCTCGCCGCGGCCTCCGTTCCCCCTCGCCCGCCGCTCCGCTCGCCTCCGCGCCCGGGTGCGCCGTGCCCCTCTCACCGAGCAGCGCTTCCCCCGCCGCGGCCGAGTCCTCCTCCCCCGGGCCAAGGCAATGACCGCTCGCTCCGCGGGACTGGAAATCCCGCGGCGAGGGAGAGCAGAGATCGGTCCGGAGATGCCTCCGCTGCCGGGGCTGAGCCGGTGTTTCCCAGACGGACCCACAGAACTACCCACAGCCACCCACCGCCCCTGTCCCCTCAGCCCCGATGGACCGAGGGCAGCCCCTGCTAGGGACAGTTACGTTACGACCTCACTGCCAGGAGACGGAAATAAGCAAGGGAAAAAGAGAGGCTGATTTTGGGGTTTTGGGTTGGTCGGGGTTTTTTGTTGGCTTGGGGTTTTTTTTTTGTTGGTTTTTGTTTGATTGATTGTTTGTTTAAGTAGGATCTGCGCTGTTGCTTTGACTGGAACCTCTGAGTTTTTATTATCCTTACTTGCGCGGCGCACACAGTAGGTAGGAAACCAAAGAATACTCCGGCATCCCTGTTACCACCAGAGGAAAGGTGAAGAGGATAACTTCCCCGGCTGTTTGTACCCTCCTTTGTCTTTCTTTTCAGGCAGGCCGGACCCTGCTTTTCAGGTAGGGCCAAGGGAGCGCAAGGCCGGGAGCTCGGGACCCCCGTCCCGCCGCCCCTCGCACGCCGAGAGGGGTCCCAGGAGCGGTCGCACAGGAAAACCGGACCCGTAGTTGGCGGGATGCCCCTCGGGATAAAGTGGTAAAGAGGGGGTGGGGATGGGGTGGTGGTGTTTGTTTGTTTTTTAAATATTGATGTCGGCAGAACCCCTCGTCTCTGTTCCCCTGTGTGAAGCAAGAGGCGATGCTCGATGAGCTGACCCTCCCGGCTCGCCGGCCGCGGGGCTGGCTGCGCTCTCCCCTTTAGCCCCTCTCTTCCCGCTAGTGCCTGAGGCGAGACCGGGCCCCCAGACCTCTGCGGGCCACGCCGAAATCCTCTGCCAGACGCTTTAGGCACTTGTAAACATGCACGTCCCGTTTGCGATAGATATTCAATCTATTAGGAAATTCAGTTAACAAAAGGGCAAGCTGCAGTTGCCTCTCGCTGATCTAAAAGCGATAAAGCACCCTTCCCCACTCCACTGGCTGGGAAGGGTGACCCAAATAATTATTTTTCCAGAATAATTAATTAAGTGCAGTAGGAACGGGAGCGACCCTGGGTATGTATGGCTCTTGGCACGAGCCTGTATAACCAGAGTCCTTCAATTCTGTTCTAGGCTTAAAAGGTGGAACTTCAGTGACAAAGTTGCACGTCCTCTTGAGAGTCGTTCTAGAACGTAAATATTTTCGGTGATATTTTTATTCAAAGGAATTTAATTAAAAGAGCGGCTTTTCTTTATTTAATTTATTCATCTGCGTATGTTTACATTGTATGCGTGAAAGAGTACTGGTGAGCAACTTACTTAAACCACCGCCTTGGAATAAACTACTCGTTGGTACCATCAGCCCGTCCCGACTTTTTCTGTTTTATGTCCTTGATCAATACCATCTATTTCGGCGCAACCGATGAGAAAGATTTAAAGAAAACTGTGCTATCAGTGGCCCACGCGGTGGTTTGGCTGAGAAGGGAGTGCTGCAAGGGTCTCACCTGGAGTCGGTGAGGGCGAGTACATCCCACCGGGATGACAATATTTGGGAGGCGGTGCAGGAAAACCAAGGGCACGATCAGCCTTAAGAAGCATTCTGTCCCAACAGAAAGCACACAACGACACAAACGGCTGCTTTGAAAGCTGTGGTCTTTTAATAATTGAATGTAAAAGAGAAAATTGACACTCACATACGCGCACCAGAAATATCCACAATTACATTTCATCCTTTCAAGCGCCTCTCCGCCGTTTCTTGCCTCGGCAAAGCGAATAGCCTAGGGACCTTCTCGGGAGCATCCCCGGCCACACGGCCTGCCCCCCTCTTCCCGCCCCCGGGGCTCAGAGGAGCGGAGGGCGCTCCCCGAACCGCAGCCGGGGCCCCGGCGGGGAGCGAGGCTGGGGTGCCCGAAAGGGGAGCGGATGCGGGGAACCGTCCCGAGGGCAGGCCGCCCCCTCCCCACCCTGCGGGCGGGCAGAGCCCTCCCCTCTTCTCCCTCCCCTCCCTCCATCCGTCCGTCCCTCCTCCCGCTGCTGCTGCCCGCCTCCGCCCCCTCCCCCGCGGCCGGGCCGGGCCGGGCCGGGGCCCTTGACGTGTCCCGGCGCCGATTGGCCGCCGGCCGATAGGATCTCCGCGGGCCCGCGTTAAGGCGGGGGAGCGCGCGGCGCCGGGAGCAGAGCGCTCCCGGTATCCCCGCTCCGCCACCCCCGGCCGGTCCTCCCGCCCGCCCCGTCCGGGCAGCCCGCACCGAGCCGCGTCTCCGCACCGTGGCCATGGAGTACACGCCGCCCCCCAAGCCGCAGCTCTCCTCCCGGGCCAACGCCTTCTCCATCGCCGCCCTCATGTCGAGCGGCAGCTCCAAGGACAAGGAGTCCCCCGAGAGCACCATCAAGCCTCTGGGTGAGTGGGGACGGGGGTGACCGCCGGTGTCCGCGGGGTGCGGAGGTCCCGTCCGTCCGTCTGTCCCTGTCCGCCCTGGCTCGGCACTCCGGCGGCCGGGCCGGGCAGCGGCGCGTCCCCCCTGCCCGAAGGTTTCCCATGCAGAGGGGAAAGCAGCACCGCCTCAGCTTGAAGGTTGAGTGCCTTAATCACCCGCGGTCATTTTTAGGAGAGGCTGTACATAATATAAAGAGTTTCCTAAATTCCTCCACTTTCAGTTATGCCTTTTATTTATCTAGCTTCGCCATTTGTAGAATAATCCCACACTCTAAAGTAGTTCAATTTCTCTTCGCTGACATGAAATGAATCTCTTAAATATTTATTGCAAATCCACCCTGGTTCTGAAGTCAGATGAGAGACTCTCCGCTGTCGTGCCCAGGCTTACAAGGGGTAGTAAAACTTGTGCGTAGAGCTGAAAATCCCTTCACTCCACAGTCCCTCGATGTAGGCTCATATGGGCTGTTTTGCTCTACATAGAACGGGAAGAGGTTTTTTTATGAGCGTTTGGGATTTTCGGGTAAGCGATTTCGCTTCTATTCGTTTGTTTCGATTCAGAACCCTAAAAGCTTTTAAAAACATTAACATCTTCCCCTCCTCCCCCCCTCCAAGTTTCTGTGGTTCATCATCCTTGCGTGTATCCAGGAGTTCGCAGAAAACTACAAAATATGTGTTAAGCTTTCAGGGCGCCAATGAACAGGATTACACTCAATCCTAAAAGAATTTAGAAAAGGCAGCTCCTCAGTGTCTCCTGCACCTAATCAACCGTCTCAAAAGATTTCACATAGTCTAGGGATTCATTGTGAACTTCAGCTTTAAGTCTGGGCGCTAATGTAGGCCGGGAATGCTGCAGCATTCCCGGTCGGCGCATTTACATGAGTTTGTGTTAGTGTTACTGGAGTTGGTTTGGGGTTTTTTTGTTTTTTCCTTTTTTTCATAAAAACCCTTATTTAATTTAACTTTTCAACTTTTTTAACCCCTTCCCTCATGTCGTTCAACTAAAAATCGAAGGGAAACGACTGCCTGGGGCTCGGTTTTTATTAACTGGAGCTTTAGGCAAAACCTTTCCCGGGAGGGCGCATTCGTGTTCCTCCCGTTCTTTGGCGCCGGGCGGCGGATCCATCACCGCATCCCGGGACCGCATCGCGGGGCCGGGCAGAGCCTTCGCAGCCCTGCTCCCTCCTGGCCTCGCCTCCTGCGGAAACTCCCAGCGGAGCTGCTGAAGCGCCCGAAGCCTCCCGGGGCCTGCGGGGGTGGGCGGCAGCGCCGGCGGGAGCCAAGCGCGGCGGGCGGCCAGCGCCGGCAGCAGCTACTGCACCCGCGTAGGCTGCGCGGCCGCACGCAGCTCCCCCGGAGCCTATTTCTCCAAAGGAGCGGGTTTAGCGTCAGCAAACCGGTTGGGAGAAAAGTACACCCAGTTTTCCGGGAGGGAAAGCCCGTGCCCGCTGTTCAATTGGTATTTGGGGTTCGCTTCCCCGCGAAGAAAGCGCGGAGCCTGCGCGGCCGCGCTCGGGCTCCTTCTGCGTTGCGTTCTCTGCCAGCGGCGCAATCCAGGAGCAGCCTCCCGTGCTCCCCCAGCGTGACCCTGGCCCTCAGCAGCCCCTCGGCGCCCAGCGCTCCCGTTTTAATGAGAATTAGTGACCTTTCCGTGGAACCCCTCGGTTAGCGGGGCCGCAGCGCGCAGGGCTGGCTGTGCCCCGCCGTGCCCAGCGGAACGGATCCCAGCCGGGCGGCGGCGAGGCCGGGGCCGTGCTGCTCCCGCCGCCCCCCGGGAGTCCCTCCCGGTGCGCCTCTGGAGAGCGGCGCCGCTCCGGGCTCTTCCCGGAGCTCATCTCCGAAAATCACCCCGGCTGCCCTCAAATGATGAGCGGACGTCTAAAGAATCGGCCGGTTCTGCGGGTGTGCTGGGGCAGAGCAGGGGCAGTTGAACGATACATGCCTTTTTATAGATTTTTTTTTTTAATGGCTTGTCTCTGTGGTCGCATTGTCCTGGCTGAATCCCCCCCTCTCCCTCTTTCTCTTTCTCTCTTTTTCCTCACACCCTGCAGAACAATTCGTTGAGAAATCCTCCTGCGCCCAGCCTTTGAGTGATTTATCCAGCCTGGACCCTCACGGGGATTTTAGCAGCAGCCCTTCTTCCCTGTGCACCGAGCCCCTCATCCCCACCACCCCCATCATCCCCAGTGAGGAGATGGCCAAAATCTCCTGCAGCCTGGAGACCAAAGAGCTCTGGGACAAGTTTCATGAACTGGGTACCGAGATGATCATCACCAAATCCGGGAGGTAAGGCTGGGCAGCCCCGGGGTTTCCCTCTGGGCATCTTCCGAAAAGCGGCTTTGGACAGGGGAAAAAAAGGAAGAGTTACCGAAACTCCGCAGGTTTGGGGTTTTTGGTTTGGTTTTTTTTTTTTTGTATCGGGAGAAGAGCACGGCTGGGTAAAGGGGAAGAGGAGGAGGGTGAAGCCCCATATTTGCCGCAGCCCCTCGGCGGGCCCAGCCCGGCGCTGTGCGGTGCGCGGAGCCCCGCTGGGGCGGAGGGAGAAGCGGCCGGGGCCGGCAGCGAAGTGCAGGGCAGCGCGGCGGGGCCGGCTGAAATCCACCTGGGACGGGGAAATCCCGTCCTGGCGGAGGGGAAAAATTTTTGTTTCCCTAATAATCAGGTTTGTGACTAAAATCCCGCGGTGATTTTGAAGCGCTGGGGTTGGTGGACACCGAGGGAAACGCGGGGTCGTGGGGGAGTGATTCTGTCAGAGCTTGGTTTGGTTTGTTCATTTCTCTCGGTTGCAAAAATGCGCAAAAGAATCCCAAGCTTTCTTCTTGCCCCAAACTACGTCGTTTCTTCAGTAAAGCTTATGGCGTTCGGGTCGGTCAAACGCAGTCCGGAGGAGCCAAATGTCTTTTCGAGTTTTTTAATCACCCGAGTTACTTTTTATTAATGTAGTTGCCTGAAGATATATATTTTTTTTCCTAACTGGTTAGCTCTATCGGTATATGTTGGGGTTTTTTTTTTTAATAGGTATAAAACATGCAATATAAACCATGCAATTTGCAGTTCAAAATTTTAAGCTGTCAAAAATTATTTAACTTTATTCCTGGTCTACAGGATAACCTTACACTTTAAAATTGTGTTTTGTCAGAAGTTTAGTACAGAAAAGAAGTGTTTGAGTTTTGAAAATCCCGTTCAAAAATATTTTGAGCAGGTTTAAGAAAACACTCATCTAAAATATGTGAGAATAACAACGGAAATAATTTCTGGAATATTTCCCTTACAGTAGTATGGATCCCGTAAAAAATAAATAATTAAAAGAAAGTCCAAGTTTCTAAATATCTATGTACTTTAGCTACAACTATTTGCTAAAACCGTTTTGTAGTTTTAACTAACAGGCAAATAGTATATTTCTCCTTTACCTTTTCACTTTTACCATATTTTTATTTTTGCTTCTCAAATATCATTTCGATTTCAAGCTGCTTTTTGTCTACTTATCAGAGAGACACAAGATTTAACTCCTATCATGTGGAAGCAAAATCAATAGACGCTTTAAGTTTTTTCAGGGGCTTTAAATATAGTTTACTTTTAGCAGCTTTTCAGATGCTCTCTTATTTTTGTTCTCTGCCCAAATGTTTATTTTCTGACTTATCTTTTTTTTCAGGAGAATGTTTCCTACGATCAGGGTTTCCTTCTCGGGAGTGGATCCTGAGGCCAAGTATATTGTGTTAATGGATATAGTTCCTGTGGACAATAAAAGATATAGATATGCCTACCACAGGTCTTCCTGGTTAGTGGCTGGAAAAGCTGACCCTCCTCTCCCTGCAAGGTTTGTAGACTTCATTGCTGGTCTTTTATTTCTCTTTACTTTNAAAGACATGCAGAATTTGGTTAGGAGTTCTTCTATATATATTGTCTGTTTCTTAATTTTTTAAAATTAAGTTTGTAATGATTCAGATAAGAAAACTTTAAAAAAAAATTGTCTCTTGGATTTCCCCCCCCAATATTTGACCTCATAATTTAAAGCAATCCAGGCACCACCAGCCAAGCCAAAGTAGAAATAAATTGTAGCTCATTGCTGTTTATGTTTGAAATTATATTATTTCTGTACCTTATCCAGCATTTTCTGACCAATGATTTTATTCTTGATTTTAATCATCTCTTAGGCAGTAGGCAAAGTACAGATCAGTTCCTTGGCAGAGTTGCTTTTCTTTTCGTTAAGAAATCAGGAAAAAACACTCTGTAAAATAAATTCTCTAAAAAAGATTCCTTTTTCTCTACAGAAACAAATGCTATAGAAATCTAATTCCTAAAGCAATTCCATTAATGTAATTAATGACAGATTCCTTTAAGCACTGAGGCAACTGAGGCTGCAGCACTGGGCTGTGCGGTGGGAGGGCACTTCAGGGGAGACCCACACTTCATCGTATTCAGCCCAGCACTTCTGTACCTACTTCAGTCCCCAAGCCCAGTAAGACTGCAGCACATGTCGAGAGGCTTTGCTGAGTCAGAGCTGGAGATATGGGAATAACGCGGATGCCTCTCCGGCTTCAAAGAAACTCTTTGCGGAGGGCTCCACGCAGGAACACAGATCTGCTCCAGGTGGCTTAGCCTGGGGTTAAGAACTTGCTTATTACAGAGGCAGAAATTATAAGTGAAACACAAGGAATGGAAACAAATCTTTTTGGTGTGCGAGTATAGGCACCAAATTCTGTGCGATTTCCTTATATAAATACTTGAACTGAAATCTTGGTGACTGGTGATCTCTGGAAGGCTGTTCAGGGAAGTAAACAAACAAAAAGCGCAAGCAGAGAAGCTGTGATTAAAGACAGCAACCTAGGAGTTATGTCTGCTTTGTTTTCATGGCCAAAAACTCCTTCTTGCAGTGTGGTTAACGTCTGAGGGCTTCATTTGACGTATTGTAATGGGCACTGATCGAAACCCAAAGAAAAAACACAGATCCTGGTCCAAAGGAGTCAGCATCAAAAGAAGAAATAACAGAAGAACAGAAATAGTTTTAAGGCAGGGTTTCCCCCTTCTTATTTTTCTGTTCACGCCCCTGTTGGGATACCTTTAAATAGATTTCTAATTCACACTCTCTCATTCAACAAGGAAATATTAGAACATAAGACAAGAGACTGGAATTAATAGCAATTTCCCTACTGAGTATTGGATAAAACCTTCTTGAAGTTTCGTAGTTATTTTCATTGCACTGTGGTAACTTTTGTTAGATCAGTGCCCCTTTGTGCAAATGCATATCTATGCAGTTCCATTTTCAGGATGCTTTGCCCCCATGTGTGAATGTACAACTCTCCTGCTTCATTGTCAGGATGCTTAGTTAAACAGACTATTGATCAGAGCACAGGCAGATGATAGCTTTTTCTTTTTTTGGATGGTATTTACACATTCATGCACTTTGTCCTCCTTATACTTCTTTTTGGTAAGGAAAAGGACGTCAAGACATTCAGTGTGCCAGTGTTTGCATTACCAGTGCTTCTTCTAGAGTGTTATCTTTTTGGGTGGGAGACCTCAGTCTTGCCTGAACAGATTAAAGGTACTTCTCCTCCCATTTTGAATCAGGTTTGCTCGTTTCTGCTTGTTGCTGTTTCAGTAACAAAACCCCCTAACGAAGTTATGATTTGTTGCCCTCCAAACACAGGGTTTTAGCTCTCTTTGCTTGAGGAGTGTCAGCGAGAGGTGTGTGTGGGCACTGGTAACAAGGTACTTGCTCCCCACACATCACTGCCTGCATCTGTCCAGGCACAGGGATGTCAGGGGAATAATTCAGGAGTTGCATTGTGCCTGGGTGTAAGACTCTGCAGGATTCAACCAGTTCGATGGTTTCACTCTTTCCATTATAAAAACAACTTTCAACATTACAACAGTTTTTCAGGGGTTTTTTGGGTTTTTGTTTTTTTTCAAATTAATAAGTATTCTGTGATTCTGTTTGAAAGATTAGCCCTTCAGGGAACTTTCTATTAAAACCAGTTTTATCCTTGTCTTCCTGCTGTCAATGTTGAAGACAAGCTTATGTTGCAATGAACAAGTTTATGTTGCAACAATCATTTAAATAAAAATGCTTTTCAGAAAGTATTTTATAAATCTTTTAAAGTGCTATCTGGGGATAGAGTTCCTATGTGATATTTTGTGTTTGTCTTCCACATTGTTAAGACTGTGAGACATCCGTTCAGTAAGTTTCAGCATGTACTTTTATTTGATCTTCTTCCTTTTTTGCCTCATTTCTTTCACTCAAAAAAAATTCTCACTATTTTTTTTAAAACTGTATTTGTCTACAATAATTTGTTTAATGAACTTAGTGTTTACAATCTTACAGAGAACTCTAGGCAGGAAACCTTTAAAAGGTGTTACATTATGAAAATTATTTGAGACATTATGGGAAATAAAAGTAGCATGCAGAGGGCTTGTGGGACCAGACCATCTGTTAAACAAAATAGAGGGAGTGCAGTGTTGCATTCCAAAATACACAAAAAAGAAGCAGTACCCAAGCCTCGCGTATATCATGAAACATTATATACTGCAGAGGAAATTCACACCCAAATATGGCTCCTAAATCCTTTGTGAATCGAAGCGAGGAGCCCCTCACATCTGGCTGGCCTTAGGCAGCAGATCCCAGGCAAATTTCTGGGAGAGCCTCGTGTGCCGTGCTGGAATGTGCATGTTTATCTCGCTGACCTGTTTGCTCGTGCACACTCGTGGTCTTGCCAACCACTTCTGCCTCAGGAACGGCTCTGTCAAGCGTTCAGCCCTCCTCCCTGAGGTGTGAGAGCTCGGGCTGTGGGAGAAGTGTGGGAAATAGGTGTAGCTCACCAGGTGGAACCCCGTGTTGCAGTGGGATTGTTGGAGTGTAGCAAACGGGTGAAGAAAAGTAAGGTCTATTATTGCTTTTCAATAGCTGACATTCTGGTGCCCATCCTTCAGTGACTTTCCCCTTAGCACTTTGCTTACAGGGACTTGGTTGTTTTCAAGCAGTGCCAAGCATTAACCATCGATGATGTAAAACAATTGTGCTCAGCTTTTCAGCACAGGGAGGTCTTTACTCATTCCCCACACATATTTGAAATGCTTTGGCTTCTTGGTCCCAATTAGCCAAACTTTGCTGAGTTTGACGCTGGGTTCACAGTAAACGTTTTTAGCTGTCCAGGCATTCAAAATTAGGAGTCAGGCTCAAAAAAAAACCCAAAACCCCCCCCCAAAACAAACAAAAAACCCTAACCAAACAAAAAAACCCACTCAAACCCCAAAATTGGCTGAAAAGTTAAAAGTTGCAGGGCATGTTTGGGACTCCTTTCGTTTTGCCTTCCCTAATTCAGGGCTCTAAATATTGAATTTTTTCACAGTTTTTAGAGGAAGGCAAAGTTAGCTTTCACGGGAGCTAAGATTCTTTTGACGTAACATGATTCCAGGTCTTGGGATTTCAGATATATCATCATTTTTTATGAGCTTTGCAGTGCAATCAGCAGAGTCGATAGCAGTGAGGATGCCTGCATGCTAGGAATATTTTATTGTGACAGGAATCCTGGCTCAGCATCATCCCTCCCATTGACATAGCTAGAGCAGCCAAGCTGTGCTTTGGATCAATGTAAGGAAAACATCCTGCACATCTGAGGCAAGCTGTGCTGGTAAAACTTTAGTTTCACTGTGTCTTGGGGATTCTGCTGGCAAAAACAGAATACAGGATCAAATCTCCTCCCTCTTTGAGCAACAGGGCTGTTCTCCCCAGTGCCTTTAGTATGGGCATTCCTTGATTAGGGATCAGCGTGCTCTATTGGAGAGTTACGCCCCACCATTTAGTGGTTTTTCCATTCTAAAATCGTAGCTCAACAACAAGGACAAATATTTATCTTCCTAACCCAGCAGCTCAGTGCTGCCCCGCCCACCTAATGGAAGAAAGTCATTTGTGTGGCCAAAGACATCACCCAAAATGAGAGTCAGGCCCTCAGTGAGTGATAACCAATGCAGGCAGCAGCAAAACAGGGCTGGTTTGCACTAGTTGAAGGTCTAGTCAATTTGCCATCACAAAAAGAGCAGTTGAGTTAATAATTTTCAGCCATACATTATTCCTATAAAATCATTGCTCTTAAATAACATGGCACTTGCAATTAGTGTAGTCATAATGTATATATCATTGTATCTGCGTGTCTTCTTGCTTCCTTTTCTTCTGCTTAATTTCCCAAGTGTAGGATTGTTAATAGCAGAGCTACAACTAATTTTTCATGTCAGACCACTGTGCTGGACTGTAGCCTTCAACCTCTTATAAACAGACGTCACCACAGTGAATGTGTGATCGAGTGCAGGTTAAAATCATTATCACGGCTTAATGTTACACATAAAGAAAAGTGCATTTTTATCTGCATTCCCCCATTATCTCTGCAATGACACCATGTTTTTTCTCTTGGAGTTGTAGTCATTGTTATTTTAAGTGCTTGTTAGTACAGCTGTGGGGAAAGACATGATCAATTTTTCATTTGGGAAAAGACACAACAGGGAATGTTAATGTCTCCATTTTAGATAGCGGGATAAAATAATAGGTATGGTTAAGGAGCAGTCTAGCACTCAGGCACAGGATTCTCAGTTATGTTCCAGTGAATTAAATAAGTCATCTGCTTTACTGTCCTTCATGAATAGCTTTGTTTTGGGAATTCATTAATTTGGGGGACATGGTATCATGTTCTAGCAGCAGATTTGTATTACCCTAAGCTTTCAGGAAGTCCATGCCCATGAAACCACCACATATCCTGAAAGCAAAATTATACATGCATTTTAATTTCATAGAGAGGTGGTGCCCACACACAAACCTAGAGGTGAGACTTTATTTTGAGCAAGCATTTTCCCTGTGTTTTTTAGATTGTATGTGCACCCTGACTCCCCGTTCACAGGAGAGCAACTGCTGAAGCAGATGGTGTCCTTCGAAAAAGTCAAACTCACCAACAACGAGCTGGATCAGCATGGCCATGTGAGTAGCTCTACAGGTGGGAAAGGGAATAGAAGTCATCAAGGAACTGCTTGCTTGTGCCACAGAGCTAAATGGGAGAGACACTGCCGTGGGGAAAGGCTGCCCCCATGTTACAGCTCTTTAGCCAGCCCTTCATACCACAGCGGTGGAACATGTGTGAAGCTTGAATGTGTTTGGGTTAACATGTTTAAGGGTCCTTTTGGGTTCCTTTGTTGTTGAGGAACAGGCAATTTTCAAAGTCAGGATTTTCTGTAATATTTCATAAGATAGAGCCTGGATCAATGGTTCAAATCATGCTCCCACTTCCATTAGAGGCAAAACATCCATCACAGACAAGTTCAGGGTGAAGCTGAGCATCAGAGCAAAGGATAGAAGGAAGGCAGATGACCCTTTTGTTGTGCTTCTGCTGCATTGTGCTGTGACTTGGCAGTCTGCTCTGCCACGTGCCGTGGCCAGCAAACCCACGTGCTTTTATATGTGTGCTTGGAACCTCCCTACAGGTCACTTCAGGCCACCTGTTAGGGTTGGGTCTGTCAATAAGTGCTCTTTTACTTCCAGACTCATGGCAGCATGGGCTTAGAGCCAGAAGAAAATACCGACCTGACACCAAAGCACGGTGTATAGAATTATAAAACATAATTGTGCCTCAATTGCCCTTGAAATAACTGTAGGCTAACTGCAAGTCAAGGTGCCACAGTGTGGGCTTGGTCCTCTGAAGGAGGTGGGTCCCAGCTCTGATTGGTGCCAGCTTGTTGTCACAAGCCTTGAGGCTGGAAGGTGGTAAATAGGATTCAGAGCTGCTTGCCATGGGTGCCTGCTATGCTCCAGCAGTGGGGACAACTCCCTTAGTTTTTTGACTGCCTCGTGGTAGGTGGTTACCACGGGTATTGTCTGTCCTGTCCTCTCCCTAAAAGTACCTGTAGAGTACAAGAACAACTAGGTAGTGCTTCCAAATTGCAAAGAAAGAGCTAAAATTGTTGCCTCTTGGCTTGGTGATTCTCTCAGGGAAGGCAGAAGGAGCAAGGAGATGGATTGGAAAGAATTGTTTGGCTGAGAACAGGGCAGGTGAGTTCAGAAGAACGAGCATAAAGGCAATGTTAGTAAATGGGGTGTTGGGAAGAGAGGAATGATTTTGAATTCTAAAGCGTGCGTAGGGGTAGCTAATTCTTTCAGCTGAATAATTGCAGAATACAATATATCAGAAATCCCTTCCCTAGTGTGGTATTTATTGCCTGGACTGTGGGAGACAGTGGCCATTTGTCTCAGCTGTGTTCTGTGCAATTGTTTCTTTTCCAAAAGAGAATTTTCACTCATTTCAAGAACTGAGAATTGAACCACAGCCATGATCATTTAAAATACATCCTGGAAATAAGAGCATCAAAAACAGATTAAGACCCCAAACAAATAAACAAAAGAAAGCCCAGATTGATGCCTCTGTGTTGTTCTTTTGTAGAGATCCATGTGTGGGTATATTGTTCTTGAACCCATTTCCCACCGTTGTTCCCTTCAGGACTAGTGGAGAATGGTTTTGCTTTCTTCCTCTCTTTTATTTCATAATCTGTAGAAGGGCAAAGCTGAAGATTTGTGGGCTCTATCACCGAGTGATGATAGAGCAGTATACGTGAGCACTTAAAAAGAAGCATTTTTCATCATAACAGGGGCCATGTGTGCCTCTAATAAAGGGCTTGCAGCAGTATATTGCAAGCTAGTTAGGAGAGCTGCAGTTCCCAGAAGCCCAGAGGAGTAGGAAGAAGTAGGTCTGAGAAGCTGTCGGGAACAGAGACATGTGGCAGAATAAGAAGATGTAATCGTCTCAAATACAGGCAGCAGGAGAAAATGATCCGTAGTGTTTGAGAGGCATCCTTCCCATTAATTTCCGGAGAAGCAGAGATTGATCCCACTCGTTCCACAAAGGCTCTGGACAGCCAACGACAATGGGAAGTTTTGTGTGTTCAGTTAAGGATAAGCCCGGAAGGCTTGATCCTGTGTTGAGATTTGAGTGACAGGCTTCACAGAGCACTCTCTTTTTATTATTTTGTGGGGGTTTATGTTCCAAATTAGGATGTCAGGTCTTATGTTCTGCCTTACTGAAGCTATGCAAATGCCATCACTGGATGATCAGTAGAATACAGGAAGAAATCGGTCCTCTGGAGCCTTTAGGGAGGGCTTACTCCATGTGCTATGGTTCATGGCATTTCCAAACTCCTGTCTATGAAGACAAGAGGAGAATCGAAACACCTCCTGAAATCTCTCCCTTCAGGTTGAAAGAGCCAGTCTTCACTTTTTAATTATGTTTGATAAGGCCTGTTGGTTCCTGAGGAAGTTTGGATGACCCAAAAGATGCCTTTAAATACTAGTTACAGGTAGGGAAAATTAATCCAACCTGACTCCAGTTTGTTCTTGTTGCTTGCTTTCTTCACCATCCAGAAGACAGTTTTGGGTGTTAAGGTAATTGTGGTTTATTTGTAGGGTGGTTCACTTCCTGAAAAGGAATCTGTAGAGAAAAGAGGCATTTGTTTGTTCTAGCATATATTTGTTTTCTCTTATTCCAAGGCTTTTGGAATTGGCAAACCTTTCTGATCATGTACCTTCAGCAGCATGTGTAACCCCAGAGTTATGCACATATGCTCCCCAAGCCTCAGGCAGAAGTCTTATCTCTGTTTGCATGGCATACAGCTCACTCCATGGAAACGTTTTCAGATATCCTTACCGGAGGAAGGAAATGGCTCCTGTCTCTAGAATTTTACTGCCAAGCAAGTAATTGCCATTTTTCTGACTGTGAAATATTTAGGAATGTGACATTCCCCCCCGCCCCAGGTTTTAGTGATGTTTTTCACACAGAGTGCTTTCTTTAGGACTTTTCATTGCCCTTCATTGGAGTGCCATCACTTTCGGTTTATAGTGAGGTGAGCCATGAGTGTATGCATTATTGTAGTTGGTTTTTTGGCATTTACTCAAGCACATGAATCTATGCAAAAGAAAACTCAAAGCTGTGAACATGTTTAATAAATAACTGTGAAAGCAGGGGCTGTGGAATAGCCACAAGGAGTTATGCCCAAGTTTCTATAGACAACCAGGCAGAAGTCGGGAACCTTCATGCTTTCAGGAAGAAAACTTTACATGGTAATGCTATAATTTGGTGAATATGGAAGTGGCATTCAAAGCACAGTTCCTGAATTCAAAACCATCTTGGAATTTTGCAGCTGGCATCCAGATTGCTTCTGGTGATTGGTCTGTAGCCAGTGGGAGCCAGATGCCTACAAACCTGCCTGACCTTACAGCAATCAGGATCCTATAAGGAGGTATCCTGGTCATCTCCTCTGACTCAGGCTGTCAGCACAAAGGTGGATGGGATGGCTGGGAACCTGTGGCTGCCAGCGTGTGTGTGCAAGGGGACTACCATGAATATATGGGCACCTGATGTATCTCTTGGGACATGCCAGCAGGACTGTCATTGAGCTGGCACAAGAGATTTTCTGGTAGCTACACCATGCAGGAGGGGACTGCTTGGACTTTGAGGCCACACTTGGAGGCTACTCTGTGAGGAAAACCCTGTGGATCTAACTTTGGGCTATTTTTATATGATCCTAACACAAGAGGTTGCATGGATATTAAGGAGTGTCTTTGTGTGTCATCAGCAGCTTGTGTGGGGGTTCAGGTGGAGAATTACACATACAGACCCTCACATAAAGGAAATGGTGACATTTACCCTGGTCATGGGTCTTTTGTGACCTCCTGGCTGCATTCAGTACTTGTTTAGTACATGAATGACCAGACTTGCCTCTGGTGGGAATGAGAAATGTAGAGTACCATGGCAAGGGAGGTTATCTATGTGCACTCCAGCTTTTGGAATTTTTTCATAAGGGATTATATGGTCTTGTTTGAGAAATGTAGTTCCTTTTATCACAATTTCCATTCAAAAAGACGTGAAAGGAAGGGGCGTGTGTGGGAGCAGCTCTCAACATTTTCCTCCTTCCGCCTGACCGCTGCTCAGGTGTAATGCCTTGGTGTGGACATCGTGGCCATGAAAGGGAACAGAAAGCACCAAGGTCTGTGGGCCCACCGCTCAGTAAGCTCATCACCATCCACACACCCTGCTTTAAAACGTCTTTTTCATCTGCTTAGAGTACTCCAAGTAACTAGGATGGCAAGACAAAACTTTTCAAAGAGAGAGAAACGTGCCAAGGATATTAAAGGCAAGATCCATAGCCATTGTGTGTATTCCTATATAAGATGGTGAAGTACTTTGAAAAAGGACTCGAGCTGGTTAAGGCAAACATGCAACACTTCCAGGATGATGGTTCACTGTCATTGTAACATCTTTCTTGTTGCTGTGTGCCTCCCCCCAAAGTCCCAGTGTGAGTCTTGGCAATATTTGGCCCCAAAGGAGCAGCAAAGAAAAACACTGATGGAAATTGTAGCCATGATAGAGCTGTCTCTAAGCTCTCCACTCCAATGCAATGTGCAACCTTTCTCATTGACTTAGCATGAAATACTGCACTGCTCCTGCTATGTTTCAGCTGAAGTTAGCGCTTCCTGAGGAATGCACATTAGCTATTCCAGATGTACAGAGCTGCCTGTAATGTCGTTATGGCCCCTGCAAAATAGAACCACCCACACCATTGCCAATTTTGTCTTATGACTGTGATTATATCCAAAACAAGGGCTGGTGTGAGCTGAGCTCTGTATTTAATTCTTACATTGTAATACTGTGGTTAGAGGCCGCCAAACAGGCCTCCAGCCAGTGGTAACTGAAGCAAGGGGGACTCTTGAACGTTGAAATTGGTTGGTTGGTACCTTAGGTTTAGAATTGTTTTGGGAGCTCGTAAACAATTATTAATGAGGATAGAATAGCAAAACCCAGTCATTTGGGGGTTCCGTACTAGTTTCCCTTCTTGCTTGCATTTTTGGTAGTCTGCGGTGAAGAGCGCCTCTGAAGGAGTTTGTTTTAAAGGTTTGCCACAGGGAAAGGCTACGTGGAGTTTTACTTTCGGTCAGACAGTTTGTGCTGCTGCTGGTAGGTTTTTGGATGGGTCTAATTTTTTCCATCTTTTTTTCTGAGGGATTTGTGACTATTTTCATTCTGCACCTGAGCGTTTTTGCAAGCGGGGACTCTCGACCATTAGTTTTCAGGAGTTACATATTGACGCCTGCCAGCCAGGGCACACTCTGCCAGTGACTATTTCTGTATGTAAAACACCTCACCTGTAGGAACAGGTATTTACGCCTCAAGAAACGCATGCTCACCAGTGGCGTAGGAGTGAGAGGAGACTAGCTCCTGGGATGCCTGCTTTTCCACCTTCATTTCCTGGAACTACCCAAAGGACCTGGAGAATTTGCTCTGAAAATGAAACCAGTCCCTGGCTGGTTAGATTTCAGATGCTTCCCTTGCAGTGTTAATTAGATCTCCCCACCCCCTTCCCCCACCCCCTTTCCCCCATGGTTTTATAGCCTTTGAGGGCCCTGTCAACCTTCCTCTCAGGACAGTGCTTTGTCGTTCTTCCTTGCAGATCATTTTGAACTCCATGCACAAGTACCAGCCAAGGGTCCACATCATTAAGAAGAAAGATCACACAGCTTCTTTGCTAAATCTGAAATCAGAAGAGTTCAGAACATTCATCTTTCCAGAGACAGTTTTTACTGCTGTTACTGCCTACCAGAATCAGTTGGTGAGTAGAGTTGCTAATTTCCACAGATGTGACTGGATCCCACCCTGCTGAAAGTTCCCTTCTGCCCAATCTAAACTAGGAAAATTTCTGCCATAACCAACCTTTCCATGCCAATCTTATTCACATTCATGAGTATTTCCTGAATATACAGTAGTAGTAGAGACTTCAAAGAGCAGTAAGGATTATTCATGAGAGTAAAAATGGCAAGTAAGAGGCTTTCTTTTGTCTTCCCCTCTGTCTATAAAAAGCTGCTTGCCTATTAACGTTTAGTCATTTTCTAATTATAGCTCATTAAAGAACTGTTCTTATTTGCAGTGATCTTTCATGCCACAAGCTATGAGCTGAGAGAGATTCTGGTTTGCACATGATGATTTCATGGGCTTAAAAAGTTGTCTAATTAAGCTGTAAGGCTCAAACGTAAGGAAAGTCACTCAGAGATATGCTTTTCAGAGGCTGCCCAGATTACATCCAGATGTTTGAATTTCAATTTGCATGCCAGTGAATAATATATACAAAATGAGGAGATCATAACAATGGATTGCTAATGAGTAATTTTAGGAAGTCTATAAACAATCAGAGAACAGAGGCTCTGTTTGATGGTGGATTGGGCTTTAATATTTAAGTCAGTAGAAATATGTTGTTGCCTTCAGTGTGATTCAGAGCGTGCTTTAAGGGCTTGCTGACTACGGTACTTAAAAAAAACTCCACCTATTTTGTTCCTTGGTTCCCTCAAGTTAAGAAAAATATAGGCACTGTCCAAATATGTGGGGCAGGCAGCATCCCCGGATTAATGTACCTGCTGGATTATTTAAAGAAGTAGGCATTTCCTAATATGAAGCAAAAGCAGTTTTGAAATGCTGTGAATAAAATTAAACTAATGTATAGGATGTCAAGGAAGCTCTGAAGATAATGTTAGTAGTATTAAGTCAGACTGTATGACAGACCCCACATCCTGCTTTAAGGCATTAATGTATTGATTTAGACTCAGATTTGTATCTGAATGCTGTAGAAAACACACTCAGCACCTGGAAATCTCAAGAAAATAATGTTTGGACAGGCAGTTAGATTTTTCCACGTAATTTTCTTTAGAAACCAGCAAAATAGTAACAGGCACAAAATCAGCTAAACCCAGAATTTATTTCTGTAGGATGGATTTGTGTCTACTGATGATATTTACACCAGAGATGTTTCTAAAGTAACCTTCCCAAAGCACATACATTGAGTCCTGGAAAATTTCTCAATGGAACATCTCCGGAACCCCTAGAGGTTGATGTTGTCATTTTATTTATGACTAATGAAAATGGAGCCTTTTTTCATTTTTGCCATTTCTTTCAGAACTGTTTTAAGGAGGGATTGATTACATTTCTGGAGGTTATTAGATAAAAGCTAAATACATTACACTTTCAACAAACTATCTCATAATTTAAGATTTAAAGGGCATGCATTTATTTAAACAGTCAAACCACTGCCACAGAGTTGAATTGTAGGTCAGATTTCATTTTAAAATGCTTTCTAGCAGATGTTCTCTGATTGTTTGTGAGACAGTCTCTCAGGAAAAATATGGCCATAAATGATTGTGAGTCTCATCTGGCTTTGGTGGATACAAAAAGTTTCTCTTGTGATGTCATACCAAAACTTTAATATCAGGAAGATGGAAGTTTGATTGGTGAAAATATGCTCGAGAGATGAATAGACATCCTTATTGTTCTGTAGTGCAGTTGGCTTGGTGTGTCGGTGATCTCAGTCAATGGAACTAGTTAGAGCTTGTCTTTTTTCAAGGTGGTTTTCAAAATGCTGCCATAAAAATCTTCACTGGATGTGAGGCACTAACTTGCCACCCTGCAATATCACCGTGAGCTGAGCATCTTATGGATGTCTTGGAAGTAGAATGAGCCTATAACTAACTTTCTGAGCTGTTTCAAGGTCCTTGTGACAAGGTTTTAAGGTTGTTCCCACCAGTTGTCCCTGAGCGATGAGACAGCCTCAAACCCTTCACCAGCACTCAGGTCTTTGGTGTTTGACCACTGGCAGACAGTTAATTAAAACCTCAGAATTTCCCTTTGTCAGCATGCCCCTTTCTCTCTTGTTTTCCTCAGAAGACCTCTTTCTCAGAATTAAAAGTTGGGTCCAGTTGTCCTCTTTATTTTTTTATATTTTACATAAATATATAATTGTCCCCTTTATTCTTTTTTTTTTATTTTGGGGGAAAAGCTACCTAATTTTTAAATATATTTTAAAATATATTTGATGAGAACATTTCATTGTTGGAGGATTTGGAAAGGATCCCATTTGTTTTTTCTTGAGTCTTGAGGCCCAGTTATTAAAAATGAGGTTGTAGCCTCTTCAATACAGGCTTTTTTTTTTTTTNCAAAGGCCCTTAAATGAAATGCTGGGAGCTGCTGATTTTCATGGGCTTAAGCTAGAGTTGATGGCATTCACTGCCCTGCAGGATAAGTCCTCTGTTTTTTCTCATCAAGCTCTACGTCCCACTTACAATTTTATTTTTAGCTCTTGGAAGAAGTATGGCTGGAAAATCCAAATATTACAATGATGTCTCAGGTTCTATTCACCAAATTTAAATTGGTTGGATAGATAGAAAATTTCACAAGAACAACGATGCATTTTTTTTCCTGATCCTCAAAAAAACATATTGAAATCCAGCACCGTATGCCTGAAAAGTTTCACCACAAAGGGGAGTGCAGATGTTTTCGGGCAGGAGGGATTCCAGGTCAATGGGTTGCTCAGTCAAAATGGAAAGGCTGACTGAACGACTGGGCAGGCTTATGGCTACCTTTCAAGAAGGGAGGAAAGTTTTTGTTCATGATCTGTGTTTTTTCACGACTGTGATGGTTTCAGTGGGGTCACTCCTTCAATCCAGTCTCTGTCACTCTAAATCTGAGTTCTCCCACTATTTTTCTTTCCCTTCCTCAGCACCTTTTCGTACAAAACCAGTTAAACTGCCTCTATGTGGTTGCTGGTGGGCCTGGCTGAGAAAATTTCCTTCCCAGTAAAATAAATGGTGGTGGTGGTGAAGTGAAGCCATGGCTTCAGGTCACTTGGGCTTGTATTGGTTGATGTTCAGCTCCACCGAGCAGGCTCAGCTGTCAGCAGGGAGATTTGTGCTGCCTGTGGAAAAGACAACCTGATTGATGCTGGTAAAGCATTTGGAAGCTGCAATGCTGTCCGTGGGTGGGTTCCTCCTGCTCCGGGCAACAGGAAGGCTGAGCCTGCCGTGCCCTTTGGTCTTTCCACTGCCATATTTGCAGCGCACCCTGGTTTGCCTCCTCAGCTTTGCAGTGTCTCAGGAGCAGGGCACACGCACAGGGCACAGGGATAAAATTAGCAGTGAAGTCACGGGGGATGGATTGGTTAACACTTTGTAGGCTGCAGCACCCTAACACTGTATTCGTGTCATGTTGCTCTTTTCTGTGTTCCCAGATAACCAAGCTGAAAATTGACAGCAACCCTTTTGCTAAAGGATTCCGTGACTCTTCCAGACTCACTGATATCGAGAGGTAATGGGAACTTTCTGTTTACTTTCCATGCAGATAAGATAAAGAGAAGAGAGAGTTTGTAGGAAAAGCATCCTTTCAACTCCTGAGAACCTGTGCATTTTAACGTTATCTTGCTGCATATAGTAAGACTCCTCCACATCCTTTAAAAATACTTATAAACTTTATGAAGAAAGAGCTGTTTTGAGTTTTGACATCTGTTCCAGTTGGGGCCAATATATTAGTCTTTCTCAGGGGGCTTCTTGAAGGAGGAAGAGGGTCAGTTTTACAACTTCAGAATGAAAAGCTTTTTTCTTATCATGCCATTTAATCCTGTTGAGAGCTGTGAATTGGGTCAATGGGAAACAAGGGCAGTGGTCCTGTGAAAAACATCTTCACAGCTCCCCACTGCTCAGCATAGTGAAAAAGAGGAGAGCTCCCAAAAATTCACTTCAGCAGTCCCAGACACCAAATTGGCAATTACTGCCATCAGGATGACTCCCATAACTCCCACTCTGACAACAAAGATGCCATTTTTGTTTTGCCAAAGTTGTATTACAAGCTGCATCAGGGGAAAGCTTTATCTGGAAACTGCATTGTGTGTGTAGAGCTCATTACAAGCAACTGCTGCCATAGGGACAGAAGCATTAACCCACAGCTGAGTTAGGAAATAAACTTCAATCTCTTGGTAGCTTTCCAGCACGTCACATTTTTATGATATCGTGTCAAATAACTTGGCAAATGAAGCAAATTAAGCTGCTTGTGTCCTTTAAGCTGGAAGAGAACTCGATGGAGATGGAAATAGCCCATCCAATTTTTTCCTATGAGCACACAGTCATGAAAGAAAGTTAGGAGGGGCCAAAACCCTACAGGCTCCTATGTGGAGATATCCAGATGTATCTGTGAATCATTTTTCACAGGTGCATACAGGGGACAAACTGCTCAATGAAGTCATAGCCACAGAGTTAGAGAAAATCTTTACAGCAGTTGAAAAGTACATCTACCTAAGTAGGCCCATGGATGGGATATAGTGGTATCCTTTACACCTTACTAGTGATGGGGTCATAAATGATCTGTTGAGTAAATGGGTAAAAGAAGAGTAATTTGGGAAAAGAAAGCTTGTAGGCTGCAGTGCACACTTGCAAAGTTGTTGAAAATTGTTTCTTAAGTGCTTCTTTCTCATTAAAAATGAAAGCAAACAAACAAAAAAGAGAGATAAATTTAATAAAATAGCACGGTGTGCTCTATTGACAGGGTACTGAGGTAAACAACATCCAAAGCTCAGGTTAGTATGCAATAAATAGTGAAGGAAGGACCTGCCAGAAGAGGTTTCCGTGTTTTACAGACAGGAGACATCTAACAACACAGCTTTGCAAGGGCGGAAAGAGCCTGAACAGATAAGCTGGGAGAAAAACTTAGTTACCTCTGTGCAGATGAACTGACTATCGTGGTGCTGGATATGAAGGGAATTTTTCCAGAGGACATCTTACTATAACAGCACATGGCATGGAGTCAGAAATGCTGAGCATAAGCTGCAGTGCCCTTTTGTTTATTGATAAGTGTAAGAATAGAGCCTGAGACAGGCAGCCAAGCCCAGGCACAAATGTTGCCATGAGAGATAAGGCAGATAAAGATGAAGCCTACAATAAATACAAGAAACAAAATGGGAAAAGTATTAAACTTATATTAAAACTCTGGATTTCAGAGCCCAAGTTTGGGTCAGGTCTGATTTTGATTTAAATTAGAAAGCTCAGCCCTGATTACTATTACAGTAAAAGTATTTAAAAATTCAAAACCTGCTGCACAACACATCCAGTCATGAGATAATAAAAGTTTAACATGCAAGTGGGCTGGTAAGAGATTGTTTGAGAATTGCCTAAGTTAAATAAACGGTGCAGAAATATCAAGGGGTTTATTTGGTTCTGCCATTAAATACTCAGGCAGATGAGGACATCATTCTCTAAGTGCTCACTGGTTCTATAGATTTCATCTTAGCATCAGCAAGATCACTTAAAGAAATCCAAAACAAAGCAAAGGAAATAGCAAAGTGAGATACAACAAGAGGAAGAATTTCTTATTTGATGTCCATTGCAATATTAATTGCAAATAGATGAATCTTGAATAGTACATCATGACTCGTGCTTAGTCTAATTGGAAACTATAAGATCACTGCTGGAGAAAAATACTCATTTTCCAGGGAAAAGACTGTGAAGGCCAAAACACACTTCCACAGCTCTTGAAAATTAAATAGTTCTCAAGAAGCTGTGAAAATACTTTTCCTGCACTGCTCCCTCATCCCTCAGCAGGAGTGCACTCAGCACGTGCGTGTGTAACCTGCAGTGTGGCGTGGGGATCCTAATGGCCTCCCAGTAAAGCATCCCGTGATGTTGGGGCCAAGACAGCACTCATTTATCCTGAGTCCCAGCTTTTCCAAATGACCTAAGTAGTGTGAAAGCACACAGAGCTTTGTATTTCATTTCCAAGTATTTAAGCCTGCTTTTTCCTAAACAGCCTTTGGGGAGGGAAACAAATCAGATCAATTGATCTTTAGAGACCTAAAGAAATTAAATTAGTCTGGAGTCAGTTACTGCACTAAACCATCCAGTAATTGGATTGCTTCTTGTAACTGATTGAAAACAGCCTCTATCTGTAACAATATAGGGAGCTTTTCTTTATAGTAGATCTGAGAGAAAAACACATCTTTTTATGACATGATGACAGAAATTGCACTTTTTTAACCTAATTGAATATGATTTTATAAATATGTGACTTTAACGATTTCAGGCTTCCCATTCTAGATTTACGATCCTTATGTAAGAAATTCAAGCTGCAAATGCCTTTAGGATTAAATCTGTTGGCATTGTATGTGTTGGAGTTGAAATAATGTCAGGGTAGTGAAACTTGCACAGCAGTAAAGGAGGTAGGCAACAGCAAAACTTTTGAAATGCCCTGTGTTTTCTTTTGTTCCTGTCTAAATACCATCGAATGGTTTCCTTGTACTCATAGCTATAGTCAAGCCTTTTAACTATTGAAAAAAATCTTCGGTGAGTTAGGTATATACTGAATTTTTTGTGGGATGCAAGGTTCCTTTCACAATCAACCCTTTTCCTACATTACTTGTAAGCTATTTATAGCAATGGGGCAGACTTTATCTGGGGCTACTGTGATTTAGATAAGTTTCTGACTCACCTTTTGATCTTTTTACGTGGTATTTACATCTCCTCTACTATAAAAAGGCTCCCACAGTGGTTGTAAATGAAAAAATTGAACATTTAGCAGCAATTACTAGAATGTGGAGCTTAGCATACTGTGGTGTTGACTATGGGATGCCAAATCAAGTAATGAGGCATTTCTGCTGAAGAAAAAAACTGCCAGAGGCATAAAGGATGCAGAGAAAGGACCCAATGGATGATTTTGTTTCCATCTTGAGTCTGAATTTATCTTTTGAGTCATTGTGAATAATTAGCCTGTAAAAAATAAATAGATAAATAAAACCACCATAATTACATACCATTCAAAAAATCCAGTGAAAAAGGTGGTAATTTCAAGAGCAGGAGCCAAGTATGTGATTGGCAAGTATGGGGTGTGGATTTTTAACTATTGAGGAGAGAGTAAAATGAGTATACCCATCTGCACAAGTCCAATAACGCTTCTGAGATACTTCAAGAGGAAACATGGAAAAGTATGGTTGCACACCCAAGCAATTTTTAGGTAGAGAAAGGAAGGATGAGGGGATGGGGAAGTTAGAGAGCAGCATCCCAACTGGATTTGCATGGTAATAAAATTCCAGATTTTCCCCTGAGGAGCTTCATCTCTGACATGTGGAAATACATCATGCTGGCTTACAAGGCTGTAAGCAAAGTTCATGCTAATGCCTGGATAGGGGCACTTCCTTGCTGAAGGATCAGTCAAAGCCATGTGCTCAGTGATGGGCTGAGGGCTGTGGTCCCCTCTCCCATTCCTTCCCTGCTCACCCCACAGAGCTGCCTTCTTCCACATTCCTATTGCCTACTGCTGGTCTAGAAGAACTTCCCAGACTCTTGGAAGCCCCTACCAACAGCCAGATATATATATACATGCTCTGTGACCTATCCCCACATCCATGGTTAAGCAGGGCTTTGTCATAGTTCTCCAATAAGTCAAGCTGCCAGCTGCTCTTTTATTCTCAGCTAGCTGTCAGTCTGTGAATGTCAGCAACCAGCCATGAGATATCATCTCTGGGGTTTAGGTGCAGAGAAGAAAAGAAGTCCTGAATGTAGGGAGAAATACCAAGGACTCTGGTATCTAAGCATCTGGCATCTAGTGCCATTCCAGATGTTGCTGAGGTTACTCCAGCCTTCAGCTGCTGCTCCAAATGGGTGGGTGGATTGTCTGATTTTCTGCATCATCCCTTCCAGAGCTCTGCAGGTGGCTTGGATGCCTTAGCAAATCTTGAAAGCCCTACCTGCCTATGTTTAAACACCTGAATTATTCCATTCAAATCTGGTTCATCTGACTCTGCTTGTTGTTAGCCAGGCAACTGTTCCTTTTCACCCAGCAGAAAACCCCCTGTGCCACTTAAATTCTCTTTAGTTCCCAAGTTTTTAAGTACTCATACTCTGGCTCATTTTCCACTTAGGTTTTTTGTTATCTATCCTCTTACTTGTGCAAAATAGTATAAAAATATTATTTTAGTTGTTTCCACTCACCTCATGTAGATGTAGTGTGTGCATAACAGGTGGGGATGATGCCAAATTAGATCTATGGTTTCTACCCCAGAGAAAGTTTTCCAGGGACTTCCCCCTACAATTTCACAGGCCTTCTCTGTACTCACCTGTCATCATTTGGTTACAGCCAGAAAGAAATGGTTGCTCCACTGGGTGAAGTGGAGCTCCATGGGGCTGGCTATGTAAGACAGCTTTCTCATTTTTATTTGCAATTGAGAGAAGTGGGGTGAGTGTATCAATAACTTCATGCCCCTTCTTCATAAATGTCATTACTTTTCCCATGCCATGGCTTTAGCTAGGCTTTGTTACATCCATGCATATTACAGCCCATCTACAAGTGCTGGATTTTTACTGAGAAGGTGACAGTAAACATCATTGTGGAGGTACACTTGTTCTTTTAAAGTCATCAAACCCTAGATTTTTCATAATTTAAAGCTCATTTCCCTTCTTTCTTGTATATATTCTTGCAGTAATGCATCCATCCAACACGTGCCCAGGAGTTTTCACTTTGTGTGGAAGTGTTTTGGGGCTGTGGATTAGCTTTTGGGCAAGGTCACATGAGCCGCTGTAGCCTGTACGCCTTGTTTTGTCCCTGGTTGGTTCAGTTTTAATCTAAGCAGTGGAACAGAACTATGTCCTGCTCAAGGATTTGCTTTACCATGGACCATCCACCACCTGAACTATCTTCCTGTGGTCAGCCTCTAATATTCATCTACCAGTAAGAACAAGTATATGTAGAAAATTAATATGTTTGTGCATATGTAAATTAGCAAATAAAAGCCACAGGAACATAAAGGCTGAATGATGTCTGAACAGTGGTTCTGACAGCATAAGTTCTTCACTTGTAGCTGCTGTTACAGGAATGTGTTTGTTCTTTCTGCTACATTGTTTTGGTTTTTTGGGAGGTGAGGGGTTTTTATTGGTTTTTTGGGGGGAGTTTTGTTCGTTGGTTGGGTTTTTTGTTTGGGTTTTTATTTTTTTTTACAGACTCATTTTTAGCACTTGTGTCTTGGACAAATTAGTCATCTTTTCCCTTAAAAAAGTTCTACTTACTACAGTGCGACTTCCGACAAGTTTATTTTTGTGCCTTCTCAGCCCATTTATTCCATCTGTCTTCACCTCACCTCACTTCTGACATCTTCTGTTATCTGGGCTTTCTTCCAAACATACTAACTGGCAGCTACAAAAAAAGGAAACCTTTGAAATGCAGGACTAAAGAAGTCATTCAGGCTGCAAACTGATAATTCATACACTTTATATCCTGTTCTGTATTTTTCTTTGTGTTAGACTGAATGGCCAAGCAAAACACGATTGGCAGTTTTACTATTTTATTATTTTCCTTTTTTTTTTTTTTTTTTAAATTGTGCACTGGCCCGAGNCTTTCCTTGCAAAGAACAAGAAAAAAAAAAGTTGAAAAGAACAAACATGGCACCAGGAACAGGGAGCAGATTCTGAGAATATCCTTACATTTCTGCATATCTAGCGCTTGGATAGTAAGGGATAAAAAAACGAGGTTAATACGAAGAGGCTTCTTAGCTCTGCTCTGAATTTTTTACCTCTTGTAGCCATCCCTGAAACAGTAACGTGTGCAGAAGATGTAAGTTCAGAGTGCCTGCCCCAGCCATTTGCTCTTTCTCACCACAGTTTGACTTTAGGATGTTGTCTCTAAAGAAGCCTGAACCTGGCTCCCACTGATGGCTGCCCCTTACATTGAACTTCACCCTCTTTGTAGCCATGGTATAGATCTAAGATAGATACTGGATGCCCTGGTTCCAGCAAGCCACTTCTGAATCAGCTCTTCTGACACCTTCACCAACACTAAATATAGGTGTCAATATATAAATATATTGTCTTAAGCATTCTTGCCACAAGGGAGAAGGTAGGCTACCCATCTCCATCACCTTTTTGCCAAATTCTCAGAATCAGGGTCATGGTGATCACTGAGCTGCTGTGCATGCACAGCTGAAGTAGAATAATAGCAAAAGGAGCAGAAAAAATGACATCAGAGATGCTTGCTCCCACCTACAAAGAAGCCCTGTTCTTTCATCTCGATTAAAGATCCTGCTAATCTTGGACTTTATCATCTCCTGAGAGAATTTCTATAATCTGGGTTGACAGCAAAAGAAAGTGAGCACACTCACATAGAGCCTCAGCTATTTACCAAGCCAACTCTGTTTTCTGCCCTCTCCTAGTTAAAATGCATGGCAAATCTTGGGTTTGGTCTGTAAAGTGTTATTGAATTATTTGTCAGTTACAGCAGGATTTTCCCATCTTCTTTTGGTCCTCTGAGTCTACTCTGTACATACAGGGTACTGTTAGCTAAACAAGGCCAAAGACTCAGCTTGGAACTGTAAGACATAAAGCATCTCTAGCCAGAAGTTTAGTTTCAGAATCAGTTGCCAGCAGAGGCAATAGCGAAATGTTTAATCAAGAGGTTAGAACCTGCAGAATAGCAAGAGGTTCCCCATGCACCCTAAACCCTTTCTAATTGATGAATGCTCTCAGGCTTTCACATGCTTTGATTTCAGGTTCAAATTTTGATGTTTTCTTTCTTGGACAAAGGAGACAAGTCCTTCATTCATAATAAGGTTTATTGACAGGGCTGGGCTCAAAGTGTGCTTCTGGTGGAATGCAGATTATTGGGATCAGCCTGAGCTCCTTTTCCTATTATCTCTCTTCACATTTGAGCTTCCTCAGCATCTTCTCTGTGGGTGTGCTTGCCAATATGAGCTCAGTTTTTTCCTTTCTATTTGGCACATGGATCCTTTTTCTCAAGAAGCTTCAGTCCCTGACTTGCTCTCCTCTAGCCTGTCATCTCCTATTATTATCCAGTTGTACACACCTCGCCCAGCTTAATCATAGTGACATATTGTATGTGCATGCTTTTCCCCCTCCTCTGGGTATTTCCAAGATATCTGTGAGTTGAAGAACAATGTGGAAGACTGAAACTTGTTGGTAGACCACACAAAAATATCTGACAGAAAGAAGACATCTTTCCTTTATTCAATTGTGATTTGGCAGCTTGTGATCTCTCTCAGAAGTTAATTGTTAATTTCTTGCTAATAGAAGAAACTGGAGTTCTAAGACACATTAGAAGTTAAAAATTGTTAGGTCCCAGCATTAGATAATAAGTGTCTGATCACAAAGAAACAGAAGGACAGAAGTTGGGTATTGAGTAATTGGAAGTCACTTTGTTCTTCGACTGTTTGCTGTGGAACAGTGCTGAAAAATATGCAAAGACAGCTTTAAAAAAACCTCCACCATACTCCTCACTTGCTATTTTTTGAAGTTGAGCATAGAATCATAAAGTGGCAAATATTAATTTATCATTCAGTAATTTATAAAATTATTTCCACAAATCCTTTGAACCACATTGAAATATCTGATGTAGCATACAGAACTATAAAGTCAGAGGTAATAATGTATTTCCCTCTTAGAAGTGTTAGTGTAATATTTTGGGACTTGAAAAAATGCATTTTATTAATCCACTCTCCAGAGCACCGTATTTGGGATAACCTGAAGGGTTCATACTTCCATAAAGAGAATTTTCAGAAAGATCTTGAGATTTAAGCCCTTTTGTACCCAGTGGAAACAAGGATATAAGAAGGAATCTGTGTTCCAGATTGCCAGCTTTGTTCCTGCATTTTGAACTAGATCTCACAGGCACTTAAGTCTTGTTGTTAAAGTTTTGCTTCCTCCTACATATCTGCATTGGAGTAAGTCCTAAGGCACCTTTGTCTTTAAAGGGTGGAGGAGGTTACTCTCCTCTTTCCAACTTGTGTGGGAAACTCCAAATGTTTTCATAGATTAAATGAGTTGCTACTGCTGTCTTCTCTATCCAGACTCTAAGTGATGTTCTCTGAGGACAGAATACTGAAGCATGGTACAGAGACCACCACACTCTTTTCCTTTGAAATGCAAGGGGAAGGAAAGAAATCCAAGTGCAGACTTCTGGTCTTGTTTTTCCTAGGTGGGAGAAACAGTACTTGGAGGATAACTCAGAAATATGCTTTATGAGTGGAGAAAATGCACCACTTTTTTTTTTTTCCTGTTTCCTTTTGCACACATAGGTGTGCTCAGCATTTTTCATTTTGTAGCTCTGTTTGGAGGTTTATGTGCAGCATGTGTTGTAGGTGGAAAGAAGAGGGGCCACCTGAAGACTGGGGGGGCAGGTGCCTAAATTCTGCTGGGAATCTCAATGCTTTGGGCTCATGATGAGAGCCACAGTCTCAACTTCTAAAATGAAAATTCAGTAGGTGTTTTGTGATTATAGCATAAGCAACCGACGTGCTTAGTCAAGATAAGGCCATACAGTTTTGAATATTAAATCTCAGCTCCACAAAAGGAAGTGTTTCTGTGAGATTAGTTGCTTTCCCTGATCCAAGTTTCCACATTCCCTCTGCCATAAAAACCTTTGCCTCTTGTACCGATGAATGAGATTAATCTTCCAAAACCTCTTGCATACTATCTGCAACACCACATCATAAAATAAATAAATAAACCTACCACATAGTTCCCTGGTTTCAAACTTTGCAGATTCAGGGTTCACTAAGAAGTCATCTCTCTTTTTCCTTTAAAAGAAGACAAGCATATAGAATAATAGAGTTCTCTGTCTAGCATACAAACCCATCTGGAAAGAATTTAGTCTGCAATAATTGTGGGCATTTGATTTAGCTCTAAATCCCTGTAGGTAATTCAAATGTAAATTTATTGGGGTGAGTTTATCCCCAAGCCGCCATTGGATCTAATGTTTTAGAGGTGAAATTGGCCCACTGTGCTAAAACTACAGCCTGTATTTTTTCTGTTGCATCAGGATATTATTACACACTGTAATCTCTGCTGTTATAAGCAGACCCTTACTAGAAATAAAGTCAATAGAGACAATACAGACAATCACCTGTATTAAATTTATTTTTCAGACCTTGATAGACTAGTAATTCTTCGATTATGAATATGTTTATATAGCAGTATCTAAATCACTCAGAAAACACTGGTCTAATTTGTTATTTTGTTATGCTGTACTCATATGAAATAGTCCTTTTGGTCAAGTAAAATTCTTTGCATTTCACATTCTGCTTCAGAAGAAAGCCTAATGTTTCAAGAGGCATTCAGCACATAATGTAAACAATGCCATCTGTCTTTTTCTTTGGAAAATCTTCTTCGAGATAGCCCTGATATGCCTACTGTTTTCAATCACTTAAAAGGCAGTAATCCAATTATATCATCCTCTATGTAGGAACTGCCATTGCTTTCAGTCCACTTCCAATCCTGACACAAGTAAATCACGTTGATAAGATCCTCTTTTTATTTATTTTTTTTCTGAGGAGACTAGCATAAGTAATGATGCCAGTGATAGAGCAAGGGCAAAATGACCATAATGGACTTTCTGTAGGAAAGGAAAACATGTGCCATTGTGATTTATCATGTTACTTGAAAAATATTTTTCCTTGTAATTTCTGGAACAGGCACACTGTCTAGGCGAAGGGCATTAGCAAGGATGAATGGACAAATGGTAAATTCAGACAAAACCTTCATCAAGTAGCAGATTTAAACAACTATTGCTACTTAGATTTCTTAAACATGAACAGAAGGTCAAAGTCATTTTGGAAATGTGCCCAGGTCATTTTCATCTTTGTTATAATGCCACCTACTTACATGGAAATGCGCTTGGAATGTGTAAGGTTGGATCTTCCTTACAAACTACTAAGGCTTATCATGCAGATATGCCTTCCTTCTATTTAAAAATGGTTTGGGTGACTTCAGTGTTTCATGCTACCAGCAAGGCAGGGGCCTGGCAGACACATCTAACCTCCCAGAATAGATGTGGCACGAGATGGGTGGTATCTGCAGACTTCCTGCGGCGAACTGCCCTCGATGCTGAGAGAGCATAGTCAGAGCTGAGTTGTCTCTGGACACGCCTATCTTTGCCCCTGCTTTCAGAAAAAGGGGAGAGCAGCAAATGAGGTAGTCATGTGCGATACAAAAGCTTGTTTGAAAGGAGCTGGACCACAGGTGTCCCTTTGAACCCAGACTCATCACAAATAACTGCAGAGTTGGCATTTTCAAATTTATGAAGAGTGCTGGTCTGATATTCACTGTCATTCACCACATCCAGGAAACACAGTAGGAAGTTCACTCTGTTGAAAAAGCTGGTAAGTGGTGACCTGCAATGCTAAAAAAGCACAGGCCAAATCTGGCATTTCCAATGTCACGCTATGAGGTAAGACTTGTGTTAAGTAACTTTGGAGAGCCTGCGTGAGAAAGCTGTGATCTGGACAGGAAAAGGCATTGCATTTACCTTAACAAATTAGGATGCTACTTAGGATGGTATTGATACATTAATTGTTTCCTTTTACAGAGAAAGTGTGGAGAGCCTTATCCAAAAGCATTCCTACGCCCGATCCCCCATTCGGACCTATGGAGGAGAAGATGAGCTCGGAGATGACAGCCAGGCAACACAAAGCAGAGGTAGGAAAATGTGCTCATGATGTAAAATGTGGTGAGTCAGTTATGCTTGAGAAAAGCAAGACCACAGGCAGTACTGTGGTACTCTAAAGCATTTCTCTAGTATGTCTCTCTGCCATGAAGTCATAGAATGAAGAATACTTGTTACCTTTTGGCTCTTTGGGACATCTGATATGCCCATGGCACTGGTGTGGGTGGTTCAATTCAGGAGGCAGTTCTAGAGACGACCATATAATCTTTGCCATCAGAAGAGAACTAGTTCTGCTTCCTCTTCAAGGTGTCTGCTAACCAGAAAACTTCATTACTGTGGTGCTGAGAGCAAGTTAACACTCCCCGTCTATCTCTTGGCAGAACTTACTAGCTATGCTCCAAACTACTTGTAAGGTACCATTTAGATGTGCTGCTTGCTGCCCCTCCAGCCTTCTGTGAACAGAGGACTTAGTTCTAACCATCTTCAACCCCTCACAAAGAAAATTTGGTAGCTTCCTGAAAAATTGATGTTTAATTGTTACCTGTTAGTCTCTTAAAGGTGCTGTTCCTGCTGAAGCAATTAGCCCCAAATGCTTTATCAAACAATTTGTCTGCATTAGCAGCAGCAAAAGTAGTAGCAAGACTTGTTGTTTGTGGGGATACTTACTGGAGAAATTGCATCTGTCATAATTTACCACCACAAATAGATCTCAAACCCTTCCTGTAGGATTCCTGACTAGCACAAACCTGTGTTGCATTATACTTTGCATGTTGACTTTGTGACCTGCCCGATATGCCACAGCCACTTGAGGTAAAGCAGTTCTATCTGTCTTCCGACTGGCAGTGCCCTTGTCTTGTCCTCTAACTTCATACAGTGCTGCTAAGATAAGAGCATTATTTCTGGTCATGAGCTCTTTGGACTTGTGCAGGGAAAACACACTTATTTTTAACCATGAGTTGCTCTTCAGCAAAATGTGATTAGGTGGGCTTGTTTTTACACATCTATTCTAACAGCAGGTCCTTAGATTATGGAGTTTCTGAAGCAACTCTTTACCTGGTATGATTCCATCCTTTCATACAGTTCTGGGGAATTACCTTGCTTCACGTCAACTTGGATCCTAGGCCAGCTATTGTTGAAGACAGTATTAAATTTTCCATTGCTGGAAATGCTCAGAGCAAAGCACCTTCTCTTCAAGAATTAAATTTCTCCCTAGTATGATGCTCTCCCTTGGGAGTGACAAAAAGAACCAGGTGAACATCAGTATGAGAGCTGGCCATTAAATCTCTTCAGGAGAGAGTCCTTAGAAAGGTGTCATGGGGGATATACTACTTCATTACAATTAATTTTATGTGTAATAAAAGAGTAGAGTTCTGCATTTGCTTGCAATATGGCAAATGAGTAAGTGAGGAAAATTGTGAATCATGGCAAAGAACTTTTTTCTAATCTGGGAGCCATATGCTGCATGGGACGTGAGCACTCTGGGCAACCAGAGATAGAAACAGAGGGTAAATCATACTGCTCTTACACAGGAGCAACTGGTACTGCCTCTGCTTTCTCTTTAGATCTAGTGTCCTTAAATAATGAAAAGTTCTCCAAGATACAAGGAGAGAAACAATGCTCTTACTGAATTTCCATAGATATTTTCATTTCTGCTGATGAATTTTAAAATTACCTTGCATGCAAAACTGATGGATGTTCCCCCATAAAAACAAGAGTTGAGAGCCAAATACATATGCATTGCTAGGTGGTGTGTCTTTTAAGCTCTTTGAGACCTTGATTGCCTCAGAACTACTAATTTCCTTTGGTGGTGACAAAAGTGGTACGTGAGACTTTTTGGAGTACTAAGCTGCAATTAGAGACCAAACCAGTTGGAGCAGGAGAGGATGCTTGAGGAAGTTCCTCATGAAAATCATTGAATAGTTAGTGTTGGAAGGGACCTTTAAAAGGCGTGTAGTGCAAAGTCCCTTCCATGAGCAGGGACATCTCCAACAAGATCAGGATGCTTAGAGCCCCATCCAGCCTGACCTTGTATATTTCCTGGGATGGGACATCCAGCCCGTCTCTGGGCAACCTGTGCCAGTGTTTCATTACCTTCATCGTAAAAAATTCCTTATATCTAGTCTAAATCTATCCACTTTCAGTTTAAAGCCCACACTCCTGTTGTGACAGGTCATGCTAAATTTTTTTTTTCCAGGTTTCTCATAGGCCCACTTTAAGCACTGACACGCTACTATTAGATGTCCCAAAAGTCTGCTCTTCTCAAGATTCCAGGACCCAAATTCTCTAAGCCTTTCCTTATAGGAGAAGTGTTCCAGCCCTAGAATCATTTCACAGTTATTCATGAGAAAGAATCGCACACCTTATTCTGCATAAAACAAAGAAATCAATAGCAGTGATAGCCTTGGTAATTACTTCAGCAACCTCTCAGAGCATTCTCTGCTCAGCCAATTTCAGCCATCTAAAGATAGAAGCAGCTAACCTACAGTACAAGATATCTAATTCCAAAGGAATTAACAGATAGGAAATACATAAATTCAATGGAAACTCTTTAATTTCTCTGTGCCTACATCCACATGCAGGATTCATAGTAGCCACCTGGAACAGAGCCAAATGCAAACCTGGGAAAATCCAGACTTGCACCCTGCTTTCCCCAAAATGCAGTAATGCTCAGATACCCTCTGATTTGTCAAGGGCTTTGCTGTGGTCTGTGAGTAATGTGTCATCCTTAGAGTTTGGCTCTGGATTCTGATTTCCCGGCAGCTAGGATTTAGTTCGGTGGTAGGACCAGGATTTCGTTCAAGTTTATTTCCACTGTTAAATTTGCACAATTTCTTTTTCCTGTTACTGGGCTGTTTTACCTGTTTCATTAAGCAGAGGAAAAATTATTCATGATTTGATAATATATCCCACAAGAGATTTATGATTGAAAAAAAGGAAAAAAAAAACAACAATGTGCACTTTTTATTTCTGTTGATTTTTGTTATAGTTTTGGTTTGAGTATGTGGCTATGACTGGTTACTTTACTTAATTCCAGTAAGTTTTCCTCGATGGATAGAACTCTTCCTATGTTTTCATTCTACAGTTTGGATGAACCTCCCTTCTTGAATCAGATTTATGAAACTAGTACCTGTTACGAAATTTGTTGTCTCAGAATGTTTTGCAATACTGAATTGAAATTGTATTTCGTCAAATACTCTTGCCGTCAAATTTATTTTCTAAAGTAAGAAAGTTGGTCAAGTAAGAAAATACATGAGACAAGAGTTAAATTATTGTTTAAAGAGGAATGCAAAGAGTTTATTTATAGCATTTTGTTGTATTCCCCATTTCTAGAAATCAGACATTTGATGATGACCAGATGCATACAGGAACTACAGAGATGAAGGGCAACACAGTCAATAGATTATTTGAAAATGACTGTGTGTAATTATCCAAACAAATTATTGTTTCCCCAAAATTTTACTGTCAACCTGAAATAAGTAATTTGTTCTAATTTTGAAAAAACATTTTTCTTTTTTTTTTTTAATGATTCTTCAATCTTCAAGAAGAAGTATTTTAGAGTTGGAAGATTTGTGGAAATAGTTTTCAAGACTTTTTGGATTAAACAATCCCAAAACAAAATGACAAACAGAACACTTCCATTTGATCAAAAGTAGATAATTACCTCCAGTGGAAGATCTACACCTCTTACTATGAATTAGCTCTAGTGTTGTTTATTAGAGTACTGTACACAGTTGGAAAAACAACAAGTACTTTGACATTTATGATTTTAGATTTTTTTTTAATTTCCCTATATTATGGAAAGAATCAGGTTGACTGGAAAGACGTAGTGTTGATAGGTTTCACTGGGATTAAAAGAAAAGGAAAACTTGTAGTGCAAATTACATTTTTCTGCATTTTTGCCACACAGAAATTTTAGAAAAAAACCCCAAAACAACAGTTCCGCTAAGGATCTGATGTAAAAATATACCAGTATGTCTTCAAAACAGGGATGTAATACAGTGAGCTTCCACATCAGAGTAGGTGTTTCAGTGCTTAGTGGCAGCATTACAAGGTGCTTCAGTGTTTAATATTTAAAATGTTCAACATGCAAACCTGATTTTACTGTTGAAACCTCTGCAACCAGCTTCTGAAAATGGAAATTTTTCTAAGATGTAGCGATAAAGGACAGCAACCAGCAAATAACATTTTAAAGACAGAAGTCTTTGGGAAATATTTCTAATGACAACTGGTCATTGAAACCAGGCTTGCTGTGAGAGACTCATTTTCTCCCTTTCCGCTACTTTACCAGCTTTGTGTGTCGCAGTGCCAATGTTAGGTATTCTTTCTCTTTGCTTGCAGGGTCAGCCTTTACAACATCTGATAACCTGTCCCTCAGTTCCTGGGTTTCCTCTTCAACCAGCTTCCCAGGATTTCAGCATCCACAGTCTTTGAGTGCCTTGGGTACCAGCACTGCATCCATAGCTACACCCATTCCTCATCCGATCCAAGGATCTCTGCCTCCGTACAGCCGCCTGGGAATGCCTCTTACACCCTCTGCTATAGCCAGCTCCATGCAAGGTAGCGGCCCCACTTTCCCATCCTTCCACATGCCAAGGTACCACCATTATTTTCAGCAGGGTCCTTATGCCGCTATCCAAGGACTGCGTCACTCCTCCGCAGTGATGACACCGTTTGTATGAGTGACGTAAGACAAGAGGAACACGAGATTTTAAACGTGGGAGTTTGCTATGAAAAATACAAGGGACGTTCCTGAAAGGCCTGTGGCAGGAGTGCTGAACTCATAACAAACCAGCTAAGAAAATGCATTGTGGATATGGATTCCTCTTCTGAGGGATCCCAAGAAGAGAGCATGCAGCTTGGAGCTGCTCACAGATGTATGCGTAACACAGCCAAAATGGATTCCAAAGTCCCCAGGATCTTTGGTTGCGTGCAGCTTGTTCCAAAGGTGCATTATACCTAGTGGAAAGAGATTATCTTTAAGCAGCAGTGTACAAATTAATTGTCTATAGGTCTTTTTTCATATGCTAGAAGAATTCTAAAAAAGGCAATACTCTTACTCATCTTCATCTCTTCTTGTGACTGATGAGCGTCTAAACAGAAAAATGTATTGCTATAACTTTGAGCATGTTTTAGGCTATCTCAGCATACATTTGCTGAAAACAGGACAAAGTGGAGAAGATCACTGTCCTTTTTAAGACTGGCATATATTCACCAAAACCAGTATTTCTTAGTTGCTACTATAATCACAAAGAGAACGTTATTAACAAGTCTTTCTTTCTTTGTTTGTTTCTTTCACAAAACACTTATTGGTTCCAAAAAAAAGAACTGTGTTACAGGACTGTAGTAGTAATAATATATTCTGTCCTTCAGTCTAAAAGGAAGTTTGTATTATATCTGAAGAGAAGCAATTTAACTGTCGGTTAAGGTATAATGAAGAAAAATTTTGATTTGGAAAAATCTGTCACTTAAACTTAGAAACACAAGATTTCAATTTTTAAAGCAGCGGTGTTTGCTACCTTGCGTGTCACTGAAGACCAGTTTCCAGCTGCACATGTGTACCAAGTTAACACAATTTCAGGCTAGATCAGTCTATAGACTCTCTGGATCAAACTAATTAATGGACTAGTATGAGTGGCATTGGAGTATCTTTCCACTTGTTCCGATTTTGTTGGGTTTGATCATGGCTGTTATTATACACACTCCTTGGCCAGGAAAATGAAGGTTCTAGTACCAGTTTTTTCATGTCCAACTAGAATGGTGGAGTTTCCTTGGGAAAATATCAGTACAGAACTTTACACGAGATTTTTTTTAATTCATGTCTGACTTGTTTTCAGTTAGTATTTTGGGCTCTCATTCAAAGTACTGTCCCCTTTTTCTAGTATGTTGTGTCTGATGCGATGGAGGAGCTATAGAGGCATAAGAAAACAAGGACCTTGTCTGCAGAGAGCTAGCATGAATCCTTTGCACTGCTGGAAACAGTACGAGTGTGATGTTGGTTTTCTGTGTGGCAAGAGCTGGGGATTCCACTGTAAATGATAAGCTGACACAGAATTTCTGTGTTGAGTTGCATCCAAGCTATAGATGATAACACATCTATTGACAAAAAAAGAACTAGCATATATAATCTCATATATTACAAACCTCTGTAGAGCTGGAACACAAAACAGACTTATTTCCCACTATTATCTTCTACTTTTGATCATTCTGTGTTGGCGTTGCATGGTAAAAAGCAGAGTGCAGCACACTGAGTCACCTACTCCCATCTCTGCAAAGTGCAAGGCAAGGCACATGCATCCCACAGAAAAAGACCATCATTATGTATTTTCTAATAGCCGAATTCAAAATCTTCAAGTTGGCCATTTCAATCACCTTTTCAACCAAATTATCTGCAATATAACCCTAGTTCCCCATTAGCCACTGTTGGACCTGCTGATGAAAAACAACCTTGGCCAATTTGCAGCTCCTGTGCTCTGTATGTAAATAAAAATGAAAAGTTATATACAATTCAGACCTGCTAAAAGGAGTTCCATAAATTAATATAATAGGCCAGTCTCTGCAGTATTTAAATGGCTTAGAATCAGACACTGAATTTGTCTTGGTGTACTCAAATATTCGATTTTGCTGTAGGCTATCTGATTCGCAGGAACAGCGCACATTGCAAGACTGTGTCTACTTGTAACTGGTTTTGATATAAACCCCCTGTTTTTCAGGAAATTAGGTGATACTGACCCTACAAGAATGTAATTCTTCAAGTACACATGACTCTTCAGAAACAATAATTACAGAAGAGGTTTGGAAGAAAGTTTTCAGTTGTTTGATTTTTGTTAGAGTTGCATGAAGACCCTAAGATGACATGCACTAAAGCCTGTGGGGAAATTGTGTTTCTTTTATCTGGTTCCTTCTGCAGCTTTATTAACTCACCTGGAGTTGCAGGGGATATGGTTAGGTTCAGAATTCAAGCCAGTAGTTTTGCTGCTGATACTTCCATCAGGAAAGGGTCAAGTGAGTAGGCAACTTTTGCACGACTCCAGAAACAAGTCTGAAACATGTGGGTTGATTTAGGCATGATCAAAATGTGACATAAAGGCTGCTCATACATGACCTTCCTTCATGAAGCAAATTCAGAGAAATAAACTGTACAATCTTTTCAGCCCAGTCCCTGTCCCTGCTCTGAGAACCAATATTTGGCATGCAGAAATGCCCCTGATACTATTCCAGAGAAAATTCTCCAGGCTCTTTCTGGAGAATGAAACAGGATTTTGACAACTTCATTTACAAAAATTATTAAATGCAAGAAAAGTGCTTTCCACCATAAATGAAGTGTGATTCATATCTGAAATAACATGGCAGAAGGCTGTCTCAGTATAAAAACATGATAAAGCCAACTTTGCATCCAAATTCTCTCCGATGAATTTTGCATTACAGATGATGCAGAATTATCTGTCAAAATCCACAGCTTGATTTTTCCAGTCAGACTAAGTCTCTCAGTGGGCTCATCCCTCCTTGTGCTGCTCTCTGATGGTTTAATTCCTTTGCAGAAGAAACCCCTTGGGTTCCTCTCTAATGCAGAATCACAGGCAGGCCCCAAGCAAAGGAATGAAGGCATCTTGTGACAGATTTGCCCAGGAATGAGATAAATAGGCATGGCCATTCCTCACTTCCTCTTCTTTGCTCTCACAGTCCTATCTACAAATCCTGTTGTATAGATTTGAGGTTAAAGGGATTAAGTTCACAGAGGCCACAGGACATCCACTGAAGAAGTATTGCCACCTCACAGTGTTTCTGCTCCATGTCCCATTCACCTTCCTGTGGGTCTGGGGATGCATGGGAGTGATTCCAGGAATAAAATTCCTACCCAACTGAAGTCAAATGGAAATTTATTGACTGTAACGGGGGAAGGATTTCATTCCACATTGTCATCTAAAAATGAAGTCTGACTGTCAGAACAGTGACTTAAATGACAGCAACAAGGTAGTAACAATACGGAAATTATTAAAACCCAAGTACAAATCAACTTTAGCACTGAACTCACAACTGGAAGAAAATGAATGCAATTTTTTAATTAATTGGATAAAGAGTGAAATCACTTTTTCTAAAAAAATAAAGAAAAAAATTACACTATCTTCTTTGACAATAACCCAGTAATTTACTTAATGACTTGCTATACTGCTGTCAAAATTGTATCACTTTCAGGACAGAACATCTGTTGTTGGTAGATGGGCTAAGAATGCCAAATATAATCTAGAATTTATTTTCCAAATACAATTCACATTTTATATCCCATGAGAAGTGCTCTTCACCTTTATGAGCTTTTTTCTTGGCTCAGAAAAACGGAGCTGGTTTATGTTGTTTGATTTTGTTTGGGGTTTTTTTTGGGGGGGAGAGCTGTTTGTCTTTTTTATGAAGAATGGAGAGAACATGCCTGAATATGCTTTTCAAAGAGAATCATAAGATTTTCCTTGGAAGTGTTCCAAGTATTCTTGTGTTTTTCCTGAATTACCATTTTATCCACAGATCCTCAATACCTTCCAGTCTTTAATTCAACAAAAGCATCTCGTATATCAACAAAACTGATTTGGATGTATTTATCTGAATATTTTTTCTTTTATTTTTGGAACTCTGAGAATCTAAACATAAATCCTCCTGTTTTTAATTTCTCTCTTCAGTTTGCAGTATTGCTTTATATGGCCTGAGGCACTGTAAAAGATAGCAAATCAATGCCACTGGGTTTCAGTCCTATCCTTCTGGGTGTAAACTGAATAACAAGCACAGACCAATTAGATAAAGGTAGAGATGCTAATGGCAATGCCTCCTTCATGAGTCCAAGGATGGTAAGTTGTATGGTAGCTAACGTGCTTGGTACCACAAGCTTCAGAATGCAACTGCAGCATTTCTCACAGAGAGTTTTACCCATGAAGACTGGGACACTGCATCAAAATGTGCACATGTAAGAAGATGTTGCCATTTCCAACATACAGCAAACAATAACTGGCACTTGAAAAGGAGCCTTTTTTAACTGAAAAGTGCTTGGGCTGGCAACTTGATTATGTAGTAAATCCTCTTTATATGTGTGTACTATACAGAAACATAAATATCAATGAAAATCTTTGCAAAAACTTGGGATAATTTCCAAAAGTGTAAGTCAATATAAATTGTGGTAATTTACTCCTAGATAAGGGTAAAAGCAACAGTGAGACCAGCGTAACACTTGCGGCTTCTTGTCTTGATGAAGTTGTGGCCACAGTGCATATACTCATCATCTGCAGGGGGATGACACTCACTGCAAGATTAATTTTGGTTTTAGAGAGATTTTATTCTCACTCTTCTTTACAGAGCATTTTCTGCTGCAGGAGATGTGGTTTCTTTACTAACCATCTGCTTGCTGGCCAGAGGATTTATGTATTACTCTGTAATCAAATGTCCTTGCATATAACCTCTAGATTATCAAATGACAACCTCTTTTTCTTTATTTTATCTTTTTAAGAGAAAACTAGGCAGTGAGTTAAATAAGCTCTGAAGTAATTTTTTATGATAGTTTAAGGACAAAAAATACAGTTTACTGTATTTTACCTTTAGCACATTTAAACAATCTTTCTTTTTTTTTTTTTTAATTGTACCTTCAGAAACATGAGGAAAGATTCGGTTTAAAAATAAGGAAGGTAAAAAAACTGGATGTAGCCTCTTTACCAGAATGTACCACAGTTCTTCTGTTTGCTGTGTTGACTTTGTTGTTTATAATGCATTGCGTGAGCACATTCACCATGTACCGAAGTGTGTGTTTGTGTGTAAGGGGTGGGGGTAGAGGGAAATCTTTTTATGGAAAAAAAAAAGAAGTTGTGAACATAAACTATGAAGCAACATCTAATGAAAAGTTTCTTTTTAAGTGCAATATATTTATTTCTGCTAGAAATATAATATCAACATTATGTAATATTTGAAGCATTAAATGTTATTTGTAAACAGCTTAAAATTATATATATATCACCAAAAACTGTACAGAAGTGCAAACGTGTGGATATTCAGTTTCTTTCATTAAAATATTGGGTGTTTTGATATATCATTCTTATTTAGCCAAATCTTTCTCCTTCTGTTTTTTCTTCTTCTAACCAAGTTGCTGAGGCAGTGGAACAGTTGTTTCTGAGAGTACACAAAATTTGTTAGGGTTGCTCATCTACAAAAGGTGGTCTAAGTCTTTGATTCATACGGAGTGACAGTTGTACTGTAGTTAAATACAACTGTAGTTTGCATGGACTTACACAAATTATTTCTTTTTCAAAATGCCTGGCAATCATATTCATAAAAATTTTTGGGTTTGCCAGCAGAACCCAAATAAATGGCTGAAATATGGGGTTCTCAGGATCCCCAAGATAGTAAATACAGACCAAGGAAACAGTTTAAGAAGACAGTAGAATTAGATCTCTTAAGTCAGGAGAAGTGAAGAATGTAAAGAAGTGAGGAGTAAGTTCCTCTCCATAAATGCTGCAGGCTTTTTATTTAAAAGGACTTTATTTCAATTATAATAGCATATATTAAAGCAAGAGAGAGTTATCTGAGAGTCTCTCTAAGGTATTCAAAGAGGAAAGACAGTGTGACACACAATACAGGATTGCCTAGAGAGCATAAGGAGCAGTACCTATCAGTCAAGGTCTTTTAGAACAGGTTAAACATGCACTACTCAAGAATGATGTGATTCAAGCTAATCTTGCCTCAGGATAACCAAACGATCTCGAGGTGCTTCCAAGCTTCCTACAAGAGTCATCCCTTAAAGCATCTTCTGACAAAATTCTCATGTTGCTCCAGAAGTTTTTGTTATGCACCCATAGTTTATCTTGTCCCCAAACTGAGATCAGCTGCTGGGTCTTTTGCAACTAAGTCACAAGATCCCTGGTTTGCAGAGAAGCTCAGTGGGCTGGAAGAGCTGTGAGATTCCAAGGAACAGCAGCAGCAGTAGCATCATCTTGCTTTGCAAATGTAAGCAAGGAGAGAACTGCCTCAGGTAATTCAAATCTACCTCTAACTATGCTAAATTGCAATCATGCATTACTGTATCTCATTAATGTTTGGAATCTAGGAAAATTAGGATAGATCGCTGAGTTGGTAACTCATAGGATGCCTTTTGTCTCTGTATTATATTTTTATGCCATCTTGGTAGCAAAACACCTGCATTCTCTCATGGATATTCAGTGCTGTAAAAGTCTTTTGCTTAACCTCAGGCTGAGGGGGCTTTCTTGATTACAAGTAACACCAAGCACGTGCATTGGCACTTTCCTGAGTCAGAACTAGTGGCTGTACACTGGTTCAAGACACAGTATTGCCAGTGGCCCCATTGAAACCAGCAGGCTTGCTTGCATAAAGTTACATCAGTCCTTAAGCCTTGCAGCACCTCTGCAACAGCAAAACTCCTTGTGCTTTGCAGAATCAAGACCTTTGGGAACAAGTTGTCTGTGCCACAAACACCTCTATAATTGGAGCATTTATTTGCTGTTTTCCAAAGAGAAAGAGGGGGATTAAACAAAATGAATATTCTCAGCTGTCTCCCGGTAGGGCTACTATGATGAGTAGTCAGGATGACTGTAGGCTGCCTTGTGTATCACATTTAGAAAACAGATTTATATCCAAATTATCTATCTTGGAGACAAGCCGTGCAGAAAACAAATTACTCGCAGAATGTTATTTTCTAAACTTCCTGTGCAGGAGCACAATGAATGCAAGATTTAATGGTATGCTTGAAACACAGAGCAATAAACATATATATTTTGAATCAAGACCATTTCAAATACACATAAAATATTTAGATTATACACCAACAATTCAATATATAAAAACTAACAATAATCACTAATAATAACTCTAAAGATTAAACTGCCAGTGGTCTAATGTTCAAGATCTTTATTAAAGTTAGTCATTGATATCAGGGTTGGTCAGTGAGGCTCTTGGGATCTTTGCAGGCAGCACAAAAGCTGGTCCTTGTTCTCCAGAGTAATAACCAGAGGGACCAAGAAAAACCTATGGGGATGCCTGCCAGAAAAGTTGGACAGAAAGGTGTTTTCGAAGAGTAAGATAATAATTTCCCCCAATGCACAGAGTATTGGATATATTGCCACTATAGCATTTTTAGCTCTGTTAATATAAAATATAGTTTGACAGGCAGGCATATCAAAATCCAGTATTTTTAAGGCTCTTTAGGATGGAAAATAGGTCTACTGCAGGAACTACATTGACTAACTAATTTGGTAAATTAGAAGCAACCCTTCTCAAGCAACCATTTTTGCCTTTTGGTTGACTTCCAATTGTTTTCATTCTCATTGTGAAGTCTAGCAGGATTATATGCAGTAATTTTGAGTGGTTTTAGGGTGTTGTGTCCTAGAGAATCTCCTGGGTTTGAGTCACGTTTTCACAAACTTCACGAGTACCCCCTTCAAAGGTCTGTGTTCTGTGTTTGGAGAAGGGTGGTTGCAGAAATGGTTGTGAGCTGAATGCTTGTCCTTCAGATACGAAAGGGGCACCCAGTTAGCTTTTTGTCTGTTTAAATTCCCAACAGTTGCAGGATAGCTCAAGGAGTAAGGTGAATTAAAAAAGGGAAACTCCTCGCAACTGAATCTGTAATTGATGATATTTAGAACAAATAATCCCCCAAAAGATGGAGGTGATAGCAATTCCTTGAACAGCTGTAGCTTTTCTCTATTTAGATGCTGAAGTTTGGTCAGCTGTTCTGAGAGTCAAAGAAGAAACAAAATACATACCAAAAAATCTGTGTCTGTCACCTGCATCAGAAGTCTGTTATCTGCTCTTTCAAAGGCAATGCATTCATATGGCTTTGTCACCTCAAACTAGAATGATTTTTGTGCTTTTTACCTGGGTCTCTGTCTCAAGGCATCTTAAATGATGTGAAAGGAATTACATGGAATTGGTGAAGTTGATGTCTTTACTTCTAGTCTGCACTGTCTTCCACTCAGCTTCTAGGGACAACGCATACATAATTTTAAGTATAAATACTAAATCATTTAGGTATTTGGTGTCATGAGAAACCACCCTCTCTTAGAGTTCTCACAGAGATGGAGTAAATTGTAATGCTTAAACTGATAGTCTGTGCTTAATAGGGGTCACTGAAATTGGACTGCTTTCAATCAGGGTTTTTTCTATTGAAAATCCCACATGATTTTCTGAAACAAGAACTCTGTGGTCTTCACTGGTCTTCACCCTGGCGTAAAAGTCAAGTATGGTAGAGAGCAATTTCTGTTTATCTTAAAGACACGGTTGATACATCATCACAAATCAATTATTATTTCCTCCTGTTCTCTCTCATGGATTGATCCCAAGGCAGCCAAAGGAGGAATTACTTTTTATCTTGATGCAAATTGTTGGCTGTAAGATTTGCATTGATAATATCTGAACATGTACCAAGTGCTTTGGAGTGGCAAGCTTCAATTACCTTCCCTCTGAATGTCATAGCTTTCAGACTTGAGACACCAGTCAAACTACTCATCTCCAATGATATTACAAATAAGTTAGAAGTACTCAGGGGATTTATCAGCCTGACTTTATTTAATCTCTCCATTTTCATTTAACATAGTCACCTCAAACAGTGCATTGCCAGAGGATTATTAGATTGTTTCAGATGGTTAAAGACTTTGGCCTTCCTTGCTCCTTCATTTTACAATGCACTAGAAGTCTTGCACATTTTTGACTGAACAGAGAAAAGCCTAACACTAGTGCCCCCATAATTTCCTTTACAAGGCTTTAAACACTTCTGAGTTGTTCTTAAATGAATTAGTATGTGTTGTAGAGCCTATCTAGCACTTAAGACAACTTGGCATGGTTTCCAGTAGTTCCGGACGGACAACTACTTGTGTTTTCAGTCCCAGAAAATGTTTTCCTTCCTATATACCTGATGAGGGAAAAGACTAACAAGGAATATTGCAGGCTGAGATTTCAAAGCCGTTACTCAGCTCACAGTAATATTAGCAAGACTTGTATTTCTGAGTCCTGTTCAGAAAGTCTTTGCAATTTTAAGTCTTTGCTATCAGAAAGTGTTTGTTATTTTAAAAGGTTTATTTTTTTTCCAGAGACTAGCCTAAATATTTTAACATTTGTTCCTGAATGATTTTAAAGCCTCTTTTGCTCCATGCCATAATATCATGCCTTTGTTCTTCTGTTCTTTCAACCTTGGCCAAACTGTTAGAGAACACATGGATACTTCCTTTTCATTTGCTAACTCAATAATAAGAGAACTCATGGGAGCTGAAGAGGTTCATTTACTTTTTTCTTTCTTTGTGGAGTTTTGGATGTGGTTGTTTTTTGTTGTTTGATCCTAGTCTTCAGAGCTTAGTTCTTTTTTGCTTTGCTTATAGAAGTATAGTCTATATAATTTGTCTCAAAGGAAGAGTTGCCATCATGACAATATATGCAAAACTGAATTTTGCTGTCCAAAATTTGAGGGACGGGCTCAGAAATTAGAATGCAAAATGACATGGAGAAGCATCAGATCAGCATGCTTTTACCACTCCCAGGATCTCCCATCCCGCTCCTGAGCAGCTGCTGCCATTCTGCATGCAAAATTTCCCCAACAGCAAAAGCAAAATGTTTTCCTCTTCAGGGCTTTGGTACAGGCAGCAAAGCAGGCATCAGGTTTGGGACAGGTTTGTCCCCACCTTGCCTGCAAACATATAAACACACAGAGTATTTGATGCTGAGGAAGCGCACCATCAGCTTGTGCCTAGAGCTGCCCAAGGCTGTGGATTCCCCAAGTGATCTAAGAGGCTGGAACCTGAGATCTGCAATGTACAAGTCTCTCTTTCACACACGCAAAAGCTTACAGCTTAGAATATTTTTAACACTTGCATTATTCTGGAAATGTGAATCCGCAGTGCAGCTGCGATGAGATGGATATTTTCACCAGAATGGACACACTGGAAAATCCAGAAAGATGTAAATAGCAACTGTCCGGATGCAACAGTAGAAATAAATTGGAAGCTGATCATAAGATCCAAGTAGGTATTTAGAGTTAGTGTAAATAGAAATACCAAATTAAGCAAATAACATGTAATTTTGAGATGAATTGCCCTATGTGCCAAGCACAAAACTTTGCACTGACTATGCACTGCATGATAACACGAGAATAGGGCAGACATTTTAAAACCTAAAATCACATGAGAAATTGCAAACCACAAAAAAGAATACTAAAAGTCACACATGCAACGTGACCGTAAATAAAACTGCAGGATGGTTAAAGACAACTCTAGCTTAGAAAGAAGGTTTCCATAACACGTAACCTGAAGGAAAACCAGATCATACATCCAAATTTCAGCTGTACCAGATTCTAACTAAAAAAGTTTTAAAAAGCACCAGTGGAAGCATGCCTAAACACAGGAAATAGGAATGCTTATTCTAATTTTTGTGTTAGAATACATTGCTAATTCCCTGTTTACTGACTTGGTTCTGGAGTATGTCCACATAAAATAAGTTGCTCAACTGTGGCTTAAACCAGTTATCCAAACACACAAAGACAACAAATGGGATGGCAATAATGGATTTCTGCTTTATCTGGGATTCATGGCAAGTGCTGAACATGCATCCAGATGGAGAAATTATTTAGAGAAGACAAAAAAGACCCCAGAAAAGGAAACAGAACTGTGTATCATCTTCATTTAACTAATGAAAGCCATAAGAATTAATAAGTGCACCAATCTGTTGGAATAAAATTGAGAAAAGAAAGAGAGTTCTGCAAAATTTCCCCCACCATTGAATATGACATAAATAATTTTAAAATGAACAATGACTTCATTTTTGTTTCTCTCCACACTTCACTGATGTTGAACTAACCAATGCCTTAAAATAGATTTCTCCCTGTGAAGTCACTTTGAAAATTAGTTTTTGAATGAAATACTTCAAGCTAGTGAGGAAATGACAAGTTTAAAAAAAAAAAAGGCAAGTCTTTGAAATATGTTACGTGGTGGTCTGCACTTTTGCTAGTAAAGAGAGCAATGATTCCTAAACATGAAAAAGTTCAGGCATAAACCTGATCCTATAGGTACTGTGCATCTCTGTGATGGAAAGGACCACAGCAGGGAGCTCGTTCATTTAACACAAGTGTGGTTTCAGCTGTTTTAAGTGGATTTCCTTATTTATTTATACAAGACATTATAAACTAGTTGTCCTTCTTGTTCCACCCAGATCCGCATGTATCGGATATCCACACGTAGAGCTATAAGGTACAAGACTACTTTTAAATTTTAATATGAGATGGCTATTCCCTATAATCTAATTTTAAGACTAAAACATTTCAATTCAGCATTAGGGAAACCAACATTTTCCTCTCCAAGGCACCCTCTGATTTTTCTTTTGCAATTTTACTGTGAATTTTGTGTTGTTTCACCTTGTGTTGTTATTAAAAACATGGACATGAAATAGAATTTCATGAGAACGCCACCTTCCATTAAAAAAAAAAAAAGGTGGGAGGAAACTAAGGTGGAATAAATGTTTCAAAATTCAGGATACTTATAAATAAGCTGCCTTATAATTTTTGTTTGGACACTTTTCTTTTTTTAATATTTGGGACTGAAAACAGAGTAACTTTTGCTGTTGTTGTTATGTCAGCAAATAAATTTATTTCTAATATAATTTATTCCAGTTACATAACCAAAATAGACAGTAATGGCAAAGTGACTTTTCACTGTCACTCTTTACACAGCCTTTAGGACTCTAAAAAAAGGGCTTGTGGATGGTTTTGGTTGGCTGATGAACTGGAAAAATAGGGGAAAAGGAATTCAGAATTAAGTGAAAATGCAAAGATCAGTTTTGGAGAAGAATAAAGGGCTGATTTAAATGAACAAAAAGACCTACGCATTTTGTGTAAACCCACAATGTTGTATTCACTGAAAATATTTGTCTGTGTACTCAAGTTAATCATGACTCTGTTAACTTACTAATTTACATCAGTTTCAACTGAAATACTAAAACACTCTATCACCTATCAAATAGCTTTTTATTTTCAACTTCTGATATACTTTCCTCTTTTTATTTCCAGCTGAAAATCATTTGGTCTGAATTAGAAACTCATTTCCGCTTCCAGGAACCAGATCTTTTTTTTTGACAAATGCACTTATCACTGACCCTCTTGGCCATGCGGGGTCCCGAGACACTCCTTCACGTGACTATCTAATCTTTACTATATTATACACTGCCACTCCATCATAGCTTTTATTGATAGATGACCCCCCCTAAAAAAAATTTTAAAAAATAAAAAAAATAAAAAAAGGAGGGCAGTCACCTTCATGATTTCTTGCCAGGCATCAGTGAGTTTCAGTGAGTTTCTCACCCGCGCCCTTACACTCTGCCTACTCTGAAGATACAGAGACACAGGAAATTTCCTGTTTGTTTGCTCCTAACCGAAAACTAATCGTCTTTGGGTCACACCTGTGAGGCAGGGGACACCTGGAGGAGCCGCACGCCGCAGTCCCCGGCGGGGAGCGCAGCCGCGTCCCGCGGGCGCCCTGTGCCCTCTGCCGGCGGCACCTCCGGGATAAGGGAGGCGGGAGAGCAAACGGAGAGGGGGAAAAGCCAAGGAGGAAAAAGAGGGATTAGCGTACGTAATATTGTCCACGCGCCCCACATGCCACCTCTGGTATTACCTAAATTTCCGCTGCCCTCCCCTCCTCTGGCCTCGAGCCCCTGTAACAAACACAGTGGTGACTCCGTTCTTTGCCCGGCAAACTCTTCTGTCGCTGCTGCGCCATTTCACTGGAATGCTCGGACGTTTTTCGGGCGGCGACAGCCTTTTTTTTACCCCATACACAATATGTAACATAGTCTGCCTCGGCTGTGTTTTCCCAGATTTTCTACCAGGTCCTCAGGTGGAAAATCCACGTGGTGAGTGAAAGCGTGCTGGCCTGCATTGGCAATTTTTGTTTCTTAAGTTGATTAGGCTTTCCCCCAGTTTGTTTTTATCTCAGTAGTTTTGTTTGTTTGTTTTTTACTTACTGGTTGGACGGCATCCAGGCAAGTCATAAATGTCTTTTTGGATTATGAATGGTAAAATATAATTTTTTTTACTCTCTTATTTTCAGCAAATACTACTGTTGTTCGCAATAAATGAGCCTGAACAAGAGAAAAGAATTAGCGTGTATCTACATGTACTACTTCTAATTTCTTCCAGGTAGACAAAACAAGTATTTTGCTCTGTATCTTAACAAAGAAGTAATCTCTAAATACTTTTGGAACACGCACTCAACACCATACCAGGCAGAAAATACACAGCCTGATTTTCATTTACACAAAAGCCAATTTATAAAGCTCAGGAAGCCTTGCAAGGATTAAAGCAGATGTCTGCACCCACTTAGAGCTTTCTCTCCACACCAGAGTTGTGTAACTGAATAATTGCTCAGGACTTGCTGCTGCTGAACCGGGTAAGCACGCCACACCTAACACCTTACTCAGGGGAAAACTATGTAGATTGCATGTTTGCATAAAGATGCATGCATTTTCTTTTGTGGCAATCATTTTCATACATTTGCAGTCTTTCACTTCAGGTCTCAGAAAGCATGCTGACAGTCTCAGCATTTTGTTCCCTTTTCCTTCCACTGATTGTGATCTAAACTGTCATTAATACAGAACCCATCAAATTACAAAGCCACACCCTACCATTTTAAAGCGTAATGTTGAATTGAGTTGAAACTGGCTGTGTAGTAAAAAAATAATTTTGTATAATTAGACAAATTTACATCTGGATATCCAAATGCATTTTTCTGTAGGAAACTGAATAAAAAACATGAGCATAAGGACTTATTTTCCTCTTTAATCTTCATGGGTTTGAATTTTGTATTCAAGTGGACACAAAGAAATGGAATCACACACTGAAAAGGATGAATACGGTCTCTGCAAAAGGAACAGGTTGTCTCAGCTGAAATCCCTAGTGGAATGGGAGTAAGTCTCTTTTAGTGGAAAAGTTGAAGTCCAAAGGATGTGTTTGCCATAGCCTTGCCATTTCTGAGGAGTAATAACATATGGCTGGTCTTGAGTTTGAATTCCTCCTTCTTTCAAGCCATATTTGAAGGGCTTTTTAGAAACAGGAGGGCAAAACCCAAGGAAAAAAAATCCAATTCCACTAGTGAGAAAATTACAGGGACTTTAAGACAAGGATAGGGCAACTCCAAAGAGTAGAGCAGAGATAGGACAGAAACTTGACAGTGTTTATTAAGGACCTTACAACAGGAGAAGTGTAAGAAAAACTTAAAGGTGCAGTTGCAATCTTTCTTTTTGCAAGGTGGGTACGAACTTCTTTGCCTTCTTTGGCTTTCCTTTTCTTCTTGCACAAGGGGTGCAGTTGTTCTTCTATGGATTTTAACAAGGGCAAGTGCCAAATTCTGCACCTGGGACACGGCAACTCCAGTTGTGGGCACAGGGAATGAGAGGCTGGTGAAAAAGATCTGGGGGTCCTGGCTGACAGTAAACTGAACATGAGTCAGCAGGGCCCTGGCAGCCAGGAGGGCCAACCCGAGGGGCATCAGGGACAGCATCTCCATCCAAGCAAGGGACTCACCTTGAGTCCTGTGTGCAGTTTTGGGCACCATAATATAGAAAACACATGAAGCTGTCAGAGAGTATCCTAAAGGAGGGAAATGAGGATGGTGAAGGGCCTTGAGGGGAGGCTGTATGGGAAGTGGCTGAGGTCACTTGGTCTGTTCAGCCTGGAGGAGACTGAGGGGAGATCTCACTGCAGTCTGCAGCTTCCTTACGAGGGGAAGAGGAGGGGTACATACCAATCTCCTCACTCTCATAACCAGCGACAGGACTTGAGGAAACATCATGAAGCTGAGTCAGGGGAGATTTAGATTAGTTATCAGGAAAAGGCTATTCATCCAGAGAGGAGTTGGGCACTGGAACAGGATCCCCAGGGAAGTGGTCACAGCACCAAGCCTTGTCTGATTTCAGTAAGCTTTTGGGTAGTGTTCTTGGGCACACAGTGTGATTCTCAGACTGTCCCGTGCAGGGCCAGGAGTTGGACTCAATGATCTTAACGGGGCCCTTCCAACACAGCATTTTCTATCATTCTATGATTCTAATCCAGGTAGTAGTGACAATGAGGAGGGAGGACCAGAAACAGGCTTTTCACAAGACCTTTGGGACTTATTTGTGGAAATCCTGAGGAGGAAGAAACCTTGGGCGAGTTCAAAAGAAGACAGCAGCAAAAATCCATCACACAAGAGACAGACAGACTCACTCTTGAATGTGGGCAATAGACTGGATATGATTCCATGGAAAACCAACATTTACTTTATCCTGGGGTAGAGAAGGTACATACAAAGACACCTTCTCAATCTCTCAAATTTCATGAGAAATTTAACCATGGCTGACTGGCTTTTACACGTCCTTGAGAGCATGAGGTTTTGGGGTCTCTGACCTACTACAAGCAGCAGGTCAGGGGATCCAGGTTCCAGGGCCAAGATTCACTCCAGCACTTAGATACGTTTTTCCAACCTGTAGCGTTCCTTTAAAAACATATGAAACACTGAAAAGCACAGAATCTTTGTTGGAGTTAGGCCTCTGTTGCACTTGCACATTTAAAGTTATCTTCCAATACGACTTTTCTTTCCTCTTTCCTTCTTTGTCCTCTGACTTTTCATTTTCTTCTTCATTTATTGCCTGCTCCTCTTCATTCTCATTCTGCATACGCGTCCCCTAGTCTCAATGCTACTAATCAATCATTGTCAAAGCTCTCTTCCTTCATTGTTATCACCTCATTTTATACCATACAGTTTACTTACAAAGTAGTTCTGTGGCAGATCCGGTAGTGAAACTTGTGTGCCCTTTTAAGACCCAGGCTAGTTTTCAACTGCAAACTCAGTGTTACCTCTTCCTTCTTTTCTTCTTCTGTTCTCCCACTTCAAAAGAAAGGCCCAAGCAAATATTACAGGTTTGTCCCTGCTCTTCTGCTTTCAGAGTTCTTTCTCTTCTTGTTTTTTTTGGGGGTTTTTTTGGGGTTTTTTTTTTGTGGNTTTTTTTTCTTCTTTTTCAGGTATTGGCAAAATCAGAAGGTGTTGCCAATGTAGCTCACTGTTAAAGACTGATAATCTCCAGGTTACATAGAGCCTTTATGATAAACAGCATGGCATCTCAGGGCAAAAGTAGCATTTTCCTCAGTATATTAGGAGCTGGGTGGTCTACAGCTCAAAGCTGGGTTAGGGGATACTTGGGATGAATTTTTTTCATAAATACTCACTGAGGGATTAGCTGGTATATAATAATAATAGGTAGGGCAGGAAGGGGTCTTCAGAGATCATCTCCTTGACTCAAGCCAAGATCAGTTTGTAATTAAACCACCTCTGGAAGATGTTTATCTTATTTGTTTTTAAGAGGCCCCAACAATGGGGACTCCACAAGTCCTTTAAAGATTCTGATGCTTAACTATTCTTTCTTTAGAAACCGGCCCTAGTATCTAATCTGACCCAGACTGAAATTTTAGCCCTTCACTCCCTATCCAGTGCTTCTGTCACTTCTTGTAGCAACCTTTTGCCTATTTGAAAACTGATATTACATTCCCTCTGATTACTCTTCTCCAGGCTACTTTTTACATCTTCCCTATGCAGAACTTCAAGGGTGTTTTCTGCTGTGTGTATGCGCTTGGCGGAGGGGGAAATCTGCTTTGCAACTACCATGGCTGATGTAAAATAAGGATGACAGCAAGGGATAAAGAAGATTAGGAAAAGTCCCTGTCTTTCAGTGGGTCTACATGTTTCCTGAAGTGCAGTGTTCACTATCAGACACATTCCTTTAACTGAGCTCTCCCCAGTACTAAACAAAGTCAACAGATGACTGCAAAGTAAGACTGTCATAATTTATTTTGTATTCATTTTCTGTTTTCTAACAATGCTGGCAATAAGGCTTATAATGACAGCTGAAATGTGGAGGTTCCATGCTGCCTGCAAAAAGGAATTCTGCATATGTGCTAACATAAAACTACTTTAAATCTGATACAGGCAATTTGTGAGTTGTTAGTGAGCATTGAAGCTCTTTCTGTTTGAAAGGCAGATAGAATTTTTCCAAGTACCCCCAAACAGATTGGAAAGTTTTCTCTGCAGAGAAAATACCTTTTAAAACTTCATCATGTTTTTCTGACAGTCACTCTGCATTCTGCTCTTTGACATCCTTTTCTCCTTCCATTAAGTGGCAATTTTAAAAGCATCCTTCCCAGGAAGTATTTCTTCAGCAAAACCCGGGACTATTAGTGGGCCACAGTTTCCTTGCCATGCAGCCCTGGGACTCATTCTGAACCACAGCTCTACTCAATTAAATTCTCTGTGACTTTATGATGTGACAGCTACATGGGAGAAATGGCAAAAGACAGGTCTGTCTTGTGAAATATGCCTTCCATGCTCAGCAGTGCAGGGTTTTTAGTATTTTATAGATGCTTTTTATATATGCATGCATGCAAACACATACATTTGTATGTGCACACTTGAAAGTGCATTGTTCAGTGAATTCTCCTCATTTTGCTGTGGGGCTAGCAGGAGAAAATGAATGCCATCCTATATTCAGGCTTCAGTCCATCATCAATATATGATATATATCATCAGTGTAATCTCTCCAGAAGGGAAATCCTCTGAACTCCCACATATCATGCCACGGGGAGCCAAGCTACAAGATCCCTTACTGGGAAACAAGTTGTAGCACATTGAGGAACTGGAGTGGTTGCACCTGCCTTGTGAAACAATAAGTCAGCTGCCGCTGTCTGAGCATAATGAGTTGTTCTGTCAAACTAAAAAGAAATTGAGAACATGAAGCAAAGAGTATATTTTAAAAGGTTTCCCTCTCCCCTCACATAATTTCTAGAGTGCCAACAGCTGCATGCTTCTTGAGAAGTGGGTGAGGCTAGAGATTTTTGTTGCCTATAGATACTTTTTTTGAATTGGTTTTGGTAACATCAAAAGTAAGTGGGACTTTCTAATGATAGGGGTGGAATGGGCAGAGCAGTCCATGCCTTGGGTAAATGTAAATGAGGCTTTTGGGGTAAGAGAGGGAGTGCTACCAAGGGTCTGTGGTTACTTGTGAGCAATGGCTGGTGGGAGAGCAGGAATGATCCCAGGGTCTCTCCCAGGACAGTCTCTGGTGCTCCAGGCAACACTCACAGGGAAGTGAAACTACCTACATTGCCACACACCACTCATGGACCGAGTGAATGCAAACACAAATTGAAGAGGACCTTGTAAAGAACACCTCTGTATGTAACAGGTAGTTTGTATCTGCAGAGCTGGAATTATCACCTGGAGCAATACAAATCTGTGGCAGAGATATTTATAATTTGTACTTGAAACACAGTCCTGATTCTTCTTACTTTGCATGCATCTCCAAGTGCTTCCTTATGTAGACTTACTCAACATTTACAAGTCAGGTGTGATTCAAGATCTGCATAGATCAGTAGTTTAATTTAAATTATCAGTAACTCTGACAAAGCAGCATTAGAGTCAGCAAGAAATTATAATGGCCCAGGCAATCTGTTTTCTTTTTAATCAATAAAACAACCCTAGACTTGGCCTACTAGCCTAGCTGAAAGAGTATATTGAAACACAAATGAATGTGTTATTTCACCTGCTGTAGGTTTTACTTATGACGATGCAGCAGCAGAGAGGATGCGTTGGACAGTAGAGGGCAATGTGACCTCAAAAATAAGCTTCAAACTGGGCTGTAATTGAACCTTTTTCTGAGCACAGCTGATCAGACACAGACAAATGCCCTATTCCAACAGAAAAAGAGCTCTGTTTGTGTCTTAGTAGCTCTAGAGACTAGAGAAATAATACCAAAAAGCAAGGAGGGGTTGGACAGTGTAAAGACATGATCACTACATATTTCCACAGGAACAAATTAAAAAAAGGGATGAATTCCATCGAGATGCTTGACACTCTGGCACATCTTAACGTTTTCTGAACACAGTCTTTAAAGCGTGAGTTGGGTGCTATTCTCAAAAAAGTTTAAGAATGTATAATGAAGTATTTAGGATCATGCTCTGAGACAGATTGTCGAAAATGTGAGGAAGGAGACGAGAAGATGCAACCACTATTTTTAGACACCAACAGGGACTCCAAGTACCATTTTCAAAACTTTTCTGTGTAAAATTTGTATCACATTTTTTGTTTTGTATGGGTATAGATTAAAGGGTCTGTAGCCTCAGTATCTTTTTTTCCCTCTCCTCTTTATAAGGTATCTAGCAAGAAGACCAGATTTACCAAGAAAGGATGCCCTGCAGCCCTCAAAGTGACTGTGTTAGTAACCTCAGTTTGTCATAAAGAATTCACCCTTTCTCAGTCATATATAGAATGAGGAATATATAGAATAGGAAGCGAACAGCACTCCCAAGCCATGACTTTGTTTGTCATTTAAGGGGTGTTTGATGTGCAGGATTATCTTGGCTTCAGTCTTGTCTGCCATGTTGCTCAGTTTGCCAGAGGAACTTTCTATTACTGCCTTAATGTGGCTCTTTACCTCCAGTAACCGGGGCACCAAAGCACATTCTGGAATCCCCACTGAAATGAAAATCAGGTTAAGCAAAGTGTGAAACAGAAATAAACTTGCTAACATCTGAACAGGCAAGCTTAGACCCTGCTGCTGTTTCTAATACAGCTTTTTGTATTTCACAGTGGTCCACAAGCTTCTTTTGCCAAAACAGATTTGCCAGTAAATCTCCACCGATATACTGACTGATATACGGACTTCAGTATGGCAACATATTTCAAGAACCCCACCGTTTCTCACATCTGGCTGCTCTACTGGTTGTTCACTGAAAAGCTATTCTGTGAGCACTTCCAGATCATTGTTTTTCTCCTAAGTCCATTGCTGGCCTTCCTGTATTTCCACCATAAGTGCTGTCTATATTCTCAATCTCACACAGGGAGCATCTGCCACGAAATATAGTAGTAGCTCAGCCCATGTTCATATGGTCCTGTTCTGCTGTTATCACTTAGCTTCTGCTTGTCGCTGCAAGCTGTTTCCTCCGTGTTCTCTGGCGCATCTTTTGGCAGCTGCTACTTAAAAACACAGCAGATAAACACCAACTCCATAAAAAATTAAGTAAAACCACCGTGGCTAGTAAATCAGGTTAGGGGAAGCCGGATCCATCACTTCTACTTGTAAATATTGAGTTCTGAAGTCCTCAAATAACTTACTCTCTAATTTGCTCCTCCAAATAGAAGCATAATGAGATGCAGTTGCTGTGGCTGTGAATCATGGCATCTATGCCAAATTAGCATGACTACTCACAGTGGCCAAATGCCACACAATGAGAATGTGGCGTGTACAGCAAGAGATCTTAATTTTGAAATCTGTAAGGAGATTATGTCATGCAGGGGAGTTAAAAGTCCTCAGAACCGTGAAGAATTACAGAAACATTCCAGGCCTCAGTTGGGAGGAGATGATCGCACTCCATGCCTTAGGAAGGGGCATTGCCAAATCTCCCCAGTCAGCTGGTCAACAGGGCAAATGAATGCCTGTGCTGTTTTCATTGTTCTGTTTGCAGCAAGGAAAGAAGGGTAACTGGAAATATATTAGAACTACCTAAAAGATTCTCAGTGTAGCCTAAATTTCTTTCCTGAAGTCATAGTATTTAGCGATCCTTTTTTAAAAAAAACCTATTCTTTTTTTCAGAGCTGCAGGGAAGCACTTAAGGTAGCACGAATATACGGTACTGGAAAATGAAAGCAAAGAAAGAAGAACTCTGGTGGAGACTAATGAGGTTTTCTGAGTCACTAATGTTCTTCAGTGTTATTTTGACAGCAGGAAGTTTGATACTTATAATCAACATTATAAAAACAAAGAAAGTAATTTCTGTGTCAAAGATAGAAGGGCTTTCAGGACCTCTTATCCAAAATATGTGATTTTTTGTCTTTTGTTGCTGTTGTTGCCAGGGTAGGCAAGCTAGGTAAATTTTCTTATTTGTTTCTAGTAGAAACAAGGTTCTACTTGTATGAGCAGTTAGTCATAGAGACACAGATAATCCAGTCCTATTTTTTTATATATATTAAAATTAAAATGCAATTGCAACTTTAAAAGTGAGAGAAGATACATAGGAGCGGACATGTGCAAGTAGAGATCAGATCACTAACCTACCAGGAGCATACTTTCCCCCCCTCAGAATATAGGTAATATATGTTTAAAGGGGTTAGCTCAAGGGGGAATATTTGTATCCTGCAGAAAGTGAACTGGTCCCACAAAGCTGTTAAATAGGACAGGGTATAGACTATAACAGTTTGCCACTGCATTCTGCTGGTTTTGTTTTTCCCTTGCAAATTCCTCCATGTACAAATTCCAATGACAATCCTGCATCTTTACTTCTGCCTTACAAGACTCCTTTGTCTTCTGCACTTATATTCAGCCTGGTTGTCACAAGAAGAGGTCCCAACTATTTCTGTTTTCATAAAGGCCTTTCTGTAAGTAAGAATTTATCTGCTCTGTGACTGAAGCTCAAGTAGTATAAATAATGAGTTAAGTCAGATATGGCCATATGGCGTGGAACTCAAAACACTCTTATGTCCCCGTTAGTTACCTGAGGCCCTGAGCTCCACATCGCTGCAGCCCTCTTGCTGTCAGCACTCAAAATGGCTCATTTAATGCTAGGTTGAGTACATCTAACCATGCAGCAGTCACACAACAGTTTTCTGAAGAGACATACTTTCTAGAACATGCCTTCGTTTCATGCTAACCTTGGATTAAATGAACCAAGGAAAAGGAGTCTGAAGTTCCCTAACTTGCTACAATGCAGTCCTGCTATTATTAAGTCTGCTGCTGAACGTGTGAAAGTGTGGGGGATCAACAGAAACTTCACAGAAGCAAAGCCCTGTGGTAGGTGGAAACGGCAGCCTTGTCACAAAATCTGCAGAATATGCTCTGAGGCAGTGCCACTGGAACAAAGCAGAGCAGTACAAGAAACATCATTACAGACTGAAAGAAAGGAATCTCTACTGGCACCCTTTTTCAGATCACCTTGAAAGTGACTGAAGAGAGAAGGGTATTTGGTAATAAACTAGAAAGTGAAGGTCTGACTTGAGGTAAGAGAGGAAGAGAGAACTGGTGTAATGAAACAATACAGAAGATGAGTGGGGGAGAGGAAAGCAAGCTCTGGACTGTTTGATAAAGAGGTGTGCCCGTCCAGCGTCCTGAGGAATAACTACTGTTACAGAATATATAGGAACTGCCAAGGCAAATGTGCTTCACTAGCAGCGGCTTATATACCTGAGGACTGTGAATTATTTCCACTGACAGTGTGTCACAACCACTATCCAGCTGAGATTGCTGATATCTGTCAGAGTGATTTGGAAATACGAAGAGACAGTCCGGTGATCATAGAAAACATGTGACCAAAGAGATAGAGAAGACCTAGCAGAAACAGAAATATCGTGTTCCAGAATGTGCCTTGTCCTGGGACAGCAGAAAATTGTGGAACAACTTCTTACGGATTTTGCTTTCCCTGGACAAAAGAAGTTAGGACAATCTGATTCAGATGATGTCTCTCCTATGTACTTACATATGTCCTTCAGCACCCTTAAGAGTTTAGAAAAATAAAATTTATTTTCAGAGATGTATTTCTTTCCTTTCCCTCCTTTTTTTGTTAGAAATATATGGGCTGATTTATTGGAATCATTCCTTTTGCTGTGATGTGCAGGATTAGTAATGAGCTACACCATCTGAAATGTGATGCTGGATAACAAACATAGCACTTCTCAAAAAAATATGCAACTCTTGTGATGATATAAACCAAAGCTTTATTTCTTACAACTTGTATCTTAGAGATTGAAACAAATGTCATTGTATTTTCAGATGGGTACTCTACTGCAGCTCTTCTGAAGTAGCATTGAAAGTTTCTTACAGCAATTCATGGTTGCTGAATATGGGCACCTTCACATTTATGAATGTTACGTTCCATTTTTGCACACTTACAGTAACTTTTAAAATCTTCAGAATTGTTTAGTAGTATGTGCCTTTGTAACCAGGTTCTGTGGGTGGTACCTGTGCAAATAAATTGCCTGAAGAGTTTTATTAAGAGAAAACAGCCTGAAAGTAATTGATCTGCTGCAGGCTGGAGCAGGCTCAGTTAATCTCAACAGCTGAGCCATCCCACAGCAATTTTATGAAACTTAATAATGTCAACCCTTCAAGTTTCTAAGTGTTCCATGACTCTATTGATTTTGGCAAAAATGGAAATACAGGTTACAGGAGTTAAAAATCAGCAGAACGTATCATATTGCTCTTTTTCTCTGCTGGTTACATACAAAACTCTATCTGGAGCCTGTACCCTTCAATCACTCAGACAGCAACAATAGACTCCTTTGGTTACTGAATTTATAACAAGGCTACTCAATTAAAATCAAACACAAAAAAGAGCAGATTGTGGGACTTTTTCTCCTGAAAATCAGGTGGGGAAAAGAGTATATAGTCTTCAAACACTTGAAGGGTGTTCCTCCTATGCCTTCACTTATATTTAGTATGTAATAGGCACAGATAAATGTTTCTTGCAATATAAAACTGCCACACATAATTCATGTTGGAAGAAGAGCCTGGGTACTCAGGAGACTGACTGTCTTACATGAAAAATTGTACTTCTTCCTTGCTTGCTTTATTGAGATCAGTGTAATACATGTCCTTTGCAGTTATCCCCCCAAAACAGCCAGTGGTAGAAGGGTGCTTCTCCCCTAGCAAGGAAAGAAATATGGGGCAAAGAGAACTTGTGGACACACAGGATTTCTGTCAGTCCCACAGGCTGACAGGTTTGTTTAGCACCAGTTTGCATCTTTACACCCTTATTGAGGAGTAAGCAGTCTTACTACTACCACAAAGACAGCAAAAGCCATCCTGTTCTTACACTTCCCTTGCCTCAGTTAATGAATCTGAACAAAAATTACTTTCCTATGCTTACAATTTGCCAGTTATATATCTGTTAAACAATTCTTTTAATGCTTAGTCCAGTATTTGCCACAGACTCAAACCTTGTGTTTCACAGGATAGGATTCATAAAAATAATTAGCAAAAGGAGATGGAGAGGTTGTAAACGTTATAGAATAACAGAACATTAAAGAGGTTGTAAACATTATAGAAGGAACCTACATATACTATGTCGGAGGAAAAAAGTGGGAAGGCTAGGAAAAGTAAACAGAGTTGAATGGAAAATTCAAACATAGAAAACTTTGGAGCAGAAACATAAAATCAAGAGTGCAGAGGGATAAAGAAAAGCTTGAACAGCAACGAGGAGCACCTGGGAGGCATGGAACTGGTACAGGTAAGAAAGACAAAAATAAGAAGAGGTCAGGTAGGAAGGAGCAAAATGTATCTGTTTGGAGAAGCCACAGTTACTGACGAATTTATATTCCGCTATAGTTAATCAACACTATCAAAGAGTGGTATTTAAATCAATATATTCCTATCGGACCCACTGCCTGAGTGCTGCTCTATGCTGAGGAGGGAGAGCACAAGGAGGAACAGTGGCTTTGCTGTAGCTGGGTCTTGTTCCACAGTTGTGCTGTACATTACAGCAGGATCTTCAGGGATTGTGACTGGGAGCTCTTCGAGATAATTGCTCTGGAAAAGTCATTAAACACCTCGCGTCTCAAGGGTCCACCTTTCATAGAGTGTATGTACGACGGGGCCTTTTAACCTCTGAACCCAAAGCAAGGGTTTGGCTGGACCTGCAGGGTGCTCATGGGCAAAGAGACAGCATTGCAAAGGCAGACCCACAATAAAACTCCAGAACAAGGATCAGAAAGAAGAGGGGTGTTTTCTGTGGTGCGGAAGCCCTATAGGACAGAGCAACAACACAGACAAGTTACCTTCTAGAAGTTAAAATTTTGGGAATTTGGGCGGAGGGAGGGGTGCCGGGCACTTCTGGGGCGGACTCAGATTAAGCAGCCGATGCTACAAAGCTGAACGGCCCGGGAACGGCAAAGGCAACTGAGCGAAACACCAAGAGGTGTCGGAGGATGAGGCCGCGGAGGGCACGGCAGGCCTGCCCGCATGGGGACCGGCGGGAGAACCGCGGCCGTCCCTCAGAACAGAGGGAAGGAACGAGCGGGAAGAGCCCCGCTCTCGCCTCTTCCCGCCTCTTCCCGCCTCCTCCTTCTCCTCCTCCTCCTCCTCCCTGCCGGGCCCCGGGGCGGCGCGTCCGTGAGCGGCGGGGCGGGGCGGAGCGGTTCCCGCGGCCCCCGCTCCGCCCCGCCCCGCCGGCAGCACCGCCCCCGCCCCCACGTGTCCAGCCGGGCGGAGCGGGCGGCGGCGGCGGCGGAGCGCGGACCGGCCGCCCCCTCGCCCCGTTACTACGAGCCCGCCGGCTGCGGCTCCGCCCCGTGGCCTCCGGGCCCTGCCAGGGGGTGGGGGAAGCTCCTCGCTGAGCACCGCCCCCCTCGGCTCGGCTCCCCTCCCCTCCGGCGCGGCGCCCCGGCCCCGGCGGGGACTATGCGGAGATGGTCGTCCCGAGCCGAGGCAGGAACAAAGAGTCGCCGCCGCTTAAGCCCGGGCAGCAGCAGCAGCAGCAGCAGTCGCCGGGCGCCAGCCCCAGCCGCGGCCGCCGGCCGCACTCGCCCGGCAGGCAGGTCTCCGGCGGGGCCCGCGCCATGCGGAAGGCAGGCGGCGGCCGGCGGGGAGCCAGGGGCGACCCCCGGGGACCCTACCGGGAGGGGCCCGCGGCGGACGGGGAGCGGGACGTGCTGGGCCGCGGCCCCCTGAGTCTCCTGCGTGTCTGCGGAGACCGGCTCCGAGGTGAGGTTCCTGCCCCGAACCCTGCGCCCTCCCCGCTCACTCTGCCCCCGCTGGGATGGGAGCCAGCCCTTCCGCCCGGGGGAAGGGCGGTGGGGCTGAGCGCCGCTTCCCGTCCCTCTTTCCGGCAAGTGGCGGTACCCTTGCCCCGTGGCACGGGGTAGCTGTTGCCGGGGAGCGCCGGGACGTCTTTCCTCGGGAAGCGGCGGTCGGGATCCGGCGGGCGGGAAGGTCCCTCCGCGGGAGGGAAGGAGGAAGGGAAGCGGCGGGCGGTGTCTGGCACTGCCCGGGGCAGCGGCGGCGGGGTCGCGCTCCCGCTCTGCCCGGGCCCGTGCTCCAGCCTGTCAGCGCGGGGACGGTAAAGAGAGAGAAAAGCTGACAAAACCCACACGGGGATCGGCGAGAAACGGGGGCGAGGGAAAGGGAAAGGGCTTTTTACCACTTCAGCATCCTTTGGGGGAGAAGTGGGGAAACGTGCTGTTTGTGTATCTAACTCTTGTTAAAACAGTCTGTCTGGTGGTGTTGACTATCGCAGCTTGCGCTGCTGGCATGACCAGCTTATTTCTGCTGGAAAGCATGGAGGGTTGTGTAGTCTTTAAAAGTCTGACTTTCTGCTTGAGCAAATTTGCCAGTAACATAGCTATGTAGAAATTCCCTTTTGACAAGTAAATTCTGTGAAAGTTTCAAAAATTAAAAACCTGGTGATTATATAGTCACCTTAGTAGCAGTCTATCTGTGATGTGTAAAGCTTTTGTGTGCAATTATGAACTTGCTGTATGAAGTTTCTTTCAGTATTTTTGAGGTCTAGTCACGATTTTACATAAAACTAATGCTGCAGAGTTCAGATTTCTTTTATAGATGCTGTGCTTAAGTGATGCTTAAGGTGCTTGTGTTCTTTTGGCAGTATTTGTTGTCGACAGAAAGGCCTTCATCACAAAAGCTGATAGCAAGATATGGCTCACGTTCCTTCTGGGTAAGTAGAAGGAATACGTCAAGGGGGATGGGGAAATACTGATCTTTTTACCTTTCTTTCTCTGGAACAGTAACTTGAGTCAAAATGTATTTGAAAATACAACTTGGAAAAAGAGAAAAAAACATAACTGATGTTGAAAAGGGACAGGAAATAACTTCCTACATGGTAACTTTTGTAGAGCTGTTAGTGTAGCAGTTGATGTGTTATCACAATATTTATAGGAAAACAAAACTTCTGGACATTTATGATTTTCTCCTATCCAGTCATTCATTACTAGGGGAAAAAAATAAAAATGCAGCAACTCTTAGTAATGTAATCACAACACCTTGTTTGGGAAGAATTCTGGGTGGAAGTACATACAGATGTAGAGGGATGTAAATTCAGATGTTATTATCTTTGGGAATATTTTTGGGTAAATAATGAAATGGCTAATGACCAAGGTCTTGAAAAAAACACCTGAAGTATTTGCAAAGAGATGCATTCCTGAAGTTAACAAATGTTAAATAATAGCGTATTTGTCAGATGCACCATTAAATATACCCTGAAAGGTATTTCAGTAAAGACTGTCAGAGTATTCCAAAGATGCTGGTACTGTTAATCACATCACCAACAATCCTGGTTGCCGGAGGGAGTTTCTTTAGTTTGATGAATTGCATTGCAAAGTAGTGGCAGGGAAACAGCCCTTAGCTTACAAACTAATTAATGAATAAAGTGTTCCTGAATTGCTTTACTTAGGTCTATTTATTCAGCATTTCCTAGACTTGTAGTTACGTAAATGACATAGAAATGCTAAAATGATGGTCAGAATTGAAAAATGCTTTCCTCTGATTGAAATTTGAGAGAAGATTAGGGCAGGAGCTTTATAATTTCTGGAATTTCAATTTGTCCGTGAAACCCAGATAACCTATTAAATATTTCAGGAAGGTTTTTTTCAATTGGAGTAAAACCTTAATAGCAAAGTATGTGCTAGCATGCAGTATTTGCAGTAGCAAAGAATGTACATACACTAAATATGAAACAGTGAGTTTTGATTAAGTTTAGTGGAATTTGAATTTTTGTTGGTCCTTTGCTTAAGATTTAAGGCCCATATTTTAAAAACAGAGGCTCCCACAGCTGGAGCTAGTTTAATTATAGAGTGAATTTTTTTCTCTTACGAATTATCTGTAATTTATGTGCAGCAGTAATGTTGTCAGACTTTCAAGGATGTTCTTATACAATACTTCACCCTATTATGTTGGTTGGGTTTTTTTTTTCATAATGACCATTGACTTGAGGCCTTATTCCTGAAGACATCCTTATTATATTGCACAGAATCTCAAAATGTAACTACTTGACTAAGCTGCAGAAGTAGTCAATGCTTGCAGGTTTCTCATTGTTTCCAATTCTGCTGTATTTCTACCTGGTCCCTTTGTGGATATCTGCAAAATATGAATCAGTTTTTTGTACCCTTCACATCCTGTTGCATTATAGTGTCTCAGCATTTGTTGTTCTCTTGGTAAATAAAGCCAATGAATGGCTGTGTTCTTCAGTATTTAACTTCCAGCATTAGAATCCTTTTTATATGCCATTCGTATTGCTTTTCTTGGAATAACACACAGGCAAAAATAGGAAATCTATCAGATTTTACATAATAGCCCTAGTCTGCAAAAATCTTATCATATGCTTTGCTTTTAGGGCTTCTTAGGCTGGGTGAGAAAATGGCATCTCTAAGTTCAAGTACATAGTAGCTGTGTAAGTGCCTATAGCATTAGGGCTATAGTATTTCTGTCCCCTCCTTCATTCCCTCTCCAGTCAGGACATTAATGAGATCAAAGGGTGGTAATTTAACAGAGCTGAGCTGTATGTTTTCCATCCGAAACTGGCTTAATGCAGTCTGTTGAAAAATGCTGATTTGGACTTAGAGTGGAAGTCTATGAATTAAGCCCATTGTCTCTTGAAGTATGGGTAATTAACATTAATTTCTGTGTGATTATGAAAGGTCTTCACTATGTACTTATAATAGAACGATACTGTAAAAATGTATATGAAATTCTGCAAAATAACTGTGAATATATTTACACTTACTGCATTGACTTTCAACAAAACATTTACTGTAGGGAAGAATCAGATTTAAAGACTTTGTTCCTATATGAAATAAGTGGTATGTCTGGATGTGAAATGTAATTTCCATAATAATAGATAATTTATTTGCATCAATAAATATAGTGCATATTTGCCATATTTGGAACCACATGAATTTGAGTTAATGAGCAGTCCTGGTAACTAATATGCATTGGACTTTACTGTATATTCTTACCTAACCTGGTCTGTCTTAAAATTGTTATTTTTTTATAGCTGGTGTGTATGTATATATGAATGTATTTCAGCATCTAATCTCACTGGGAATCTTGGGAATGTTGCTGAGAAATGAAATACTGCCTTGTGCACATGTGTAACTCTTACTCAATAAGCAATAACTAAGAAAAGTCTGTTTCTTTCCATGCAATTGCTGTAAAACATGCTTTTTGTATGGAATACAGTTTGCTGCATTGCTGGTAGAGCTAATGTGCTTACCTGGAATTCCACATCATATCAATACTTGCTCTTCTGAAAAAGACATCTGCAGCTTTCCATGAGAACTAATGTAAATGTCCTTAGTATAAAAATAACCCCTGCAGCTCCTGAACCTTTCCTAAAACATTGAGTTCTGCTTACACCAAGCAATTTTGGTGATTTTTTCCTAGAAACTATATAAACAGGTGAAGTTTTAAGTGAAAGATTGAGGTCTTCATTTTCTAACTGGAACCCAGGCTTGTCTTTGAAAAACCTACTTCAGTGATGGAAGTGGAGCTGTAAAACTCTGAGGGAAGTTTCAGTGTGGTATAGCATCACCTCACCTGCTGTGCGAAGTGTTTAGCGTGAGATCAGTGTTGAACTGCACCAGCAGCTAGTTTAGAATTTTTTTTTTTAGGTAATTTTTTTTGTGTTTTTCTTTCTGTTTCGTGGTGGCAGTTCGGTTTGTTTTGTTTTGCTTTTGGGTTTTTTAAATTTTATTTTTATTTTTTGTCTTACCCAGCTTCACCTTGGATCTCTGCACATACAAAACTTAAATTTAAAAATTAGGTCATAATGCAGCACACTACAGTTGGGAACCTTGTTGTGACCATGATAACAAGTACTGTCAACAGCAGCTGCACTTCCAGGCTCTGTGTTGGAGGAAAATGTATATACATATATGGCAGATGTATATTAGATATATATACTAGGGCATGAAGTGTACATTAAGTCCACTCCCATTCCACATAAATTTAGTGGGTTTGCAAAGGTGTTTTTCTTTCTCTTATTCCTCCTGCTTTCCAGAAACAGACAACCCTAGTCTTGTAGCATGCAGCCTGAACAAATGTATGTTCACTAACTCTCAGATGGTATTCTGCATCAGCATGCAAGCATTGGTGTGTGCTTTGCCAATGTCCAAACAATGTGACTCATTCCACATCTTCAGAGAGGCAGCCGCAGTGTCTGGGTGCCAGAAGGAGGGAAGGTGTGTGCCAGTCAGCACCCTGGAGAGGGACTCGGTGCTCAGCACCTTTCTGGCCCTAGGTGGGTCTAAGCAGGGAGTGTGATTTTCATCTCCACTTTCTCCCTGCTCCATTCAGCCTGTGTGAATAAGAGGGCTCTTCATTAGCCATAAAGATTTTCATGGATTACAGACAGCTAGTCTGCCAGATCCTTGTGTGGCAGAAAGCCCAGAGGGCAACTGAGACACCTTCAGTCTAGGAGGAGCACTGTGGTCCCTCTACATGCCTTCCCATTATCCCATGCTCATGCAGACTTTGCTTCTGTGGTAAGCTGCATATGTTGTCAGCGCTGCTCAGGCAAAATGGAGTGGTCTCTGCTCTCTCTGGATCTTGTCACATCCAAGACCTAGACTGTTAACCCACTGCTTTATCAGCATTTGTCTCTTCCCTGTGTCCCTCAGATTACCTCCCTTGTTTGTACCTACATGGCAGCAGTGCAGATAGTCTTCAAATGGACAAATGGAACTTTATTCAGAGTATGTTATTTTTTAGCAATTACAGTCTCAATTAGATTTGTGTTGCTTGTCACGGTCCATTTGGATTTCTCCTATTTACAGCACAGTGTGCTCTGTAAATTAAAATTTATTTTATGAGTCCATTAGGAAAGGAAACAAACAAACATGACAAGCAAGGGCCAGTCCACATTGTACAGGCTAGTCTAACACAGAAATTCACTAAATCATCATTTGAGACATGAGGTTTTGAACTCCAGTTCTCTAGTTTATAGCTCAGCTTGAAACTTCTAAGTTGTGCACCTCTCAGCAAAATAATTACCTAGAGGATGGTGGGAGTGTTCTTGCTTCCTTTTTCATCATGATGCTGTATCATACCAAGAAGCAAGAAAGCCTCAGGAGTCCAGCTGCTGCGCACTCTGCTTCAGAAATCTTTCGGCTAAGCTGATGTGTTTTCACCTTAAAGCTTGAAAGTTTGGTCTGTAACGTTTCCATGAGTTAGCAGATTCTGAACAGGCTGCGAGACAATCAATACACCAGGAGGTGCAGGAGATGGCTGCAGGAGACAGCAGGCTGCAGGTGATAATGGCTGCAGAGTGACCTTTAGCCCTTTCAGGCCACCTGGTCCTGCCCGTTGGTTGCCCTTGCTTTGACCTAACAGTGCTGCTCATAGTGTGCTTCAGGCCTTAGCACGAGTTAGTGAAAATCTGAGCAAGAGTTGAGTCAACAGTCACAGTAGGCATCATAAAAATTAAAAAAATATTTACGCTTATTGGAAAAAATGCTTGTAATTCAGTTTTGTTGTTGATAACTGTTGATAAATGTGCATTAGACGCTGGTGGGTCAGCTTGAGTGATGCAGGATATAGGTGGAAATGTTGTCTAGTGCTGAATACCACAGAAAATTTTCAAAGAGCTGGCTGTGGAGGTTAATTCAGATGTTCCTATTCTTCTGTTTGCTGGGGTCTTGAGTACCTTCTGTGCATCTCTGAAGTAGTACTGCTATTACTGCAATGAACGTGATTTCATGTTCAGTTATTCAAATATTTGAGTAACTTCACACCTTTTGTTTCCTTTACAGCTGTTTTTGCAGGAGTCCTACATTGGTAAGGTTAAATTTATTGCTTCCAAGTAATATGGTATTTTAAAATAATAAAAATATAATTTTTAGTTATTTTTAGAGAAGATATTGGGATAATTTATATTTAGAACTTCCCTCTCAAGACTAAATTATCTTTGAGCTGAAAAATTATGTTCTTGTGAAGCTGACATGAAAGGTTTCTTAAGCCTGTTCAGAGAAGAGTGAACCTGCTTTTCAGGCAAAAAATAGCTGCTTAATCATTAAGCGTCTGCTCTTCAATTAAAATATGTTACAATTTTATATATAATATATAGTGTTATAGTATTACTAATGCTGTAATAGAATTTAATAAATACTCTGTGTTCATACTTTTTCAGTTTAAAATTATGTGCATAGATGAGAATATTGCTATATGAGTAAATTACAGTAGCAGTTTGTAAGTAAACTTTGGGTATTCCTTGTTTGTTCTTTGGTATCTATGGCTTAGCACATATTCTAAACCTCTTTATTCCATTTTAATTGTTATTGTTTTTTTGGCAGGTGTCACATAACAACTCTCTTTGAAAACGACCGTCATTTTTCTCACCTGTCAACACTAGAAAGAGAAATGGCTTTTCGCACGGAAATGGTTAGATTATGTTTCAGTGTTTGGAAAACTTCTGTCTGTAATCTGATCACGGGCTTTCCAGAACTTCTTAATGCACTCTGCATAAGTATACATATTGATCTCTTACAACTACTGTGCGTTACACTTTTATGTGCAGGGTGTTTGTGTGACTTGCAGCTGATCCCTATGAATGTATCACTTCACAGTTCACTTAAAATATAATCCAAAAGTATGGCTCTGGAGGACCCAAAATACAAAACTGCAGTACCTTATACCCTGCTTTCAGTTATAGTCTTCTTATGCAGCCATTTTTTTCAATTAATATATGTTGGCTTGTATTTATACACACACCCCCCTTTTGTCTGCTCTTATTTTGAGAACTGTGAAACACTATGTAATGCACAGTTGCCAGCCCAAATGAGAGATTTCCAGGTATGCTGTGAAACAGAGTGGAAGGAAACCCCACATTGCTTGTTTCTGTGGCAGTAGTAGAAGAGATTTGAAAAGCTGGATAGTCATCTTCAATAAGCCTGTCCTGTTTGTTACGTTACAAAATTTGTTTAAAAATGAAGCTTGTATGTAGTGGCTCCTGAAGCAGAAGTGACATCTTTAATTGTAAATAATAAATCTGTTCTCCTGCAGGGTCTTTATTATTCCTACTTCAAGATCATTATTGAGGCACCATCATTTTGGAGTGGAGTATGTGCAATTATGAATGACAAACTAACTGAATATCCTTTAGTGATTAACACCTTACAGAGGTTCAATCTTTACCCAGAGGTGAGCTATGTTTTAAATATAATACCTTCTGCAAATCTTTGGTTGTTTTTAGCTTTGACTGCAAGTTTATAAGAAAAGTTACTCTGGAAAATGTGGTTGTAGAGAAACAGTGACTAAGAAAGTGTTGCTTAAATACTGTAGTTCAGTTCTAGATTTCAAATGAGAAAGTTGCTTCATACATTGTGATCAATTTTCAAACTTCAAGTATTTTCAGTCAACTATGAAAGGTTCCTAGATCGTAGTATTTTGTGCCCAAAAGTTGCAGACCAATTCTGTACTTCCTGCCTTTTTTTGTTCTTCTCCCTGAAAGCAAGTAGGTTGCTGACATTTATGTACTTCAGGAAATAAGATGTATGAAATAATGTAGTATGTGACAACAATGACTGTAGTGATACAGGCTGCAAGAGGTTATTTTGTTTTCCATTTTGTGTGGGACACACAAAACTGACAGAACTAAGCGCATCACAGTTCCCAGTGGCCATGAAATCCCTGAGTGGTAATAGTTTACTTAGATGTTGTGGAGGACTGACTGCTGTTGTTTTGTACATATTTAATGTTGGACTTGTTACCTGGTTAGATAATATTCCTACTCTGCTTTATTGCCAGTAAAAAGAACAAGTGTTCTAAGTACAAGAAATGTTGAGGCTTCTGTCTCTTAAGATTTTGCCAGTGTGTCTCAAACATTTTGCAAAGGGAAGATTCCTTTGGTTAATGTATGTTTCTGTAATTTCATGTGTCAGCAGCAGTTTATTTTTTTAAGAACCAGCTAATAGTGGCTGTGATTGTTGGCTACTAGCTTTTATACTCATTGCCCTGCTCTGTTGGAGCAGAGCTGTCTTCAAGAACTCTATGTGTAAGAGTTCCTGGTGTGCATGTATTTGTACAAGTTGCACGTAGTGGTTTCATTTGCTTTTTAAGTCCTTGCTGTGGAAGAACTAAATGCTATATAGAGGAGCACTTTTTGCTGCCCTCTCATTGTTTAGGGTTTGCTTGGAATTTTTTTTCTAACTTCAGAGGGATTGCAATTCAGTTCTAGAAATGTCCCATTGTAAACATCATTTGAATACTAAAGAGTTATTTCTTTTAGCTGACAAAGATTTATTGACTTCAGCTATAGCCTGACTTTCAAAAATCAAAGATTACTGGTCAAATGAACTTGTTCTTAAAGACTCATCAGTATCATCCTGAAAGGTGATTAAGCAAATTAGATGATTAAATCAAAACAAGAACAATCAGATATAGTGGCTGACATTCTGTAAGAACACTAGGTTGATTACAGTACAAAGTGTGTAGGTTTGTCTGTTCATTCCATTTTCTAGGATTATACTGGCTCGCAGAAATTGGTGATAAGGTATTAATTCATTCATCTTTTCTGCGCCTGTGTGAGCATGCAAAGCAGACAGTCTCCTCTGTCCTTTCAGTCATTTACTGCTTAATGTCTAGCCTTGCTGTAAATAGTGCTTTGGGGGTTTTTTTAAGTGTATTTCTTGAGTACTCCTGTTTCCACATAACTGTATTTATAAAACTGTCAACGGGTGCAACTTGACATCTGAAATACCTTGTCCAAATTCATAGAATACTCTTATGATTATAATGGGGCTGGGTGGTGAGAAGATTCTTGTGGATTTATTTGTTGGCAGTAAAATTTTTCCTTCAGATGCTCAGCATCCAGTCATGCTTTCTGAAAGTGTTTCATTGCCTGTTTGATATTTTGGGATCTTTCCAGCTCTTTCAGCCCATTAGTAGCAATAAGGCTGAATTCTAATAAAATGTTTGTTTGTTTAGTGGATATTAAAATTAAATTCATCAAAACCAATCTGGAAATCCCATTGCTAAATAGGATGTTAAATTAATTAAGAAAAGTAAAACAATTCACTTGCATGTACAGCCAGTACAAGCCTTTAAAACTTCAAAAAAAGGAAAATAAACTGAGTCTGTAGCAATCAATACATCTTTTATGTGAATTACACATATAAGCAATAAAAAAAACTATTGAACACAACAAGGTAGTTTTTGTAGCTGTACATTGTTATAATCCAAATAAAGTTGATTTTCCAAGTATTTGCTCCATAGTCAGGTTGTTCTAGTAATTGTGGTGTGTTCATTTCTGATGAAAAGTGGCAGAGACATAATGCATTAGTTTCTGTGGTGGAGAGATAATGTGTTAACTTTGCTCTCTGGATGTTCATTGTTATGGAACAGTTGATATTTTTGTGCGTGGTGGTGATAATGAAAATGTGAGTCGAAAGGAGGAGTGTGTCACAAAGATCCATGTAGTTGGCTTTAAAGTGCACACTCAAAGGCAACTAGTGAAAGGGCTTGAATTTTCTACGTTTTCTTTTACAGCAAAGGACTGGCCTGATCCACAGGGCTCTCCTGGGTCTGAAAGCTAGGCTTTTGTTTTCCAGGTTCTGTGTTTACTGCCTTATCAGATACACAACAGTAGAAATTCCAGAAACATCACTGTGCTCCAACTGACCTGGCAATTTTGTGCTGCTTTCTGATTTGTTTCCATGTTTATGCCCATGTTAACTGTTTCATGTAAAGTAGCTTCTGGCAAAAAATGGGGTTTTTTGCATGAAGTACCTAGCCTGATGCCTTTTTATGGAGAATTCATATGTAAAATCTGCAGCAGACACAGACACTTGTGGCATAAACGGGTTAAATGGTTAAGTTGCTAAATTAATAATTGGAGATTTTTTTTGATTTTTTTTTTTTTT
>VZDJ01000782.1:5403943-5493028 GCA_008694505.1 Cyanoderma ruficeps
TTTTTTTGGATGCAACATGGGATATGCCATACAGATGTCCTAACAAAGCACATTCAGGTGATAAGAAGAAAGACACTGATTTGGTTCTCCAGGCCTACTGATGTCTGTCTGGAGATGGGGCAGGTGCCTGGTTCATGTATGCACAACTGCACTGCCAGAAGCACCAGGGCACAGATGTTTAGAAAGCTTCCAGGAATTCAGGATTGTACTTCGTAAGGCACAAGGTTGAGGCACGGAGTCTTGGTCTAGGGAGATGTAGTCATATTTTAAATATACAGGATTTGCATTGGGAGGGTGTGAAGGCCACAGATTAAGTAAGCCATGATGATTGGAGCCTTGGTATTAAAAATTAATGAATTTTAAAATCCCAGAACAGCTGAGGTTGGAGGGGCTGTCTGAAGGTTGACTAGTCTCAACACTGCTCAGACCAGGGTGAAGTAGAGCAGGTTGCTCAGGGTCATCTCCAGTTTCAGTTTGAATATACTCCACCTCTGTGCAGGTTGTTCCAGTGTTTGACCACTCCCAAATTAAAAAAGATTTTTTGCTATGTATAAGTGGAATTTCCTGTATTTGAATTTGTGCTCATTGTGTCTTTTCTTATCAACCAAAAAGAGTCTGTCTCAGTTATCTTTATTCTATGTCCTTTTTGTTGTGGGTTGCCCAGAACTGGGCTCAGCACTGCAAATACAGACTTTGCATTTCCCAATACAGACTTTGCATTTCCCTATTGGGAAGACTCCTGTTGGCCCATTTCTCCTGCATTTTGATATCCCTCTGAATGGCAGTAAAAGGATCAGTCACTCCTTCTAGTGTTTATCCTGCAGACTTGCTGAGGATGTTCACTTGTGCCATCATCTAGTCTTAAGAGGTAGAACAGATTGGCACCAGATTAAAACAATATCCTCAGCTGTCTCCTTATCTATCAAGACAGTCATCTCAGAAGGTGATAAAGCTGAGCAGGTGTGATTTCACCTTTGTAAATCCATGCTGATTGCTTCGAATCACGTTTTTGTCCTTTGTATGTTTGGAAGTGGTTTCCAGGAGGATTTACTCCCATCACATTCTCGCACACATTTCTGGTTTTCCTTCTTGCCCTTCTTGAAGATTGAAGAAGATAGAAGTGACATAAAGAGTTTTATTAATTGTATGGGGAATGAGAAGAAGGAATCATCTTTTTTATATATGTTCTCTGTGACACAGGGCAGAGGCAGCTAATACTGCAGTGGTGAAACATATTGTCAGTCTGGGAACCCCTGGGTTATAACTTTCAAAGCAGTTCAACCGGAATGGCCACATTACTCATTTATGAACTCTATAAAGTCAGTTATATCCTGACAGAATAGCTTGGTAATGCTATTAACTAATGACTTTGCTGTGAGATGAGTTGTCATTTTTGCTGTGTATAAAGTACTGATGTTTTCTGTGTCAGACGTTGAGAGTTAATTGAGTTGTTGTTATAAGAATATTGCAGCCTTTGCATGGAAAATGGAAATGCTCTCTTGCATTGCATCTGGAAGCCTCTTGCAATGCATTCTTAAAATTAACCAATCAAAATTTAACAGACTTAAAATCCTAAAGATTTGGTCCACTAATATTCTTGGGGGGTGGAAAAAAATTAATTGGCTTGAATGGGTTCAATTTGGTCAACTGTCCTCTGGCAACAACATCTGTGATATGAATATCTGACAAACAAAAATACTCAAATGAGGAACCTTCCAGACAATGCAATATGTAGGATTTTTTTTCTGAATATTGCAGCTTGATGCATGAAATTATTTCTGTCATAAAGCATCTTAAATATCAATAGGTATAATTTTAGTCTGTTAATGAGCACTTGGTCTATTAGATGCCTCTAGGAAATTGTGGTCAAAAGTGCTTAAGTTGTTGAGATAAGTCCTGAGTTTGAAAATGATCCTGGATGAGGGCCAGCTGTCATGAGAGGTTACTCTGGGCAGAAACTTCTCATCCTTTTTTCCCCCTAGGTGGTCCTTGCCAGCTGGTACCGCATGTATACCACCATTATGGATTTCCTTGGTTTACCAACAAAGACATGTTGGACTGTAAACAGAGGAAAAGGGCTTAGTCCTGTTGAAAGCTGTGAAGGTAAATTCTGTTTTATCATGGTTTGTCCTTGGAAGCATACAATTGTGGCTTTATGTATCACAGAAATAATAAATATTCTTCTGTTACCGAGGGTGAAAATGTGGGTTTTGCTTATTAGATAACTCCTCCTGCCTAGATTGAATTCCTATCCTGGACTTCAAAACTTCACAGTTACGGTCTGAGACTTCATAATGTTGGATTGTTACCAAAAATACGATGTCCTAAATGTAATTGGAAGCCTTCTGTACATGTATTAATTTTTTGTAATTTCTGAAGGATCCCAAATATATTCCAAGTTCCTACATTTCAAAATTTCCTTCCTCAATTTTGGAGATTTTTTAGAGAAATCTTAGTGATGCTGCTGAGTAGAATCCTCTTCCTCTCATGAGCTACTCTTCAGCGTAAGAATTTCAACCTTACACCTTGATTTTGATGCCAAAGCAAGGACTCTGCCACATTTTTTTTCCCCCACGTTTGAAATGTTGGCTTGTCAAGTAAGTTTTAAACAGTAAAAGTACCTTACCAAGAAGTGATTCCAAGGTGTTCTACAGTCCGTTCAAGCTGAATAATAGATGGTAGTTTGTGAAGTTGTTTCATTTTATCGCTTAGAATGCCTTTGTGTGATGACAGGGTAGTATTTTTCCTTTGCACAAAGGCTGTAAGAACTTCAGAGCTTGAATGGTTCGCTTTCTCTAATTTTGTAAGAAGCAATGAACAGTGTACAACCTTTCATTCCTGTTTTTCGTAAAAACAAAACCAACAGAAGCACCAGCTATTGAGACTACTGTGTTCGGTGAGCATATCATCATCTTACTTTAGAAAACTGTCTTGCTGTATTTTCAGCAGTGGGGAATAATCAGTTCTGCATATGAAACTATGAAGTTTTGCTGCCATTCACTTTAATGAATAAGGCTTTTTATGCTGTATTGCTGAAATGATTAGAGCCAGGAGGGTTTAAAGAAATAGTGGGAAAGAGAATAACAGCAGAAGAGCGAGCGCAGAAGTGTCTGTTAATGAATAAATTGAAAGACTTGCTTTACTGAAAAATATATTGGCTTATAATGAAACAAAGAAAGCAAAGAGTGTTGTGTGTGGTATGTTTGTAGATGGGTTTATTCCTGCAAGAGATGCGAAGTGAGAGACTAGGATTAACTAACCTGTTTTAAAAAGCTCTGTGAGGTGAAAATGTAGTCTGGAGAATATTCTTAACAGTATTTCCACCTTCTAAACCCCACAGGTTTTTCCCTGCAGTTAATGCATCCCCCTTGGCTTACTCTGTCGCTGACTGCCCCACTACTATGTCTATCTCTACTCTTCCTGGATTTTTTCAAAGCTGTGGTCTCCTGATTGAATCTTCACAACAGTCTTATAATGACATTTACTTTTTTTTGTTTGTTTGTCTCTTTCTGTAGATAAACTGAGATATTATACTGATAGTTTATATATAATATAGATATATTAGGATAATATACTGATTATATGGTGCTTTATAACCAATATGGCCTTTATTCTATATTTGACAACATATATTAACTGATTTTTTTGTTAGGGTTGGGAGACCCTGCTTCCTTTTATGTTGCTGTGATTTTTCTATTGAATGGATTCATGATGTCACTGTTCTTCATATACGGTACATACCTCAGGTAAGGCAGTTGAGACTGGGCTGTTTGGTTGGTATTAGCTGTCAGTTTTTAGACAGAATTTGAAAGTGAGCATAAAAATATTTTTATGGGATGTAGATTATTTGTTTGTACAGCAGTAGAGGGGTTTTTTTGCATATACGTTGTCACTAAAAATTACTGAAATAGAGAAGCTTTTTGCTTGAAATAATGATGATGCTGGAACAAAATTGTGGAAAATTTCACTGAGGTGATATCTCATTGATACCTCCAGGTTGTGGATAAAACTAGATGTATGTGTTTTAAACAGCTTTTGACATACTTCTGCTCTTAAAATTATCACTGTAACTCATTTTAAACACAGGTTGAATGACAGTGTACTTTTAACCAAGATTGGGGTTTTCCCAGTACTTTGCTTCGAGGTGTGTTTGCATGTATGTGCATTTTAACTTAACTGAGAAGGCAAAATATTTTTTGACATAATGCATTCTTTGGACAAATGGTATGCACTTCCCTTTTTACATGAATTTGTGTTTTCGGTATCTGTCCTTACTTTTCAGGACCTGTAGTACACTTTCATACAAAAATAGATTTCACTTTCAGCAGAAAAGCAGAAGTGGAAATATGTTTTGTGTTTACTTCTGTTTTCATGTGTTTTGCCAAAAAGCCAATATTTTCCTCTGAGAGATATGATTGGTTTTCCCCCTAATTCATTTTCTGGTTTCATAGTCCTGGGTTTTCTTCTTTCTCTCTCTCAAGCATGTGCTGATAATTAAAATAAGGAATAGCCTAGGGCAGACACTCTCAGTAAAATCAGGAAGTTGCCTAGTGCTTGTTTTGAGGAAGTAGGTAAACTTTGAACATTTGTGTCATTAACTTGTAATGTTTCTCTTAAGGGAGTTATACAGAAATTCACATTTTATATGTGAATGTCATTGAAAAATCAGTGAGTTCTTTATTGTCACTACTTTCTTTAGAAAGCATAGACCTTGAGTTTTGCTTCTGGTTTGGGGTGTTTTTTGGCAAATTTTTATTTTACTTCTAGGCCTAACATTTTTAACGTTCTTTTTGTCACTTTGCATTTTAGTGTTGAAGCTTTTCGAATTTATGTGATGTAAGGTTGAGTTTTATATGCCGGAATGCACAATTCCTGGAGATTGTTTTAGTGCTCCGTATCTTTAATCCTCAGATTTTGTACCCAGAACCTACTGATTCTGTTTGACTTGTGTCAAACACCCATATTAGTGATGGGTGAAGGATCTGAGAGGATTTGAAGGGGGGTTTTTTGGCTGGCTTTTTTTTGTTGTGTTGTTGATCTTTTTTTACACTGTTTGGTTCTTAACAGCTGGCTGCTGCTTTTGTTTAGTAGCAAAAATGGTATCATCTATCATTCAGAGTAGACTTGTGTGCACAAAAATGTTCTTTGCTTTACAGCACATAACTTGAGCAATTACAAATCTGTTCAAACAAATAGGAACCTTATCTATTCCTCTTTTGACGTGGGAAAAATCTAAGTAATATCTTTGGGTTTACTTTTGCTATTTATTCAATAGATGATTTGATTGATGTGGAAATGTAAAAAATACTTAAGGGTTTAAAAAGCTTCCTCATGTTAACATTGCAGTATTTCACATAAAAATTCAATTGTATCTTGCATTGACCATATAACGAGTTAATTAAGTATATTTTTTGAATGTGCTTGATTTGATTGCCATAAATTAATCTTTAGATCCAGACCAAAATTTCCTGTTGGGTGATTGAGCATGTAGATTCTGAAATTTACTGCTCACCATCTTAGGGAAGAAGCACTGCATTTATATTGCCTGGTTTTTAAAAGCACCAGATGTAATGATCTAAACCGAAATCTGTGAGCAGTGGAATAACTGTTTTCCAAGTTATTAACATTAAAATTGGTGTTCTGCAAAAAAGATTTGATGTATAAAGGACTGGTTTGCTCTGAAATAAACAGTCTGACTACCTAGTATTTTAATACTGTAAGTATTCAGTTGATTGCCTTCCCTTGATGCTTGAAACCTTTCCTCCCTTCCCCCCTAAACTTAGCTGTACACAAGTGCTGCTTGACCTTTTTTTAAGCAACATTGACCATTATAAGATTCTGTTGTACCTATTTTTCTTCTTTTCACAGTGGGAGTCGTCTAGGAGGCCTTGTAACCGTGTTGTGTTTCTTTTTCAATCATGGAGAGGTAGGTTTCCCTCTCCCACCACTCCTTTTTTCTTAGATACTATTGAAGTTTAAGCTAATTCTCATTTCATTAAATGTACTGATGTTATTTATTTGAGATTGAATTTAAATAATTTAAAGTCAATTAAAATAAATGAAAAAGACAACTGAAAGCAAAATAGACCATGACTGGAAATTATATAGCACCGTCCAATGTCACTTCAGTGCTTAAAATAAAAAATCAGAAAGGAAATATTTTGTAAATTGATCCTGAGATTGAAACTTAGTAGCACAATGACTTCAAGTTTCAAAACATCAGACTACTCAATTTTCATGCCCATACCACTTATAACTAGGCTGCATGTACTGTATGGGTAAGCTTCAGAAGCTTCTTTAAATTGCTATAATTTTACTAGAAAATCATCAATACAAAGAAAAGCGCAAAGAAATCTCTGTATTACTTACATATATATATATATGTATATACTATACTCAGGATACACAGAATTTAGAAATGGTATATGTATACAAAGGATTCCAATGCTAAACTTAAGTAAGCTGCATCACAGGAAAGATGACAAAAAGAAACTGTCACTTAAAACATCTCCTGGTTTTCCCAGTTAATGCTGTTCATGTCATTGTTCCATATTTTGGAAGAAAATTAATGGCTTTCATTCTGATTCCCTTGGGTTGTTTTGTTTGGCTTTTTTTTTCCTTAGTGCTCATTTTATGAATGGAAATTTGTAAAGATCTTCTAAATGGAAACTAACTACCTTATAATTTAGTTTAGAGTTGAATTTATGTTTTGTTTTCTTATTTTACTGCGCTGAACTTGGTAGAGAACACTGAGTTGTTACAACATGTATTGTACATAACAGAATTAGAGATGCTTCCATTCACAGTAAGCTTTGACAGTTTCCTTATAAAACAAAAATCTGTGATGAAATATCTGTTTTATTTTCAAGTTCCATTTGAAATGTCTTTAAATATTTAAAGAATTGAAGCATATTAAAGCACTGTCCCCCATGGATGTTGATCTGCCTGGTTGAGAGCAGATAAACATTAAAGTTGCTAAACTTTTCTTGTGCTCTGTGACTGTAAATACAGCATTTTGTGTGGATTTCTATTCTTAATGGCATCCTGAAATGAAATGATGCTTTATCCTTTGCTAGTGAATACTAATAGAATAGGGATTGTTTTGCCAAGTCTGTGGAGGTGGTAAGTGTAACTTCAGAACGAAATGTGTTGAAAACTTCAAGGTAGTGGTAGCAAAAACACAGTTTATTTCACTGTGGTACAGTGCAGTTCTATCCATAGGTGGCTGTAGGAGAGCTTCTCTCTCTCTGTGAATGACTTGACTTGGGGGAAAAGCACAGATAATGTATTTTGGAGAATGGTGTGAAATCAGATCTGCATAGATCTACACAGATGTAGTCTGTGCTTAGGTTGGGCTTGAGGAAGGCGATCCTGATTCAGGCTCAACTGTATGGATTTCTGGAGAAAAACAGGAAATACTTGCAGAGGTGCAGCATTGGATCTCAGCTGGCACTTTGTGTTTGGACTGTAGCTGAATGAAATAACTCAGACTTACCTGATACTGTTGTGTCTATAGTTGTGGTGGTCCCTGTAGTTACAGGTGCACAGGGAGTCTCTCCTCACTGGGTGCTCTGTTGAATCCCATGCTGTGGGTGTGCCTGTGTGTGTAAGAAATGCCCACCTCTTGGATGTGCTTGTGATTATGTGCAATCATCTTGTGTGGGTCAACAGTGCCGGCAGTCGAGCTAGACCAGCTTCCAAAAATTTCCTTTCCTATTTGGGTAGGATAGGACTGAGCTACATGAGTAAGCCTGATCTGTAAGCCTTGGTATCTCAGCTCTAATGCTATGTAAAAGTGGTATGTAAAAATGCTCTCTGGCTTTGAGCTGGTGACCCTAAGGCTGTATGTTTTTGTGCTGTGCTTATGCTACTGTGTTTTAATGATTGCAAACTTAGACAAATCTGATATATTTCTACCTGCAGCAGAGTGAGTTTACAGCCTTGATAAATCATCCACAGACGATTGAGTTTAGCATTACATTCCAAATATAGAAAAGTAGCATAGCCCATGTTAGTCAATCCACTTTTAAGGTAATGCTTCCTTTTTATGGTTGTATATGCTCGTCATTTTTTCCCTGTCTTGTCCAGTATCATAAGATTTGGTAAACCAAATGTTGCTGTAGTCTTGAAAAATATTCAAAATGACTACACTGCTTTAGAATAATCATGATTATATTTATTGCTTATTAAAAAAAAATTAACTCATCGCATCTGTGCAGTCAACTGAGGACACCACATTAATACATGTATTTATGAGAGGTTTATTTTAATGATAATTGGTGCAGCTTTTGCAAAGAGTGGTTCTAGACATCAGGGGCTGTGATTAATGGGATGGGTTTCTGTACTTTGCTTTTATTTTGCACTATTAATTTAACATACTTGGGAAATAGCAAGACAATAAGCCAGGAATTATATAATGTTGATTTTAGTGACTTGTTTGGTAAAACAGTATTTAAAAAAAAATGGAAGGAAAGGAGAAGGAACATCCAGGCAACAGTATCCTACAAGATTGTCATAGATTCATTACGGTCCCTGTTAAGATGAATTACATTTCTCTCCTGTAGTTTTGAAGAACTTACTTCTAATTTTTAATGCAAATCTCTTGATAGCCAGCTTGAACCTGTTTTTTGTATGTCAAAGTACTCCTGTAAAGTTGTATTTGTTCTTTTTAGATGGTCAGTGCAAGCACTTTAAAAAGAGCTGAGTATAAACATTGCAGATGACAGTTGTAGCTGAGCCATTTGCCATGAGGCCCATTATTTATTTGTCATGAGCCCCATTAATTAGGAAATTAATGAAAAAACTATTCAGTTCACTTCACTGTATTATGCTTTGCTTTATTAGGCTTGAAGAGTGCAATGTGTAAGTTATGTATAAGTAGAATAGAGTCTGTGTGAACTTAATTTCATGAGTTCAGTGTACTGGCCTGTTCTGGAGGGCAGCTTCAGATTTTATATTTAACGTGCTGTTACTAATAGAAATGCAAAATGTTTATAACCTAAAGAGCTCTAGTGTAATGGGGAACAAATTGGTTTATCCTTCAAATTATCTCCCCACACCATCTCTGTCTAAGTGTGGCAAGTCACTGCATGAATTTGAAAATTATTTACCTTGAAGAGTTGATAATTTCAGGAGAACTGGGGACAGGTAGCTGTCCTGTTTTTTTCCTGGATATTCTGTAGCTGCCACATTTAATTTTGCAAAAGCAGTGATCTATTTTAATTAAACAGTATATATTAGACCCCGAGTGTGAAAGCCACTTCCTTTTCTTTCCTCTTTTCTGCTTCCTGGCTTGTTTTTTTTAACTTTCTGACTAAAACCTCATATAGCTTGGTTTTTGCTTTATTGGAGTATCTGTAATCATTTGTTTTGAAATAAAAATGTGTGGTTTTATGGAAATGTATTAGTGAATGTAACCATCTAACCCAGTTCTTATTTTTAGTGCACTCGTGTCATGTGGACTCCACCTCTTCGTGAAAGTTTCTCGTACCCATTCCTTGTGATGCAGATGTTGCTTTTGACCTATATTCTCAGGTACCTCTCAGTTTATACCGGGTCTTTACAATGCTTTAAAAAAACTGAATGTCACAGGACATTTATTTAAGTGCCTTTGTTTAAACATTTATTTAAATGCCTCCGTGTTCTGTAACAATGGTATCATTAACAGAGAAACTTTCCTGTGGCTGTTACATTGCAGACGCTGCACCAGTAGAACTGCAGTCATATTACTCACTTATTAAAAGGAAAAAAACTGTGCAACTTGAAGACAGGATTAACATAAAAATCAGAATTACTGTGTTGGCAAATACGTATCTAAAGTAAAAATCAGAATTTTTGGTTGATGTCCCTTCCTTCCCATGAGAAACAAGCTGATACTTCATCAATTGGTTTTGTCCCTCTTGGAGAGTGGTATGTTGGCTGCACGTAGAGTAAGCCTATGCTTTGCAACAGAGGATGCTATAGGCACCCATAAGATAGTATGTTCTTGCAGTTTTCTATGATTAATTAACTAGTCTCATTAACTAGTTCAATGATTTAGAGCAGTCTAATTACATTAATGCAAGGGTGCTCTTGAGTTCTTTAGCCCTGCTTTTACATGATTGTTTCTGGCTTGCAACATGATTATGTTACTGTCTTGCCTCTGTTTTAGAAAATAAGCATGACCATTCTTACTTAAGGGCTTCTCCACCAACTCCATTGCACCGGATTTACAATGTATTTATGACCTAGTTGAACTTAGTACTTATAACCAATTTTCCTTTATTAGGTCATACTGATTTGTAGTTATTGATGTTTAAAGCAAAAGTATTTCTAGCTTGTCACTGATTTGTGGTTTTTTATATGAGGAAAAGATATGTACTCTCTAGAATTTAGTGAAATTTGAAACACTACATGTTTCAGAATTGGACTAGAATCAACATAGGATTAAATATTTTAAATAGTATTTATTTCAGAGAAATATGAATATGAGGAAATATTCTCTGTGGAAAGCAGACTGGTTTGTCTGTTCATGTTTCATGTGTTTGTCATTGTCTCCTTCCCTGAAACATCACTCAGGATTAATAGCAGAAGGTTGCAGAAAGTAAGTATGAAGGAAATGTGAAAGAGAGGAGTTAAATTACTTTCAGATGCAGAAACCATTCTGAAACAGTTGCAATTTCAGCTGAAATCGAAATGGTTGTGACCTGACTGTAGAGTTGTCACAAGAAGGTGAAGCACTTGCAAACGACATACTTTGGCCTGCTCTACTGCATACTGCCAGGAGAAGACTTGTTTGGTAATCAGTGACACATCAAATAGTTAAGGAACATTAAACATCAGAGCTGTTGTCATGGAAACTCAAGAAAAAAAAAGATATTAAATTTATTTGAGCAGTGTTATTTGTAGTTGATCAATATTGCTAGCTATCTTCCAAGGTAACTGTGTTTTTACTGCATTTCCTATTGTACTTTTCAATTATATGCAAACACCTGTGTAATTGTACTTACTGATGCCTGTTCTGTCTCTTTTTCCCAAGGATTCCGAGTATTAATACAGGAAGCTTGATTGCACTGTGTGTTTCTAATATCTTTTTCATGCTTCCCTGGCAGTTTGCTCAGTTTGTTCTTCTAACTCAGGTAAGCCCATATTTGCCTCTAAATAGCCTCTTTGTCTAACCTGGACAAATTGACTGCTTTGTATAGATAGCCATTGAATTCACAACTCTACCAGGACTTTCCTTTTAGCCAGATTTCATTCTCGCTGTCACAAAAGATTCTCACCATTTATCACATCAATATTTTTCTAGACTTGAGTTTAAAAGTTGCCCATTTACACCACTTATCATTCTGTCTTCAGGACTAAAAATATTTACTTTTCCCATATAAGCAGCCTCTAGCCTGAGATCAGTGCATTAGAACAAGAAAAAAAAGCTTTGTAGTTTGAAGCACAAAAATAAAAAAAGGCATTCATCTTGCATCTCTTCAGGCTGTTATAAATTTTTCATTGTACCAGTGTTTGTATGGCATGTAATACCGGGCATGATTTTGCATGATTTCCTATATAGTTTTGATGAGTCTGTGAGTAGTGCTGTAGTCTGAGATTTTGGATAGCTAAGGTAACTGTAGTTAGCACTGAAGTCTAGTGAATGCTGATTGGAAGGGTAGGATACACTCACACAGCAACTTTGTTACTGTTTGAGGTCTCCAGACCATTCACATGTCTGCCTTACTTGAAGCTGATGCTGCCTGGTTTGATTTGATAGGTTTAGACAATCAATATAAGCTGTGGTATGCAAGTTTTCTAACTTCATAAGAGGAAACCGATAAATTCTGTAAAATATGGAGAGAAACTCGTCACCATAACCTGTTTAAGATGCTGAGCCAGAAATTTGAAAATTCAGGTTCACTTCATAAATTCATTAATATCCCATGTGACTTTTAAGAGGCTGTCTAATCAATAAGTCAACAAGTCTTATTTTCCTTAACAGCAATTCGTGAAAAATTTCATACTTTGCTGAAAACTTAAAATTAATAAGTAATTCTTTTGTGGTTTTGACTGATATATTTTGGGGTTTTTGATTTTGGTTGGTTTGAGGTTTTTTGTTTGTTGGGGTTTTTTTTTCCTTTTTTTTTGTTTGGTTTATTTGCTTTGGGTTTTTGTTTGGTTGATTTGGTTTTTTTTATGTTTGGTGACTTTTAATTTTGTTTGAAATTTAAAGGTGAAAGGTAATGTATTTTGATGACTTGCATTTTTATAAAGTTGAATACTTACTTCTTAAATATTCAACTATATTTGATGATACTTATTTTGAGCACCACAACAGGATTTCTGAAAGAAATAATTATGGAACGCTCTAAGTACTTAGCAAAATGTAGCAATAAAAGTTAATGATTGTTTCAATAATCTTTTCTTTTGCATGAAGGAGTACACTGGTGCAAATTGTTTTAACTTCCCTTTCACTTTTGATTTTAGATAGCTTCATTATTTGCGGTGTGTATTATGGGTTATATTGACTCCAGCAAATTACAGAAGATACTGTCTGCTCATATGGTAATGCTTTTTTTAAAAAACCCTTAAGTCTCCTCAAACAGGTCAAAGCATAAGAGACCATTTGTCTGAAGTGTTTTCCTTAGTTGCACAAATGTTGAAAACATGCAGTGATAAGGGAGGGAGGGATCTGGATTTCAACTAAAATGGGTTTTGAAAACTGCTATAGTCTTGACCATGCAAAGATCTTGTAGTTTAACTGTTTGGGGAGATACTTAGAAAGGAGGACAAGAAAAATAAACTGTTAAGTTGAAAACCAATTTTTATTCTTTTTTTCAAAACTGGGTGAGAAAGTCAAGAAAGAAGGGAAATCATAAGTAAAAGATGTGTAAGTTTCTGCATAATACCTGATTTTAATTTTTGATGTTGAGATAATGATCAACTTTTGCTTTTTGAAGTGATATTACAGTTTTAAATATAAAGGAAGATGTAGACAAGTTTTTTTAAGAAATGTGATCATGTTTAAAAGTTGGGGTTTTTTTGCTAAAATCGTGCTATGCTAACTCAGTGGGAGAAAAGAAAACACTTCCCCAGAAAAGAAACTAAATTGTATTTCCTAGTTTTTCAAACATTTTTTTGAAACATTGTAAATGGTAAACTAGAGGCAGTGGTAAGTTCTGTGTAACTTATTTCTCATATAAAGCAGGGACAAAATAAGCAGATTTGTTTGGTAGTTTTTTGACAGAAGCGGGATGACGTACTTAAGCTTTCAGGCTTATGTCAATAGCTAAAGCATAATTTAGGTGCTGAAGTGCCATAAATAGCCTATTTTCAGATAGATAAACAGTTATGTTATATTACAGAGACAGCTTAGTGCATCTGGGTAAACTGCCAGTCTGTTTTGTGGTGTTTTCAATTTTTGCCTCCATTCTACCTTCCTCCTTCTGTGGAAAAATGAAAGTCTTAACTATGTGAAGAGGGGAGTAGAAAAGTCTGAAAATTGCTATGTTATTTTTTCTTATCCCTGTGTATAAAAGAAGACAGAGCTTACTTATTGATTTTTGCCCACCACTTTGGAAAATGTAATTCAGATTGCTTTCTGTTAAAAAAAGAGAGCACAGTAGATCAGGATGGTGGATAAAAGTTGTGTTTCAGCCTTGACTTTCAAACTCGTATAATTAGGTGCATATGATCAAACAGTCAGAGGTCTGCTTCCTTGGCTTTGATGATGATGGTATTTTGAACATGTGTTTGTCAGTTAGGAAGAAAGAAGACATCAAACATTCTATTCATTTTTATGTTTGTCCAGAATTTTAAAAGGTAACAAACATGATGGAGAGAGCTCATACTGTAATTTAGAAAAAAATGAATATGTTAGAAATAACTTCAGAAATGTAGTTATTGTATTACATAAATTTGTCCTATGACCAGGCTTTGTTCTTACATACTTTTAATAAATAAATTAAAACAGTAATTTACACCTGGCTACCTGCTGCCAATAAGTCCTTGCAATCAGTGTTTTCAGAACAAATCTGCACATGTGAGTATCAGGCTTGCGCTTTGCTGTAAAGTAAGAGTTTTTAAATTTAAGGTTGTTAACACATTAGGTAATCATTACCTTTACTATTTTAAATGAAATAATTTTTATTTTCTTCTTTCAGGTATCTCTTCTGGTGTGCTTTATTCTGATGTTTGGTAATTCAATGTTACTGACATCATATTATGCTGCATCTTTAGTAGTTATCTCGGTAAGTTGCTTAAGAAGAATCATGTGCTGTGCTAACACTGCAGTGCTGTACTGTTATATGTGTATTGATGTAAAATGTGAAACTGCTGCATTATCAGACTAATGAGAAATATTTCACATGAGAAACAGAATTAGACCATAAAGGTGTCTGGTGAAAGGGTAAATTCTAATTCAAGAAATCATGGATTTACTCCAAAACCTCTTTGTAAGAGAAATTCAGTTAAGACTCAGCTCTTCTACTTTTATTGTTCTCTTCTTTTTATGAAAATATAAAATTTACCATCTATGTAATTTTGACTGTAAAACAGTCAAAGTTTTGACTCACTCAATGCGAGTAACTGTAAAACAAGAACATGAGCAAGGAGGAGCTTCATTTAAATGCTTCTTTTTGATAGTAAATCCTCTAGTGCAGAACAAATGATTAAACCATATATAACAGTGATTTAAGAGTGTTTGAAACTGCTGCATCATGCTGCTGTGTTAGCAAAATTATTCACTGAAGATTCATCATCTCACCATTCATTGTCTTAATTTTTCTTTAAATAGGGAAAAAACCCACAACCTCTTTCAGTTTTGTATACTTCCTCATAAAGGATTTATGTACATGAGAAATAGGAGATGAAGTGTTGTGAACAGAGCCTATTTAGCTTACTGCAAATCATCTTAATTTCTGATTCTTTTTGTCTGTTTGCTCATATTTTGTCGATCAGCAAATGTGTGGCAATTTCTCACTTTTGCTAGCAGTAAACTGCCTTGGCTGCATATTTGCTGTAGCATAGTTTGCTTGTTATGAATCTACTCTAGTTTTTTGTAGGAGCTTTTGTAATTATATATTAAGTACAGGTTGAGTTGGGTTATCAACCTGCTGTGTTCCTCGCCTGTTTTCTGCTTTGAAAAAAGTAGTTGTTTGTGTGTTATTTGGATGCTTATATTGACCTCAGTCTCACATATGGACTGGATTTCAGGAAGCTTTTAATTACATTGTTCATCAAATTAGCCTCAAATGGGTCTTCCTTGTGTCATAAAATGAACAGATTGTGAAACAGAAAGGAGTGACTCCTATCGCCCTCTGTGCTCTGTTGCCTTACTTGAAAACTGTTTGTATTATGCTGCCAGTGATTTATTTATTGCTTCAGTTTCTTGTCATTCACAGAAGCAGACAGAGCTCAGTTTCCCATGGGTTTTGATGTAAAGAAACTTAGAACTGAATAATACAGAATGTGCCTTACTCGCTCAGGAGAAAAGTAGTCTTCCATTAATTGTACTCAAACTGCACTAAGAGTTTTTATGTTGGCAAGTTTTGCCAGTACATGGTGAAATCATACTATATATATTCATTTCTCAGGTTGTATTAATTGCAGAAGATTTTTTAACAAATAAATATATGATGCAGTAGGCTTTCCAAAAAGAAAAAGTTTCATTCGGAGTACTGGAATACCTTGTTGCTATTACGTTACCTAAAAACATTTATTAATTTTTTTCTTTTTATTAGGCAATTCTTGAATGGAGTCCAAAAATCTTGAAAAAGCGCAAGAGAGAAGTCTATGTATGGGTAAGGAATTTCAGATATTTTGAATTTCAGAGAAAAACTATGACTTTTGTTTGTTTGTTTTTGTCAAATACAGAAACAACTTCTGATTTTGTTTCTAATAATTGAAAATCAAGGAATATAGCTGAGCTACTGTCTTTAATAAATTGTCAATGTTCTCAGCAATTACTGTGTCTTGAATTCCTGAAGAAATAAAGAGAGCTGAAATAGCCTTTAAATGGCAACACGTTTAATTTTAAATTGCCAACTTGACATGTTTACAAAACCTAAGATCTGTATGGAAATCCTTTTAAAGTAAAGGTCAATTTAGAAAAAGCAAGTAAAAGGCTAACAGTGCTTGCTGAAATGGAGATTAAGGTACTACATTAGATAGTCACCAAAATGTGGATATCTATATAACTTTGCAAGGACATTTTTATGACAACAGCAAACATCTTAAAATTACCTAGGGAAGCAAGTCAGAGTGAAACACTGTGGGGTGTGTGAGTGAGGTTGGAGGTTAGTAGAAGTCCTGTCCAAACAGGGAGAACACTCCCAAAACTATTATGAATAAAATGTAACACTAGAAAACACATGAAGCGACTTGCTGCTTAAGACATAACATTAACATGTGAAAACACCTGAGATGGGAGCCTACCAAGACTATGCCTGACTTAAGAGGGGAATTCTTATTAAATGAAGGGTAAGCTGTTAGCAAAACTGCATGAAATTCATACAGTTATTATAAAGGAATTGGAATAGGAAGGAATTAAAATATTTATAGCAAACTGCAGTGCATGTATACATGCCTGGCTGTAGTACCAGGGAAAATCAGAGTGTAGGCAAATTTCATGTCAGTTTTCTGAAGTGGAGATCCAAGGCACTTGCGGAATGGCAAACTAATAAATATGGGTTTTGTAAAAGGATAAAAACTTGTATGATCAGGGAGGTGTTAAGTTGTGTGTATGTGCAGCATAATGACAGGCATCCAATGCAGCCTTTGTGGAAGGAAGTCACACCTTGCAAAAGTGTTTGACTTCTCTGAAGGATGTAGATAAGGGTGTGTGGGTGAATGTAATGTACATAATTTTCAGGAACTTTTTGGAAAAGCTGTCTAACTGGAACTATAAAAGAAATTAAACTCCATGAGATAAAGTATGAATGTTAGCAGGTCAGAAACAAAGGGTGGGATTAAATGGTAAATTTTCAAAAGACCACCACAACCCTAAAAGTGTATATCAAATAATTGATCCCAAATAAGGTGCTGCCATTCAGCAGAGAAATCTCAGTATTCTTACACAAAATTCTCTGAACGCACCAATTCATTACTGAGCAGGCACCAAAAAGGAAAATACTTGATGGAAGTCACAGATAAGGACCTGTAGAGAAAGCAGAATTCCTTTTTTTATTTTGTAAATTCATGTGTAACATTGTAAATACTGCATGTAGTCTCAATCAATGTGTCTTACCTAATTAAAATTAAAAAACTAGAATGCCTTCCCCCAAAATCTATTACCATTGAGTATGAAGATAATTATTAATGTAGATTTACCAAATAGCTGAGATTTTAAATACATTAGAATTCTATATCTTGCAAAATAAAGGTAAATATGTCAAAACCAGTGAATAAAAGTAGAATATAATTATAGGTTTTTTTAGTGCCCCTTATGCTAGCAGCAGTAAGCTTATAAGGAAAAGAAAGTTACTGTGGAAGAAAAAAAACCCCAGAGGCATTCAGTAAAGGATTAGGATACCTCCTAGGTATTTAGGTTTCTTAGCAGCTATTAAATGAGCCCATGATCACAAAAGACCCCTGGTTACATTAGGGCAAAGATCAGGTTTTTGTTGCATTCTCTCTGAAAGCATCTGCTGTGAGTCCCAAATGCAAGATACCGAGACAGGTTGTCCTATTCAGTTGATCCAGTTTTATAAAGAATTAGCTAGATTAAGCTTTACTGCCAAGAATTTAACCTTCCTGCTGCAGGAATAAACTTGGTACAGAACTGAAAGCAGTAATTGTATATAATTTGCTTATATTTCCATCAACTTCTCACCTCAGATCACCTTGAGACGGTGCTATAAATCAGCAAATTCCTCCAAAGATTTGAATTACCAGGCAAGCACAACCTGATAATATGGAGCAGCTCTTGTTCAAAAACAATCCCTACATACTAATATGTGCTAAACAGATGGAACAGACAGTGAGGCTGCCCCTGTTTAAAGTTAACTTTGGTACTGCCTCTGCTACAATGCTGTATGCAGTGGTACAGCTGTAGTGTGAATCAGTTGCACAAAATTATTTCAGCTGTAACATAGGAGAGTTTATAAGTAGTAGCTACATTTAAGAAGCCTTTTAAAAAAGAAAACAATTGTAAAAGTTAAAGACATCCATTTCATTCTAAATATATTTTTCAAGGTCATTGAAGGATGTGCCTGGTTATTTGGGACAGTCACCTTGAAATACCTGACTTCTCTTGTGTTTGGAATAGCTGATGATGTAAGTTCTCTTCTCAGAGTATCTGGTTGGTGTCTTTCAAAAATTTTATCATGCATTTGATTTTGGCATCTTACTTTTTTTTGCCATCTTCACTTTCCTGAATTTCCAGAATTTGTTTTGCAGAAGTAGGAGAGAGATTGTTTATTTGCTTCTTCTTTCATTATGTATTACACTTTGAGATTTTGTTACCAAAATTTGTGAAAACACAAATATCTTTACTTTTGTCTTAGTGAATGCTTTATGTGTTTGTTTTTAAATGTGGATTTATAGGGCTTTGTTTGTCTTGGGTATCTTCTACCTACACCTTTATTTACTTAATTTGTCAGTTCACTCCTCTCTCAAACTAATTTTCAGGACAAGCACAGCCTTTGCTGTATTGCAGCCCCTTTATTCTATTGTTAAAAACCTGTCTGCCGATGTGTATCTAGGGGTAAAAGATAGGAAAGTCATGCCTTAAAATATGGCTATGCAAAACCATACTCTCATTGAATACAATCTCAATGGTAAGACCCTTTTTTCTGCTGTTTCCTGCTTTTTACTTAACACTGTACAATCTGTGTTAGACTCAAAAATGTTATTTAATACACTGTAGATTCTAGATGCTCTTGTAACAATACTGTAAGTGGTATAAACTTCTGTTCTAATTAAAAATATTTCTCCATACAATATAATTTCTCATATTTATACTACTTTTTTGTGGAAAACAGGGCAGTTTTTACTTACTACAGTTTGGTATTTCTTTCCTGTATATCCTACCAGGCTCATATAGGAAATATATTGAAATCTAAATTTATTGGCTACAAGGATTTTGATACATTAATGTATACCTGTGCTGCTGAGTTTGACTTCATGGAAAAAGAGGTAATTTGGTCAAAATATGTGGTTTGGAAGAGGGAACTTCTTGCTTTATCTTGATTTGTAACTTAAAACATTTGAGAACCACACCTCCTACTGCCATCATAAGTTCAAGTGCATACTTGTGAAAAGAGAAATTAATGAACTAAAGCTAAATCTGATTGGGTTTATTGCATTTAAATGAACTTAAACTGAAGCAGTGTTTTGATGTTAGATTAAGAAATGTGCTTGCTTGAATGAAAGAAGTGCCGCCTCAGGAATTAAAGAAAGGTTACAGTTCTGCAAACAAGATTTTATGGGGCTCCCAGTACCGGGTTTTGAGTCTGTGGAAAATGTACTGAGAGCTGCAAGGGCCTTATGTGACAGGTTTAGACTACAGAACAGCATTGAAGCTTCATAATGTGGCATTAATAGCCTTTTTTAATTTATCAGTACCTAGATATGCATTTAGAATGTTTATAAGTTAGTCAAGCCGTAGTGCTCAAATTCAGATGAGATACAATTTATTTCCCATCTTTGGATAACTTGCCAAAGAACTGTAAATAATTTAGTGATGACCCTAGTATTAGGTCTCTAATATGATTCCTGGGTGAAGTTTACATTTACATTTTACTCCAGAAAGATCTCCTTACATTAATTTCTTTAAAATGGTGACTAATAATTACAGATGAAGGAAAGCAATTAATGAACTTGATTTCCATTTTAGACTCCAGTAAGATATACAAAGACTCTGCTATTACCAGTTGTTCTGGTGGTTTTTGGGGTAATCATCAAAAGGGTAAGTGATTGATTTAATGAGTAACCTTTACCTTGAACTTACATTTCAGGTTTTTTGAATGGATTGCTATTTATTTATTTATTTATTTGTTTGTTTCCTTCCTTCCTTCCTTCCTTCCTTAGTTACTTACTTATGATGGGAAGAAATTGTTGTGGTGGGTGAACCTTTGCTGACTGCCAGGTGCTTGTCACGCCGTGCTGCCATTCCCTACCCTCAGTATGATGGGGAAAGAAGAGTAGAAAAATCTCATGGGCCAAGATAAGCACAGGGACCTCACTCTCTGATTCACTGTCATGACAGTCATTCACTGCAAAACAGACTTGAATTGAGGAACATGGATTTAATTTTTTAAGAATTAAAAATAGAGCAGGACTGCAAAAAGTAAAACTAAAAGTAAAACTAAAACCATCTTCTCCTCATCCCCAGGCTCAATGGATCCCTTCCGTAGGCTGTAGTTCTTTTAAGAACTGGGTCAGCATAGGTCCTTTCCATGGGGTACAGTTCTTCAGAAACACACTGCTCCAGCATGAGTTCCCCACAGGTTGCAGCTCCTGCCAGAAACCCTGCTCCTTTGGGGGTTCTTGTCCACAAGCTGCAGTTCCTGCCAGGAGCTTTTTCTTTTGTGGGCTCTCTGTGGGTTGCAGTATCCTTCAAGGCATGTGCACCTGCTCTGGCATGGGGTCCTGCACAGGTCTCAGGTGAATTTCTATTTGCTCCACCATAATCCTTCATGGGGCCTCCAGGGGGAAAAAAAAATCACTGTGGTGTTCTCCAAAAGCTGCAATGTCATGGTTGTCATGGAGCACCTCCTTCCACTCCTTCACTGACTTCAGTGACTTCAGGGTCATTGCATTCCCAGTTTTCTTACTGCTCTCTCTTAAACCTGCTGCAGAGTTACCTTTTTGTAAGCATGTTATCAGTAGGGGCCCCACCAGTGTTGCTGATGAGTTCAGCTTTGGCCAGTGGCAGGTCTGATTTGAAGCTTTCTGGAACTGGCTGTCTCTAACATGGAGGCAGCCCCTGGTCTCTTCCCACAGAAGCCACCCCTGCAATGCTCCTGCAACTGAAACCTTGGCATGTAAACCCAATACGCAAATTAAAAATAGAGGTTTTCAAAAACATGTGTTTAAAATTCTGTATTCTCTTTAGAACGATTTTTGCAAAGGTCTAGTCTTGAGTCAGTGGTAAAATTTGATGTTTAGCACCAAAAAAAATTCTGTTACGTAGCTGATGAATACTAAAACTGGAGTTTATAACTGTTTTTGTAAATTTCATTATGTACAATTTGTGTAAAAACTTAAAGCTTCCACAGTAGCAGATGGGATGACTACTAACTGCCTGGCTAATTAAACATCCTTTAAAGAAGTTTTAGCTAAAACACTGCATGGCTTTTATCTTAGCATTATCTCAGAAAGAGATTACCCAGGTGTAGTTTAATTTAGCAAATGTTGAAAATGCTTCAAAATGGTTTTGAAAGTATGTTCATACTTTTCGTTGTCTCTTGTTTTCTTTAGGCAATTAAGTATATTCTATGGTCCTTATCTCACACAGGCCGATATGAAAAGTAAGTATTGTCTTCTTTTTTAATGTAAAAATGAATTTTCTGCTGGAAGTTCATTTGATTTGCTAAGTGCTGCATAATTCAGAATTCTACATTATGTAAGTCCTTTTTGAAAGGTTAGTTATGTGCACTTCAGTAACTCAATAGATGTATTACAAGTGGTATTTTTATATTTTAGCTAAAACTGAGGTTACCTGCTAAACCTGTTTTAGACATCTTAACCCATTTATGCCTAGATTTTATATTTAATGATTTACTTTTCTACTCTGTTTCTAAACCAGTATTTATGTGCCTTTTTTGCTTTTTTACTATAAATAGTGAATGGAAATTCTTTTTTCCCCATTAGTTTCTTCCGCGTTATAAAGATACCTGAGTTTCATCTCACGGAAGTAATTAAAAAAAACCTGCTAAAATCTATACTCAGGATTTTCAAATAGATACAGGGATTGAGGAAGTTAGTTATGATTTGCCATTAATTTCAAAACTTGCATAGAGGGGAAAAAAATTTGACACTTGATTCATGATTACTGGATTAGTTGCATTGTCTAATGCCATTAGAGATGATTTTAAAACAAAACCAGTGCTTCTGTAGTACATAAATAATGGTGCATTTTGGGTTGTTATTTTTTTCAGAGAAGAACGTTTTAACCATGGTGAGGTAAGATCCTTTTTCTGCACAATTTTATTCCAATGTTAATGCAAGTACTCAGTATGGAAATGTAGGTTGCAATGGGCTGCTGCTGATACATGTGGTTTATTTGAAGCTTGGTGTTTGCATCGTTCTTTCCCTCATTTAAGCTGGGTCACCCGAATAACTCTGAAATGTTGAACAAAGGAACATACTGGCTAATGGGGGTGACTGTGCAAGAGAGCAGTCTTGGGCTTTTACTGTAGCTGTTCCAAAAGATGCTGAAATTAGGCTGGACCTTACATTTTCCACATGGAGACTGAGAAGGAAATGGCTTCTGTTACTGGGGTTTCACATGGCATATAATGTTCAAATTCTGTTTTGAGGTATGCCTTAATGAATGTTGTAGTACACATGGTTCTTTTTAGTAAAAACCGTGCAAAGCAATGTAGTGTGTAGTGTGTGTCCCTCTGTAGCCCTCGGCACAGGAAGAACATGGACCTGTTAGAGCAGGTCCAAAGGTGGTCCACAAAAACAGGGATAGAACGCTTCTCTTGTGGAGACAGGCTGAGAGAGATGGGGCTGTTCAGCCTGGAGAAGAGAAGGCTGCAGGGAGACTTTATTAGGGCCTTTCATTGCTTAAAGGGGACCTATAACAAAGACAAGGGCAACTTTTTAGCAGGCCCTGTTCCAAGAGGACAAAGGATAATGACTTAAAACTGGAATCGGGTAAATTTAGGCTGGCTGTAAGGAAGAAATCTTTTTACAATGAGAGTGGAGAAACACTGGGATCAGGTGGCCCAGAGAACTGGTAGATGTCTGTCATGGTTTAACCCCAAGTTGCCTTAGAGGTGGTTTAGATTGGATATTAGGAAAAATAACCAAAAGTGTTGTCAAGCAGTGGGATAGGCTGCCCAGAGAAGTAGTTGAGTCACCATCCCTGAAGGTGTTTGAAGACATGTAGATGTGACACTGAGGTCATGGTTTAGCAGTGCATTTGGCAGTGTTAGATTAATGAGTGGACTTGATCTTAGAGATTTTTTTCAAACCTAAATGATTCTGTGATAATCAATCAGATAAAAGAACTGATTGCAAAAAGGCCTCTGATTTAGCACAGCACTTTGACAAGTAACATAGATTAATGTTAGTAGTGAGTGGCATATCTGATGCTTTTTAGAATACTAAAGCAAGCTGCCTCTGATTGTGTGATTATCAAGGATGGTCTTATTTGCTTCTCTTATTCCATACTTGGGTATTTTGGGCATTAAAAAGCAGGGTTTCAACTTCTACAAAGATGTTATAGAAGAAATTTTACATATATAATTGACTGTTAATGTCTAAGGATTTTTTAAATAGCTAGCTGTTTCTCTAGCTCCTTTTTCTTTTATTGATAATGTTTCTCCTTCCTGTTATTTCATTCTTTAACATGCTACATTCACTTTAGATAAAAGATAACAGAAAGTCATTATCACCATCTGAAATACGAATATCTTTACTTTGACTTGGAGTCTTTCAGACAAGCTCGTCATTTAAGCTATACTGAAAATGAAGTTGTGTGTTTAAGGCAGAAATGAAAAGTATGCAAATTTGCTTCTGTGTCTTGTGGTTTCTTATTTTTCTTTTCAGCTGGTATTCCATGCATTGCAGCTGTTGGCATACAGTGTCTTAGCGATTTTAATCATGAGACTAAAACTGTTTTTAACGCCACATCTGTGCATTATGGCTTCCTTGGTCTGTTCAAAACAGGTAAGGTCTCTTTTATCCTGTAGCTATCTCAGTACTTAGAGTCTTACACAGATATTTGTCCTAAAGCAGATTTCTCTGTGTGTAATTGCTGAATCTGAGGGTACCAGGTAAAAATAAACCAGATTATATTGCCTGTCAAGAAATGGTTCCATTCTCCCTTCTTGCCAAATAAAGCAAAAGGCTTGCTTTATGCAACTGCATTATTTTATGAGTTAACATGCTGTGTATTGAGCTTGAGCACAGGGAGACGTAGCTTAGATTTTACTGTGTTTGCACACCTCTGTGCCTTGCAAGTTTTTATTGACTATTAATTTTATCCAGTGTTTGTCTTTGTTTACACTATGTTTTCACAGCTCTTCAGAGCTTATTGCCTTGCATATTTTTTGCCTATTAATTCTTTCCAGAAGTTTTGTTTGAAGTCTTGCATGCTGAAAACATTTCTGTCTTAAAAATCAAAACTCGTATGCCTAACTGATATTTAATCTTTGTACTTTGAAATCGTCTATAACATCATATGTTACTAGATTTCCTCCAGATATAAAAGGTCTTAGAACAGGCTTTTCATGTTTCATTATCTGTGTTTTTGAGAGTGAACATGATTAAATCTCTATTTAAATAGCTGTTTTAGAAGCTTTGAACATGCAGCAAAAGCAGGGTAAATAATCCTTTGTCTGGAAAGCAGGCAGGGAGGTAGATAGAAAACTGTCTGAAACAGCTGAGCCCCGAGAGGGATGATCAGTGGTGATAAGTCTTGTTGAAGGCCAGTAACCTGAGGGGCCAGTGCTGGGTCCAAGACTGTTCAGTGTCTTTGTTAATGGACTGAGTGGTGTAGCCTCAGCAAGTTTGTTAATGGTACAAAACAGAGAGGAATGGCAGGGTCCTTCACGTGGTGCCCAGTGACAGGACCAGAGGCAGCGGGCACACGCTAAAATGCAGGCAGTTCCCTCTGAACGTGTGGAAGCTTTTTCACTGTGAGGGTGATAAACATTGGCACAGGTTTCCCAGGGAGGTGGTGGAATGTCCATCCTTGGAGGTGTTCAGAAGTTGTCTGGACATGGACCTGGGCACTTGGCTTTGGGTGACCATGCTCAAGCAACAGGGCTGGATCTTCAGAGGTCCCTGTCACCATACACTGCACCGTGATTTTGTAGAAAGAGTCTAAAGCAGAATTAGGGTGGTATGGTGAAGGCAGTTCCTATCTACGAAACAACTGATACCTGTGTCAAGCAACTGGAAGATGAGTGAATGATTTATGCAAAGAGGAGAAAGCTATCTCATGTTAGGCCAGCTGAACATGGAATTGTTTTCCATAAAACTGAATTGCTTCCTGAATGATCTTTAGAGGAGGGCAGTTCTTTATAACAATGGACAGGTTACATGGTATCAATCTGCTTAAATGTGCTCATCCCTTTCTTGATGCCTGATTTATTTAGCCTAAGTGAAAGTGCTGTGTGTTTGCCAACATCAAATGAATCTGTGCAAGTACAATATAAAATGCTAGCAAATCATCAAAACCTCTTTCTTTAGCCACCTTGTGAATTGAGTATTGGGACTTAGGAATTTCCTCTACATACTGCAATTCTGGCAAATTCACAGGCATTCAGTTTTCCAGCTCTTAGTTGTTCTTGAAAGGCTGGCATCCTTTTAGGTGGTCTGGTTGTTAAAGCAATAGCAGTTGCACTGGATATTTTTCTGAGTGAACTTTCATAAAATGTTTCTGAATAATTTGAAATGAAAAATCTGCATTTCAAAAGTGAGAAAAACAAAAAGAAAAAATGTTCTTTTACCATGCAATTTCTAGATAACAATTATGATTTAAATTAATTCTGTCCAAAGTTGATTTGTTCCTAGTTCTTTTCTTAACTGAGTGTTTCTTGATGGTCTTTTCTGCCCTGTTGGTTGTGGTGGTGGTAGTAGTAGAGTTACGTAGTGAAGTTCAGAACTAAAAGTATTTATATATTGTGTGCCGTAAAATAGGTGCTGATGGTTTTTTAGCTGCATGATGGTTTGTTTGTTTTTTTAAAGCACCTGAGTAATAGCATTTCAGTAGTTCTATCTGGATTATTGGGGTTTTTTAGTACTGCTGCTGAGGTCATAAGGCCAGTTAGTGAATGCAGGTGCTTTTTATAGTTGTTGTGTGTTGGATCTTAGAGGAAGCTCTGTGTCATAATTGTGTAAATATTGGAAAGGAGAACAGGTTCAGAGTATTTTGTCAGTATTTTTTTATTTGCTGCTTCCAGCTGCATTTTGGCCCTTTGGTTGTTCTGCTGTTTCCTATTGTGGAGTGAAAGTGAGCTTCTCAGGGAGCCGCAATTGCAGATGATAACCTGTTCTGGGAGCTGCCCCTGTTGGACCATATGACTCTGGTCCGGTGACTTTTCCTTCCTTCATTGCAGCATCATGGAAGCATACTTGGCTTGAAAGAAATAGGTCATGAGTACTAGGGAAAGGCTTTAGATTGCTGCAGGTAAGATTTATTTTGTGCAAAAGGGGATAAATGATTAGCAGTCCTCTATAATACAGCCTGGGAATATCCTGGCCCTGGCTTGGGCCTTAGGAGTATAGTGTTCAAGTGAGCCCAGCTCTAAGGGGAACAGCGTAAGGTTTTTTTTGCCTGTTCTGTGTGTTCCCTAGGTTGGTGCTGATTGATACCTATAGATGACAAGCTGGATTTTTTTCTGGCCTGACAGATGTGTGCTCGCTTTAGTAGGGAGAGGCTGATAATCGTCCAAGTAATACAGGACTGGCTTCAGTATGTGTCGTGGTTTGACACTGGCCCAACACCAGGCACTCGCCAGAGTCGCTCACTCACCCTCCCCTGCCTTACCTGGGCAAAGGAGGGAAAAGGAAAAAAAAAAGTTAATGAAGGTCTCATGAGTGAGATAAGGACTGGGAGAAATATTTCAAGGGCAAAACAGGCTCAACTTCAGTTACAAAGTGAAATTTATTACTAACCAAATCAGAGGAGGATAATGAGAAGCAAAATAAGCTCTTAAAACACCTTATCCCTCCTCAGCCACTCCCTCCTTCCCACTGACAGTGCAGGGAGACAGGGCAGGCGGGTTTTGGTCAGTTCATCACTGAGATTTTCTTCCACTGCTCAGGGAGAGGAGTCCTTCCCCTGCTGCACCATGGGGTCCCTCCCACAGGACACAGTTCTCCATGAACTTCTCCAGTGTAGGTCCACTCTCACAAGCAGCAGCCACACTGCACCTGCTGCAGCATGAGTCCCTCCCACAGGCAGACAGTGCTCCCAAAACTGCTATGATGTGAGTCTCTCTTTCCATGGAGTGCAGTCCTCCAAGGACAGGCTGCTCCAGCCTGGAAGCAGGGCCCCTCTCTCTCTCTCCTCTGGGTCTCCCCCTGGATCACAGCCTCCTCCAGGCATCCACCTGTTCCGGCATGGGCACCTCTCCCATGGCCTGTGAGTGCATCCCCAGAGGCTGTGGGTGGATCTCTACATCCCCCGTGGATCCCCAGAGGCTGTGGGTGGATCCCCAGAGGCTGTGGGTGGATCCCCAGAGGCTGTGGGTGGATCCCCACAGGCTGTGGGTGGATCTCTGCATCCCCCGTGGATCCCCACAGGCTGTGGGTGGATCTCTGCATGCCCCATGGATCCCCATGGGCTGCAGGGGCACAGCTGCCTCACCATGGTCTCACCACGGCCTGCAGAGCAATCTCAGCTCTGGTGCCTGGAGCACCTCCTGCCCTCCTCCACTGGCCTGGGTGTCTCCATGTTGTTTCCCTTGCATGTCCTCATCTCCTCCTCTTCTCTGACTAGAAGCAAAAGCCGTGACTTTTGTTTTGATTTTGTTCTTAAATATGTCCTCACAGAGGTGTTACCAGCCTCTGTCATTAGCCCAGTTTTGGCCAGCAGCCTGTCCATCTTCAGAGCCATCAGCCAGTGGCTCTGGCAGATATGGTTGGAAGCTTCCAGCATCTTTGTGGCCCCCGTGCTACTCAAAACCAGGCCGTGCCAAACCAATACAGTGTGATAGAGAAACTTAGGTGGCCCATAAGGCTTTTGAGCCGCCACTGAGCAGATCAGTTCTAAGACTTGAGCAAGCAATAAGAAAACCTTTTTTTGCCTTGGTTCTTGTTTTGGTTGATTTGTTTGATTTTGTAGGGCCAGGAAAATACCAAGTGGGTTTTAATGAGCTTTTCCTATCCTACTGGCTGCTGAGGAGAAGTAGTTTTTTGAGGCTGAAAAATCCGACTGTATGTGCAATACTGATCCAGAATTTTTTGGATGGAGGATGATAAGAAGGGGAAGATGAGACTTGTGACCAAATTAACACTCTGTACACTTTATAATTGGATAAAGTTTTACATGTTTGAATGAAGTATAAGTTAATAAGTGACAATTTGGTTTTACAGATGTAAGAAAAAATTAAGCAAATTTAAGATAATTACAATTATCTTATTGTAATTGAGGTCAACACCATCCTTTTATCTGGTAGACTGTGAAAGTTTATCTGCAGTGTTAATTTATTTGGAGGGTAAAAATTATTATTTTCACATGGAAAAGAAATTTTGTATGTTGTGTTCTTTCAGCCCATTGCATGAATCCCTGCACTTTCCATTTTTCCATTACCAGCAGCTTGTGGCAGCTGATGGGCAATAAAAATGATAATGTACTTTTTCTAATAAACAATATTTTCATTGTCTGGAATGCATTCTGATGAAAAGAAGTGACCTGATGTTGATTTTCACCAGAAAGTAATTCACTTCATAGCATATTTTCAAGAAAGGTTTTTTTAATGAAATAAAAACATAAAGTAGCTGCATCTTTGTACAACTGCATCTTCTTTGCATCTTCTGTACAACTGCATTTTAAGTATTAGAAACCTGTGATTGGAACCTTGAATTCTCTTTAAGTTGAACAAAGGAGTAATCAAATTAGGGATCAGTTCATTTTTTTCATTTAATTTACTGTTTGTGCTTCAAATTAGACTCATGTCTGCTGCTGTTTCTGTTCGGACTTTTGACCATTTGCATCTACACGTTTCCTCTTCCTTTTCCTATTGTCCTGGTGGAAATTTTGAAAACAAAATAAAATAGCTGGGGAAAGACTTAAAGTATTCATTTGGAAAAAAAAAACCCAACCAAAACCCTTGAATTGATATAAAAAAACACATAAGGAACAGCAGCTGATGAAAGAAATGCTTCTTTAGCAGTGCATATATATATATATTCAGCCATCTAGGCTACTTAAGTAAAAAAAAAAGTGCTAAATTCAGGGACTTTGAACATGAATGAGGTTTTATACAAGCGTGACAGTAATGTAATTTTTGTTGATTTTAAAAGCTGTGGAACTGTCAAAGTTCTAACATGTCAATAAAGTGACATTTTTGTAACTATTGGTAAAAAGGTTTGCTCATGTAGAGCAGCCTGCAAATGAATTAATTTCTCTTCATCCTTCCAGACCCACAGTGGTCAGGCCTGTTTGGGATTAGCTTTCCCTGGATAATATTGCTGTTCTTCTCAGAGTGTTTAGTGAGTCTTGAGGGATGAGAGTAGAGTACACTGTATTTTTTGAGAGGTGGCTGGAGAATTTTAATAATCTGAGGTAGTTTGTGGTTAGTTTATAAGAAAGGTGACACACACTACCTAATTGGTGTAGTCAGCCTAGTGGGAGCTTTGACTGAGAGACTTGATTTTGTTTCATGCTTTAATTAAAAAAGACAAACAGGTAGTGGTACTATGAATGAAATGTATTTATTTAGTGTGGGTTTGATATTTTTGAAGTGTGAAGGCTTCTAATTAAAAATAGCTTGGAAAAAAATGTAACTTAAACTTTCCTGTTTAAATTTTAATTCAAATGTAGATGAAATAAAGTGTTCCTGCTCAAACTAAGCTTCAACACAGCAAATTTAGTACTGCTTTTTTACCTGCCCATTTTCATATATATATGAATATTTGCTTAGAGCCTCCAGCAAATTGTCTTTACGAAACAAGGCAAGTGCTTGTTCAAGAAAGGAAAGAGTAGGATATAAAGCAGCATTAAACTTACTATCCTCAAGGCCTGTTTTTCTAATATGTTTCAGAAGTTTGCAGTACAATCTCTAATCTATATACTACAGAAAAAAACTCTAGATGTAAATAGGAGATAAAATACTGTAAAAGTCCAGTTATCTTTATTGAATCATCTTTATTTGCAGATTTTGACATTTGAGGTACAACTTTAAAAGTTCACATTAATGTGATTTTTTTTTAGGGTTTTTTTATTTAGAATTGCAAATGTAGTGTGCAATATTTGTTAAACATGAATAATACTTAGGAATTATATTCTGAAATATAATATGTATTGTATATAATACTGCATTCTGAACTATATTATAATAGTGTGAATTATAAACTGAAGTTTAATGGAGAAGAAATAGCAGAGGTGTTTCGTAGTGCAATATGTGTTAGGTTCTGTACAGAGAAATGCAAGTGAATTGTTCTGCATGTAACATTACAGAATTGTTGTCTAGGAATTAATTGATTCTTGCATTTCAGTTGTTTGGATGGCTCTCCTATAAAATCCAGCCCAAAACATTGGTCTTTGCTATTTTAGCATTGATGACAATAGAGGGATCTGCAAACCTTCGAACTCAGTGGAACATCATGGGAGAATTTAGCAATTTACCACAGGAAGAACTTTTAGAGTGGATAAAAGTCAATACCAGACAAGGTAAACTATTTAATAATGTAGGATGTTCCCATTTATTGTGAGGTCAAACCACAGAACCTGTCACAAATGACTGCAGAGGTGTTGCTACTATCTGCAGCTCTGGCATGTCTATTTGTCCATATAAAAGCTATGTCCAATGAAAAAAAGCACCAAAAGCTGCCTTTGTTAGACTCCAGGCTACTGATCTAGAGGTTCTAACCACTGGCGGAGTATTTTCAACAAAAGTGTCTTTGCCAAGTCCAGTTAAAATAGGTTTTTACTTAAATGACACTGGTCCTGTATGTGGGTCCATGGTCACCATTTTGCAAGAAGACAACTAAAAATGTTCTGTTGTTGGCTGAACCCTTCCTTTTCCTAAAATGTGTCAGAAAACTGGTCAGAAACAATATAATTGCCTTTTTGGAAGGAAAATACGTTAAAGCCATAGTGGACTGAGATTTTATCGCCCATTTAACACTGGTGAAAGAAGTGACAAATAAAAGTGTGTTGTTATAATGAGTATGTTACTCTACCAATTCAAGGAAAATAAGATCCATTAAATCTCCATTCCTAGATGCTTAGTTATCTAATGGTTTACATTCAAGGTTAAAAAAAACCCCCGAACTAAAACACCGATTTCCTGTTGTTGTCACATACGGCCTTTTAAAAAGAAATACCCTACCCTCTTCATGGTTTTTCTACAGGATTACTGTTCAGGTATTTGAATTGCTTCTCTAACTGTTTGATTCCTCGTTTCAAAAATGCCTTTGATTGTGTATTTCAGATGCAGTTTTTGCAGGAGCAATGCCTACAATGGCAAGTGTTAAATTGTCTACACTTCGTCCCATTGTAAATCATCCTCATTATGAAGATGCAGGATTAAGGTAAATTTTGCACTTGAGGTTTTATTTGCATCTGCTATTGATTCTCATAATGTTTGTTACACACAGTAGGAATGGCATCTTGTTATATTGTAAAATTTCTTAAAACCTCATAGAACTGGATTTGTTATTTCAGTCAGATTGAAAACACATGCATTATTTCTTGAGGATTTGTGTTCATCAGAAAGAATCTACTCTAGGGACAGATAGGCCATCAGACTTACATACAAGAAAATCAGAATTAAGTTAAGAAGTTGGATTCATCTGTACAATTATATCCTCTCTTCATTCTAGTTACTCCTGACATTGTAGACAGATAATTTTTTTTTCCAAGATAGCCAGGGTGTTTATTTCTATTAGCTTTCTGTGATTGGCTGTCATTTTTTGTGATAATTGGTTAATTATTAAAGCTGAAATTTTGTAGTGGAGTTACTAAGATTTGTACTCCTGTTGTTTTCAAAATCAGGATATTTACCTAAATTGAAATTGATTTATCTGTAAAGGTCACTAACTTCTTTTACTAAATTTCATAGTGTAGCATTTCTTTGTTAATTTGGTACCTAAAAGAAATCCAACACAACAAGAGAGCAGCAAGATAGAGAGGGATAAAAGAGAAAGGGCAGGGTTTCATTTTACATGCCTTATGCCCTTAGTTCTCTGCCTGGCATTAACTGGCTTTAACTTTTGCTCAGCCCTGAATTGATCAGACAGTGGGACTTGGATGATCACTGTAGGTCCCTTTCAACTGAAATATTCTGTCCTAGCTACAAAATCACAGGACAGGTCATGTTTGGGAAAAATGAGCTACAGGCAATACCTGTATTAAATATCAGAAAATGAATGGGCTTTAGCAGCATCATGCTTTGCCCATTTAGAGGATGTTGATACTGGATGTGATATGGATTGGCCTGGTTTGGAGGGACCTGAAAGGTCTTCTAGTTCTTCTGAAACAGGATCATGGTGTCCAAGGGCTGATTTTGCTTGATCACTGTAGGCAGACACCGGGTCTTGTGCTCTGCATTTCAAAATGTCCCAGCAAGGGCAGTTTGACCATAGGGACACACAGTGATGTGGATCTTTCCTGGAGAGACTTGGCACATTCCTCTTGATCACCCCAGCCCAAGCAAGGTTGTTTCTAGCCTTGAGTATTACATAGTGAATGCATTGCTTTGACGTCTTTACACTTTCAGTTCACAGTAACCATGGGTCTTGTTACAGAGTTGTCTCCTGCTGCAGAAAAACCAAAGGGCTATATAACTTGTTCCTGAAATCATTATATTTGTGAAGACATAATCATACTTAAGAAAATGGTGCTATTAATGTAAACTTTGCTTTAGCATAAAGCAATAAAATTGTGAATAATGGTGAAATAAAAAACCCTTCCTCTCCAGTCTAAGGTTAAAGCTTACATTTTCATTCTCTATTGCAGCTAACCCTTAGATTTTTCTTTTTGAAGGGCCAGAACTAAAGTAGTGTATTCTATGTACAGTCGAAAACCTGCAAGCCAAGTAAAAAGAGATTTGATAAAACTAGGAGTGAATTACTACATCCTTGAAGAGTCACTGTGTGTAAGCAGAAAAAAGTAAGTAATCTGCCTTTTTCTTGCAAGAGTAATACACCCCTCAAATATGTAGTCTATGATTCATATAAAGTTATGGAATGTTGATTTGTGCTTTCTTTATTAAAAATGTCCAAAATACATTTTTGTCCAGCATCTGTAGATAGTAATTGGTATAATTGACTTTACCCTCATTAGCAATCCTGTGTTCTTTGTGTGAACCTGGAAAGGTGTGTATGGGTTTTTAAACTTCACTGGAAAACACTGAAGGAAAGAAGTCATTACAAATGAAAGAAGTAATTATTCTCTGAAGGCAAGAACAGATGTGTGTGTATAATGCAAGCCTAGTATGAGTAAAAGGTGCAGATTAAAGGATTGTTGGACCATGAAAATGTTATGACCACTAATAGTCACTAAAAATTTTGTCACATTTGGGACGCTCTTCAGAGAGAGCTATATGCTTTTTCTTCCCCCTCTTTCCCCCCTTGATTTCTCCTTCTGTCATCCAGAACACAATTTTTATATTATTTTCTTTTCATTTAAAAGAAAATTAAATGTATCTGTTCAATTTCGTTGCTATTATCTTTGATAAAATTAAAAACTTCTCAGTTATTATAATTTTGAAAGGCAGCTGTACAGGGAATTGATGTTGGCTATGATCTTTTATAAAAAGCAAGGAGCTACTACTTTCTTAAGGTGTTTTATTTCCTGACTTTTCTTTAGAAATGTTAGCAATATGTATACCACCCTCCATTTTATAGGAAGATTGAAAGGTTCCTGGTAATGTATAATGTGTTGCGTAATTTGCATTGTTTTATGTGCTTCCTCCTCCAAATTAGTTCTTTATTAATTATGTAAACCACAAAAGCCAGATGCATATTACACGTTCTCAATACTATTTTTAACTTACTACAATATTTATTGATTTTGTAATCTGATCATTTTGCTATTAGAAAGACAAACCTGAAAAAATACAGATGGCACAATCAAGTATTCATGGGGCACTGTGTTGCAAGCTTCATGGGTTTTTTATTGCATTTCTTCATTTCTCTTTTTCGTATTCCTGTTTTTTAGGCCTGGCTGCAGTATGCCTGAAATTTGGGATGTCGAAGATCCTGCTAATAGAGGAAAAATTCCTTTATGTACCCTTATGAGCAAGGATTCCAGGCCATATTTCATCACAGTATTTGAAAATAGTAATTACAGAGTCTTGAAGATTCCAAAGGAATAACATTTCAATGCAATGAAGCATCAGTCTTTCAAATCTTTAAACTAGTAACTGTAAGAATTCTAAGTCAGAAATACCTTTTTTACTAGACTTAAAATGGAAAAATGTGTATTTTATTTTTTACCATTTTAAGTGAATTCTGATTATAGAAATATCTTAAACCTAACAGTTTGGATTTCTATTTCAGGGTCAGTCCCTTGAGATTTGCTATGCAAATGATTATATGTTTGCACATTTTATTTAACACTGATCCAAAAAGAGCTAAAAGTAGCTATGGAAAAGTTCGTAGGTGGACTTGAAACTTCATTTTTTTGGTGCATGTTATTGGAATCCTATTGATATTAAAAAAGAAGACTAATAAGGATAATATTTGCAGTAAGCAATAGTTTAGCTTCTCAGTGTCCAAGGGTTTTTAAGCATTCTTATGCATTCAGAATAAGCTGGCATAATATACATGAAATTTTAAAGGGAAAATGCTTTATTCAGGAAAAATCTGTCATAGCCTTAGAAAGATACTAAAATAAATCCTTCACTGCCTTAACTAGACCTTCAGCGCCTAACTTGATAAGAAATTACTTTCAAAACTTAATGCCCTTTTTCCTTTCCCCATATATTAGAACCTGCCTGGACTTTTTCATCAGCATTAAAGAAAAATGAAATTTATCCCAGTTGTGCTATGGGTGTAGTCAGTTGTGTGGGTACAATTGCTCCAGCGTTATTAGACTGGTTCTGCTGTTTTTCTGTCATCTTGATGTCACACCAGTATTATAATTAGATAATAGAGAACTCACTTTCTGAGATACCCAGTGCGAGGACACCCTTTAGTCGTTTAACTGACTTGGTAGAATTTTTGTATGTTTATTGCCATTGGGAGCTGTCACAGTAATTGTGATTCCACAGCATCACAAGACTTCTCTAAGGTCTGATGTTTCGCCGTGTTGTCATTCATGGTTTGGGTTTGTTTCAACTCAGTTTTTTTGTTCACATCAGTCAATTGCTATGACTGGTCTTTTTAGCCCTAATAGCATCTGGTGATCCTGCTTGTTGTAGGGACACCATCCATCACGCCTGTAACAGTGTCAGTTAAATGGGAACTTGTGATAAAGTAGTAGTATGACAACTGATCAGTATTCTAAAACGTCTTATTTTTTTATAATCTGTTTTATTGAGAGGGTGAGGGAGAATGGCTGAAAATGCATTAGCTTTTTAACTTTTACAGAATAGATTTTGGAAAAATTTCTATAAGGAAACTCACAAAAAAAGGGCTTTTGGGAAGTCACTTTTTAAAATGTTAATTGAATTCAAGGAAGCAGGAAAAAAGTCTTTATATAAACCTTGTGACTAGTGTTTCGGCACAAAAAGGTACTGTATTTTTATGAAGTTTATGCCAACTGTTGACATGTACTTACGTGGTTAAATAAAAAAGAGAAAGATGGAAATCGTTCTCATGTTTCTGGTAGGTGTTACACTTCTCTTATGTCTGTTAAACTGAAGTTTAACATGGTTACCGCAGCAGATACGATTGAAGCTGAACTTTCAACTAAAGAAATGCACAGAAGGGCTGCAGATGATTAAACCAAACTCACACACCTCTTTCTGGCTTCCTTTTTATTCAAAATATCAGTGCAGGAATATGTGAAAAGACTGGTGGAATCAAGAAGCATTTGAAAGTTAAGGTTCAAAGATGTGCTTTAGTAAAAATGTTCATCAGTTGTTAAGGAGGTGACTGTTACTCAGTACATGGCCAGACACCACAAATTTTATCTCCAGGGATATTATGTCCCTTTCTTCGAACTGCTCTGAAACCCAAAGAATTATTTTCATCTTTTTGATATTAATGTGATAAAATTTAGTAACAGAAAAATATGGAGTAAAAAATGCAATATATGATTGTGAGGAAGAAATATGTGAATTCTTGAATCAGGTGTCTTATGTTATTAATTTCTTGTCATCTCAGTAATTCGGTCTCAGTTTCAATGGAAAGAATTTTTGTTTAAATAACACAACATTTAACACATAGGAGCACCATGTTAACATCATGCTTATCACTGCAACCTCAACCAGAAAACACAAGTTGGAGGCTTCTTAGCTCTCACTCAAGTTGCTTTCTCTCTTTGCAAGATCCTAACCAACAAATGAGTAACACAAGTAAGTTCGGCTTTAAATACATGCAGACCTTGATGTAATTTAGGCACAAAACTGGAATATTTCCATACTTCAAGAAGGTTTCCATTAAATCTTAGTAGTATTGGATCATTGTGCTGGTTTTGGTTGTGGGATGTGTTTTGGCAGAGCGAAGGCGTACTGCCACGCTGGCCGACAGGTTGGGAGTGCGTGGGAGGATGGGAGGAGACACAGCCAGGACAGGTGACCCAAACTGACCAAAAGGACATTCCAGACCTTGGCATCATGCTCAGTGGATAACAAAATGGGGACAGAGAGGAGGAAGGGAAGGATGTTTGGAGTGATGGTGTTTGTATTCCCAAGTCACTGCTGTGTGTGGTGTGGCCCTGCTGTCCCAGAGATGACTAAACACCTGCCTGCCTGTGGGAAGCACTAAATTAATTCCTTGTTCTTTGCTTGTGTGTGCAGCTTTTGCTTTCTCTCTTAAACTGTCTGTGTCTCAACCCGAGTTTTCTGGCTTCTGCTCTCCTGATTGTCTCCCTGATCCTGCTGGTGGAGGAGTGAGCAAGTGCCTGTGTGGGCCTTGGCTGCTTGCTTAGGTTAAACTGTGACAATCTGCCTGATTTGTCTGTTGGAATCTGAAGTATTGCTTGCTTTGCATTAAATTTCTTAAGTACAATAGGCACAGTTGCAATTTGGTATCAAACTTCTGATAATTGTGCAAGCTTAATATTCAGTATAGAACCCAAATGAAGCACCTTTGTTAAATAAAAGTGCTAAATCCTATTCAGTACTGCCCTGCACTTCATTCTATTCAGATACCATTTAAAAATGCTCTTTTGCCTGTTTCAGTTGAAACAGTGAATTTGAATCAATCTCTTGAGTTTTTATGATCAAGACATGGAGTTTCAAAACACAGGACTCACTCTAGGTGAAGAAAACTTGAGCAAAAGCAGGTATGTAAGGAAGTGTATAAACACAGGGTTGTCAGAAATCAGCATTGCTTTTCTGCATGGTATGCAGAAGTTCTAAATATGAGAGTTGGTCAGCTGTGCAGAATTTGCTTGGGTAGCAAAACCTCTCAGTGCTATAATAAGTTCTCAGCTGTAGCTGTACAATATAAGCACTTTTATTTCAGTACAAAATCAAAGTCGAGTGTTTCGATGAACTGTTTGTAGTGGAGCTTTAAGCTGACCTTTTAGGTTGGAACAGAGTAATAGGAGGATTTACAGGGTAAGGCAGAATCTCCTCGGTAAACTGGCTTGTTTCTGATCTCATGCTGTAATTCTCCATTAGTGATGTAATTTATATGATGTCTGAAAGCATCAGTTGTTTGAGTGGGTTCATCATGTAATAGTTCAACAACTTCATTACTTCCTGTTACAGCATATATAGAACACTTATTGCCAATAGATCATGAGATATGGATAAAAAACACAGAGTGAATGAATAATATTGATTTCATATCTGGCTGAGGACTCAGGGAGGATCGCTGTGGCCAGTCTTCCACCCTGTCAAGGTTATTAATGTTTAAATTGTGTCTTGAGTGCAAGCAGCATTTGTTTTGCCCATTTGGTAGGAAGGATGAGATTCAGTTTTTAGCCTGAAGAATATGAAAACACTGACTGGATCACATTTAACAGTGATGCTGAGCCTGCAACAGGAAAACCTCTCTCCTTTAAATGTTTACCTGAAAAGAGACAAATCACTGGTTCATCCTTTAGGCTTGACCAAGCTTATTTTTAAAGTCAGTGCACCAAATTCTTAATTCCATTACTAATAATTCCTGTGTTCAAGCACCTGAACGGTATCATCTTCATGTTACTGAGCAACGGGTTGCTCGGCTTCTCTGACTACAAGTCCCTGGAGTGTCTCGAGATGCTGTTAGCAAACATTATTTGCAGGCAGTTAGCTTTTTGGTGTAGGTATCTCTGCCTGAGCTCTGCAAAAAAAAATCCTAGCCTCTTCTGAAGTATTGGCTTTTATAGTTCAACTATTTCTGAAAATCCTGCTTTTTTTCTTGGCTTAAGCAAGGTAGCAAACCCTGAAAATAGCCCAGAGTAGGATGCCTCCTGGTTTTTTTCCTAAATTAGCTTTGTGATGGTGTATGAATTGCTGTTGTGCTTTTATTTGGAATGTTAAAATGTAATGTGTCTATAGTTGGAGAAGTTTATCTTTCACTGCTTATTAAAATTTTTTTTGAAAAAGCTGAAGTTAGAATCAAGCTTAGTAAATGCATTGAGTAGAAATTTTTACATTCCTGGAGTATTTCAAAGGCCATTTGACTCAAAACACGAGTTGTATAAAAGCACAAGGTGTAGCTGTTTTCCTTAACCTTAATTTTCTTTGTTCTAGACCCTTGCTGGATTTCGCTGCAGTTATGCTACTGGCTGCTGCGTAAAGAATCTTTAATTTGATACACTTTGGCTATTTTTGTGTTACTACATAATTTAATCATAAAATGGTTTGGGTTGGAATGGTCCTTAAAGGTCATCCAGTTCCAACCCCCTGCCTTGAGCAGGGACACCTCCCACTAGTCCACGTTGCTCAAAGCCTCATCCAGCCTGACCTTGAAAATAAGAGGAACAATTATTTTGAGAAAGAATAAGCAGTAACAAGATGATCAAAAGAAGTTGTATTCCACAGCTTCTTTATTCAGAACTTTAATTTTAGAATTTACTACCTTCAATGCTTAAAACCAATGAAATATTACTTAGACAGTGGTGCTTACAGATTCCATAACTGATTTTTAAGCTAATGAGGTGTCGGCTATTCACTTGATGAACTACAGGTTTGTTTCATCCATTAGGTTTTGCCTGAAATAAAAAGATACTGTAAGAAAAAACTGTTGAATTAGGAGCTTGTGACTTGTATTGTGTTATTGCCTTCCTTTGAACCCTCGATGTGCAACTGAATTCGTATTTGAATTCAGAAAGAAACCTGTCAGCACTGATGGCTTGTATTGTAAGGTTGTCCTTAAACATAAGGAAGTAGTGAAGCTATAAAGTTCCAATTGAAATAAATTGGAAAGCATAAATATTTGCAATGTCGAGGGGCAGACGGACTGTCGAAAGAAAACATGGTTTCAATAAAGTCAGGCTTCATTTGGAATGTCTCTTTCTGGTTTTTTCTTTTTTTTCTGTGTTCCATTTCATTTTATTCTGTTTCTCTTCTGTGCTAGGAAATGGGAACAGAATAGACTTGAGAAAAATTGTATGGCTGAAACTGAGATGGTGTTTGTGTCTTTCAAAAGTGACCTGGTTTTAGTAAATCTTGTCAAAATGCTTGGCTTATGCCAATGATCAGAGTGTGTGTCTTCTGTGTGGTCTTGAACTGGTGAGTTAGTAGGAGCTAGATTTATTCTTAGGGAGGACTATGTTGCTGCTACCCTAAGCAGCACATCCATGGGCTTTACTGAAGAACTTCTTCAGGCTGCTGGAAATCTGCATGACATCTTTTTTTAGGCCTTAGTGGCTGGTGGTTTGACCAAGTTTCTCAAGGACTTTGATTTCATCTTAAGAGCACTTTGGACAAATATTAGATTCTGTGTCGTGGTGCAGTTCTTTGAAAGGAGTATAACTTTGTCTGACTAATGAATGTGACTAAGTCAACATACAGGGGAGTCGCTCTGGACAAATTGAGGGATTGTTGGGATTCTTAATCACTGGGAACATAATGAGCCAAGCTTAGTACAAAAGAGGTGAAGGAATGGCTTTTCTGAAGTTGTGAATTATTTTGTGTGCCTTCATTCTAGGGTGTACAGTCCTGGCCCCACTTCCAGAAAAAAAAATTGGTCAAGTCAGTCACTCAGAACTGGAGTTCTTAAACTGAAACTTCCATCGCAAGAGGAAGAGAGAGAAACTGATATCCTACCAATAGCTTACTCCAGGCTATGTGTATAATAGTTGTTATAAAGAGTAGTAATAGTAGTAATAACAGTAAACCTTGAAAGCATTTCAAGGAAGAGATAAGTTTTTATTTTAAAAAGATTTCCTGATCCATAATGATCACTGCTTCAAGCTGCCCTTTTGCTTTGGATGTAGGACTAGAATTTGTGCATTGTTTTTTGCTGCCACATGAAGAATTGCACAGTCCTTCCACTCTTAGCCTCCTTTTTTTGTTCTTGTTCCAAGACTGATGTTAAAGCACATTAAGACAAGTCACTGAAGAAGCAACAGGAGGATGTTGGTCTGCTGTGCTAAGCAGTTCAGTTGGAAAGCTTTTGTGAACAGCTGTGCTTAATGAACATATGATCTGTGCAATGCCCACTCCTGCTGCCAGAGTTTTTGGATCAGAAGAGGACATGTCCAGTGTGTTTAAAGCCACAAAATTAGAGTGATCTGTGGTTGGTGATGTCACTTCATAGCACTATTGTTTACCAGCTTAACTGCTTGGTTTATCTTTCTACAGGTGTGTTTTCTGAATTGTTTCAAATCATGTAGACCCTCTTAGCAAATGGTTGTTGCCACCTTTGCTGTCAGTGAGATGAGGCACAGGACCTCTGTTCCCTATTGCCTCACACTGTGCTTTTTCCTTCCTCTCCCACCTTTTTTCATCCCCTTACTACCACTGCGCTTCACCTAGTGCATTTGTGTTAAAAGTAATATTCCATTCTGTGACTAAAGGAATTTAAATGCTGTCTGTGCAGAGCAGGCAACTACGATGGAGAGTTACCTGTTCTGTGCTCCCCTATTTAAATTCCACGAATAAGTAACAACAGTGATGAACCTTTGAACCTTTTAATGTTGCTACCACTCTCTAAATGCCTACAGTTCCTCATGGAACTTTTTTCTGCAAATTTGTGACAGGAAATTACAGAAAATACACAGGAAAATTTTACTCTACATTTCATAAATGAGGAAAATTTCCTCTGATAAAGTGGCCAAAACATCAGAAGATATTCTCTGACAGTGTTTCAGATCACCCTGATCTGTTTTGGTGGGTCAGATTACATTTGTTAAGAACCAAGAATGAAGAAAGCACACGATTTTGAAATAGAATTGAGGGCAAACAGTACAGACACATTGAATCAGTTTCTGGTCTCCTGATAGGCCTTCATACTTTCTTATGTAAGGTGACTGTGTGACTGTGGGCACCCTTCTCTGCTGCCATCTGAGCTGATAGCAGAGGGTGTGTGAGCAGAGAGACAAGTTCAAGGTAAAAAGCAAAGGAACCAAAACCTCTTTGTGGCTCAGCTTATTGAGTTCTTTGTTGTTTCTGCACAGTCAGTGTCAGAGGTCCGTTGCAGGGAATCTTTCTGGACATTACTTGCCCCCTTGGACGCAGGCCCTGTAAATGAGTTTCACTGACTCCTTTGTGACTGCCTACATCACAGCTGTGAGAACAAGATGGGGAGCAGCGAGTGATCAGCAGTGTCCATGTAGGAGACACGCTCAGAGCTGGGAAGGTCACATTCTGTGCCATGGGCTGTCACCACGGAGCGTGCTGACCTGCACAGCTGGCGTGCCAGAGTTCAGGCAGGTATCACTGCTGGATGAGATGCTGTTCAAGTGCTACTCCAGCAACTTCAGGGAGGTTGCCCTTGGTAATAGTCTACATTTCCTGTATCCAGGAACCCATTTACTCAGACTTTGTTTCGTGAGTGGTTTGGTTCAGTCTCATCTCATGCATGAAACTTCCCTATCCATTTACTAGCATGTGTGTTTGATTTTGGAAGGATTTAGAGGAGGATAAACTAAACTTTCCCTGAAGTAGAGATTTTCTACTTCCTCAGGATTACTGAAGTCTAAACTCACAATTTGTTCAAGCTGTAATACCACCTCCCAGAACCATTCTGTGACTGAGAAAAATTGAAAGGCTGAGGGGAGACATAGCAATCACATTCAGTTAGGGAAAAACATCAATAAATTATTCTTTTTCATTGAATTAAAAATAAAATGGAGGATGAACATTTGAAGAAATGAAAATCTGATTTAACTTTGAGAGAATGGCTAATGCAAAATATAGTTATGAGAATGTTAAATACAATCTTCTTCTAAAGCCTTTCTAAGGTAAGTGATATTAAAATGGTGGAAAGATTTAGTCTGGCTAAAGCTGTGTTTCCACATACATGACAGTATAAACATGAGTGCCACTGATGAATTCATTGTCCCCCAGCCAGTTTGCATGCCAGCATGAAATTTCATGCAGTCAGGGCTGTAAACCAGATCAGGGAAACTCATCTGGGAAAATTTTTTTTTTTTTTTTTTTTACATCAGCTGAGTTTTTAGTCTCATTCATCACACAGCTACAGTAACCTTCAAACGACCAAGGAGGAAAGGCATCATGGAGAAATACACAGACAGCCAACCAGCTGTTTTCAGTGGCTGAGTCAAGCAATACGGATGGAAGCCTGGGATGCTGGACCTTCAGAGCAGCCCTGCTCTGTCAGGCCCTACCAAAAAACTCCTGAGATCTTACCTAAGTTCAATGAAATTTTATGGGGAGGTAGAGTTCTAATAGGATCTTTTGTACAGGTTTTGGTGAAACTGGTACACAGGAGGAAGGCAAGAGAGATCAGTGTTTCCTTGTGCACTGCAAAAGCAGCAGAACCCAGCTGCCTGAGTACCTCTGCCCCAAAACACTGTCATCTCTGTGCAAGTGTAGTGAGGACATGGGAAAAGGGGCTTATTATGGTAAAGGAGGGAAAGTTAAGGAGAGCAGGCTTTACTGTTCATAGGGCTATTAATTAGGTTTTTTCCTTTGGAAAGCGCTTATATTTCAGAATTTTTCCTCACAGCCCTGCACATAAGAAGCAGAGACTTTTCACTGGAAAGATCGAGATGTCTACAAGGTAAGCCATATTGGTTGCATCAGCTTAATTTTAAGATATTATTTCCATCCTCATGCTCCAGACAGAAAAGCCCTCTCCTGCCTCATATCTGCAGGTTGTGCTCAGGGAGTGTATGCACATCCCTGCCCCTTTCATGGCACCCCTATAGCTCAAGAGCTTGGAAGTGGTGTCTCCAGCTGCCACCCTTATGGAACACTCCCAGCCCTTCCTGAGTCAGCACAGGTGGGACCAGCACCTGCTGCAGAGAGGACCAAGAAAAGAAGTCTGAATGTTGTTTGAAGAGCTGTGCATACTCTAGCAAATCACCCTCTGGCTTACAGGGACTGCAGTCCTGTTTCCAAAGGCACAACAAAAAGCCAGAGGGGGATGCAGGTAGGTCCAGCCCAAGGTCCTGTAGGCTTGCAGGCATAAGCATCAGCACAGGTTTGGAAGGCAAGCTGTGGAGCTGAGGCATTTCTGTGGGTCTCATGAGGTGCACAGGTTCAAGGGGGCTGGCTTGGGGATCGCAAGGATGTAAAGTGTGTGTTTGTGTCTGCACCTGACCTGCAGAATCCCACAGCTCTGGAGGAGGCAGTGATGTGTGCTTCTCTAACAAAGTGGGTTCTTTTCCAAGGTGTGGTTGAGTTGTCTCTTATCCTCTTTATTATCTGCTGATAGTTTAACTAAGTCAACCAAACTCAAGGGTGAACAAGACTTTCCCAGTTCAGGCCCCTTCACCGAAGCAAATGGAATCTGCTGTAAAGGGCTGAGCACTTGCAGCTGTCCATGAAGCCACTAGGAAATTTGACTGGAAAGTATCAGTTTAGACCAGGTGATGCAAGACTCCTCTTATGTGTCCATAAGGATGGAAGGATGGGCTTCCTCACAAGGGTGTTGGGGGCATAATTTCATTGATGTGTCTAATGCAAACTTGTGATGTGAGGGTAGATACGAAATAGAAATCTAAGGCAGCACATCTGAAAAGCGTGGAATAAAGAACTGTAGCCATGCACTGAATATTTGGGATAAGATAAACTAATGAAATAGAATTAATCAGGGTAGCTTATTTCATGTGCTATATAAATCAAATATACTTGGTGATTGTAATTCTGTTCTATGACATGTTATGGCCACATGCAGAAAGAATGAATAAATTTGCTTTCACATGCAACCTTAATTTTGGTTGGTGCTAGTTTTGAATTAACTTTGACATGTTTGTAGGTTTTCCAGGGTGTAGGTGCTGTGTGGTCCGAGGGCACCTGAATAGTGGATTGCTGTTAGGCACAATGCTGGATCAGAGTTTTCGTTCATGGTACCCCCACAGTGCTTTTTCCTCAGAGTACATTTTACCAGACAATTGTTTTGGAAAGCTCTGACAGTTCGAAAGGCTGCCTGCTTTCTGAGTACAAAGCCAATGTCAGCAGCTCCACAAACCGCTGTTGCTGCCAGAAAGCACAGTCTGCTGGCTCTCCGCCTCCACCTCTCTTTTGGTTAGCTGAGGCATTCCTGCAGCTTTATGGGGAACAGGATATAGGAACAGGTCAAGGTAATACTGAGTGTTGCTGATATTAAAGCTAATTCAAAGTCCTTGTGCAAATTACATGTAGACATGTGCAGCCAAGAGCTGAGACGAAGGTGAAGGAAACATGCACTCTGGAAAACCTTTAGCAAGCCCTCTATGGCACTTACTGTATGTTATAAAGTAACACCCTAAAGCCTGAAATTGTGAAAAGTGGGGACTGGTTTTGATGTCGAAGTTGAGTATCTGTGAAAATAAGCATTGTGAGGTTGTGAATGTGTCCTGGATAGAGAATTGACCACAGCTGAGTATCTCATCAGCTCTGTTTGAGAGCTCTTCTGTTGCAGGGAGAGGAACTCCATATTAAAGTTGCAGATAATTTTTTTCCATAACTTATAGAATGTTGGATATTTCATGACAGTTGATCTAACTTAGATTCAGATTGTTTTGATTAGGAGGAGACAGAGAGGTGCATGGTAAATAAGGTACATAGCAGGTACATAGCTGGTGACCTGAGCAGTCACCAGCCTGAGCGTGCACATGCAGGTGGAGGGCATGAGCTGTAATTGTAGGGTGGAACTGTATCTGTGTCTGAGATACACTGTCTAAGGTAAAGGTTTTTGTTATTTTTATTTAACATCCCCCCCTACTCTTCCTCAGATATAAAGAGAAGAAAGCAGCTGTGTGATACGTAAAGGAAAATACTTAGACTGCAGGAATGGCTAAAAAGGGGGAGAACAACATTATGCCATTTCATGTGTTGTCAACAGCTAACACTGACACAGGTATAAAAACCCAGAACAAAATGCAAAGTGATTGAACTGTGTCGAATATGAGAGAAGAAAATTTCTGGTCTTCAGCTCAAATAGCCAGAGATTTGGAGAGAAGTCAGGAGATAATTGCTAGGAAATATGGGAAAAATAAGTCTTTTGGTTATGGTATATGGCTGTGTTGAACAAAGCAAGCAGGCTTTTTAGAGCTGTAGGTAGGTGCCACCTGTATCACCCAGAAGGACAGGTACTGGATACAGACTGCCCACGCTGGCGCTGGTCAGCTGTGTCTATCCTGAGGCAAAAGTGTTTTAGAATCATAGAATCATTTTTAGGTTGAAAAAGACCTTTAATATCATTGAGTCCAACCACTAATCTAGCACTGCCAAATCCACCTCTAAAGCGTGTCCTTAAGCAGCACATCTATGCCATTTCTAAATATCTCTGGGGATGGTGACTCAACCACTCCCTTAGTCAGCCTGTTCCAGCACTTGACAACCCTTTTGGTGGAGAAATTTTTCCTAGTACTCCTAGCACAGAGCTGTAAGATTTTAGCAGTTGTTGTCCCAGACACTGAAGTGCTGAAAAAATACTGACTGATGTGCTGAACATGACTCAGTACCCAGTAACAGCTCATATGGAGTGGGACAGATCCAGTGCCCTCCTATTATGCAAAGGCCTGAAGGAATTCCTGATGCTCTGGAATCTTGCACATCCAGGATACCTGGCACCTAGAAGACCTGAATTAGTGTTGTCTGGTTAAAAGACTGTTTATTTGGTATCAGTTTGTCACCTAGCAGCACAGTGTAGCATCTGCTAATTGACTGGGAATGAAGCTCAGCACAACAACGAATTTGGAAACACTGAGCTGAGGGGATGCACATCATCAACTTCAATCCAAGGATACTTAGTCATGGTCCAGAGTGGCTGGGGTTTGCTTTCAGTTCAACGTTTCATATGCTGCTATCTGTATAAATTCAGTATGTCAGAGCCCTAGAAAATTGCTTTTCTTGCCTTTTCATATTCTCCATATGTTTTTGCTCAGGTAACTGCAGAAACAGAGCTCATTTCAGTGTAAAATTTGTTATGTCAATATTTTATCCTTTGTAAGCTGTGTAACTAGATGAGATGCTAATACATAACCCAGAAAAGAATTCTTGCTTTAAAGGGAAATGCAGAAATAATGGAATTTTGCCATTCTGGAAATAGTTGTTTTCCTTTGGATTTAGGCTGATTTAAGCACTCTTTTTTTCAAGTACTGGCTTAGAGCTGGGGACAAGGAGTGAGCCTGAAACCTGCAGCACTGATGCTCCTTGACGTGGTGTTGCTGCCTGTGTACAAATAAGGATGGGGCGGGTAAAGGGCTGGGAGCATATCGACTCTGCAGGCAGGGATTTAAAGATTGTAGCTGGCATAAAAGCAGAGGCGTAAAGCTTTCATCTCAATAGCTCAAATGACAAAGGCAAAGTAGCTGCAGCAGCGCTGGCCCTGCATATTTAGGCAGATATGCCTCTGAGTTGCAGCAGTCCTGGTATCCTGCCCGGTCAGACGAAAAGCCACCTCGTGTGCATCTGTACAGCGGTTTTTGCATCCCTAACACTGCTCTGCCAGTGTGAGGGAGAGCAGAGAGATCCCCAGGCATCTCTAAGGGGCCCTCACCTCCTGCAGCCCAGAGAACAGCTGGCGATCTTGCAGGAGCGTGGGGCTCTCGTCTGAATTGAGAGGGGGCTGGGAAGCACAGCCCTGGTTCCTTCCTCCAGACAAATATACTTCAAAGAAGGTAAAAAACAGCCTCAGAGCCTTGCAGCAAGCTCAGTGTGGTGTAAATTCTTGAGGCAATGCAAGTAAAGAGGAATTCAAAGTGTAGTTAAAGGTCATGAACTTTGCTTTCAGTACTGCAGTAAAATAGAATTAAAAAGAGGCATATAAATAACAAGTGTGTGTGTCTTGATGAATATAACGACATTTTGGAAAGGACAAAGGATTCCCCTGAATAATATTTAAACTTCCATGTTGCAAATTGCTGGAATGAATAAAAATGACATTTTTAGAAGGTCAAAAATTGCTTCATAAAGGTATCTAGTCTTTAAAGTTCAGTGAAGAAATCTGCTTCTTACAGCCGTGCTTCTGCTCATGCTTCTCTGGACTCTCTTCCAGCTGAGGAGGCTGAGCTGTGGTGAAGCTGACCCTCTTGCTCTGTGGATTAAGGTGCATCAGTCTGGACAATGGCCCTTTCTGGATGCTTTTCGTTAACACTGGTGACTGTGTGAGCTCAACAAACCTCTAGGAAAGTCCATCCATGTCCCAAAGAAAGCTGAGGATGAAATTCGGAGCATTCTGTGCAAATCGCAGTCTACGTGGCAGGGCAAAAATAGCTCCTGGCAGAGGAGGCTGATAGGATTTTCTGTAGATGTGTGGTTGGCACCATTTTCCTTCAGCCCAGCATGGAGCCTCTTAGTGAGCTGCCTGAAGTGTCCCTGCTCTTGCTTTTGTGCTTCTGCTCTCAAATTAGCAAGATTAGGGGTTTCCTCACTTTCTGGGAGAATTTTAGCCATGGGTAGAGAGTGTGCTGTGGATGGGGGGCTGGAAGGGTGCAGGAGAAGCTGGGGCTTCCCCAGGGCAGACAACTCAGGGTCTGGTACCTGGAACCGATGGACTGAATGTGCATTTTGGTGCTCAGTCTGTCTCCATTCAAATACACGCCTAAATGTGTTTTTGGCATCAGTGGTGTTACAGAAAATGCAGTTAATTTCGTGCCATCATATCAAAGGAGTGACCCTGCTCTTAAACCTTATCCCCCCATAGCAAATGTCCTGAGGAATGCAGAAGGATGGGGTTGTAGAGATGGTGGTATGACCTTTTGTAGAAAGGGTAATTGGTGGGATAAAATTGTATTTTTAAGTACCCATCTGAATTAGAGTTCTGCTGCATTGATCCAACGTGTGGAAGGGCAGTGTCTGACTCACTTTGAAAAATGCAGCCAGCAAGGAGCAAAGTTGTCCTCTTGGAAATGTGCTCATGATCCTTCCTCCTCTTCCTCCTTGCCTGGGAGATGAGGTGATCAGGGGATAAACCCCATTGCCATCATTTGTACTGGGTTAAAAAAGGGTTGTGGGAGTTTTGAGCTGCGAAACTCAAACTCAGAGTTTCCCATCTGGGAGGGGAATGTGGCACAGATCCACATCTTCCGGGGTCTGACCTCCCCATGGCAAATTCTCTTTCTTGCCCTGTCTTGTTAGTCTTTTACATAGTAACTGACTGTACCTCACCTGGAAACGGCATGTGTTGCTGTGACCCTTTACTTGTTGTTTTCTTTCTGTCAATTTTGTGCAATTCCAAGGCACAGTTACAGTGTGGGCTGAGTAATTATGTTGCTGCTTTATATGCCTCTTATGTAATTATAGTTACAGAGACAATATCAGCCTCCTTCTCTCTAAAGTTGCACCATGGTAAGGCTGTTTTATCACTATTTCATTCTTGGTAATTAATTTGGTCTGCTTAGACTAGCACTGACTTGTAAAAAAAAGGATTTTTCTGTGCTATCACCAAAGGGTTTGTATGAACAGGCATTGTATGAACACTTGTTCTTGGAGAGTCCCAAGGGTGCAGGGGTGGATGGCACAAGCTACAGCAACATGTGTGGTTAGCACTAGATCAAGGAACAGAACGAATAGGAAGGCTTGGCCTGTTCTAATCAGCAAATTAGATTAAATAGACTTTGCAGGCTGATTGAAGCTCTAGTTGTCAGAGTGTCAGTGAACCCTGGTTCGTGAGCTGATTGGAAAATTGCAGTTTTCCTCCTGGTAACTTTGAATGTCTTCCTTCCCTTCATTCTGCTATTGTTTCACTCTGGTATTTCAGAGCTTGCTCATTGTGGTTGATATTTCCAAATAAAACAAAGTCACGTTTAGCAGCAAAAGAAATATTGTTTGGGAATTTGCTGTAGTAACTGTTGTGAAAATTGAGTTTTTCTGATAAATGTAAATAACCAAAACTTGGAGTTGTATTATCTGCCCACATCTGTTTCGGGCCAGTTTACTTCAGTACACCTTTGGATGGGTGCTGACATGTTGGGAAGGCAACTTCATTTTATCTATCCTGCCACTCTGTACTGACAGATGAAGAAGTCAGCTCAAGGTCACTGTGTAACCTGGTAGGTCTGACTCTCTTCTTGCAATGGTGATGACCTGCTGTTGTTACACTGTTGCAGATGTATTATGGCAAGCATAAACAGCTGAATTGTGGGGATCAGTACTTTCACAAGTCTTTGGACCAAACCTCCCCATCCTCAGTGTGGGTTTGTCAGCAGTGAATTTGTTCTTCAGGAGCTGTGGTGGGAAGTTCTGGTTAGGTCAGAGCAATTCACTCACCAGCTGGTGTCTCATGCACTGGTCTGGTCACAGATGTACCCTGCACAAAGTGAGAGGCTCACTTTGGGGAAGTCTGAAGTGGCATTGGGGCCTGACTCTGCCTTTGTCTTGAAGTGCTAGAGAAATTCTGTCACCAGGCTTTCATCTCCACTAGATAATTTTTTGACACAGACCAATCACTATCTCTGGTAGCTTGAGCCAGGTGCCTCTAAAGAGGGACCCCAAACAAAGGAATGCTTGGCCAATTACACCCTTACAATCTGAACTCCTCATCCTTCATGTGACAGTATGGACAAACAGACAAATTACAGTTTAGGGTGTTATCACTCTTCGTTGGTTCACTGTTTTGTTACCAAATGTTGCAATACTGATGTCTTTGTACTTCCTTAGATCAGATTTGGTGAAAGTTTCATCTGATTCTGCAGTCATTGTTGTAGCGTGTCTGTTATAGTTCATATATCATGGCCTGGGGGCTCTCCAATCTACCTATTAATTTTTAAGTAATATTTAGGCTGCTGGCTTTGTCTATCTTAGCCCTTATAATGCTCAGACTGTTTGCTCCAGTTTTCCCTTCAATCCATCTTTGACTTCCACAACATAACCATAGAGTTCAGGTACAGTTCAACTTGCAGACTAATAAATCTAGATATTTATGTCTACTTGCAAATAATATAAAAATGTCAACAGGCAGGCTAGCCAGAGACAGGTCTTACCTGGAGTACCCATATTCATTTGGGTGCACCCATTTGGAGCACTCATTATTCATGTTCATTTTGTGCGTCTACAGAGTTAAGACCTTGGCAGGACCATCCTGTGTGGGAGGCAGGCAGGAATTTGTGTAGTGTGAAGAGTTTGCTTCTGGTGCCTCCAGTTTTCTGCCAGTTAAAGATGTCTCATCAGGCTTGACAGTGTGCAGGCAATTTTGCACATGGATATGTGCACCCTTTCAGTGATCCTGGTGCAGGTTTGAACTGTCAGGACTGCTGCAGTTTGACCTCTCACTGTCCTCCACAAGCATGTCTCCACCACCTCCCAGAATGCTAGTGGTTCTCAGAAACAATCTGGCTAAAAACAGCCCTAGCAAGAATAAAGTTGTCTTTTGGACAGCCTGATGGACATGACACCTTAGATTCAGACTGGCTCCAACAACTGTGAGAAAATCCACTGGCGTCAAACCCCATGGTGAGTTGCTGCCCAAAGGTCTAACAAGCTGTCAGCCCAAATGCTGTTACAGGATGCCCATCCCTTCTTTCTCAGCACCCTTGTCTGTAAGTGGAGACGTAGGTGCAACTGTCTGCCCTGTTGTTATCTTCTATGGAAATAATGAAGAAGAAACCAAAGGAAAACAAGGACGTGGGATTTATCCCATCACAACAAAGGGTTCTGCTCACGCTTCTAGATGTCTGCAGTTTGCAGAGACTATAGCCCAAAGAATTTTTAAGTCAATACGTTGCTAAGAGTTTGTTGTGGTGAAGGGTGGAAAAGAAATTACATCAATTTTATCAGTCAGAGTTTAGGTGACATTTGAGAAATGCTAAATTAACCTTCAAATGTCTCCAAATGTCTTGTTTTGGGAAAAAAAAAAAAGGACATTCAGTCTGGGTAAAACAGACAATGAATGAGTGCATGTAAACAAATTCCCTAAAGCATTCATAAATGCATTTCCTCAGCCTCCAGTATTACATCAGGTAATGAATTATCTTCACATCTGTCTTATTGAACAAAAAATACCACCATCTGAGCTTGAAGGTGAAGAGGGAGCAATATATTTAAACTAAACTTGGATGAAGTTGAACACAGAGAGACTATTAAAAAAAACCCCTGAATAGTCACAATATTGCTTCCCTGTTCCAATTAGAAAAAAAATGAAAACAGGCTTCTGTATTTTGTTGCTACTACAACTTTGCCATTCGTTTGTGTGATTCCGATTTCAGACCTTAAAAAACTGAGACGAAAATTGAATGAAGTATTAATATAGGCTAACTCTTGTGAAGATCCTTACCAGGCTTGCCTGGTGCTTGCAGGCCCTGTGCCTGCACTCCCACACATGAGATGCTGACAGATATACATGTCCTTTCACAGAGAGCCTGTCTTATGAGGATAACTCAAGCACGCAGGAGCCCCAGTACTGTTTCTGGATCCATGGAGGGAATAGATTTTTCCGTGCTGGTCTAGGTGCCAGGGTTCTCTCAAGGGGAAGCCTGGCCCCATTGCTGCTTGGCTACAGGCATCCTGGCACTTAGACAAGGCCAGTTGTCAAGTTATTCTGAGGCAGTACATCTCAATAGTCACAGTGGACCACACTCCCCAAGGGAATCAGCTGAATACACTGCCTTCAGGAAGGATTAATACCCACTAATCCTCCATTCAAGAGAAAAAGACTCAGGTGTTTGCCAAGCACCAATGAGCCAGTTTAGTCCTTTCCTCCAGCCCTGCACTTCTTTTTTTTTTTTTTTTGGAAAATAAATCCTTCTCAAAATTACAAAAGCAGATCCAAGCAGTCACAGTGACTCAGCTGTAGAGCCAAACGCAGTCCATACTGCAGATTAAAATTGCAATTGGTAATATCATTGTGGGGCACTGCAAAAATGTAAAATCACTCTTTTCCTACTTGCTACGTGCAAAGTACCACATGCAAAGATTTACATCAAGCCAGAACAGTTGCCAGAAGAGGAAAAGGAGGAACCGACATCCACAAAGGGATTAGAAACCATCTCTCCCAAAACCCTGTTTCACCAGTATTGTGATCTTGGCTGGGTTTATCTGAAAAGGAGAAAGGAGACACACTCAAAAGCAATATACGACAGGGCACTCATTTACAGATGAATGTTGCAGGGAGTGGTATTTCACCACTTTTCTGTGATATTTTTTACTTCCAAAGATAGCAATCATGATATTTTAATCTGAAATCCACCCAGAGCTACAGTAACTGCAGGTGGTGCTCATTTCAGTCAGGCATTTAAGAGTTTACAAAGATTTAAAATGATTTGGTGTTAGAGAGGAGTGATGATCCTGAAAACCAGCATACATGCTAATTACAATAATGCATTTGTAGTGATTGCTTACAAGTGTAATTGTCTTTCTCATTGAATCCAGTTCTCTTTGTTCCTTGGTCATGGGACAAAATAGATAGGGGTGTCACCAAATCTCCAAAAATCAGAATAAAACTCCTTAACACCATTGTAGTGTTAAGAAGGGCATCATTTATTCAGGCACCTGTTTTCACAGTCTGTCCTTTATCTCTCTTTTTTATATCTTATTCCTGTTCTCATAAGGTAATTGCCCCAACAGTGCAACGGTGTCTAAGTTCTGGCCTTCTCCCAGATAAACTAAACAATGTTTGTGTGTTCCTTTTGATTTCAACAGCAGATTTCCATTGACAACAATAGGAACAAGAAATCTTCATAATCCTGTAGGTTTCTTCCTGCTACCCAATCACGGTCTTGTTCACCTCTTCTGTTAAGATGCTCTGTTTACTCTGTGTTCTGCTGGGATGAGGTGAGGAGTTTGCTTTACCCAGACTTCACCCAGCCACTGGATTCCCTCTGCCACTTCAACATGTCCTAGAAGATGTGTACTGGGGCCCTTGACTGATTTTGATTCTGCATTAATAATCATTATTTTGTTTCTATCCCAAACCAAGGATGTAATAAATCATGTTGGAAACTGAACAACCATTTTACCTTTGTTTCTTCCATTACTCATTATGGCTAACATTATGCAGAATACAATTCTGTTTTTCAAGTACCATAAACGGAAGAAGGCTTGCTGAACTGCACTTATAAGAGAGAAGCTCTTCAGCTTTGATAAGAAAACAATCAAGATGAGGAATTCAGTATTTCTTCCTCATGGTAATTCCCTCCACTAGTTAAAACCACCCAAAATCCGTAAAAGCTTTTTGAAAAAGGTGTGATTTTTATGTCTGTCCTTCCCATTGTGTGTGGGAGGGTATTGAATGACCCCTTGTTTATTTTCCTTGATCTCCTTTGATCCCCTGATAACACTGGGAGATCACACTTTGTTGTTCATTGCTGTTATCATCTCTAGTCCCTTTTTAGTCTTGGGTTTTGCATCCACAACACCACTTTCTCTAGATAGAGGGGCATTCTTTTCCCCTTGATGTGTAGTTTGGTTTTTGATTGTACTCATGCACCTTTTGTACAGGACTAATTTACTGAATGTCCTTGTCCTGCTTTTGTGAGCACTCACCCCCCATCAGTGTTTATCTGTTCGACGTCTGCATAGCTTAGCAGAGTGATTTCCTTTATGTTTTCAAATCACTGATAAGTATACTGGATCAGATCAGTGTGATATTTCTCCACTTTCTTTTTTGATCTGCCTACAGGGTTCAGATTGCATAACACTTGGTAGCAAAGCAATTGCAAGAGCCCTGGGGAAAGGACCTTCAGTGAAAAGTGGCAGAGTGCCAATCTGTGCCTCCTGGCAGAGGGCACCTGCAGCCAGCTCTACCTTTTCCCCACTAATCCCCCAAATTTCCTCCTGTCCCTTTTCTCTATAGCAAGTGGAGCTGGAGGATTAGATTGAAAAGAGACCCCTGCCATCAGGGATTGTGTTGGGATTGCTCTGTATTTCAACATACTGCAATGTGGTGATAGGAGAATTTCTGATGCACTGTAAGGGATTTATGAAGCTGCAATGGGGCGGCAGGAGAAAACCCTAAGTGGGGGGGTTTGGTATGCAAAAATATGCTGCAGTTCTGATCGTGGGTTATAGTAAACAAACTTTCCTGATAGTCACTCTACTTGAAAAGTCTTTTTTTTTTTTCCCTCTGCTTTTCAGCAATGCTTTAAAGAACTTAAAAGCAGCTTCAGAGCAGAAGTGCCACTTCTGTCTCTGCTTGCAGGTATGCCACCTGAAATAGTATGAACCATAAATCACTATAATAGATAACAGCAGAAGCTTCACAAATCCTTGTGATTCAAACTTCAGAGGCAGCTAATGTAGCAATTCAGAAGAGGAAAACTGGGAAACTGAAGTCATATTTTGTGCTGCTGGCTGAAACGATCATGAAATGAATTCAGCTAATCATATAAAGATTGTCAGTCAATAGAGCAGTGGTTCTGTGTTTAAATGGTTTAATGGCTCCACTGGTGAATGTCCTGTAGCTTGATAATCATTTGTCTTTGAGTTAATTATCTGAGTCATATTAGCTTTGTGAAGCAGAAATGGAGTGGTGGGTGGCTTTTATTACACCATAGAAATATTAAAATCAGACTGCTATACTGTTAATCTTAAACGAGAATGTCTTGGCAGAGACAAGCACTTAGGGCATTTTTACTCTGAAGCTCACCTTCTCTTTGAACAAACAGTAAAGCAATCAGGCATGCTGAGTCTTTTATCCAAAAGATTTTACTTTACTAAAAAGACAGATTTCAGGGTTGGTGTGACTGTCTCCTAGACAGAAGGGTGGCATATATGCAGAGGCCATGTCTAAGGATGCAACTGGGTGCAGCAGCATGCAGAGGTGTCTAAACTGGCTCTGAACATGGAGCAGAATGACCAGGATACTGTGGCCCCTGACTTTTTGCCTGTAACCTCATGCATGCACGAGAGTGCCATATGGAGGGCCACTCAAACGATGGGTTTGGACATGGATTTTGGCCGTGAATAAATATTTCCTCGGCTTTTTCCAGTCTGATTCCTTCTCTCTGCAGAACAGTGTTCAGGCTGCACGCACAAGTACATGGCACAAGTTACCACACAGAAACCAGGTTTTCCCCAGGGTGAGAAGATGAGAAGGAAGGTGACAAGGAATGAATCCCCAAACTCTCTATGAAGAGAGTGATGTCAGATTATACATTTTTCTGGCCCAGAGATGGGGCACCTGAGAGGTGTTTTAAAAACTTTTATTCAATTTTCAGACTCATGTGAAGGGTGAATGGTACAGATGTTACAATTCACGCCATCACAATCAGAAGCCAACTGTTTCCTAATTACAATACATTATAATCGTTTCTTGGCCTATCAGCTTTTGCCACACAATGCCATTGATGCCTTAAAGCCAATCATCTAAACATACCCCTTGTGGGTCCTACTACAATGCACCTTTCATAGTTCTATTTCTCCAAAGTATCTAGTCTTATTTGCAAGGCCATCCTTTGAAACTTGTTTTTAGTTCCATTTCTCTCTCAACAATGTCCGTCCTATTCCATGGCATTTCTAAGTCAGCATTTATTATCTCAAAGTTTGCCTACAGATGCATATTATGTGAGCCTTCTGTCAGGCTTCAAAAATTCTCTACAAATCCATTTCCTACAGAGTGTGACTCCAAGCTCACTTTTGAAAGCCTATCTATGACTTTTGGCCACAGTTTTAGGGCAGGGTAGCACATTATTTTGAGTTTAAGACTTTTTTGTCTATTGAGACCTTTCAAGCATGGATTTCATGCTGCTTAATCCCAGTTTGTGGTGGGACAGAGTAAACTTCATCAGAACTCTGATCTTGACTAGATAGAGTTGTATTTTCCCTGAGATTGCCTTTAGTTCCTATGGATGTGACTCTGAGAATACTTGGTGATCCAGGAATTATGTTATACCACTGCCAAACCCATAAAAATGTCAAGAAGATGTCTGAGGTTTGTGCAAAAGTCCTGAAAAGATTTGTGTCCCATAGTGTCATCAAATACAGGTTGTTTCAAGACTGTTGATATTCCTGTCTTTCCTGTCTGGAGTGTAATTTGAATCCACTGCATTTCAGCAGGTTATCAGGCCATTCTTTCAAGAAATCAGAATGACCTGTGAAATAGGAAGCGAGCATTACTTGTTTCACCACTCTGTCACCATTTCAGTGGTTCCTCCCATCCCATTTCTTAGGTGTTTTGTTAGATAATTCTGTGTCAGTGTGCACTATTTTTCTGCTTGCATTCTGCTTGGCCGACCTGAAAAGAAGTCTCTGCAACCTGTTTTTTAAATGTCAGTTTGTTTTGAGGTGGCAGTTAAATCAGTTCAGTCCTGCCCGAAATAGTAAATGTAAACACATTAAACAGGTCTTGTGCTCTTCCTGAACAGAGTCTGATCAACTCCTACTGAAACCAACAAAAAGAATCTTCCTTACTTGTGATAGGGCTGGGTTAATCTACCAGAAATATTTATTCATCACCCAACAGGCCTCCTCCAACAATGCAAACTGAAGTTCACGCTGCTTTATCTAAGAAAAGAAATTAAATTGATTAGATACTTTCAAAATAGAGCAGCTTAAGTGCCTTCAGGCTTTTGCAAAGTCTCCAGCTGGCTAGACTACTAATCTTTTGCAATTATTCTCATAATTATAAAATTTAAATTATGCCTGTTTTCTGATGATTGATCGTGGTTCAGAATGGCTCACATGTGCATTCCTTGATATACGGATGTGGGCCTGATCTAATGAACCCACCACATCTTCAATGAAAGGTGATAAAGACCTGCTGAGATACATAAACAGAGAACCTAGCTCCAAATATTAAACAGGTGGAAGTGTGCAATGTTGAATTCCCACTAGGCCCTTTCTGATATCTCTCTGAGTCCCTGTGTGAGCCATATCAACAGCTTGCCTCCATATATTGTTAATTAGATATCTCACCCACGGCTTTGGGATTTGAAATGAGTGTTTACTGTAGTCATGCAGTATGGTGTGTTCCAGGGATTCTTCCTGGCCAAGTAGTGCTCTTTAAGAAAACTGAGGCCGAGCCATTTCCCCTCTCTTGAACCACTGTAAACACATTTGCACAAAATTTCTCTCTTTTTTTCCCTTTTCATAAGAATGCAGACATTTTTCCACACTCAACAAGAAACCCCAAGCCACATGAAAATCTTGGTGTAGGAGGGAAGATAGGCTAAGAACGAGGGGAGGAGCTGCAGAGGGTTGTGAAAGCAGAGGCAGCTTGTCCTGGTTTTGCCTGAGATAAAGTTAATTTCTTCCAAGTAGCTGGTAGAGTGATGTGGTTTTGATTTAGTATGAGAATAATGTTGATAACATACTGATGTTATGGCTGTTGATGAGCAGCACTTACCCTGAGTCAAGGACTTCTCAGTGTCTCATGCTTGAGCACTGAGCAGGTGCCCTAGAAGCTGGGAGGGAGCATGGCCAGGGCAGCTGACCCCAACTGGCCAAAGAGATACTCCATGCCATAGATTGTCATGCCCAGTATATGAACTGGGGGAGTTACCTGGACAGGATGACTGGTTTTGGGATGGGTTTGACATTGCCCAGCTCATGGTGATCAACTCTACTGTGCATCACTTGTTTTTCTTGGGTGTTCTCTCTTTCTCTCTTTATTTTTCAACTTACTACTATTATTATTATATTTTACTTTGTTTCAATTATTGAACTGTTCTTAGCCCTACAAGTTTTACTTTTGACTCTCCTCCCCGTTCCACTGGGGCAGTGGGGCAGGGGAGTGAGCAAGCAGCTGTGTAATGTTTATTTGCCAGCTGGGCTTAAATCACAGCACAGCTCCAGGGTGCTCCTCTGTGAGGGTCTTTTCCCTAGAATGGCGAGTCATGAGATAAGTCTGAGGGGTTCAATACCACAGAGTGGATGCTGGACACCACGTAGGAGTGGAAGTCAGGAAATATCTCTTTATTTCTAGCCCTAGGGATTTTGGATCTGAGAAGCTATGTGAAGACCTTGCTTAAGCACGTTGCTTAACCCTGTGGCCAAGGCCATGGTGATGCTGAATTGGCTCTCTTTTCCATTTGATCCAGAAAATGTTCTCTGCATGCAAAAAACTTCAAACTTCTCTCAAAAATAATAATTTGCTGCAAGATCTCGACTGTCAATAACTATTTCCAGATGACCCTATACATTTTCCCACATTACCAGTCCATTCTCTGGGGAATGTTCTGGGCATTGCCAAGTGTTTGATGACATTTGACTTTCCTCTATGAATTATCTGACACCCACGGCATCTCATAAACACCATAATGCTGATTCACCTTTAAATTACTATTTTGATGCCATATTAAAACTGAGCATGCTTCTTCCACCTACATTACATATATACAAATCACAGTAAATCCCCTGTCCAGGTTTTTAAAAACTCTCTCAGAATAATCCTCCCAATGAGAAGATTAAGCCATGACGTCCAAATGGGACTTGGTGATATTTTGCTACTTGATCACTTTAAAGTCTCCTTTCACTCCCTAGAAGCTACATGAAGTGCCTTTTAGCTTTTAGCATGATCAAGGGAGTCTGACTTATCTTTAATTTTCAGTGTAAAGCATTTAAGGTACCCAAATACTTTAACTTAATGGCTATTTATCAATTTACAGTTACAAGAATTTTTCCCTTTGGCATTAGTTTTTCCTGCCCAGGAGGCTGAGTTCTTCTGTCACTCCATACATAACTTAAGCACTTACAGGCTTTTAGGCTCTTTTTTATAAAACCATGAACACATGTGAAGGTAGAGTGGGAACTCAGACAGTGGATCCAGGTTGTCTGCAGGCCATCAGTGTAGCTGTGGGCTGCTGCTCCAGCACAAGGTTGTCATGTGAGACCGAAGAGTGTGAGTGTCTTGGGCAAAGAGGACAGAGGATTGTACTTCAAAGAGTTCTGCTTGTATATCTCTGCTCTCATCAGTATTGATCTCAGCCTGAAAGCCTGAACACAAGCTAAAAGGCCAGCTGCTACCTTGTACTTTCCTGAAACCTGTGATGTGAGTTGGCAGCACAGCAATGAAGAGAGCATGTTCATGCCTGAAAGTTCGTTGGATTTTCCAGCTCTCTCAGCTTGACTTAAGAGGATATTATCTCTCCAAATAGAAGTCCCCTTTGATACTATTCATGTTAGGTCTCCTTGCTGCACCATTGCAGGGACATGGCCATTAGCAAGATCCAAAATGAGAGGAACAACTCCTGCTCATCTTGAAAAGTTTGTAGAGAAAGCCTTGCCTTGCTGTGGATTTAGATCTCAATAAACAGCCATAGCAGAAACTAGAAGGGCTCCCTTATAACCCAAAAGCTTGTTCCCAATTCATGCAACAAGGTCTGGGTAGGCTGACCATTGTATTAGATGAATTTATTCAAATTTATTCATAGTGAGATTATTCCAGGGGGCAGGGACTGGGATCCAGGGCAGTCTACAGTGTTGCAGACTTATGTTTTTAAGTAGTTTTTTTCCTTATCTTCCTTTTCCCACTGACATTGTTTTCTTAACAAGAGCAGAAATATCCCTTTTCAGCTTTCCAGCCTCAACAAACCAAAAGCTCAGATTGTTCTCTTCCGTGTTCCCGCTTTCTCTTGTTTAACACTGAGTGGTCTCATCAGAGTGCAACAGTGACACTCACACAGTCTTGGAGCTCTTCTGGCAAATGCTTCACCAGATACCTGTGGAGATCATATTAGCCCCCTGACCCCACTGGCTATGGTGGTGTCGGTAACCATGCATCCTCTGGCTGAGGATGCTCAAGGCTTTCTTCTCTTCAGACATTGCCAGCTGATGAGTTCCCAATTTGCAACAGAATTTCTCTTATTTGATGTAGTTGATTATTGACACAGTGTTGCACTTATCACTTTTCTGCTGTTTGGGTCCTGAAGATCATCTTTCTATGTGATGCCTCAGACTCTGTGGATGTTTATTGACCTTATGCAAGTTGTTGAATTTTAACAAATTTTCACTTGCCTTGCTCAAGTGTAAATCAGCAAAGATCCTAATTATGTACCACTGTAACCAACTCAGTCTGAGGAATCAACAATGTTTATTTGTAAATTCATGCATATGTTTGTATGCCTAACCCTCTACCCCCATATTTTATGCATACTCAGAATAAGATGCCATCAAAAATGACAAAAGATTATCTAATGAGCCATTCAGCCATAATGCTTATCTTAATTAAACACTGTGTATAATAAATTAGTTTGCTAAAGAAAACAAAGTATATTTTACCTTTCACTAAAAATTGCATTTACTCCACAAATTAATCCCATTTGTCAAGGTTGATGAATAAACTAAAATCTTTACTCTTGTAAGCACCATGACTCTGTGGTGCAAGGTACACACAGATAGCTTTGACACCAGTTTATTTTTATTTGTGGAATGATTCCTCTCTTGACAAAAGGCACTCATGCCTACAGCATATATGTGTGCAGCTATTTTTTAGTGTGCTTTCTGCAATTTCTTTCTTTTGTTCTTTTTCTATCAGGTGTTTCTGAAAAGTACATGCAGTCCTGGTGAGGGGTAAAGTGAAGTGGCAGGTAGTGTGATGCCTTCTGTGTACTTGTCTGAAACATACCTGCACAAACAGAGAATTAGGACTGCTGAAGGGACACTGAACTTGGGGCCTCTTATCAGCAATCATATTCCTTGTAAAGAGAGCCAAGAGACTATTCTCAGTCATCTTGGCTCACAGTTACCCCAACGTCCTCATAACTTGAGAAACTCTTTGCCAGTGTTGTGGGGGCTTCAGTTGGGTTATTTTTCTTTTGTTTTTCATAGGGTCCTATGGTTTGAGAGACGATTTTCCTGATTTCCTGCATCTTGTATTGTCAAGAAAATATTTAATCTGAATAGACATAAAGATTTCTGGTATTCAAATGTCAGGGCTTGAACTAAAATAAGTATTAGACTTGCTTTTACTTCTGCTTATGTGTCTTTAGAGACTGTTATTAGGAGGGATCTGGTGCTTGCAATACCTTATACTCTAAGAGCATGTTTTGTAAGTCCACTTCTATAATGACATGCTTGATTCCCACTAAAACAATTCATATTTAAATGCTTAGGTAACTGGCAGAGTATGGACATTCATTTTGCCTCACAAAAATGAGAGATACATAATAATAATTTTTTTTTTGTTATTCTGTTGAAGTCATATCCTCTTGTGTTCTTGTGTCATCTCAAAAAGTATAATTATTTTTCCATGAAAAATACCTTTTAAAAAGACCCCCAGACTTACAAACAATAAAGTAGTGGCTACATTTTTCTTTTCTTGGACTAATAATGTCTGCACCTGTAAGCACTGGATTAGCAATGTGCAAGAGGCTGAAACGTGTTTCTAAGTAGAGTTTTGCTTTGCATTTTGCTTCAATGGTCACAGTGGGTGATGTTGAATTTTGCTGCCTTGCATTAGTTATTTTTTTCAAAGTAAAAACAAAAAGAGGCGACAAAAATTTCTGAGGCAAAACACCAAGTTGAAAGACAAAATACTGCTTTACACTTTTAGCAAGAGATGGAAATCTGGTCTAAGAGAACTGAACTTTAAATTATATCAAAAATATCCAAAGGAGAATTAAACAGCCTTATCATTCAAATTTTATTTGAAACTTGCACAGAAAGCATACATGTTTTCTTGGATGAGTGTTAGTTTGGAAAGTATCCTAGTCCTATGCTGTTTGATGTGACTTCTCTGAGGGCATGAGTATCTGATTTTTCATGCTTCTCAGGAATCTAGAGTCAAAGAGGACTTTATCACCATACAAGGCTTTATGTCCTAGCAGTCATGCATATGAATATTTCTGTTCACTCTGGGAATGTCAGAAGGATCTCACAGATGCTTCTTGAAGTGCTAAAGCTGTTGAAAACCAGAGCTCCTCCTGGGCTGCCAGGGACGAGCCAGCTGGGTGCCCTCTTCTTGCTGTGTTCAGCCCTCCCCTCTGGGCAATCAGACCTTGACACTGACTTTTGCTGCCTCCTCCCCCTAAATGTGGGCTCTGTTGGAACAACTCTGGCACCATTAAGCAACTAAACAGTCAACAGATGCAGAGTGAGTTGCAGACAAGGAATAAGAAACTAACTGGAGACAGATGAAATTCCCCAAATCTCTCTCCCCCAGAGACAAAGGAGAACTGTGCAAGTGTTTTCCTGTCTAATGGAAAAACTCAGCTTTACAACAGAAGATGTGGAGAGCAGGAAAAGGTAGTAAAATGCCATTTCTTGCACGGTAAGGAAGCAGCATAGAAAATAAGATGAATTATTTATTCCTGTATTTAAACACTTGGAAGGGATGCAGACAAAAGCAGTGTAAGGCCATTTAAACTGAAGGATTCTCATATGAGGAAAGGCATCACAATCATGTCCAGAGTAAAATTCATAAGAACAACTTGTAAATGGTACATAGTACAATAATGAATGAAACAAAAAGCTGTTTCTTTGAAAATAAATGGACGATTTCAGTCCAGAGTCCTACATTAACTCATGCATATGCTTAATTCACATGGATGGGATAATTCATGTGGTGACCCCAGTGAATATTATGTAAATTTTAGTGGGATTGAGTCATACCAAATTTGCAAATCAAAGTACTGCTCAGAAATGCTATCTGATTTCCAGGTATTAAGTCTAAAAACCCCATTAATTGTTCAAAAGTAGGTAGAGAGTGTACATTTATCAGATGAAAAAGCTAAAGTCTACAATCTATGAAGCTTAAAAAAAGCAGTCCAATTTTAGGAAAGTTATTACATGCCCATGGGAAAAAAAAATATTGTCTGGTTCTTATATACAGCCTATCCAAGGTTGCTGCTGTAAAGGCTGCTGCAGATTCATAGTTTTAATTAAGCAGTAGTAATATTTAGACATAGAGTCTAAATAAAAGAACTTCACAGTAATAAAAAGAGATACCTTATTTATTTTCCTGAGAACATAAAGCCCCATGATTTTATGTATCTCCTACTTAGGAAAATGTATTTTCGTAATATAGACAATTATAAATAATTTTATTCAGTTCTTGCTTTACAGGGAACAAACTCATTCTAAAAGATCATAATAATAAAAACCCCTTTTTAAACTGAGTTTGCTTAAGTAAGAATAATTTTTTTCACTGAGAGAAAACAAACTCAGTTGCCATACAGCTGGTTGGAATGCATTTTTAATACAAATACTTCAAGCTGCCTTGTAGTAAAATGAACATTGAAGTTAGTATCAGCCCCCCACCTGCATGGGAATTTTTCCTTACATTTGAGAACAGTGTGGTGGGAAGAAGCCCAGAGGGTTGAGGAAAGAGGACTAGCTAAGTGCCCCGCATGGGAGCTCCCCACAGAATCCTGAAGAGTCTGCTCAGGGCCTTTGCCACAGAAGTGTGGAAGGATCTGCATATGGGGTGCACCATGGGTTCTGGGAGGGGCTGGTGAATCATTCACAAGCAGCCCAGAAATAAATGGTTGTCCAGATGTGTCATGTGTGAGTCCTGCCGGGACACTGGCATGCCGCTAATGTGCCGAGGTAGGACAGCAGGAAAATATCACACTGGATGGGGAGGAAGAGATACAGGGACAGTGCCACTGGTGTGAGCTGAGAAGCTGGGCCAGGTGATGTGGCAGGCAGTATCCCAGCCCTTCAGTCCCCTCTTCTCTGACCACGACTTTGAAAGTGGTTCTGTATGAAACCCAGATATAATTACATAGAGTGACAATGGTGTTTTCTCATTGGAAAAGTGCATGTGTTTTCATTTTAACTGGGGTCCTTGCTCTGTAATTGCTTGTAAACTCTCTATCAGTTATAAGAGCCAGATGGTGCAGTAGATGGCTTTTAGTGACTCCTGAAAAATAGAGAAGACTCCGACTAGACACCATTTACAATTATTTGTTCTGTTTGGAGCACATAGATTAGAGCTTGCTTTAAACAGAGGGTCAAGATGAAGCCTCACGACAGAGGCTTGCAAGCCCCTCATACTGAGCTTGGCACTGGCAGCATGCAATTGATGAAGCTGCAGTACCCACCCAAAATATATGTGCTATAAGGTGCACAAGAGCACAAGGTGTGGGCTCTTGCCAGTCAGCGTCCATTCACTTCACAGTGCACAGGGCTGGTGGGGACCTCTGTTTTCCTCTGTACAGGTGCCAGTGTGGCTTTGCAGGACATCGTCTGTGCTAGATGTATTCTGGTTTCGACAGGACCTGCATCTCTTGCCCTCCATCGCTCCTTTCCCGGAAAGTCCCCGCCAGCCTCTGACTTCTTCTTTCCCTACAAAAAAATAAAGAATGGTCAGAATTAAAGGAGTCAAAAATAGTTAATCAGTTCAGGGACTGTGTTCATGTGTTCCCTCCCTTCTTAGGGGTAGTCAGAGCGAGAGTAAAGGAGCAATACTCAGAAGGGGGGCAGAGGCTGTTGCTGAAGAAGCAGTAGATGAGGGGGTTGACGGCACTGTTCAAGGCTGGCAGGTTCTGAATAATCACAGATGCGTAGAAGCGCTCTTTGGTCTCAGGGAGTATGTTGAAGTTGTCCAGGATATCAAAAAGAAAATAAGGGCTCCAACAGAGAATAAATGCTGCAGAAGAGACAGAGAGAGGAACAGCTTGACATTGGGTAGTTTGGCAATTTAGGAAGGTAATTACACGCTCATGGAGTGACTGTCATAACACATAAATATTTGGTCATGCAAAAAAATCCCTCTTTCCATTCAGGATCTTATTTAAGAGAATAGTTATTAGCTTGTGCTTTTATTTGTCTTTATTTTTATTTTAATGCCTATAAAATATATTATGTGTGTTTCTCTAAGTGTTTAGAGTGCTCCCTCTAGACATATTGAGACACTTCTGAACACTACACAACACATAAAGGGTAAATAGGTAGCCAGTTAAAGCATCATCAGTTATAGTGAAGTGCTCTTTTAATGGTCCCCGGAGTGAGCAGCCAATCTAAATGTACACACAGCCAAAGTGCTGCTCCATGACAGTACTGCCTGTCACAGCCACCTATTAAAATAAGGTCCTCAGGCACCCAGGAGCAGGGCATGACACTCTTTCACACTGCATTATGGCAAACCAACGTGTCATTTGGCATGCTGGCTGGAGGTGCTGTGTACATGGAGTGTACAGGAAGATTCTCCTAATTTCCTGTACTGCCATTTGAGAGATGAATTTGAGGAAGGGAAGAGAGGACTGTATTGCTCATAGCCTCTGCTTTTGTTCAGAGGTGGTAGGGAAAAAAGGTTAGCTGCAGATCTAGCTTTATTTGCAGGCATAGGGAATTAATCTGTCCCTTGCAAATTTCTATGCCATCTCTTCTCACAAAGGCTTTTGATTCAGGATTTGCATAGAAATGCTGGGACAAGCAGTTCACTCAACTCAGCTATAAGTACCTGGGTTGCAAACATACAGGTAATTGTGAAATCAGACACATGATCACATCCTGACCCAGATGAGACAGCAGAGCAACCCCCTGCCTATTTTCTTGTCACATTAATCAGAATTTCTTTGCTGGCAGTTAGCTCAGTGCTCACTAAAAGTACAAGGAAGAGGTAAGCTCCCCTCCTGTTTTCTAGAACAACCGAACAGGACATGTCTATGCACAGATATATGCAAAATAGCAATTCACAGTGTCAGAATGTGCATCATAGCACTCACTATGCAGAACTTTAGGTGGCTTTAAAAAAATCCATGGATGTTAGATGTCAATCTGTTTGCACATCAAGAGATGCTGTGTGCCTGATATTATCAAGGCTATTATCAAGGCCTGCTGAAATACCTGAGCATCCATGTGAGCTCCCAACATCTGATGGCTTTGCAATAGTAGTTGTGTCTGACAAAATCTTTCCCTGATTGCCACGCAGAAAAGTTCAGACAAGGAGAAGCTTTTCTTGGGCTTATGAAAAGTATGAATCACACTGGCCTCTCTCATGTCTGCAGATGCTGTCACTAGACAGTGAGCTAAGCTGCTCAAGTGGCTGTTATCACAATATTCTCCAATTTGAATTTTGCAGTGTTGGAAAGAGAAGCAGTCTCTTTTTCAGTGTCAGGGGATGACTGTCAGCCCTTGGGAGTAAACAGCTTTGGTTCCTTTCCTGCATTCTCTGGCAGCTAATCACAAGTTCTGTGTGATGCTGCCTTTATTTATTGAGATAGAATATCAGCCTCCTAATTGCATCAGAATAATGCCATTTCCCTGGGAGACAGAGAACACCTGCACTAAGTCATCTGCTGCCCACTTGGGAAAGGAGAGCTCATTCTTTCCATCTTGGCAGGCAACACACCTGTGACATCAAATACGATTCATGCACATCTCATCTCTTCTTCTCTCCCTTGCAGCTCACATGCCATGCAGTGTCCCTAAGACTAAAAGACAACTCAAATCTTTTGGCAGCCTTGATAGGAAAGAGATGACCTCTTCCTTTGTTCCTTTTAGACATTGTCTCTTTACTTGCTTTATGCACACGAGAGACTGTGCATCTAATTTAATTTAAGGCTTATGTCACATACCTAAAATAGAAATGTATCAGCCAGGAGAGAGGGGAAGGACAAGATCAGAAGGCAAGTCAGGTGTCTGAGTCAAGCTCCTTCCCCAAGCCATCTACTTTGTCTGCTGATGGCAGAGGTTGCTGAAGAAAAGCAGCTTCCTAATGTCAGCATCCTTGCTAGCTACCAGCTGTGGGGCTTTTCACTCACCAAGGATGATGACAATGCTGTACTTGATCGCTTTCACCTTTGCCCTGGATATGAACCCACGACTGCTGTAGCCACTGGAGGTTTTGCCACCTGGGAAAAGAACAGTTCAGCTAGTGAAAGAATAGGACTGGTGTGTGGTTGTGTCAGGAATACACAATCCCATCTTTCTCTGGTGTCAGTCAGGACTTCAGTAGTTCCTGAAATTGGGACACTTGCAAGTCTGCTCAAGTTGGACAATCAAAACCCGAGCCACCCAAAATAAAAAGGGAAAAAGTAAGCAGAGTAGATCTTCCTGAAGCATTGAGGCATGTGTAGTCTTGGGATGGAATACTCAGATCATTCTATAGCTTTCTGTGGCCAGGAATTTCTGATCTTGAGCAAAATTCAGACTTGCAAGGACTTATGAAGACACAGAAAAAGTGTTGCAGGGTATATGCTAGAAAAAAACTATTCTGGAAATGGGCAAAATCATAGGAATAGGAATTCTAACATGTAGTTTTTACTTTTTTTTCATTTTCTCACACATCTTTCTTATTATGTCTCTAAAGAGAATTTAGTGTCAAAGGAAAGAAGGTAAATAATGTAGAAATGAGTTATGAATGAACAAATATAGAAACCCCATTCCCACTGCAGTGATGGGGGCCCAACATGACATGAGTGCCTGTCCAAGCACTCCCAGATTTGTGGGGACCAGCTGGAATTGGATCACAAAGCTGGAGTCACAGGTATGTTGAGACTCACCAGGACAGCTGGATATGATGACAGCCTGAGCTTTGCTCTTCATCCAGATGGTTCGAATCACAATTGAGTATATGACACTGCAGAAGGGGAAGAGTGGCTGGTGTTAGGCACAACAGATTTAACAGACTGGTCATTTGTGCTCTAAGAATACACTTATCTGTGTGTAAGGAGTTCACAGAGATGGTGGGACTGCATATGAATAATAATAGTAAATGACAATAATAATAATAATAAATATGATATGACTCTCCCACAGTATTTTTCAGAAGGAGATCTGAAGACTTTTCACCATGCAAGTCCTCATGGTTGTCCTAGCTTTATAGATGTCAAACCTGAGGCTTAGAGGAATGCAGTGATTCGGCCAAAAATCTTTCAGGCAAAAGCTCCTTGGTGATTTTGAGCCAGCCAATGCCAAATCCATTTGAGTATCAGCCCTAGAACACTAGCTCTGATGAGAGTAGCAAGGGAGGGACCTGGTTTTACTGCATGTATACTTTGATTTTGCTGTTATTTTGAGGTATGAAGCTGGTGAACAAAATTTCACCCTGGGGAATTTGATAAGGGCAAGATCCATAACAAATGCAAATAAATACGGCAGTGGTCAGTTTTGGGTCTCAAGGTGCTGTGGTAGAAATCAAGGAGGACAGAAGGGTCAGATAAATGGGAAGAGTTAGATGATTCAAAACCAGATCCAACACAATTTGCATATTTAGAGAGGTTTATATACTTTCAATAGGAAAGATGGAAATTGCTCTAGTACACAATGACCTTTGATAGTTATAGACTTTCTCTATGCAATAGCCAATCTGGACTTCTATTGACTTAATACAGAATAGATAAAAATAATTCCTTCAAGATGAAGAGCTGTTTAAACCCACATCCTGCTTGAGGATTTTAATTGCCATAAACCTTAGTGGTCCTTATGTGAAAAAGGTGCAAAGAAGGACAAAATTTCAGAGTGTTTTATAGACACAAAAAAAGTGTCTGACTGTTATGTGGCTTCTTTTTGTTATCAGAAGAGGCATTATTCTTATTAGTCCTTTCAGACTGATATACAAGCCTTTGCTACAGCACCCTCCATTGCTAGACAAGCTTGAAAAGACAGAATTTGTGCTCAAAAAACTATGAAGGTTTGGAGGTTTCCTTTTGGTGGAAGTTTGAGCCACCTGGTTTCCAGGCTCAGCAGGTGAGATCTGTAAATTCAAAGTGCTGTCTGGGCTGTGCAGTGGAGCAGTAGCCTCCTTGCCCAGTGAGGGGTTTGCTTGCATCTGCTGTGGACTACAACTTGCTCTCCTTAATCCCTTCAAAAGTCCAGCTTTGCTCTCAGATGATTTGAACATTTTCCTTTTATCTCCTGGCTTTTCAAGAGCCTGTTTATTTAACAGCTCGTACACTTGAGAGCTTCCTTGTACTTTTTACAGACAATGGTGGAAAATTCACGTACCTGTTTCTGCTTTGATTGTTCCAATGAATCAGAATGTATTATAACGATATTTGTTGTAGTCTCAAAAATGTTACCAACTCACTCTTAAAAGTCCTGCTTCTATTTTCTTCCTAGCCTGCCATCTCTAGCCTGACCTCTTTATTTGCAGTTGAGACAATGTCCTCTCTGATGCAGATTTTACTTTGTCAAGCAGGACACATTCAGAGTTTCTTAACCATCAGGACAAAGGAGTCTAACTCTGTGGTCAAATTATTCAGACTCTCCACTTCCAGCTGAATGCCATAAGGATTGAATTATGAAGCCAGGCTTCTCACTTGCTTTCCCTTTGACCACAGAATTCCTGCCCTCTTGGCTGCAGAGTCTGGTAGGGGCATGTCTTTTGCCAGATACAGTTGCAGCATCTGTCTTCTCATTGGCATTTCACATATGAGATTACATGCTAATCCATTTGAATCCTTAGCTTTTAGAACTCCAGAGGAAAGTTGAATTCTTGTTTTCATCCAGCACCTTATAAAGTGCTGCCAACATAGTGGATCTGTGTGGGTGTTTTTGCCTCTTTCTTTTCTCTGTAGCTGAAGACACTGGAGCCTTCCTTATCAGGAGTGGACCAGAGGTGGTGCAAAGCTGCTCAGGGTGGGTGTCAGGAAAGACAAATCACTTGTCATGCTAGGTAAACTTCTGAGCAACCCGTGTGCCAGCTACAGTTATTCATTTCCGATTGGATCTCTCTAGGACTCCAGTTTGTAGTAGCGCTTAACTCTTTTTTTTNCAGCAATGTTGGCATGGAGCTGAGAAACTGGACTTTCCAGAAACATGTTACCTAGGATCATAACAGAATTGCATGTGTGTTTCAAAGCCACAGAAGTAGAAAGAAGGGTCTTATGGAAGAGAAGTATTTTTCTTATGAGGGAAAAGCAGCTTCTTTTCATAATACATTTGTAACTCCTTTCTTTCTTGTGAAGGGTGGCTGGAGGAGGATGTAGAGGTTGGTCAAATCTCAAAGAAATTCTCACGTGAAAAATGAAGTGGCAGATGAGCAAAGAGTAGCAGGGAACAGATGACAAACTGGTATTCAGAGGAGTGTTTGGAAATGGTCTGCATAATTCCAACCATATCCTAATCTCTGTTCCTTTCCTCTGGACATTGAACTGCTCAGCTGTCACTGGCAAGGTGTAAAAGCACGTGGTACACATTGCCATAAAGCTCTTTTCCCAACCCATGTAACAAGCCTGCATGCTGTTTGTCCTTGTCTCCACTGAAAACTCTGGGAGATGGGATGTCCAGCTCTGGAGGTTCAGACGCTGTCAGGCTTCTTTGTGTCTGCAAGTGCACAGCACACTGGTCTTCCAGCCCAGGTTGTAGGTGAGGCACTAATAAAAGGGTACTAAGGTGGAAAAGTCAAACCTGGATGGAAAATTCATCCAAGCCATTCTGAAAAGTAGCTGCTCAGGCCTTTTGAAGACCACAGGATAGAAAGGACATGCTGTTGATCTGAAAATGCGACAACTTTTCCAAGCCTGATAAAATGCATGTCTCGAGAGGTGGCGGGAAAATACAAAAATATGGCTCACATTATGGATATATCTCAGAAATTAAATTTTTCTAATCTCCAAAAATAATTTTGCTTGATCCAGATTATAAAGGTTTAAGAGGCATGTTCATCATAGCCTGCTATTAGAGAATGGTGGTGTTTAGTATGCCCCATTGGTAATTACAGCATTTTTTAATGTAAATACGTAACTTATGGTTAGTCATACAAATGGAACTGTGAATAATCACACTCCATCTGTATTTTTAATTGATAGACTCCCTTTTTTTTTTTAAAATAAAATATCTTCTGGTAAAGCTATGTACTGGTATTAACAATCATAAGTTTTCTTGATCTGCCCACTCTTTAAATGCAGACTTTTTAAAAGTAAATAATTGCACTATGACAGCGTCCCACACAGCCTCTGTACTTTCTAGTAAAATGAGTCTTTACCATGGCAAAAGAGCACTAAAACTCCCTGTTAATTACTTCTATTTATCATCCAGTATTGCCTATTGTTCCTTATACTTTATTTATGCAAAATGACGGAGCTGCTTTGTCTTATGGCAGTGAATTTACAGGACTATTTGTATAAAGAGAAAAGTAACTTCATCTGAACAAACCATTGCAGGCACATGTAATGGGCCAGTGAAGAGATGGGCAGATATTAGAACATATGCACGAGATCTAGGGTTTTTATTTAGAAATGGAAATTGCAGGCAAAAAATAATGGCCTCACTGAATCAAGTTCAAAATATGACCTTTGGTATTTTTATTAATGGCATTTCCAGACCCTTTATTTGATTTAATTCAGAGAAATGCCTTTTATTTAATCTATTTTTTATTTCATTGCAATGCCTTGGCTTTAATTCCATAATTTTCCTTTTAGCTGATTTTTGGGCTTTTTTCTCTTCTAATTATTTTTCAGCTGCTCCAAAGCAAATGTCCTCTTTGGAGTTTAGATTTTAAACAGCAGATGGATATCTTCTTCCTCTGTGCTTCAAAAGGAGCTTTAGCAAATTTTTTAAAACATGATTTTGCAATTATATTAGGTAAATGTCTATGTATAATATTAAAATATAAAAATATATATTTAACAACCATGAATAACAGCTAAAAGCCTCTGAATTTCTGGATACTCAACTGCCAGGCCATAATTATGTTTTGGCACAGAGTAGCAATGCAGAATAGAAACACAGTAGCTCTTCTGTCTCCCCATCACAGGTTCTGAGGGGGCCAGGTGCAAATATTTGCAGGAAAGGAGCCTGTAATCTTGATTTGATCCATATTTAATCTCTGTTCAACAGTGCTCCAGAGGCTTTCAACTATCACAGACACCATTTGAGCTTTGCTTGATGTATTTTGGAGCGGGAGAAAAGGCTTTGGTTATAGCTGATGATATTTGTCCCAGAATAGAAGAGAACTAATTACTGCAGGCTCCCTAATTACTTTTTTTGAATTTTGGGGGGCTTCATAGGTTAATAATATTAACTGCAGAAGAAGTGGCAGAATAATGTAAATAAAAGGGAACAGGCCAATTTTTAGGCACTGTATAGAAATACCTGTGTCAGGAGCTGTGGGTCTTCCTGTATAACCCTGAGACAGTGGGGACAAGGGAAGTTTTAATATGAAAAGAACAAATATGCTCCACTTTTTTCAAGAAATCCAGTCTCAAAGAAATCCACACACTTGGGTTAAAAATACCAATCATAGCTTTTCATTTTCTTTTCATTATTCAGGTCTTGTTCACTGGTATTATAATCAGATAAAAAAACCTTGCTGAAAAACCACAAGCTCCTTGATAACTGATTGCTGATTCTCTAGTTGTAAAGTAGTAATAGGAATAGACCTCAGAAGTATTAAAATATCTCAGGCTGTTGCAGTTTTGTTCATAAATTACCTTTCCATATATACATTTTTAAAAAAACCAACAGCACCTGAGGGGGAGAGAATGCTGTGTTCTTCTGGTTCAGGTTTTGGCTTGGAATCTGTAGAGTTTGCTCACACCACATCTGGGAAGTTCAGCTTGTCAGTGGAAGAGTTTTCCATGGCGAGCATAAGGTTATCAGCTAAATAATTCATTCCATGGGCTGCAGTGTTATGAATAACACAACTCCTGTGAGTTAGTTGAAGGCTGTCAGGAACACGTGAAATCAGCTCTACTGAGAGAGCTGAGGGCTGCATGAGAGAAGCTTAAAAGATGATGGTGTCTGGACTGTAACAAGTGAAAACAGCTCAGCCAAAGCAGCATATCTAGTGTGGAATTAAGTCCTGCACCTGAAAAGTAAGATTTTATCCTTTGTATGCACTTCAGATGAACAGCACCAGAAAAAGTGCTGTCATCAGTGAACTGCTTTGCTCTAGAGGTTAGGTTTTCAGCAGATTCAGGCAGCAGAACTAATTAAGAATTAACTCTGCCAGCCAGTGTCCCACATTGCATCAGACACCTGCCATGCAGCTAAATCAGAGTGCTTCGGCAGAGAAAATAAAGTAGCTGCACAAACAATACAAATTCTTGCAGAAAAGGTTTAATTTTTTTCCCTGTGTGCACCCTGCCTTGCTTCCTCACTAAGTGTAGTGTATGACTTGGCTTCTGGCTTACATATATTCATGGCTTCTTCTACTGATCCTTGACTTTTCAGTTGCACATTTATGGATCTTCTCTCCATTTTTATGTTGTGGGTTTTTTTTAAATAGCATCATCAGCTAAAGGTCATTAAATTAAAAAAAAATCATAAAATGCCTTCCTACATTTATTAAATAATGTCTTTCATTTTATAAATAATCTCTTGACAGAGGAACACACAACTGGATCTCTCGTGATCTCTCTCACCCTTATGAAATAGCATCTCGTTTATCATCAAACTTCCTGTGCATCTGAAAGCACTGGGTGGAACAAAACTTTTACAGAGAAACCAAGTCCCTGGAGATGCTAACAGCCATTCCTGCTGTTCTCGAGCCACAAAATGCTTACCAGAGTATTTGTATGCTGCAGCCACATCAGGTGGATTGGATTAGCTTTAAACTCCTGCACTGCCAACGATTTTTAAAGAAATAGATGTCACACCTTCAGCCTGTGTTGCCAGATGCTTTACAGATACATCATCTGGGAAGTTGCAACTTTCACTTTTATGCTTGAGACTTAAAAAATGTTCTAATAAATAGCCATTTCCTTCCAAATTGCATGGCATTTTTTCATAATGTCCCTGCTGACCTTGCCCTGATGGTAATCCTCTTTTGCTGTGGTTTTAGACAATCCTCTCTGTTCTGAAGAAAATAGTATCACTGACAACTAGAAATGAATGAGCACAAAATAAATCCTTCCCTGCACCATTCCCCTTCCTTCCTTCCGGTGCCAGACACCACTTTGGACCTGTCAAAAATCTGACTTCTGCTGGCAATGATACAGGAGCATTTGTGTTAATAAACACTGAAACCAGGGATGTTTCTGGGCAGGTGATGGAACTGAGTTGCCCCTAGCTCAAAGCCCAGTGGTTTTAGTTCCTGTCCTGCCATAAATTTCTTGTGTGAATGTTGCTTAAGGTTAAAGCCACAAAAATTTTTAGGATATTTTATTCATGTCTCAGATGTCAGGCCAATCTCATGAAATGCCAGTTTCACTGCCTTTCTCTTTCCCCTCATGTCTTCATCACCTTCTTGCTTCTGGGGATTTACTGTAAAGCAAGTCACAGAGCTGATCTGGTTTGAATATCTTTCTTTGGCAGGGAGGAGGGGAGCATAATGTCAACAGCTCTGAAAAATTTATTGCTCTGTAGCTTGCCTTTTCTTGCCAAACAAGTATAGATGGGTGTAAAAGGAGTGGCTGGCCTGTAACAGAAACCATGCAAGTCTGTATGCTTGAGTGTGAAAGAGATGTTTCACACACCTATGGAATGACTGGTAATTGAGCAGGCTGTGGGCCTTTTTTCCTGACACACTTAAGACGTTGGCTAGAATTTCCCAACTGCTACCTATTTGAGAAAGCTCTTAAAAGAACCCTTTTACAGCAACAACCAGCCTCAAAATTTTCTAGTGCCATTTCTTTTCACTGTTAAATTGCTTTCTCTCTGTGCAGTGTATGTTTATTGTTTTTGCTGCTACTGCTGGGCTACAGATCTACCCACATTTTTATTTACATATTCCCAAGAATATTTTTTTTGCATATTGAAAACTAGGCTGGCTTTCAGAGACAGGAAAACATGCAGAGAAATGATCCCACCTAGGAAGGATAACTTGGGAGCAGTTTTTCCTCTCATCATCCTGTCCTTTCTTTAAGGAGAACTTTCTTGATTTTTTTTATTATGTCTATGCAATCTGCCACAAAAAAATGGAAGGTTTAGCAAACTGACATGTTATGAGCAAGGTGTAAAAATCATCCCTTCTCTCTAGGGAGCAACACTGCTCTGTTTTGAATCCATACCGAAAGTCAGCTAGGTGAGTTCAAACACCACATGGTTTTGATTCTTTCAAAGATAACCTTGTTGCCATTAAAAGCTGCTGAACCTCATCTGTGTGATAAAACAGTAATAAACTTCAAAGTATTTATTTAGATTATGTAATCATTCCTGTGATCATCTAGAAGAGATTGGCCTCTGCCCACCCCACTGTCACCCAGAGTACTAATGAGCAGGAAGCTAAGGGAGACTCATGCCTCATCACTTGGAAAAGCAGATGGACCAAGAGATAAGTCCAAGGGGCATTGCAAAACTAATTCTTCTCTCAGAGTCCAAGCAGCCTGTCACCAAATAATGGGAGGAAAAAAGAAGACCCAGCAAGTCTTTCTTGCTGCTGACAAGAAGAGTTGGACACCAAAAAATATGATATTAACCTTGCTGGTTAAAGAAAGAAAAATAATGGCTCTGAGAACTGCCGTTGCCACTGGCAGCATTTCGAGGCAGTTAGGAAGCCTGACTCCCGTTCCACATCTGATTTTGACTGCTCTTTTGCACTGGTGGCTCCTCATGGCTAGTTAACTTCTGTTTAATGGCAGCTAATGGCAGTGCTCTAGAGGGAGGCTGATCACAAAGCACAGTCTGCAATGTTCACTGACTTCAGTTTAATACAGTTTCTGCAGACTGTCTTTGTGATTTCAGGCACAGTCTCAAATCAGCCTCAAGTATCTGCAGCTTAGGTTTCCTATCACAAAACTGGAAGAATTACATTTGTTCATATTTTAGTAGTAGTTGGCAACTTCAATACTTGGAGATTTCTTTCCAATCCTTCTGAAGGAACACTTGTGGAGTACGGTGAAGCTTAAGAGCACTTCAAGTTAATTTTAGTTTAATTGGTGTTAAGTGCAGTTTCCTGTTCTTCTATTAAAATTATCTTCTGTAATAATGGACAAGTAATCATACTGGGTTTATAAAGATATCTTTCAAGCCTGAAGCTGTGGAGGTAAGTGGACACACTTAGAGATTCATTCCTTTTTTCAGAGAAAATGTTTCTGGCTGTTAATACCACACAGAGAACACCCAGGGCAAGTACAGTAACCCGTGTATTATGTGATAAAAACAAAAGCAGCTATGCAGCAGGTATGGAAATGAAATTGTAATGAATGAGTAGAAATTAAAGCATTAAGCTGATTGACAGCTTTCACCACACATTTGCTGACTGGGGTTCAGACTTACCTGATAATGATCAGAGGAATGAAATACACCAGGAAAGCCACAACTGTCATGTAGGGAATCCAGTAGGAGTCATCAGGCCAGAGGGCCCAGCACTGCACTTCCCCATTGGAGAGCTGCCGTTTCCCAAAAATAATCAGAGTTGGTATGGAAAACAGGAAAGAGAGGCTCCAGGCCACCCCAATGAGCACTTTCGCCTGCCTTTCTGTGTAACAGAGTCAAACAGACAGTGTCAGTGGAGTTGTTGGTGCAAGTGAACCCTTGCAGCACTATTGACACAAAGGCAGGGAGGAGGAGGAAATTCTGTGAAGAAAGGGAATTTTGGGCTGCAGCTGGCTGATGCTGAAAAGACTTTAAAGGAGAAAAAGGATTTAATCTCTTTCTTATGATAAATTGTCGGTCATTATGAGTTTGTATTTTGCAAGTTTTATTCAAGGATTCTTAGGGCATGCTGAATCTGAAACACTACGAGAAAGGCAATGGTCAGGGTCAGCAAGTCAGAAACATGAAATGCAAATGGTAGCTCTATGCCACCGAGAGAACTTCATTAATGCATGTAAAGGACCTCAGCCCTGCCCTACTGCATGCCTAGTGATGCACCTTGAAGTGAGAAAGATTGCAAAACATTTCCTATGAGGAAAAAGAAAATGCCTCAGTTCAGAGTCAGAACAAGACCGCAGAACCAGCTGCCTTTAACTCTATCTGCAACTTTACTATCCCAAAGAAACATGGGCCTGAAGAGCCTGGGCATCCCCTGCACTTCTCTGTATAATGGTGGGGATCAAATTTTGCTCCTGCTGATGAACCCAAGATATGCCAGGAGTGGACTGCTAACCATGAGACAGGGCAGACAGTGGTGCTCATGTGCCCAGCCCTCTTCTATCTGCTGCAGAATACAAGAACTGGGAGGTCCTGATGGACTTCATGGTGAAGAACAGGACCTAAAGGACCCCAAAACCTTCAGCAGGTTTGGGTTACTGCATCGTCTTGATTTCCAGACACTGTCAAGTGAGGAAAAACAAGTGGGAAATGAAATGATGTCTGGCGGCACCCACAAGACTTTGTAAGTATCAGTGGGTTGGAGCAAAAAAGATACAAGGCTTTAATTTTCAAAAACCTGCATCTTCTGGCTAAATTCTAGTTAGCTCCAGCTGAAAAGTGTGGGGGAAAAGGACTGATCTGTGGAGTGCCCATGATTATCAGTGGCACTTATTCCTCCTCAGCCAGATTGCAAGAGGGACAGATGGGGACAGATTTTTTTTTTTTTTCTGCAGAGCTTTAGTGTTCAAATATTTTATTGTCCTAAAAAATACCCGAGGTTGTGTGTGAAATAGAAAATCACTTTAAATTATGCATATCAAGAAGAATGTCTTTCCTCCTTGAAGCTCAAAGAGCAATACAAAAGCATGTGGGCGAAACATTCAAAAAGTAATTTTATGCTTTATAAAACATCAGTTGCAAATACTCAGTTATCCTGCTCATTTTTAAATGCTACCCACGTTCAGGAAAGTATGGTCTTGCTAATCTAGGGCTTAAGGGAACTCTGATGACATCTACATAAGTGAGAGGGTTAGATTAAGGCTATAAATATTGTACAGGCAAAAGAGAACTGCGAAGTTTCCCAAAGCATCACAGCATAAACTTAGCAAAAGGAATATTAAGAACAAATTTCGCAAAATATTTCCTGACAGAAAGGACATTCCGAATGTGAGCTAACTACTTAAACTACAATCATGCAAGCCTCAGTGGGGCCCATCTGTGTTTTTCTAACTAAAAAAGATCAGAGCTGGAAAAGAGACCTTATTTTTTTTAATGCTGTATATTGAACAGAACTGAGCAATATGGGCTGGGCAAGAGTGATATATCTTTGTGTTTCATCATACTTTTCCTGCAATGTTAATTTATTTTTATTTTTAAATGTCCCTTGTATTTGGTAGAACATGGCCTTGCTAGTTTAAGGACTTTACAGGGCACTGATAGGTAAGCAGATTTTTGTTTTATTAGAATAATGTTAATTTTCTGCCTCACCAGCAGGGCTTTTTTTATGCTGCATTTTTAATAGTTGCTCTAATATGCTCTAAATGCCAGCCAATCACATAATTAGAGCTGTACCAGTTATAAATGAAATCAAACAACTTTTGAAATATTATATTCTATTGAACCAGTCTAAGCATTTTCCTTTAGAGCTTTTCAAACTGTGGTGGCCAAGGCTAGCTCCCAGGGCTGGTGTGGGAATCTCAGCTGTGAGCTCTGGCTCTGACTCTCCTAAAAGATGTCAAAGTTGTGACTGTCCCCTTTGCTCTGCTCCCACCATCCCTGCACTGTGACAATGGGTTTGAGTGCATCTCTCTGTTCCCAGCAACATGGGACATGGCGTCACCTCTTGGAAGGCACTTTGCTTCCTCCCATCAAGAATGTCAACGCTATGCGATTCTTCGATAAATTGAATGCCATCTTAAAATTAGGTTTTAAATCCAGAGAGAGCAGACCTGTTCCAGAATCTCATTGAGAGTAGTGTTTTCAGGCCAAAGCCACACAAGGATCAGTTTATACCTTTTGGGTTTTGTCATTTACTTAAGCAGTTGTTTAGTTTGCATGTTGCTTGCTTACGCCTTTCCAACATAATGAAGTATTCACAAAATGTTTTCTGCTATAACTCCTCAATTTCTTTTCTTTTTGATCTTTCTTTAACATTTTTTTTTCTTAATGCCCTTTTTCTTGTAGAATTAGGTGTTTCATAGTAAAAGATTTAGGATTAAAAGGCATATTTCTTTCCCATACTGCACTTTCTCTGGTCATTTATGTATTGGCAAAGTATAAAATATTCAGCTGTGGAGGTTTGTTTTCTTAAAAACCATGCAAAGAACAGCTCATTGCAAATACTGTTTAACAGGACTTGAGGCTAATAGCTAAACCACAATTAAAAAAAAAATTGTTTGACATTTTCAAAGTGGAATGTTTGATTTTTTTTTTTTAATAAAATGATATTTCAAGGTTACATGGAAACATAATTTTTCAAATCAGTAAGAAGAAAGGACTCTTTTGTTTCTTGATTGAAGGATTTCGGGGGGGATGAGTGTTTCATTTTGCAAAGAAATTTGCCACAAGTTGACTCAGAACTGTTCATGAAGTTCCTCTGTGTCATCACCAATGACAAAGATTTGTAAATCTCTTTGTTCTCTCTCTGTAGAATAGCTAAGAGGGCATTTCAAAAGCATCCCACACAGCACCTCTGCAAGGAACAGCTGGGTGCAAAAGGTGATTATTTTATGTATATTCCAGAAAGTTGCTATGATAAATATACCTCTCTAGACCCTTCTTGTGGATTTACAGCTGCCTTCTTTTTCCCTTTGAGCATGGTCTTCGCTTGTGCGTCAGCGTGTAGCCAGACCTTGCAAGAGGCAGATGGGCTTTGTCAGTGTTCTCTCTGCTTGTGACCTTTTTCCCCTGACCAGAGCTGCATTCAAATGATGATTTTGCTACCCTCAGCTCGGGGAAATGTCCTCTCTTCTCCAGTTTAAAAAAAAAAAAAGGACAAAAAATTTTATGGTATAGGTATAGGAAATGGGATTAAAAAAAGGCTTTTACAAAGACTCAAAGTGACTTTCCATGGGTTCTTTTTCAACTTCAAAGCTCTTTTCAAAGATTACCCATCAAATTCTTTACTATACTCAGGTGGTTACTTAACAAGCACTGCTTTTCCTGTACCAGGCATGAATAAGAAATGCCAGCAGGTCTGTCCCACAGCTCATCCTGCTCAGCCAGCAGGTTTGTGAGCCTCCACCCTGCCTGGTTTAGGAGCCCTCCTGAAGGAGCTGTAGAGCAATGCCATGCCTCCCAAAGCCCGCTGGGAAAACCTTGATATCCGTCTCCCTGTTCTGAAAGACTTGATCTGCATGCTGGGGAATACAAAGCTAAATTTCACACAAGTATTTGAAGCTTTCAGACCTCCACATCTGCCAAAGCTGCACCACTGTCTCAGCTGTGATTGACTCACAGGTTTTTAAGGCCAGGAAGGACCATTAATCTGAGCCACTGAATGGAGCTGTCTGGAAAAAGCCTTCATTACTCCAAAACAAGAATGATATTTGCATCTGATTAAAGCACATCCTCCAGACCTCATGGTTCTTGTAACTGTTCTTCTTCCTCCCCACCTGCTATCTCTGTTTCTTCACTCAGTGCCACATACTTAATGCCCCACTTTGGCTCTGTGGGAAAGAAATAATTCTGTTTAAACTGTACTGCTAAGAGGCCAGTATATATCTGAGTGCTGTAAAAAAACCTGAACCCAAAACAAACAGAGGAAATTATAAGGAACAATAGCTATCCAAATTTATATGCTCTCTCATTTAAAGATACATCAAACTATTGTATGAATTCTCAGTACCACACCCTCCATCCAAGTTTTTTTTAACGTGAAAAAATAGACAGTATAGATGTTGCAGCTCCTATGGTGAGTATAGTGGAACATGGGATAGCTTTTGTCCATTAAACCTTCTGAAAATGCTGGAATATAATGAAAACCACTATACTTTTTAAAATGTCATTTCATTCTTTGCTAACACAATACTTATAAAAACTGCTGAGGGCTAAGTGGAGTTTAATAAATCTTGAAACCACAGCTACTTCGTCATTTGGAAATTGTAACAGAGTTCAAATGTAGCTAGAGCAGGAATGAATAATTCATAGCAACCAGGTTAAGGATTTTGAAAACTAAAAATTATCCAATAATGTCCATAGCAATAACAAGGTATTGAAATTCTCCTACCTCCTTGCAAGAACTTCATGGGGTAAACTATGGCATGATACCGGTCTATGCTTAGTGACACAAGGACATAGGTTGAGGCATAGAGAAGGACCACCTGGGACAGAAAATATAACAAAACAACACTTGAGAACATCTATTGCAGAAGGTGATGTCAACGAGAACTCTGAACTAGGAAGGTTGCAAAACTTATTTAAAGAAAAAAAATTAAAAAAAAAAAAAAAGAAAAAAAAAGAAAACCTCCCTTGTATATTCACCCAGGTATTTTTCCTGTCCACAAAATTTAAAAGATTTAATATATATAATTTAACTAACCTTTTTCACCTTTAAATTAATATTTTCAACATTTAACACTTTTGCTGCTGGAAACATTCTACACAGTGTTTTTGCCAGAGTTCACTGCTATGGGGGAAAAAGGACAAGGTTTTTATACCTGGAAGTAGCGAACGACCCTGCAAACGATATCAGGGGCCATAAAATCTCCAGTGTAGCGCCAAATGATGTCAGTCATTATGTTGATGAGTCCTGTGAATGAATCTACAAAAAAAATTAAGTGAAGAAGCATTGAAAGAAGCAAATACATGACTTGGGGTGAAGCAGAGGCAGGTAGGACCCTTTAGGCTCCCCAGTCCTAGGGGCAGTCAAGCCATGACTACTCAGCCCAGCTAGAGGAGCTGGGGAAGCCTCAGAAAACACCCCATAATTAGTGTCTAAGTCTGCCAGCTTGATTACAGCTCTGACAAATACTGAACTGCTTAATGTCCTTTATTCTTTAGCCGGTATTTCATTTTAAAAAGCCTCCCGTGAAATCACCTGGAGTGGCAACCAAATCCCGCTAAAGTTGGTGGAAATTTTGTCAGGAGTTAATTTGCAAACTTAATTAATTAATGACTAACTGTGCCTTGTCAGCTCAAAGTTAACCTACTTATGCCTGTGCTTTTGTATTTGCCAAATTAAATACACTTCAGGCTATCTTTTCTTTCTTCTTCCTTTTTTTTTTTCTCCTGCAAGAAAATCTAAAGAAATATTCCAGCCTTTGCTCTGTTTCTTACTGAACAAGTGATTGCTTACAGAGACGCAGGTTTTACAAACAAATCACAAGAACTGGTACTCCTGTTTTACATATGGGTGATAATAAGTTTTGTCTTTAAAACCAACTTCTCTCACTTGGACAAGATAAATGTTTTCAGTGCAGTCCATAGAAGAAAATGTGTGCCAGTCCAATGTGCTGCCACTTCAAGTAACATGTCATGGTGCTCTTCTTGCACAGATTACCACAAAGGGAGAAAAGAGGTTAGGGAAACTTTTCATACTATTTTTCAGGGCAAAACCAAGCAGCATGAAGAAAAAGCTTCAATCTATATTTTTAAAAGAAAAAATAAAGTGGTGAGGTAAAGTGTTACATTTTGCTACCACCATTTTACACATTCAAAAGCCATCTCTAAATTTTAGTGTGATAAAGATATTTTAATCCCCATATCAGAAGATTTTGATTTGAAATGTATGCTTTTGGAAACAAGATATTTCAACAATTTAAAAAAAAATGTTTTGAGAAATAAACTGTTGGGACAGTATTTCCAAGCAAATAGGCACATGTTTTGCAAATTAGCTTCCTTCTAAGCCCTTTGAAATTCCAGAAATTCCAGATATTTCTAATTGGAAATTGAGATTTCAGCTTATTACTTCAGAAAAAGCAACCTGTTTGGCTTCACTGGAAGATTAGGGGTTTTTTTTCTGTATCAGTAATCCTTTATCTCCTCATTTTCTTCTTTCATTTATCTTCTTCTTCAAGGCTCAGTTCAAAATTAAATTATTGTAACTACATTACCTCCCTCCTTGTGACTACTGTTCAATTAATACTGATTTGCTCTTTATTCTCACAGCATTTCCCAGCCCCATTTTCTGTCTCTCTTCTCTTCCCATGCCTCCAGAGAGAGGCTGGATCAGGGACAACCTGCAGAAGGAAGTCTATGGTTTGAAACATTATGTTAAATGTTGTTCATTGATTAGGGTGATGGGGTAAGGAATGATTGTTCCTCTGGCAAAGTTTAAGACTTTACTGAAAAGACTGTAAGTATATAATAAAGGTGGTCTTTGAAAAAAACACAGAGTTTAAGTGTTTCAAATAGTGAAATGCATTCTCCAGCACTGGTTCCAACCTCTCCCTTTCCCTTTCCTTACTCCTGAATTATTGATTCATATTCTCTCTCTCTACAGTAATGAAATATATATTGGTTCAAAGTATTACACATCAATAGAGCTTCACCTCAGGGTATCCTCCAGCTTTTGATGGTCTGAGCATCTGCCAAGCAGGTCCTAAATCAGGGCTCAGCTTCCCTCAGGAGGGGGAGGGCACAGAGGCTGCCCTCCCTCCTGCCAGTGTCAGTGCTCTGAAGAGGAAAGGGAGGGAGAAGGGACAGCACCTCAGCTATCTCCTCATTTCCCTTTCACAAGGCCATCTTCCTGTCCCTTTTCAACGCATCAGGAGAGTGCTTTAGAGGTGCATCCTTCAGCTGTGGTGGGAGATGGGACAGCATCCTGGTACTTTCCCTCAAGTAAGCGACTTGGCAGTCTCAGACAACACACTTCAGCTTACACCCACGTCAGCTTTTCAGTTTGCACCGGGAGCATGGTTTCAACCTGTGGATAGCCCCCACTTCACTGGCTCATCTGACAGAGGTCCACAGGGGAATGAGCCTTTGTTCAGCTGGAACTCGGCCCAAAAGTACTCTCCAGTTGCCCTCCTTGCATCCCATACCCTGCAGCTACCAGCCAGTTCTCAGGCTCAGGAACCATGGCAAAGTTTATGCAGCAGAAGCAGACGCCTCACCAGAAATATGGAATGTGGATATCAGCTCTGCCTTTTTCATGCTACAAGTCTCTACCCACTGCGTGTCATTACCTACAAATATATCTATAGCCTGAAGTACTTCAGGAGCTTTAAAGACAACTCAGGATTGTCTTTCCCTTGAGAGCTGTTGAGTGAGGTTTTTCAGGCGACTGCAGAGGCTTTTAAATGAGGATAAAACTTCACAGCTTTTTTTGTGCTGGTAGCCTCAGCTCCTCTCCTCCAGCAGTATGTTTTAAGAGCTCCCTGTGCTGAATTTCAGAATTGCCGTGGAGGGCTTGGCATGAGCCTCCAAGCATGTGCTCCTGAACACAACACACACATATGTACTAAAGCCAATGCACCCAGCTGCACGTGTGGGCCAAACTTAGCCAGATTTCTCAATGCCCTTTAGTTAGAGAAATATTCAATGCCCTCACACCTTCCTCAGGTTTTATCTCTTGTCTTTTCAATCCTAAAAGTACCAATCCTAAAAGTATCCTAACTTTTCTTAGAGGATCCTTCAGTCCTTTGCTGACTGCTCCAGAGGGTGTTTCTTATCCCTCCTCTTCAAAGGACCAGGCTCTCTCAGTATGATCACACATGTCTCGAGGATTTGTCCTGCAGACTTTACATAGGTCCACCAAGTAAATAATGTGCTTTGTGCCAGTGATCAGACAGCATGTAGGGAAAATGAAGCAAACCTACAAATGAGGACAAAGGATTGCTATATACTCTCCAGAGACACAAGTACCTAGTATAAACCTTTATTAGTGATTTAGACACTAAATATGCTGCTCATTAATCTGTTATCTTATGATCATCACACCTTAAATAACTGAACTTTATATTTTTCACTCCTTCACAATATTTTTTCTTACAAGCCTCTTTTTACACAAAGTCCCAACATGCCAGCACTATAAACCTGGTACAGAGATAAAGAATTAATTGCCAGCAGACCTTTTGCCACTGGTAGGTGAAGATGAGGCTCACCCTTGTATCATCTCAGATGCAATTACACCCATGACCACAGTGTCTTGAAATCCTCATTTGCCATGTAATTTGAATTGCTGTAGTAGAGGTCAGTGCGTGGAAGTCAGCTGGTTTCAGCAATGAGATCTCAGCAGATCACAGATTCCCTGGCTGCTTTTGGCAATCTTACACCTCAAACCATGTCACATGTCAGGTACAGAAAGCTGGCACAGCCAATACATTGCTCTGAACCTCAGTGTCCCCATCACTACTCCTTACAAAGCTGGTGGCCCATGTGCTAGACACTTGTGTTTTTTCACTGATGAGTGTTCCTGGGCCAAACAGCACTAAGATAATTTCTGAAAACTGTCCTAAACAACCTTCACTCACAGCTGTGTGCAAGCTTGTCATTGCCACTGCCTTCTTCATAGTCTAAATTTTTTTACTAAGCAGTGGTGTGTTTACTGTGGTACTGTGTCAGCATTGCTAGGCAACAGTGGGATTATAGGCCCATCTAATTACTCATTACTCAGAAAAATAGGCAGAAATTCAATTAATGAAATGTATTCTCTTCTGATACAATATAAAGATGCCAGCAAGTGATAATTTGTGACTTTTAAGCCAAATGTACATTCAAAGAAGGATACAGATGAAACAATTCCTTGTTGAAGAGAGGACATGGCACTAGTGTGATAGGAATGGAAGAAGACTGCTCCTGAGGGAGAGTGGATTTTCTATACACAAATGTAAAAGAAAAAATCCATAAGATTTCGATAATAAGAAAAAGTAGAGGGAGGCAGGGAGTAAAGATGGCTTTGCCTGGGCAGAGGGAGAGAAGAACAGCTTTGTAGGGTTTGTGCAACTGGACAGGTCTGCAAACCTTTATTTGCCTCCTCCTTGTTGCCACCATGGCCAAGCCAGTCCTCAAAGGCAGAACTAGTGTCTGCCTCCACGAACCTGTCAGCATCTCAAAATGCAGCATTTTAAAACAGCATTTATCAAAAAGGTCAAGAAAATGCCTGAGAAGGAGAAGCACCCTGTTGTTCCCAGAGGAGACTGAAACATGCTGAGTATAGAGCTACAGCATCTGTTGTTGGGAAATATGTCAGGAACTGAAACAACCTGTGAAAATCCTGGGCCCTAAAGGCCAATATAACCCAGGTTTCCATCACGTTCAGCAAAATGCTTTTGGATTATTTTACGGGCATGACTGAGTGCCGGCATTCCCTCTACACTTTTGAGCCTAGGAGCCACTTGGTTCAAGAGGCGATTGCAGTAGCTTGGGTGATGGGTGCTGCCTCATGTGACCAATCCCAGAAATGTAAAAAAAAAATCACTGCCCTTGGAGGAACAAATCTGAATGTCAGCTTGCTGTTGGTGTAAGTGAAACAAATCTTTGTCAAAAAGACCTCCACAGAGAAAAAAGTCTATTATAGAAAGCAAATGGAGGTAATTAGCAATCTGGCATGGGAGCTGTCAGATTCCATGTCTCAGATAATATGTTCATAGAAATTCATTGACTTGATGGTATTACCAAAGGGATGTACCTGTGGAGACTTCAGGACATTCCTTTCATTACAACTAAGGAGGTTCAGACAAAAATCTGCACTAGCAAGTCTACAAAAAAATATCTCTATCATTTTATTATTAGAACTTACACTGACACCACTCTTCCCTCAAGGCCCTCTACCCTGAGGATAAAAGTCTTTTCTGTCAGAAGTGGAAAGCAGATTTCTGGTAAGCTGCGATGGGTTAAAAAGCTCCACATGTCATCTCAGCTGCAGTGTCATTTTCCCCTGATGAGAACAGTTCTATTAAGTTGGATGTGGTGATCCATGACTTCTCGGTGAAGCTGTGCCTCTTACTAAAATACCCTCTTCTCTTTTCATGTCACTTACAGAGTGATTCCATTTTAACGAGGTATATTCAGCTCTGCCTTGTAGACAGCACCAAGTTGCACAAGGCAACAACATTTTGCCTAACAACTTTTTGTTAGGCAAGACGAAGAGTGCAAGCTCCTGGTCAGGGCTGAGCATTTCATATAGCTCATTTCTTTTGGACCTCGTGATGTACATTCCCATCACCTACCACTCCCCAAGGAGAGTATCCTCTGGAAGCATCAGAAGCAGCAGTTCACTAACACCTTCCTGCACTGGAGTGATAGACCCCTAAAAATAAACGTGGCATCACTGCCCTATGACAAAACAATCACTGTCCATGATTTTTGAACTGATGAGGCAGCCACTGCTCTCTGACCTTGCTGCTCTCTATCACACTTGATGTGCTGTTAGCTAATCAGTCAGTGCTGTGAACTTGTCTTGCAAGTGGGTGCAAGCAATTTAAATTAGGTGTTCTTACAGGTCCTGAAGATTGGCTTTAGTACAGTCACAGGGCAGAGAGAGCAGGAGAAGCTGCCCTACTTCCTGCAGACACCCCTGCAGCCTGTTTTCTCCCACTCTTCCCATTGTCTGTGCTTTCCACAGAAAATTTCACAGGTGGCTTTGCATGTACTCACTGCACTAGAAATAATTTTAACCACATTTCCTAAAAAATATACCCAGCCCTCTGCTCTCATTCAGGAGCTGATAGTGAAATAGGTTGTATCCCTGATCTGGATGTTTGTAGGACAATATACTTATGAGATACTTAGAAGATGCCCTCTCAAATTATGACATTTAGCTCTTTAAATGCTGAGTCACGAGAGCCTGGTGTGTGGCTTCTCCATGCAGTCATGATGCAGCCTGGAGCTGCGTGTGGAGCAGGGTGGGTGCAAGAGTTGTCCTCATGCTTTGATAACTTATTCCTCCTCTTCACAACCCCTTCTGGTGTGTTTATCTGAGTTTATGTTGCTTTGCAGCCCCTTGCTCCAGCACTGCATTCTGGGCACCATGCTGGAGATGGAGCCAATAGAGGGGATGGTTGGCAACCCCAGGAGCTGCCATGAATCTGCCAGTCCTGATTTTAGCTATTTTACAAGTGTTGGTATGAAGTAGATATGATTGTGCTTACACAGTGCAAGGATCCCAGGTCTCTGCCAGAGAATCCGGCAGAAAAAGTGTCCCTTTGGGGTGCCCTAAGTTTTTGTGGGGAATCAGCAAGGACACCTGTTGCTGTAGGACACGAAAGACTCCAAATATTTCAGAAGGCAAGAAGTATAGAAAAAGAAGGCTTTTTTATTTCAATTCTTACTACCTTTTATAAGGTGTTCTGATACAGGCTTAACATGATTGGTGAGTAGGAATAACACCTCTGTAATCCCATTGGTTAACTAGAGAAACAGCAAAACACCAGCTGGACAAAGATTGTTCTGAGAAAGGATAGTTGTTTACCAAGATTGTTTTGAGAAAAGGCTTTCTTGAGAAACTTTTCCTTGGGAAAATGTTGGTAGCTGCTTGGCAGGCTAAAATCTATCAAGCCCAAAGACACCCACAAGTGCTTTGTCCCATTGTGGTGCCTGCACTGGAGCACACGTCTTGCACTGGAGCAGGAGCAGTTTTGCCACAGGTACAAAAAACGTGTACTGTGTTGCCCTTGGGCATTTTCTCTTTCAAGCCTGGCAGCCTGGAACAGAACACCAAATGTAATGTATGAAGCAAAACCCGCTTGAAAATTGCCAAGAGAAAACCTGTTGAATTGACCTGTTAAAGCTATGTGTATTTTCTTGTGGCAGAAGATGTGCTTTCTTTCTCTTTCTGGCTCATAGGAAGTGACAGGAAATTTTGTTGAATTGTGTGAGCATCTAATTTTTTTGTTCTATTTCTTATATTTCTGTTCTGAGACCCATTTTCTCATGAGATGAGGCAGGCCCTGTTAGGCTACATGTTGTAAAGGATGGATGCAGTGAGGCTCCAGCCTCCCTCCATAGCTCATCCAGGTTGAGGGATGAAAGGCTGACAATAGCATATACTGCACAATACTAACCTCTTCAGAAACAGCACTTACAAGATAGCTGGAGATCAGGTCTCTAGGAATTAAAATTCAACATGCCCTGCCATTGTGAAAGGCACTGAGGTTTTGTTTAGTTTGCTTTTATTAATGTATCTCTTCCTACCGTTATTTCCAACTGCACCGTTGCTGTGGGGATACGGCTGGAGAGGGCTGGACTGATCCAGCAGTTCTGCTGAGGAGCATGGCACCCACCAAAACAGAGCAGGATAACAGGAACAGCAGCACCACATCAAATACAGTGG
>VZDJ01000782.1:5493050-5679013 GCA_008694505.1 Cyanoderma ruficeps
GTGTGTGATACTGAGTAGCACGTGGCCAGAGTGTAATAAGCCACGTGTTAATATATCAGTCTCTGAGCGACCAGCCGTCTGCAGAGAAGTGGCTATCATTACTTAGCAAGACTGCTCTTCAGACGTGTTTTGTAAATCAGAAGGTTTAATAAGTAAAAATACCAAAATAACAAATGTTACAGAAAACAAATAATAAAGCTGTGCACAGGTGTCTGAGAAATCTCTCACACTTTCCTAAGACAACTCCAAAAAGCTTCTCACTTCCTTATTGCTCCTTCCTAAATACTGAATGTTCTAGGAGGGATAACCTGGCTTGCAGCCAATAAGATGACCAAGAGGTTTTGACTTACACTCTCAGAGCCCAATCCATGCCCCTGGGCTGGCACTGAGCCAATCTCTGTCAGGAGGGTATGGAAGTTTCTGGGTTCTTTACCTTAAGGGGTGAGCCTTAAACTTTTCCCTATATGGAAAACACTTGCTGAGTGTGGGAAATGCTTTACTACAGGGGTGAGCAAAAAGGAGGGCTTGGTCACCACATCAGCAGTGGTCTCATTATTCAGAAAAACTGATTTCTCCCACAAAGTTGAAGAAATGACTGGAGAATGGTTTTCTTGTAAAACCAGGATGAGTTATGAACCAGTCAGGACAGTGAAGGCAAGTAACTATTGTTCAGAGGTCCCCTTCTTCAGACCTCTGCAGATACTATGGTTTGGGATTGCCAGTTGCCCTTAGGGGGAATACGCAGGGGCAGATGAAGTTGGTGATAATTTTGAACCCTAGGACAAAGTTTTCTCTTTCCATCCTGTGTTACTTGCACATAGATGAGGCCACTGTCTACTAGATGAAATATTAATTTGTGGCATGTAGTTGTTCAGTGGTTCCTTCTGTGTAAAGAGAATGAGCCTCGATGTAAATGCAGAAGACACATTCCTGTGGATCAATTTGTTTTACTTAAACACAGAAAAACAAGGATATACCTCCTCAAAAGACAAAGGAATCATACTGTAATTCATTGCTGCTGTATATATTTCAAGTGGTGTCTGTACTTGTAGAGTTTTCTAGAAAAAATTACCTTCTGTGATACCAAGTACAAAACAATTCCATTTTTAATTATTTTCTCCTCCAACATCTTGTAGATAGATGCTTCTGCTACTTCTTCTGAATCCTCTACACTGATCCTTTCACCAACTCTTTACCTCAAGTATTTGAAGGAGTGCAGGTTCATATCTTGGTCACAACAGAAACTGTGGGGTTATTCTCATCTAAAAATGTGAACTATCCTGGGAGTATTTTCTGTTGGCATAATTCAGGCACTCAGCTCACTGTAGTCATTGATTACCCGCAGTTCTTCCAACATAGCCTTAGTTGGCTCAGATATTGTTGATGCAGATGCTTTAGTCTAAGTAGGAGTGGTAAGTGTAAAGCCTTCTTTGTTCCCTCACAGCAAACTGTAAATCAGACTCCCATGGCGCTCAAGCATGGGATATTCCATGCTGCAGTTCAATTTTTGTTGAAGCTTAGGTTTTCCATTGATGCCTTAAGTTTTAGCTTTCATGTTTTTCAGAGTCTGTGCTGCCTAGGGGTGCAGTTCTGAGCCTCATACTAAGTGCTAGTAAGCTCTCTTCACAGAGTAGGTAGACAAAACAAATCCTTTTCCTGCTGAAGACCAAGGACAGCAAATACAACTTTCAGGCCCAAAAGCATAAACAATGATGGACTGAAGACAGAAACAAGAAGGATGAGACCTCACAACCTGAAGCTGCAGTTGGACAATTAAACCCCAAATGGACCAAAATTTTAAAAGTGTGAGACCTTGTGACCGGTTGTCCATTTTTGTGACCATTTTTAGTCCACCTTGGGTGTAGCCCTGGTCAGACTCTTGTCCTGACCAAGGCCCTTAAAAGGCCTTGCAATAAATATATACTTTATTCTCTAGCTCTGTTCTGTTGCAGGTCAGCCTTCCCAAGGCATCACCATTACAGAATAGTAGAATAGTTTTCATTGCCATTTTTGTATCTGCTTTGTCCCCCCTGGTGTTTGCTCATAGCATGAACAAAAGCACACTGCTAAGTTTTATTGGCTAATTCCCATGTAAAATCATCATGTGGAAAAGGTAGATCAGGGAAACATACACCGAGCTGTTTTCCATTAAGTATGCTGCAGTGTCAGAACAGGCTGAAAATTCATTACATGTGGTCTGGATCTCAGTCCTGTAATTGAGCTGAACATGGCCAAAATGGACTTCTAAGCATTTGGTCTTAATAGAGCAACTAAGTCTCTGTAGCACCACATGATATCTTTGACCTGAATTCCATAAATCCTGTAAATCATTTGTAAACATTTGGTAACCAGCTAGGCAGTAGAGTTAAAGGAAGTGACTCTCCAGAGAAAACCTGTAAAACACATGAACGTGAGTTGAACATATTGACAGGTGATGAACAACCACATGAAAATGTTGGATGTGTTGTCCTACAGCCCTTTGCGAAGATGGGTAAAGGGAAATGTGTCAGTGTTATTGTTAGTGACACAAAGAATCTAAGTAAATAAATATCACTGCTTTAATAGACAAGTGGGGAATAGAACGACTCTGATCTCCTTAATGTAACTTTAGTGCACGCAAAGGCTATTTCCAGAATAATTTCTGCTTGATTGCGACTAGATGTGCTGCAGTACAGGTGATGGACTAAAAAGTGCTAATGATGTATTTGTACTTTTGATGTCAAAAGTGTAGTCATGTCTTTTAATGGGAGCTAATGAGATCCTAATGATGACTCCAAGTAAAGCGTAGTCATTATGGCCATGCTGTTGGCAGCACCACACCATTTCTCAGCATTCACTGCTGGTACATGAAGAAGCCAGGTGGCAAACTCCACACACCCACCTATATTTAACATCAGAAGTCAAACTCTCATGTAGAATAACTGTAAAATAAATGTCCTCTATATCAGGTGACAATCCTGCCTGGATATCCATCAGGGAATCAAACAGGCATCCATAAAATTTAGAGGCAATGTTTTCTAAGTAATTCAGAAAGAAATCAATTTCCCCCCTTAATGCTAAAATGTTGGACCCAAAGGATTATGTAATTTATCTGCCAAGCACCTTTTATTAAAAACAAAACCAAAAACAAACATAACACAACCGTCATTAGGATTTGAATGTCTGAAACAGGCTGGAGATAGGAAAACCATAATCAGTCCTTCAGGACCACATAACAATTCTGTAGCTGTCAAAACAAGAATTAAGGCTTCCTATAAACTGACATAAATTGGCACAGCAAAAGCTGACTGCTGCTGATGTAGAAAATGCATGGTTCATTTCATTGACTGTCAAATGTATCTACAAAACATATTCAGGGCCACCACTAGGCCACAGGAAAGGCAATCAAAATAACCTTCCTAAGGTTATCAAAATAGCCTTCCTAAACCATCCTCAAGTCTGGTTTTGCCCTGGAACCCTATAGGAAACCCCGAGTTCACCTCCTGCCCTTCATGTTCCCCCGTGCCTCATTACATGCAACAAGAATATAACCCCTCCTGTTCTTGCACTCTGCCTTGTTCGAAAACTGTGGTGTTTTGAAAAAATCAATTTATGAAAAGGTGCATTAAACTGGACCATTGTTTTTCTAGCCAGACTTAGAGATGCGGCTGCTCTGTTTGCCCAAACTACGTTACTGATCTGGATGAAGGCTGTGCCTGTGCTCCCCATGCACCACGTCTGGGCTGTGGCACTGCATGGAGCTGGTGCGTCAGATGTTGTCAGTGTGGCCAAGTCAGACCTCTCTGACAGTGCTGGATGTAGACACTCCTTCCCTGGGTTCCCAAAGGGAAGAGACTAATATGAGGGCACAAAAAACCTACACAGAGCTTTGCTATAATGGAGTCAAAGTTCCCCACCAGTGTCAAAAATATTTGGATTTCATCTAAATTTTAGTTTAAGGGCTAAGACAGCCAGCCAGAAGCTGTGTCAGTGTTGCAGTCACAACCCAAAATTGAAACTTCAGCATGCTAAAATCATAAAAGACATTAGTTTTTTCAAAATGTCTGGCTTCTTTTCCTGACCAAAACTGTATGAACATTTTTGAGATTAATAACCAGATGTTTGGATTTTCCCTGCAGGTAATTGACTGAGATTGATTCACTATAAAGAGTGTAGACAACTCTAATTTGAAAGCTAAAATCAATTGACTTGTGCATTTTCCACATCCTGTCAGTCAACATTCTAGCAAAGTACTTCTGAAATTGGAATGTCTTCCCAAATGATGAATGAATATGAAGTTTTGTGTTTATTCACAAATCACACCAAAAATGTAACTGTGGGAAAAATTCATAAAGATCCAAGCATCTGAAGCAATGAATGGTCAAGAAAGGGATGTGAGTATTTTTGCAAACATCTTAGAATCATAGAATTATTTAGGTTGGCAACGATCTTTGTGAGAAACCAATAGCATAATCAACAGACTTCATAAATTCAGCAATATGGAGAATTTATAACCACTATCATTTCAGGAACATTTTCTGCAAGGCACAAAAGATGTATTGTGGAAATATTGTTAGCTGAAAACAATGCTAACCTACCAAAGCACTCATATTGAAAATGCATTTGGTATACTAATGAGTGAGTGTTTAAGGATTTGGAAATAGAGTTGAAAATGCAAAACTCTACCTTGCAGGAGTCCGTTCATTTGTGACATTTCAGAATGATCAAATTAGTCTTGAGCAAGAGCAAAATATTTTGTTTGTGATAGTATCTGCACACAAAGAGGTCCAATAGAAGAACTCAAAACCATTTCCTTTTACAGATCCTTTCAAATTCACATTGACATTATAAACTGTGTAAGTGGAGCACAGAGGTATTTAAAAGCATACCTCCAAGGGGCATGGTTTTGGAAGCATGGCTTTGTTTTTCTGACGATCTTGTTGAATCGATTTTTTCCAGTCTATTTGTATTAGCTGGGTAGAGGATTCACAGAAATGCAATTGTGTTTTGTAATTTGACTTTGATCACAGTAATTTTCTTTCTTGTGTCTCCCAAGCAGTCTTCTAGAAACTACAGCAGTAATGGTATGCAGCCGTGGATATTGAACTGCTTGCAAGCCACTCAGGCAGCTCATAAAAACATTATTAAAAGGCAAATGCCCTTTGTGCTCATAACTTCTAAATTGCACAAGCTGAAGCGCCTTAATACTTCTAAAGCATTGTAATATATTGAGACGTGTGTTCTCTTGGAGCTGGTGTCATGACTTTCCTGCTGACAGCTTGTGCTCTCTTGCCAGTCACCGTGGTTTGGTTTGACTCTGACTCTCCCTGCAGCTCAAGAAGGCAGGAGTCTGAGCTTGGTTTGCTGGGAAGCTCAATGACTGGCAGGTGGCACACACATTCTTCCTGGAGTAATCTCATCTCCTACAGAAGGAACTATTTCAAAGCATCCTGAACCATTTCCTTTCTACTAATGAATGTTCTCCCAAACCATGGAGGCTCAGGAGATGCCCAGTCCTGCAAAGGTGCTTTGGCTCACCTGCTTATGTGAATCTGCTCCCAAGGTGAGTGTTCTGGGAGACCTGCAAAGGCCACAGAGGGCAAGAGCGTTTCCTGTTCCCCCACATGCTGTGTGTGCTTTACCAGGCAGAATAATAAAGGAACCATTTTAAAGATAATCCTGATGTACACTGAGAAAGTGGCGAAGTGCTTTATTTTCTGCTTGCATTAAGCAGCAATCTTCCCATCTCCCAAGATCATCCCTTGGCTGGCAACATCCATGAATGTTATGTTCAGACATATAAATTTTCTTTACCTGAAGAACTGGGAGAAGATCTGAGGATGTGCTTTCTCTCAAAATCAGAACCTGTGCAGATTACCTGGACCTTCCCCCAGATGGAGAAGAGCAACAAGATTTGCTGCAGAGTTCAACAGCTGAATAAGTATTGCTAATCCTTATAGCGTGCTGGGGATTCTTCTACCATTTTTTATTTTCTGTAAATGTTGCTGTTATTATCTTCATCTTTTTTTCTATCTTGCCTAGTTCCTTTGTAAACTAAGCATTAACTTTATACTGCCTACAGGGTCCAAGTTTTGTGGCCTCAAGAAATATTTCTGCAAATTTCAGTTGAAAAGGATATGTTAGAACATCCTAGACCTTCACATAGACAATAGGCACCATTCTAGTCAGTATCAAATTGTCAACATATGATTTATTTTTTCAGTTGGCCTCGAGATCTTTATCCCTAATAACAATTTCTGTATTGGCTTACGATTTCTCCTAAGATGGAATCATACTGTCCCTTCTGGTGTATCTTGGTGTATTAGGGACTCCCCTTTAATAGTGAGTAAACTGTACTGCCTTCACTTCATCCTCTCCACTGCTCCCCTCTCCATCCTCCACTCCCAGCTCTGAATGTAGGTATTTGATTTGGGTAGCTTTGGTCTAGATAGGAGTGTGAGTGCTCCTCCCAAAAAGAGCACTTGTAAGTTGCTTTCAGTGGTGGAGTTTATGCCTCTGCCATAACCAAAAGAAGTTAGTAGGCAGAGGGCTGAAATTCAGTTTTAAGTATACAAGTTATTTCATGCTCCATGCCTTTGGACATGGTATGCACTTACAGTAAGGTAATTTCAGAGGGCAAAGCATGCTTTTAATGCCATTACTGAAAAAGAAATCCATACTTGAGGCAATATACACTTTTCCCTGCCCCAGACTCAGTGCAAAAGAATTCCATGCTGATTTCCATCAACCATCCATTTTCTCCAGTGCCTCAGAAGATGGCCAATACTGAACCTTGTCTCACTCATTCCACAACCATGCCCCAGTAAGATGAGGAGCTACATGCTCACACTACTCAAAAACATCTGGTTTATCAAGCATTTGGTAGACATGTTACTGCCTTTGAGAAATACCTGAGAGTTGCAAAAATGCTCTATTTTGAACAAACCCATTTGCTTTATATACTGCATAGAAGGCAAACTGGGAATTTGGGAGGCACTGGATGAGTCCCATATCGTGGTGTCCCACTGAACCTGGCAAGCTGTAAATACCAACATACCCATGCAGGGAGACTTAGGGACAGTCTTCACTTACAGCCAGATTGCAGAGGCACAGGATACATAAATGATTTGTTTGTTTAGGAGGCTTCAGTGTTTGAGAGTGAAGATTTTATGGCATATTATGAAAGGACACTTCAGAGAAACTAGGTTGATATGCAACTGATGCGGTTGTCACTCATTAATATTAGATTAGACGCCTTAGCACAGCAAAGGTTTCAGGTGGGTAGTTTTATTGCTGTGCTGTCTATTATGCATTAAAGTTTCATTAGAGTTTCTGTCTTAGAGCAATTAGATTTGCCACTAATAGCTCTTTGACACAAAGAAACTTATTTGATGTTTGAGTATCGCAATGCTGTAAAACCTCATCAGAGCAGATCATCTGAGATTGCAAATGCATGGATTCCGTGAGTGGATTGGTGCTGTAGTAGAGTCTTCATGGGTCTTGTGCACCCAGTACTGTGAGGATTACTTCAAAGGGAGTTTGCCCTCTAATAAGCTCTGTACTTAAAATATGTCAAGCTTGCTGTGTGCCTGTATGTGTTTCTGACAGGGATGAGCAGGAATCCAAATTTACATTGATTCTCTGAATGAAGGATGGAACAAATGTTCATGGTGTCCGTCTTTCAAAAACATGAACAAAACACTGAAAGACCCTTACTTTACCAGGATTATGTACAAAGCTGTCCTCAGGTGTGGTGACACTGGATTCTATGCTAAGGATGAGGGGAAAAGCCACTCTGTTTTTCAGCCCTTTTGGAGGCAATCTGCTACCAACTTCCATGAGCAAACAGCTGTGACATTGCAGTTAAGAAAAGGATTTGAATAAGGATGTCCCCTTGATTTCTAAAAGTTTTGCATGTTTCATTAAAACAAAAATGACTGATCTGCAAATGGCATTTCTTGTATTTCAGCTGGCTGATTAGATATCACTGGAGAGACAGTTTCATAACGAGTATTGAAATTACCATATTTAATATACCTTAATTTTTTTTCTGGATTTACTAATATTATAGCAGTAACTCCAGCACTCCCATAACACATTATAAAGCCAGTGAATATACAGTCCCTATCTCTGAAGCATGGAAAAGCCATTTTCTAAGAGGGCTCTCCATCCTTTCTATATGTGGCATCAGCTCCTGATTTTGTCCCTGCCTATGGGAGCTGAAAATGAAAAGGTGTAGAAATCATTTTTCCATTCAAGACTAGAAAATGCCCATCAAAAAACCCAATACCATCTCAAAATGTATGTGGGTTTTGGTTTGCGGTTTTGTTTTTTAGGAAACAAATAAACATCTCTTTTTTGTCATGTACTTTCAAGTTCCCACAATTTCAAAGCAAACTGTTTCCTCATGCAGACAACCCCTTATTCCCCTCTTCTAGTGTGTAGGTTTCTGGCATATTTGAATAATGTTTTGTCTATTGTTCTCTTTTGCTAGTTTACAATGAAAGTAAAAATGTCTTGCAAGAAAAAAATCCTTTTGTTTGTTATCAGTAACCTCTAAGAAACTGGCATAATCAATCAACCACTTCTGCTTTCGAGTGCTATTGTCCCTAATCCTTAAGAACTAGCAAAAAGTTTCACTTGTAAATGAAATGTTTGGAGATTTTTCCAGATGTAGTTTCCATCCTATTTTGACTGATCATGTTCTTGTTAAGCAGGTCTTCACTCTTCTTTCTTGCTTGCAACTGCCTGTTAACATAACACGAGTGGAGAAACGTGTAATTTACCCACAAGTCTCTTTTGGATTTCAGGGCTATGGTGTGGGTAAGTGGGTGGGTGGGTGTGGATGTGTGTGTATTACATGTGTGCAGAAGCTGAATCAGACCCACACTGCATCCTTCAATAATTTCAAGTGGTTCTTTCCACCAACACAGTGGGGCACAGCACTTATATGCACTGAACTCAACAATCTTGAAATTCTTTCCTAACCTAGTTGATTCTGTGATTCTAAAGATTCTCCTTCAAGGCTAATCATGCAGCTGTAGTCAATGCACGGGTTTGGAGTAATATTTGTCACTTAAACTATATTTTTGTTCCATATCCCATTTAGATCTCTGCAACTGCCTGAAAAGACATTGTAGAAAGTTGGGGGGCAGCCTATTCTCCCTAGTATCAAGCAATAGAATGAGAGAAAATGGCCTCAGGTTGTGCCAGGGGAAGTTTAGTTTGGATATTAGGAAAGATTTCTTCACAGAAAAGGTAGTTAAGCACCGGAACAGGCTGCCTAGGCAAGGGGGTTAATCACCATGGCTAGAAGTATTTAAAAGAAATGTAGATGTGATATGCAGGGACATGATTTAGTGGTGGAGTTGGCAGTGTGAGGCTGGACTTGATCTTTTCCGACCTAAACGATTCTGTGATTCTATGAAAAAATTATCTTTTGGGCAGTGCCTAGAAAATCTTGGATGAAGTCCAGATGGCAATTAAGAAACAAATCTGAGCACAAAAGAAATAATCGTGCACTTTCCATCAGGTAACACTGCAATGCCTTGCTGTGCTTAAAAAACAAATGGAAAGGTTCCAAGAAAGACCTGTGTAAAACTTTGTGTTTGGGGATGGGATTTGAGTCAGAGCCTCCTGATCAGAGGTCTGATTGAAATGGAGGAAGATTAGGTTCTTAGTTTTCAAAAGTGAATAGTAATCCTGACATATTTGGTGATGTATGAACACTGGAAGGACTTATATAGTCAACTTTAGAGATCTAAATTAGAAATTGAATCCTTCTGTGCAAGTCAGTGAAACTTCAGCCCAAGTATAGAGCTGCTTGGAGTGTTTTGCTCTATTGGCTATAAATTGAGCATGGGGAGGGTGACTTTGTATCCTACCTACCCACAATGAGGTGCCTAAAGTGGATGGCATGAATAATCCTTAAAATGAATACCAGTGTGCAAGAATGCAGTCATGAGATTTAATCCAATTATCTCTGTGACAATTACGTCCTATTTTTCTTCCCAGGACTGATGCCACATGTGGGCTTTTTCAGACCTACTTCTGTGCACATGGCAAGGTGCTAAGAGGGCATCTGCCCTCCACCCTCCCTGCTATTACACAGAGTCACACAATATTCTAGGTTGGAAGGGGCTCTCAAGGATCACCAAATCCAACTCTTAAGTAAATGGCCCATAAGGAGATAAAACCCATAACCTTGGCATTATTGACACCAAACTCTCACCAACTGAGCTAATCTCAGTATTAATGATGTTGTATAATGCAAAAGGTGTAATGTTCCAAATAACAGTAACTTCCTTAGGTGACGAAGGTTACAGACTAGAATTGCTTTGGTCGAAGACCTGCAAATGTACATTGTCATCTCCTAGTCAACCACCCAGCTCTAAGACAACAAAAGTGTCTGAAGATACTTGCCTAATCTGCATTTCACATGGCTGACAAGAAAAGTTACCAAATCAGTATTTTGTTGTTCTTTTTGCTGTTTCTTTCAAATGCCACATGGCTACTCTAGCATATGAGCCCAGACCACACTGCATTTTTTTCTTAGAGGCCTCAAAGTGGTGTAATTGCCCATACAAACCTTTGTAATCTCCACACAGACCAACTGGTATCAGCAGAGCTTTGACAGTGCAGTAATTTAGCTGCACAGTGCAAGTCTCAGAACAGAGTTAGAGAAATTATATTGCAGGTGAAAGTGGGGGGTTAAAAGCTACTGGCAAAAAAAAAAAAAGAAAACTAGCTGAAAGGAAATGCTTTCATTTCAGTCACACAGATGTCTAGTCAAGAAAAACATTTGTATGCAAAGATCTAAAGGAATGACAGCTTCTTTTGAAAGAATAGAGATAGTAAATGTGGACCTCCTATGTGGAAATCTGTAGGTGGGTAAGTGGAATCAAGTTTAGGCTGTGTGTGTCTATTGAAATGAGAAAATGATGCCTTTGATAAAGATAGGGCATATAAGGTCCATTCATCACTTTCAGAAATGACTTATCAGACAGGAAAAGCAAACAGAAATGGTGTTTTGCTGATCAGCAAACTGATCCCATCTTAGTTTAAAATGGCATTATCTGGGGTGAACTCAGGGAGATAGGATTGTCACAAATTACATTACAATATTAATGTTCCATTAATATTTCTTATTTCCTTTTTGGGGATGTCCAGGGGCACAAACTTTAGGCATGGCATTCAGAAATGCTCCTGGATGACTTGCGAACAGAAGTCTGGTGCCTGCTTGCAATTTTAAACCTACACATACACTGCAAAGGAACAATCATTGCACATTGTATTGCATATTTATAGGCATGTTGTAGTTAGATTTTCCCCTGCTTTAGAAGCAAGAGGATTTATGAACTAAAGCCTATTAAGTCCCTAAAGTCTATATGAGGAAATACTCAAAAACTTTGTACAAGTATCAACACATCTACTGAAAATACTTTATAACTCAAAAAAAATTACAAATTAAAAAAGGATATATCTGGCTTCAGAGTGTTAAAGGGATTGAGATGCAGACGAAATGAGGGCATATCATCTTTGCTGCTAAATTATCAGGTCCCAGGTGGTCCACTGGAATGTGAAAAAAAACCCACATGACCATATTCTATGCTAAAAGTGGTACTGGAACTACTGACAAGCAGACAGTGTCTACTGTTTTGCATTTGCAGAGGGAGATACAGTTTATATCCCTAGATGCTCTGAAAATTCCACTCTGAGTCCCTGTGTGTGATGAACACACAAACTGTCCCCTTCCAGAACGACTTAGCCCAGCACTTAGGTACTGTACTTTGAGAAAAGAAAAGACCTTTTTCATGAGTTCTCCTTGTCTGTGTGAATCTCAGCTCTATGCTTGGGTTTAAACTGCAGAGTGATTTTTGCTACCTGAAAGGGATCTGAAGACCACTGTTCACAGAAAACAGAAAGAAAAACACTGGTTTAAGGATGTCTGCCTAGTGGTTTGTGATTGCATTAATTACAAATCATGATTCATGGACATCTTGTTCCTGCATTTGTAAGATTAAAGCAGGCTACATAAATAAAAGTCATTACAGGGCTTTTAAGGGGATGATCACGCTTGCTTTCCAGTAGCAAATTTGGAGAGCTCATTACCTTTACATTGCCACTAATGGGAGGGACACTGCATTCTACTTTTATAGGTACTGCTCATCAGCTTGCCTTTTTATTTATTTATTTATTTTTGTGCTAGTGCTGCTGTTTTCTACTGCAGTGTGCTCCAGTGGGATAGAGTCTTAGCAAGCACAAATCCTGTGTCCAGCCCTGGACTTTCCAGTGAGCTCCTGAGAAAGCATTTAATTATATAAAACTACATGAGCATTAAGAAAAATATAGCATAACAGGCTTCCATCTGTGGGCTGGCTAAAACCACTTAGGATTTGGTTTGGAATTGGATTCTAAAGCAGAAGTTGTCAGCAAACCTACAGCTCATTTCTGCATTCTCCAAATGTCCCATCGCTACAATAGCTCCCAGCCAGCTTTTTGGGTACCTCATTCTGGCCTAAAACTCTCTAGTAACTGCATCAAGATTTGATCCATTGCTGTTTCTTTATCTTTCCTCATGTATTTGCCTGACTCTAATCCTTTTGGGCATATAAAATAAACTCAAAGATGATTCAACTGCCTTAGACCCCACTGTGTTTACTGCCAAGTCTCCTCTACCTTTTTTTCTTATAGTCCCCGTCTTGTGGTATCATAACTTTACCTTTTCAGGGAGGCAAATAGTGCACCAAAAGAAGTTTCTTTTGCTTTACACCTCACAGGGAAGTAGTGTAACTCCATGGATTGTTTGAACACTAGAACCAAATTCAGTGTTCCTACACTGCTAGACTGGACCAGAACGAAGTATTTTCAGGATACCAAGTTTTCTATGTCAGACCTCTTGTTTCATGATTTCACCTCTAAAACATGACATCTACTCTATTTTCTGTGAGCATTTTCCTTTGGCTGCCTGACCAAACACTGTGACATGGAGACCTTGATATCCCTAAAGAGAACATATCTCCTTCACAAAAAGCTTCTTTCTGTCTCTCAGTTTTGATGCTGAAGTTCACTTCTGGTTTCCTTTCCTACCTTCTGAGGATATTCCACTTTTTACCCCATCTACTTCAGGACTGGTTTGTGAGAAAATGCATTTTAAGAGGGATGCATGTATTGGATATTTTCCTCGGGAAAATAGGAACTATGTTTTGACTAACCATTTATGCAGAGATAAATGAGTACATACAGAAATGCAGAAGTATTCATGGCTCTTTACGTAAGAAATCTCAGAGTATAGTAAAAGATGATTCATAATATCAAGCTGGAATTGTACAGCACTAGTGTCCAAGTTGCATATTACAAACTAGGGAACTATGACTCATCTTCAAATCTGAGTAAAAGTTCAAAGGAGAATTTGAGTTTCTCCTAGACGTTATTAAATTGCCAGGAATGGAAATGGATAGCAGATCTGTTTTGCCTCATGCTGCCACAGGGTACTGCAGGCTGTGACCACATTTGTCTTAACCTGCATTATGTCTCAGTTTGTGGGGGCATGCTAATACGCACCTAACTTAAAATAAGTCCCATGTTGCTTTCCTCTTACTGAATTAGTCTTCTTGGCAGAATCAGGATGGAAAAATGACTGCTTCTTTTCCAGGCAACTAATGCAGCCACGCAACACATTTTCTTATTCACATAGTTTCATGGGATGCATTATATAAGCAATGCCAATATTGTTGTGTTTACTCCCAGACACCGTTTTTGCTCTTGGTAAATTGAATCACATTTATTCTGTGAATGAAAGTTGTACCAAATGCTATAGTTTCCATAGCCTACAGAGGAAAGGGGGATGTAATCTATTTCTTTCCCTGTTTATCAAGCCATGTGTGCAGTCAGGTGATTTGCAGAGTTCTTAGACTTCCACCTAGGTGTTTGGGAATCAGGCTTGCAAAAGTGGGGAATTTGGATGCCATTGGGTACTCTGTAAAATTTCCATGTTTGTGCCTGAGTGAATATTAACAAATTACACTCTTTTTTCTCAATCTTGACAAACCTTTTTCAGCAGTGATGGGAGCATGCAGTGCAGAACACAGAGATCCATTAGCAGAGACAGTTTACATTAATTACACTTTCAAGAGGTTTTAGGACATAATGAATATAAGAAATGCACATGTCCTTCTTTCAATTTTAGCAATGAATTCTGCAGTACAATTATAACTTCCTCTAAGTTTTCTTTTCTGCAGGTGATGAAACTTCTCACCTTCCTTCAGCCTTCATATTTTTCCTACAAATTAGCAGACAATTAGTATGGAAAGAGGAGGAAGACAGATTCCTGGGAATTAGTTCAGTTCTGTGCATTAAGTTTTTGTGTCTTAGGTGGACAATCGTGTAAATCATATTGGCAGGTTCCAGCCAAGACTCAGCTGGCAAGATAGGCAAGTTTTCCGGTATAACTGGGAACTCGATAGACTTTTTGGCTGCCAACAGTCCACCTCCATTAAGGTGACCTGCTGATTTAGCTGCTAATTGGCTCTGTGCAATTAACTTCCAATGCTCATAATCACTGTGATGTCTAAGGTACTTGTAAAACTGATGAATTTGTAAGTATGATTTCTCTCAAGTACAGAAATATTCCAAGTATCATTTTCCAGATGAAAAGCTGGAACAGAGACCATTATCTCTTAATCATGTTCTACATGTTAATTTTGGTAATGGTGTTATTATATTAAGCTTTTCTACACATCATGGCGTAACAAGTCATCTTCATTCTTTCGAGTTACATAGAACAAAGAAGAAAATTACTGAAGGACAGGCACAGTCCATTAAAGCAGTCAGTGCCTACTGGTTTTGGTGTAGGGGAAAAAAAAGAAGAAAAGAAGGACAAAATTTGTTCACGTTAACTCTGGTAGCTACACAGTTAGATGCACTCATTTAACTGGAAAATTAGTTGGTAGTCTCTGCCTTCAGTCATTTAATCCAAAGGCCCCTTGGAAGTCAGTGATTGAGCCCAGTTGGTTTTAGTCTCACAGTCATGCTCTCTCTGAGCAGAAGCAGCACAGAAATAAAGCAGCACACTTTGCTTTAGCAGGTCCATTCCCACCTGTATGCATGCTTGCATTGCCCCCTCATAGCAGGTTCTCAGTGTGTTGGCTTTTTGCCAAACACTAAACAAAATGAGTGCGGCTGACAAGGACCAAGGCCTTCAGCTTTCTGGGAGCAACTAAAGAAGGTGGCGATGGTACAAATATCTTCATATCACATTTTAAATTACCTCCTTGACTTTTTAATGTCATTCTCAAGTCATCCCTTAGAATTTGCCATTTATACCATAATATGGACTGTCTAGCTACGTATGTTTGCAGAACATCTTTTGTTTTCCTGTTTATATGTAAGCTACCACAGAAGTTAGGTGATGTTCTTTCTATTTTCTCTCTTCATTACAGCCACAGCTATAACAATGTGAGCACATATTTCCAAACAAGACTGCCAGACTATAGCTATAAATTTGGCATGCAGTAAAGTGCCTACATGTATTTCTACCCCTAACAAATGTAACATTGTTCCTAAAGTATTGATCTCTGCTAAATGGTGGAATAGAAACACACTGAGCTAAAGGTCATGATATTTCAAGTTCCAAATTTCCAGATGTTAATGGTGGAGAAAAAGATCTAAATAAACTACCTATTTCTGGTCAATAAAAGGAACTTAAATACATTCCTCTGTCCGTAGTAGTTAAAGTTGAATGGAAAATAAAGAAGCAAAATTCTTTCTTTTCATTAATTCTTTTCAATTCATTTATTTTAATTTAAATTCAGACTTTTTTAATGTATTGCTTGATTGGTTTTGGAATTGGTCAAATAATAGTTCTTACTGTATTACCTCTTTGGCCCATGAATTACATTTCTTATCCACTACTACTCAAATAATTGGGTTTGATATATGCCTCATGTCCACTGCTTTTAGATTTTGAGAGTAAATTTAAGAAGGCTTTCATTTGGAAGAGCTGGATAAACTGACCTATACAGATATAAATGTGTGGGCAAACCATCTTTCCTGGAAACAACAATATTTCACTTCAATATTTCTGGTTTTTTACACTGCCTGTGAACTCATCCCACTCTTTGATCTTGAACCACTTGGTGATTTCAGTCAGAGGCAAACATCTTAAATACACTAAGACTCTGAAGTTATGTGAAATGACATCAGGTGGGGGAAGATGTGAGAGACTTCCTGCCAGGAGAGATAGCTATGCCATGAGCATAACTTGTGCTAAACTCAGAAAGAAATCTGTTTGGGAAAGAGTGTTTAGAAATACTCTCCTCACTGGGTAACCTTCAGAGCTTGCTCTTTCTGAGAAACTAAATTACCTTGGAGATAGAAATCTGTAGGAAATCGAGCTTTAGTTTCAGTCTGCACAGATGAACTTGTTTCTAAGAACAACATTTTTACAGAAAAGGAATATGCCCAAAGGTAAACTGAAAACTGAACACGAGGCAAATACAGCAATATCCCTCTTTGTTAAATTAGCTGATGCTGAGTGATTAGTGCTATTGTTCAGCTCAGCTGTTAACTCTTAGCTGATTTCCTAGCACTTAATTCTCAGATAATTTCAAAGAGATTTGTGCACAAACTGAAAGCTAGACATAGACTTAAATATGGTACTGACACAAGCATTGTATAAGTGTATGTTTAATATGAAATACTGTGAATCCAGGCTTCAGGAACATCCTTAAGCATTCTGAAGTTGAAGGGATTACTCACATTCCTACAGATCCCTGCAACCTTGAGTACCACATTGAATTATGATGTAGTAAGGATCAGTAAGAGTCTTCTCTAGATTTGCAGAGTGGGTTGAACCACTGAATTCTGCTGGTGTTGAAAGAAGCCTCAATCAGTTAGTCAGTTATTTCTCATCTGCATCTGGCTTGGCAACCAGTCAAGAGGAACAACAACACTCACTTCCTATTCATGTATTATGCACGATTTTGCTTTGAATACCTTGTTTATTCTAAGACGAAGGCTGTATTTTAATTTCATTTTGGTACTACCTTAGTGGGAAAACGTGAGAATTGAGAGCACCATTCAACTGTTGAGCCACAGATCAATAGAGAAAAAGTTTTTAAATGGCTCTGAAATGCCTGCATTAATAAAGCTATATCCATTATTCTTCTTTCTGCTACTGGGCAGAAATAATAAATATTTTAAGAACCTCAAAATAGATGGAAGTAGTAATATTGACTAAGCCGAAACTGTTTGCCAGGAGATTAGGCTTTAGTTGGTAGGATTGAAATATGCTTGGCATGTCAAAGCAATGTGACAAGTCCGTGTTTTCATACTATTCTGTGTCTACCTCATAACTTGCTGTGAAAGGATGATGGCTGTTGCCAGCTTGCTTTGTTCTTAATAATATTTTTAAAGATAAGAAAGTGAAATGGCTCCATTTCAGGAATTAAGTCATTTCCTTGTGCCAAGATACTGACAAGCAGTCTTGGTGCAGGAAGATAAATTAGAGTTCTGACTCCTGCATCACAAAACAGATATCGACATTGTTTGAAAGGAGCCTCACTGTTCAAGCTGGAGTTACCTCTTTTAATGTTGCAGATGTGAATGTCAAGCGAGTTTTCTATGTGAATTTTTGTAATATGAAATAGAACAGACTGTTGAACTCAGGCAATTTTAAAAGTCAAGGATAATTTTAGGGAAGGGGAAGTCAGAAAAATCAGCAAGTGGAACACAAGGATCTCAGTCAAATTATAACATCAGCTGTATAGCACTATTTGCTGCCCACATCTAATGGTATGTTTGCCTGGTTGACTTTGCCACTGTCACTGATTCTTTCAGCTCCCTCAAAACTGCACTTGCAATGCTTTCCTCTCTCTTCATGCTGACTGTATTTAAACCCCTAGTGAAGAGTTCTCCATGAACCTCCATCCTAATACAAAAAGTACTTTTTCCTGTGGGTACAAAATGGAAATATTCCCACTTATCCAGCACAGCAACAGCAGTAGACTCCTCCCAGTGCACCTGACAGTAGGTAGAAAATGGGTGATGTCCATCTGTGGCTTCCTCTGCTCTTCTGTTCTTTGTCTGTACTTCTGCTTGGCTCCCTGAGTACATTCCATTCACCTGGGATGGGGAACTCTTTGCGCAGAGACTGTTAATTTTGAAACTCCTGTGAACACTGTAAGGATTGATCTGTGACTGATGCTTTCAAGCTGTGGGGTGAGGCTGTATTGACCTGCCTTACCTGATGGAAAATACCATTGACACATGAAGGAGGTGGCATAAAGGCCACGACTGAGATAAGAAGTCAAACCATTTATTACAGATGACTCAGGCAAATGGGAAAATCAGCTGTCAGCACTTCAGAAGAGGAGTCACTGTAAACCTTTACCTCCTCACCTTGCAAGGATTCTTACATCACCTGTTACAGGCCTGACTCTTTGCATCCATTTGCTGAAACCCTGGTCTAGGTGTTTCAGCTGAGAGTAGTTCTTCAAACTGAACATTCTCCTGAGCAGATGTGGTTGAGACCATGGAGTTCATTTATTTACAAAAATGCATGTTGAAAATTGGGCAATGTAGTGCTTTGTTTTTCTAGTTTATATACAGGTACAAGAGACACCAAAGGAGGATGTGGTGTCGTTGGAAAATCATATATATTAAATGGCTCTTCAGTGAGAAAATGCTGTAATTCCTACCATAGCCTGGGGGGGTGGGGAGTAAGATATATATATATAAATATATCCTATATATACAAACAGTACAATACAGATGTCTTGTAAGCAGGGATTAGTAGCAGGACACTGTTATAGAAACAGCACATATTTTCCCTTGGGAAACCTAAACCTCCACAAATGTAGTCCATTCAAGACCACAGGGAAACAATGTGCTGCTTATACTCATTTCCTTTCCTTCTTGCTGAGACTGACATTTTACAAACCAGGCTTCTGTACATTTCACATTCTGTTTAAAAACTACAAAGTCCTTGAATCAGCATCCCTTTGTCCATTAAAAAAAAAATCTAAATGCATTCCTCTCCACCTTTATATCGTTATATTTCTCTTACTTCGTTAAACCGGACAACATGAAGTTATTTTCACTTTTCATTGCAGGAGCATAATTGATGGAGTAGTTTTAGTAGAAAAACACAAGAGATTCATCTTAAACTAGTTTAATTTAAGCAGTTCCATAACAGCTGGAGACATACCTTCTGGGAAATGCAGATGCAAACTCAGACTGGAAGATAAGATTTAGTGAGTTGCAGCTGCTGCATACTACATCTAGCAACATCTTTTTAGATTAGAGTCTGACTGAGCCCTAGGATAAGCAGCCATCCATTTGCTTTATGGCAAACTGCAACTGGACAATAGGTGACAACTGAATTCTTCACCATTCAAGTCACATTTTCTTATTTACCATTTTAATAGTGATTCCTGTGCAGGTCAGGTGCCCTTTCCCCTCCCATACACTACCTGTGATTGCCAGCTGAGTAACAAAGTAGGTCATTCGAGATTTCCGCTTCCTCCTCCAGATAGAGAAGAGCACTATGGCATTTCCAGCAATTGTAACAATAAAGAGAATCCAAAGGGTCACCAGCTGCTCTGTCTGCAATGGAAAGAAGGGTCAAAAGCATATAGATGGGTGGTTGGATAGACACTCACTTATCTTCATACAAATGAGAGGAGAATGGAAAACAGGAGTGAAATCTGAGTTTTGATTTCAATTATTTAATCTAAAAGACATTTTTGTTTTTTTCAGAAAATACTTAAAATACACACGCATCACTGCTAGTGAACATCACCAGTTTGGTTTGCAGTGGCTGTATGTTACTTCTCTCTTCACAAAACCACTAGCAGTGTCTGTATTCTGCACTTAGTGCTAAAACGAGAGTCAGCTCTCAGCTTTCTTGCGCTGCTCCAGCAAGCTGTGAAATAGCCAGCTGCCTCACTTCATAAGGAATGTTGATAGATGGGCTCCTTTGGAGGAATGGGGAAAATAAATACTTCTCTCTTTCCCAGCTTCAGTAAGTCTGGGTCATTCACAAGCCCTATGAAATTCAGACATCCTCTCCATGATCTACACGTGTACCATGACTGAATAGGAAGCATGACCCACTACGGATAAGTGTAATTGTGTAGCGACTGAAACGTGATGACAAAACGTCCCCTAGTGGTGTGTATACAAACAAAACAAAGTGAGAAAGCTGTTCATGCTCTCAAAGCATCAGGATGCTCTGTCTGCAAGATCACCAGGGTGTGTGTCCATGTTTGCTTTTTTGGTGAGTGCGCACCTAATCTTAACATCCTAGCAACTGGGATGAGTTTTAGGTAATGTCCGTGCAGTCGTTTGGGATCTCTCCATTCCAGACAGCAAACCCACAAGGTGGGAGTTAGAGGAAGATGGAGGAGGCACGTAAGGGCTGCAGCTGAGGAGGTGCACCAGGTGCTGGCCCTGCAGACATGGCCTCAAGGACCTGTCCTGGGAAGGTTGGGGGAAAGATGCTGTCAGCAAGACCCCACCTACCTGACTGGGCTGATGGTAGAGCACAAGCTAGGGAGAACACTCATTAAAAGCATTTTAATGCCACTATGGGTGAGCAGAAACCAGAGCTCTTTCTGCTTGCAAAAAAATTCACACTTCATGTCAGCATGGGGAGGGAAGGTGAAATGAAAAGAATGGAGCAGAGACATAGAACTTCTTGCTTAATAATTAGCCTTAGTGCCTTCTCAGCTCTTAGCCCCATTGCTGGCCAGCAGTCATTGTCCCTCCTCATCCCTCCCTTTGCCCCATCTGGGCAGCCTCTCCTGGGAACCAGCCCCAGCTTTGCCCCAGGTAGGGAGCCACACTGCCTTGTGGATCCTGTGGTCGTGCAGGCAGAGCAAGACCTGATGAGGAGCATATTGATGTTGCACTCTGTGCCTGAGCCCAGAGATTAGTTTAAGCAAACAATGAAGGCCGTGTAAAGAGGATTTCACTTTTCCCAGCATGATGATTTTCACCAGCATAATCTACCATTCATGTCATCTCACTTAACTTTAAAGTTCCAAAGAGACACAGCTATTCTAAATTGTCTCAGCATTGTCTAGGTAGTGGCAGTGTCTCAGAGATGACTCATCTCACCTACCTTGGGATGGGTTGTTTCCACTGAATATAGAGTGACCTAGATGAGACAACCTGTGTGGGCTGGATACTTGGAATTTTTTTTTTTTTTTAATCTAAAAGCTATCTTTTTGGGGTATCTGCAATTCTCTTGAATTTCTTGGAAACAAATTTCCTTAAAAATGTGTGGCAGAGTTACGGTGAAACTATTTTTATGGGCATGACTTTCTTAGTACAGGAATTGGAAGGAAATGTCTTTTTGGAAGACAATAAAATCATAAAAGATAAGATTTCACATTGATTTTGTCCTTGAAATCAGTGATTTCTCCTCAGGGTTTGTTTTGGTTTTTCCATTTCAGAAAACATATTTCTAACATAAAGAGAACTACAGGACTAGACTCGTTCCCATTTTCTTTTGGTATGAAATCAGAAGAGCATTTTCTTGAAAGGAATTATATTCCTGTACTATACTGATAGATAGATGATGATATAGATGATGATATAGATGATGATATAGATGATGATATAGATGATGATATAGATATAGATATAGATAGATATAGATATAGATATAGATATAGATATAGATATAGATATAGATATAGATATAGATATAGATATAGATAGGAACAGAAGAAGGATCTGACACTCAAACCTTATGATTCCCACAGAAGAAATATCTATGGGGGAGCAAAGGCTGTGTTAGATGGATGTTTTCCCACCCTAGGAGCACAGCACAAATGGTCAGATTAAATCCCTTCCACCAATTTAAAAGCAATGCCTAACAGTTATGCGATGTTAGACACCAGAAATTAAACCAGACTGCAAAGATAGAGAACTTAAAAATGCAAACACTGAAAACAGAGGTAAGTCTGGCAGACAAAGAAATAAAGGTGAATTTTTATTAATCTATTTGTGGGGTCTGTCATTCAGACAAAAGGGAAAAAATCTCATTCCTGGGGATTAAGGAACCATAACAATAGGCAACTTAAATCACCACAGCCTCTCTCAGTCTGTATTAACTTGCAGAATGAAAACTTCCATGGTTATTAATGGGATGCCCACTGTGATAAAGGCCTTTGCAGGAGCTAGGATTGGAGTTCAAAATGATCTTCATGAATTGGAAACATGTACTGGGAAAAAAGCAACAGGCTCTCCAACAAGGAGAAGTTCAGCACTGCAGTGTAGTCAGTGTAAGCACTTAGTTGGACCAGCCTCCAAAACATCCAATCTCACACGCAGCACACGAGCAAAGTGCCCCAGAACATCATGGCATCACCCTGCCATGACAACAACAGCCACCACCACTTTGGGAACAACACCAGGCTCACGTGCCTCTGCTCTCATCTTTCCACTGGGCCATGCCCACTCCTGGGCACAGTGCTTCAAGAGAGACACGCAAATGAGTTATCATAAAGGACATAATCAGGCAAAATGACTGAACCAAACAAGTTGCTAAGTCCAGTGGAAAAGTCAACTGCAGGAAAAGATGAACATAGCCTCGAGGATACAAAAAGACTAATGTAAAAACGTAAAGAACTAATCTCTTCTTTAGATCCACTGCAGACTGGATAAAAATCAAAACTACGGTAGACAATTCAGGATGAAAATTTTAAAAGAAAAAGAAGGCTTTAAAATATATCATAGATAGAGAGACTGATTGAGCCAGTAAAACTTTCATCTGTGAAGGTCTTAAAAATAGTTATTAGATCAGAGAGATAGATGATGGCTCTTTGAATTTCACTCCAGCTGAATTTTCTCTAGTTTTATTAATCATCTTCAGGTTGTTTAGACATAGAAGTGTTTAATTTCATGTCTTGTTCATTCATCAAACAAAAATCCTTTCTTAATAACAATCTTGGACAAGGTAATTTACAAAAAGCATTCCTCAGTAATATGTTGTGCAAACATCAGAAACATTCTGATAAAAAGGAAGATAATAATATCTCCCAAACCACTGTTGACAAGGGCTTCTTTTGAAATGAGCATTAATAATTATACTAGATGAGAATGCCATGAAAATAGAGTCATACAGCAGTTATTTCAGGTTAGAAAAGTTAGAGATGCTGTTGACATTATTAAGGTCACCAAAAAATGAAAGTCAAGAGGATTTCCTTGGCTTGACTTGAGCAATTGCACATGCTGCTGTTCCACAAGGCTGCTGTGTTTGGAGCATGGAAGTGCTTGACATCCAGAGAGCACATTCATGTTTTGGTATGTTGCTTCAAGATTAAAACCAGGTTTAGTCAATGAGGAAAATGCCTCTTCATGGGTGAAATGTAAACCAGAAAACCTGTCTGCAGATTGTGTGTATTTTCCTTTGGCTATAAAAAAAGGCTCATAATTTTCTTTAATAAAATTTCTGAATCCAGAGGCTGCAATCAGTCTAACCAGAGGTGTATTCTGCTTTATATTTGAGGCAAAGATCACCCCTGCAAACCCTTTTAATATAGACCTTTTGGAGATGTAGGGTGGCATTTTGGTACCACAATGCCATTCCTCCTTCCAGTTCTCACCAGCCAAATTCCTTGCATTGTCTTCTCTCAGGATTTGTATCCCTTTTGCTGGGGACCACCAGCTGTGACTGTGGAATGGGGATATACCTGATATCCCACTCCAGTGGAGGTGCTGTTCCTTGCGTCTTGTGGTGCAGAAGCCTTTGTCTAATTGCAATGCAATTAGAGAAGTTGCCCAATAGAACGAGAGGTTCAACTATCAGTGAACAAATCTTATTTGTACTTGAACATGGACCCAGTCTAAAACAGTCTAGCTCTAGCTGCTGAGGCTGCTGGGGAAACAACCTGAAAAAAATAGGTTTCCAGGTAAGAAATGAGTGACTAGAAAAAGAGAAGGAGACACAGACCATGCCTAGAGTGGCTCACTGGCCCCTTAGTATGAGGACTGCACACCTGTGGTAAATTATTGATCCTGCTGCCCTGGTGTCTTTCTGCACCATGCCATTGGTCTCTTGGGTGAAGAAGAGACGTGATCCCTCATATCACACGCCAGTAGCAGCTTAAGTCTCTGAATAGCTTTATCTTGACAGTTGATAAACTCTGAGGATACACAAATGATGTTGCTTTTGGTATATTTTAAAAATTATGGCGTTAGCATCGCAGCAATTGAGATTGCAAAAGAGCTGCAATCATGGTGAAAGCCCAACAATTTTGTAAGAGTGTTCTTAACACATGGGAAGAATATATAAATCCCCTTGTTAAATTAGCTAACTGTCATGCTCATGGTCAGGTTCACCACTAGTAGATTGCATTGCACTTTCTTGAAAGAGGGATAAAAAGAGAAAAATCTTTTCTCATTCTCTGAAATAATCACATTAATTGCAGACCATGTAGAAAAATGGAGCAGTCTAGATTAGCAATTATTTTTGATCCTACTGTAGAAGATCTGGAATCTTGAACATTGAAAACTGAAAACATTCAGGATGGATTTGCTATTTTAACATCCCCCATTTAGGATGGAAACTTAAAACCCTTGAGGGGGAAAAACAAACAAACAAACAAAAACAACCCAAACAAACAAACCAACCCCCCCAAAAAAACAAAAAACCCCCCCCAAACAACAACAACAACAACAAAACCACNCCCCCCCCCCAAAATCCCAAAAAGCCAGGAGAATTAATTTTCCAGAGGCAGACAGGTGCCGTGCAGTTTGACCGATTTCTGTCAGGGATTTATAATCAGCTTATCTCTAAGGCAAATTGCACTTTGGACTGCAACACTGAAGGGAATCAAGGAAATACACCCATTAACCCAACTAGGGAGTTTTGAAAGTACTGGCTAAACTTCTGATATAATTAATTGAATTTATAAATAAATAAGGCAAAAATAATAAAACACCTCTTTTCCATGCTGCCAGATTCCCCCACAGCAGAAACCAGAGAGAAGCCTTCAGGGGTCTAAGTGCTGCCTAGCACTATCTGGGAGGAGGGTGCAGAGAAGATGGAGCCAGATTGTTCTCAGATGTGCCCCATGAGTCCGCAAAAAAGGATTGCAACGTGGGACATCTTGGTAAGAAATTAGGAGAAAAGAGTTCTTCATGAGGGTGGACAAGCACAAGGATGGGAACCCAGAGAAGCTGTGGGATTTCTATCCCTGGAGATATTCAGAACTTAAGCAGACACTGCCCTGAGAAATCTGGCATTGTTTGGATTTCCTTTCAAGTGGTTGGTTCAGGTGACCTCCAGAAGTCTTTCTCTACTTGTATTATTATGCACACACACAAGTATGCATAAGACCTATTTTCCTAAGAAATATTCTTAAAACTAAAAAGCACTTAAACAGACATAATCAGATGAGTGCTTTGCACATGTGGCATATTATTTATTATATCACAGAAACATGAATGGTTCAGATTTTTCTGGGAATTCTTATGTAAATTAAAATTTTCTCTGCAAGTAAAGTGTATAGGTGTAAAGGCTACTGCCATGGAAATGACAAAAACATGTTAGCCTTAGGAAAAAAGACTTTAAAAGTATAAGATGGCATTTTTCTTATATTTATTTGAAGTCCTGAGATGAAGAATTTCTGCCAGGTGTGACCAGCTTAAACCGTGGTCTTTCAGAAATGAAGTGTGATGTCACTGAAGGGGTCATGGCTATGGTTATGCTTACCACCTACAAAATAAATGTTCTTTAATGCACAAAAAGAACAAACTTGGTTAAACTTCCAAGGAAACATCCATATTTATTCCTGTGTTGAAACTTTCTACACAAGTTGAGTTGTGAAAAAAATACACAATCTAACAGCAACCTGCTTGAAGAAAAGCTGTAGGTGCATTGCATAGACTTTAATTGTAGACAGCAGTTCTGCCTGTCAAAAAGGGAAAAAAGTAAGCGGCACCAAACATCTTACAAGAAGAGGCACAACAAACGGAATACTTGGGCTAGAAGCAAGCTTCACAAAGGAAATGCTGATGACTTGAATGTGAAGATTCAGATGATTAATTCAAGTCATCTCCTAATGCTCAAGAAAAGCAAAGCTGAAAAAAATGGCTGAAAAGCTCTTGATTCACTTGCTGACAGGCCTTGTCTCAATAAGAAAGAAACATGCTCAGACAGCTGGGGAGGTCACTGAAACCTTCAGCCTTAGCTGTCACAAGCAGCAGGAAATTGTACTGTCCACCCCTGTAATACAAATATGTTTTGAAAGAAGGATCTCCATCCAGCAAGACAAAACAGAGAAAATGTTTCTACACAGAGTTCACACAAGATATTCCTGAAAATTTTGGGAAAACAATTTGATCGACACTTAAAAACCCAGGAAAAACTCATGCGAAGGTAAGAAAGACTGGGAGAAAAGAAAGTTCACAGCTAAGTTTCATATTTTGTCATTGAAAGTGCTTCCATTATGATGGAATTTGAGAGAAACATATTTGGGCAGGCAATAAGCCCTCTAGGAGTTCATTTTTTTTTTTTTTAATTAGTGTGGCCTGGAATGGAGCCTGAATCAAAGGGCATAAACACCAGTTCAGCCCCAGGTTTGACTCTGGGACTGCTGCTTTCTCATTTAAATGCTACTGGTTGTGCTTGATAGCCCTCCTATCCCCGGTGCAGAGGCTGCCTCACTGAGATGCTTTCTAACTCACTGCCTGGGTTATCCTCCCAGCCCAAGGTTATGGAACATTCTGGCAAAGCTGGGATGCATTGCCACATGAAACCTTCACAACGTATCAAACGTGCTGGCAACAGTCACTTCCCAAGAAGTCCTTATCGTTGGAAAAAGCACACAGCTGGAAGGAACACAAGTTGATTTTTTTCTGTTCTGTTGAACTTGAGAAGCAGTTCTGTATGAGTTTCTGTCGATATGGTATTCCACTCATTGTCTGTTATGTTTTTGTGTTACACAGAGGAGAGATCTATAATATTTTCTTCCTTTTAGACTTAGGAAAACAGACAGGCTGAGAAAGTCTATTCACTAAACCAGGACACTTTCCCATGGAAAGGGGCAATTTCGTTATTAAGATTACTTTCTCATCTTTTTGAAATCTAGCAAAGCTGTATGCATTTTTTTTGTGTGTGTGAACCTTTCTTAAAAAACCTATTTCTTAACTCTGACTTCACCACCATGAATGAGCAGGATCCCTTCAGTACACACAATCTAATGCATGCTAGTTGCAGTGATCTTTCCAACCTCAACAGCTGAACAAGCCCCCACTCTGCCCCAAAATTCCCCATAGGTGTGATGGTGACAGCCAGTAACAAATGTGACTAATTCAATTCTATCACTAAATAGTTCCTATATGCCATTCTGTTGTGATTTGGTAAAAGACAGATAACAAATGTGGGCAGTACTGCTTGGTTATTGCATGATGTTTTACCCATTGGACTCTAGGAAAATTCCACAGAATTAGACAGATATTCCTGATTTAAATGTCATCAGGAAACATAATTTTTTTATGGTACACCTATTATTTTTTTTGGTAGAATATTTTCAATGTGGAAAGATAATATTAGGTCACTCACAAGTCCATCCATAATTTTATAGTTTTTGACAGCCCTGTTTAAAACTCTGAGGTGTTGTTTTTCTTACTCACTTAAAATGATTAAATATGCCTAATCAGTAAAATTAAAATAGCTCAAAAATGTAAAAAAAATACTTTCTAGACATATTTATCTAGAAGAGGCAGGCAGGTGCAAACCACATGCCTGTGTGTAGCACAAGGACAGTAGTATGCGGGTTGCTAGTGTAGGACAGCCCCAATCAGCTGGCTCAGAGTTGCTCCCTGTTGGGCTGTGGTACTGCCAGATCACTTCTGTGTTGTGTTTAAGCCACTGGATGAGGCCAGCCTGGCCAAGAGCACTGCAGCAGCAGTTTCCCAAGGAGATCACTCCCAGTGCAGCATCTCAGGAATAGCAACAGTCATTACGGCATATTGCAGAGGATGTGTTCAGGAGTCCCTGACACCTTATTTGTGTAAACTTAATCCTCCTCCTCTCCCCCCACTGAAAGATTGCAAAGTTACCTCTGAATTATTTGATACATCTATTTTCTAAAATGTGTGATTGCATTTGCAGAGATTACTCCAGAAATTTGACAGCACCCGTTATTATTTTCCTATTATGTATTCAATGATGGGATGCTCTGTGATATATCCTTGAAAATCAGAATGAGCAATAGCATAAGCAAATGCTTTTCAGTAGATAAAGCGACTCCTACATTTGGGTGAAAGGATAGGGGCATCAGACTGTGACTTCAGCAGTCTCTGAGAACACCAGGAGCCAAATCCATGTATCTGGATAGTTGTATAAAACCTTCTGGCACATTGGTCTCCTCAGCTCTTGGCTGGTGATGATAAACCCCAACCTTTGTAAAGAGCATTAGCTCCATGGATAAGCAGCCCATGGTCTTAGAGTTGTGCTTACTTGAGCTAGGTTGTGCTGTCCCGTTTAATATCTGAGCTACATGGGTTAAAACAGGCAGGTACACGGAATGCTACAATGTGGGGGGAGGACAGTCAAAGACATATGTTTAAAATAATTGGTGATGGTTTTGATAGGCACATAGTTCCTCCTGAGAGCTGTGACACTTCAGTGTCACTGCTGTGCTAATGCTGCATGGCAAAGGACCAGGGCCCATGGGGTCACAGGCAGGGGAGTGTCAACATTTGGACCAGTGATTGGGGTTCCCACTTGGCAGGGGGGCACTGGGGTTCCCAACAACCTCGGATGTAAACAACAAAACCTTTTTGTCCTGCTGCACAGGTGAGGATTCTACACAGTAGGGAACAAAAACTACTACTTGATGGATTCCCAGCTCTGCTGGCAGGTAGGAAGTTATGGTGGGAACACAGTCCACTGAGAAAACTCGCAGCAGCTGTTCCTTTCTCTTTTTGAGCACTCCAACCTTTACTTTCCTACATAAAAGCAGGGCATCTCCTTTCTCAGCAGAGGTCCTAAAACAGAGATGATCCCTACCCAATCTTTCTGAGGACAATCGCATGCTCCTACTGTTATGAAAGCTTCTGGGCTGTTTGGTTTGGTATCTGGCAGGAGGAGGTGCTTCCTCCAGCCCTGACAAAGCCTCCCAAACCTTGTTCAAAGTCAGGCTTGAGCCTTGCTCAAGCCTATTCTGAGATTCCAGTTTTTCTCCAGGCAGGTTTCTGGTTTGTACCTTGTCAGGTTTGCAGAGTTAAGAAGGTCCTAAAGTAGAGAAAGGCTACAGGTATTTAGATGATTTCTGCTCTTTCTAGACTACTGTATTTGGCAGGTGCAGTTGATGCTTACTTAGAGCCCTTTTACACATGGATTAAGCACATATGGAGGAGATTGTAAAGGGATGTAATGAACTCCTTTGCCTTGGGAGGTTGGAGCTGTAATTAATACCAATTTGCACATCTGTTCTGAATTAGGTGCTGAAACGGCCAGCAGAATTCCTTGTAGTTTAAGTCAATAACCTACCTGGATACCCCACAGAAAGGCACCCAGGAAGAAAGAGGATCTGTTTTCAGGGACATTTTGCCACAGCACAGCAGCAAGACCTGTGGGAATGAGGCAGTGCCTTTGCCATGGGAATCACCGGCTCATCTTGTTTGTTGAGTGGTGCATGGATACACCCAGTCCTGCCCTGCTTCGTTAGCAAAGCTTTGGTGAGCAGCTGGCCCTTCTGTAGTAATGACTACCAGAAGAAAATCTGTATTCCTCTAAGTGGAGGAAATGCTCCATTTTTGAGGTAAAATAGATCAACAGAATTCCCCCCAGCCTTCCCCCCAAAAAGACAACAAAAAGCCGAACTGGCAAAACACTCTCTAATTTGAAACTGTGCAGGGTTTAGTTGTTAAGCGGAGGAATAGAGAGATGCTTAAATTTTTCTGAAAGAGAAGCATTCTGAACTCAGCTTTTAACAGTGCTCTAAGGAGCACTGAAATCCTCTAATGCAAATTATTTTACTTTTGTCACGTTGCCACCACAGTATAACACAGACACTACCGGGGGTGGGCACTGGCTGTCCTTCTGCAGCTTGGGAGGAAAAGAAGACACCAGTGCATGTCCATGTAGTTTGAGCAGCATGTGAGATACCCTGGCAGCTGTCATTGGGCAAAAATCTTTAAAAAACAATTAACACAGGTACGGGGTGTCACTCCCTAGCCTCTGTTTATCAGTTTAGATCATGTTTTCCTATGACTGCTGTGATCAGGTAGGTTACACCTGCATTTTCCAAGCAGAAATAGCTTGTGTGCTCTGTCTGCACTCTGGCACACAGGGGTCGACCTGTGTAGTGACCACTCACTCACCCTCCCTTCACAGTCAGCCACAGGAGACAAGGTGTTTGAAAATCCAAACCCTATTTGTAAGCTACATTTTGAACACTGAACTCTGTTTTTCAAATTCATTCAACCTGTTCCAAACCGAAACTTGGATTGCTTTAGCTGCTTAACTACAGCATTGTAAAGAGGAAGACGATGCTGCTTGGCTTGCTGAAGTGGGCAAGGAAGCAGCCACAACATGGGCAGAGCTGGTGGAGGACGGCCAGCTGAGTCAACAGGTATCACCAGCACCTTTCTCATGTGAGCTTTACAGAGTGCTGAAATTGCTGGCAAGGAGCCCTGTCTTCCCTGCGCTGTAGTCATCAGAGCAGGTGCTTTCTCCTTCCTTTCCTACAGCTGCCCCAGCTGTCATTCATCTCTGGAGTCAAAATATTTCCATGCCTATCAATTGCTAGTAATTGATGTGAAATCAGTGAGTCTCCTTGCAAAGTTCATGCTACATGTGCCAGAGCCAGGCATCCGGCAGAGGCTCAAGTGCAAGTCTAATGAGAAGCCCTCAGCTACAGAGTCATTTCCTTTAGCAATGGAGGAGCATGCATGACTATCCTTGGTTTCTTAATTACTGTAATTTACTCAATCTCTCCTATTAATGAGCATTTTTCTGCCTGGGGACTTTCTAATCATGGAATTAATTGTCACTTTTACCATTATAAAATAGTGCTCCCATGACATTGTTCAGATTTACGGCCCTAACTGTGAAAAGAAGACAGGAGATAAAGGGAAAGTTGTTAAAATATTTTTTCTTGTCTCTTGTGAGTTTTTTGAAGAGCAGTTTAGGAGTCCAACATGGAAAGAAAAGGAATAAAAAGTAATTTTCACCCTTGAAATCCTAGGTAGAAAGTACTAACTTAGCTATTATAAGCAGCATGTTAAAAGAGACCCTCATTAATTAAGACTAGCACTATGGATCATCTCTTTCTTTGTCAGGGTTGGGAACCTGCTGTAATTCCACTGATTCCACTAGGATTGTGTCAGAGCACTACCAATATCACAGATACAAAAATTGCTTCTGAATATATCCCCTTTTACCTCGCATGTTGTCAAATTATAGAAATGCCTGTATCTTTCCAGCTGAAACTGATCTCTTTGGAGATCGGAGCTCCAGAAGGAATCGCAGGGTACTCCTAGTCAGGCTGTGTAACAACTTGACTTGCACAACACACCATAACAATAAAGTGACACGTGGCAATCAGAATGAAATTAAGCAGTAGCAACAGGCATTGAAATCTGAAGGAAATATGAACTTCAGAACCTCTCTAATCTTTTCCCTACATTCACATAGTGCTAGGGTGATGTTTAGTTTTGGAGAGGACTGAATGCACTTCCCATTCAATTCAACAGCATTAACTACTGAATGACTCATCCGATGCATTCTTGACAACAGATTTCAAGAGACACTGCAACCTCTGCTCAACTTACCAAAAAACAAACAAACAAACAAGCAAACACGCAAGCAAGCNAAGCAAGCAAATTAATTAGAAAACTTGTCCCTCATGATTAAAAAAACCCAAATGACAAAAACTGCCTCTCACTTGTGTATGATGTTTGTTACAGCAGGAAAATTGAAAAGAAATTTCCTATGTCAAGATGATGCCTCTAAGAAATTACATTTAAAAATCATCTTAAGAATAATACAAGCTTTTGCCTAAAGATGCATGTATAATTACAATACCTCTACAAAAAACAGTACTGTCCTCTCTTGGAAGGGGATAGAGTTAGTTAAGACATGTAAATCTGAAGTCCAATTTCTACAAGTATTTTGCTTTTCAGTAAATGCCTCACACGTGCTGTCAGCTGTCTTTGCAGGGAAAAAAACCCCACCAATATCTGGAAAAAAAAGTTCAACAATCTTAGTTACCTCCCCACATATGTGCTGAAAATGCTCTAAAGCTGCAAGCATTTGAGAAAAGTAATGCACGCCTTAAAGTAATACCTTAAAGGAATAGTAAAAGGATCCCCACTCCTCTTCTGCCACCACTTCTGTGAAAGTCACCGTTTCAGTGTGGGTGACAAGGGTCAGATCCAAACAGTCGGTGCCTCCCTGGGAGCTGCTGCTAGCTTCTGTGGAGTTGACCTCCATCACTGGATTTTGCTTAAGTTGTCTAGGTACTTGTTTTACTAAGAGTTAATGCAGCCAGGCTTCTACCGTAAAAGCGCAGCACAAAACCAGCTTCTCACTGGCTACCAGAGGTGTCGGGCTTCAGTGCAGCTGAGTGATAGGGAAAGGAAAAAAAAAAACAAAAACAAAGCCTAGCTGGCATTCCTTTGAGCTTTCTTTTGTTATAACTCTGACGACAGCCATCCACATGCTCTTTCCAACAGTAACAGCCAGTCACAAAGTCAGCACACATGGACCCAGCCATGTGCTTTGTCGGCTCTGGATTACCTTGCACCCCAAGCTGTTAGCTCTGGAAGTCAGGCACACCTGTAAAAGCATGGAGCTCCTCCCTGCACTAAGCCCAGAAGCCCGGGTATTCCACTCAGCAGCATTGCTTAGCCAAGCTCACTACGATTTTGATTACCTTTGGTCTTATGGTGTATCTATAAACCAGCACCAACACACTCTCCCATATTAGTAAAACCCAATTAAGTTTGTAGGCTTAAGGTATCACAGTTTCCCTGTCAATATCTACCTGACTTCATAAATAGACCTCTCCCTCACCTTTGCAAAGAGCTGGAGTGCTGCACACCCAGGGGGGAAGTGCTTTCTTCGCTGTACAGAAAATCTGTCTGGAAAGGCACAGCTCCTAGATACTTAGAGACTCAAGACTCTTCAGAACAAGGTAATCAATTATCTCTCTATTCACAAGGTAATCAATTATCTCTCTATTCACAGATTTTCTGGGCACTGATCCCACATACCCTCTCTTTATGCAGATGTTTTTCCCCATCTCCAGTGGTGTCACCCCAGCTTTACACCAAGGTGACAGATGAAAGTTCACTCACCTTCCCTGACCAGAGCTCAAAGTCACTTGCAAATACAGCACTAGTTCGGCTTTGTGAAGATGCTCTGCCTCAATGACGGGGCAATCCTAAACAGCACTTGATGCATTCCACACTCACACCCCACCAATTCAATCTCTGCTCATGACAAAACCCAGTCCTGTGTTTATGTTGGCACAGATGGCCATGGGTGAGCTCAGGAGTTTTAAACTCCTCTCTCTTGCTAGCACAGCACACCTTCTGCCCAGGTGCTGGAGCAGGGTTCTCCATAACGTGCCAACCTTGTCCATGCTCCTGATCTTCTTGGGCCTGTGCCCATCCCTGCCTACATGGGCAGCAAGAGAGGGGTCACTAAAAGGCTCTCCAGCTCCCAGGGCATGTATGAGCAGGGGAAATTCAGGGAAATCCAGGTCTAGATTTTGACTCTGAACCCTCCCAAGTTAGGACATGTCTAGATCTAGGGCTTTGGACCAGGTTGTTCTAGAGACTGCAGAAAACTCTGAGTGTCTAAGCAATATTCAGACTCTCCAGAAGGTGCTGGAGTCATAAGAGTCATTCAGCACAGTCATTTGGAGGAGGGAATCAATCTAGACCAATACAGATAATCAGTACCAGTCACGATGCAATCAACTCTGACTAATGTTCACCAGTGATCAATATTTAACAGTGACAAATGATTCATGGCTTGGAACATGAAATAGATAAAAAAGAAATATTATTTAAAAAAAGATAAAAAGAAATATAGACCCACGATATTTTGCTGAAAACCACTGGGGAAATGTTCATATATATATTATATAAAAGAGAGGGGAAATATTTTTGCATTTTTTTCTGACTGATTGTACAGGTTGAACTTAAACTCTGCTAGTATTTAGGTAACATCCAAGCTTCTTGAAAACATTTTACCATTTTTTTCCCTTCTTCTTCCTTCTTCATATCTTTCTTTCTTATATTTACAGAATTCTCTTAGCTAGAGTTAAAATTTATTACACTGGACTTTTGGGTTTGGTGGGATTTTTGCACTTTCATTCCCATGGAACTGTTAAGCTCAATCTTATTACAGGCACTAAGAGTCTTTTCAGTATCTACACCACACGCCTACTTTCTCTAGGTAGTGCTTATGGTGCTGCAAAAGGTTATACCATGACCTGTTTCAGCACTCTCCAGTCCACACAGGACTAATTCAGGTTTTCCATCACCGTTAGTTTTTCTGCCGGTGAGTATTTCGCAGTTCCTGTCACAGCCATGTTTTGTTGAGGGATGGTTTTGTCAAAATGCTGGTTAGCCACAGAATTTGAAGCCGTGGGCTGTCTGTGGCACCACATCTAGAATTAAGCTAACTCTCTAGAATAAAATACTTTGTTTTTAAACCACTACAAGTCATTACAGCTCTTTGAAATTTGGTGTTCAGAATTTTTTCCCCACCCCAGTCGCCACAGTGAGATTAAGCAAATTCTGAAATGAATAGCAAAGTAAAATGCTTTTATGACTGAATCTCAAAAGCCTACAAAAGGCAAGATCAAATCTTAGAAACTCCTCTGTGCTGAAGGAATAGCTGATGGATTGCAGTAACTCACTTTGCTTTTTTTCCTCAGTTGGGACCTTGAAAAGTCTCTGAGAACTTTCAATGTTTTAGGAGATTGAGACAGTTTTACAGGGAGAGAAATTCAGTCTTCTCTCTGCTTTAATATAAAATGCTGTCCAATTATTATTGTAAGACTTTTTTATCTAATGTATAATAAAATATGCTTCTTTCTTTTTAACCTTTAGAGAGGATTTTTTTTTTAAAAAAGTCACTGTACTGTAGCACTGCACCACAGCACGCTTCATAAGTTGGAAAGATATTGAAAAAATCCATAAGCAATAAGAACGGATTATTTGAAAGAAGAATAGAGAGAACTTGCTTTAGAGGGCTCTCCATTTGCCATTCCCTTTATCACAGTCTCGGAAGCTACACACATTTAGTTTTCTTCAATAAAACCTTGAACCAAAGGACCAGAAAACCTGAGAGCATAAATGGTTCCACTGAAAGGTAAAGAGAGTATTCTGCATTTGCTGAGTGCAACAAAACTGATATCCTTCATGTGCAGAAACATGGGGGCAGATGTGCAATGCCTATCTTTTATCTCCCCACAGTGGCATGGCACTCCTGACTAGAAAGAAAAGAAAACCCTGTGCAACTGCAGAAAGTGAAACCAGGAGATTGATGCGATGATGTGATGATTGATGTGATGATGTGATGTGATGTGATGATTGATGTGATGTGATGTGANTGTGATGTGATGTGATGCAGCAGATAGGTAGGTAACTCTGGAAAGAAAAGGTAAAAAACAAATGGAAAAACAAGAAGCAATGAATCAAAGTTTATAAAGATCAGGTAAAAATTAGTGATTTTGATTATTTAAGCCTGAAATTCCTCATGCAAAAACTCTGGTCTTTCCTGCACAGCAGCTGTGAAATGTAATAGGTAGGGATGGGTCATTTTGTACACCTGACTGTGGATACACCACGGCAGGCAGAGGTGCCATCGCAGGGGATGTTGCTCTCCAAAACTCAGAATTTGTAGGAGGAGGGGCTATGGAGGAATATCTGGTTCCTTCTATGCTATCCATTTCTGTATCTTGACTTCCCTGGCAGAAACTGTTGTGCAGCAGTATTTTTGTTGCTGATGTTGATAACCTGCCAAAAGTCAGCCAATGTAAATATTCTAATGTGTCTAATTGTTAAAAAGATTAGGCACATTTGAAATGGGCAGAAAAAAGACCTGCTCAAGTGTATATTATTTTTTACTGAGACTTTGTGGTAGATTTCTTTTTGCTGTATTTAGGCATCTTCAGAGTAAAATTGAAAAAATATTTGGTTTTTGGTCTTTGGAGCTTTGGTACCCTGGAGTAGTTGGGCATAATCATATTAAATGCAAAGAACAAATAATGGTATCAGACTGTAGGAAGAAAGAGAATGAGATATTTCTTACTTCTAAAAGAGCAGCAAGTTAATTGCTTTTCTGTAAAAAAACATGCTTATCCAAATCTTTACATGCCAGCTTTGGATGAGAAAGTTTAGCCTGTTCTTCCCACTGCACAGTTCTTCTCCCCAAGAGCTGAACATTCGGGGTGATTCAGAGGGGTTCAGATGCTGGCCCTGGCAGCACAGCACCACTTTACAGCTGTGTGCCCTCCTCCCTGCTGCACAGGAGAGTAGAGCTGACACATTGGTGCCACAGTTCCTGTTGTCTGTCAGAAACTCATTGTCCTTTGACTTAGCAAGCTGCTTAGCATGCGTGTTGGTTTCCTTCAGTGCCGGGCCTCCCGAGGGATGCAGACCTGGGCATCACAGTTTAGGCAATGTCCAAACAGCCTGGATTGATTCACTCAAATCTGGAACCAAAACTGTCTTCATGTGGTCCCAGCACCTGGGATGTGGTCTGGACTCTCTTGGATCGCTGTTGTGGTGAAACAGAGGGCTTCACATATGTGCCTTACTTAGGATGCAAATATTTTGCCACACACTTGCACTCACATTCATACGATTTTTGAGCCCCTCCAGGTAAAGATGACATCAAATTTCTATATCTTCAAGACTTGAAATAGCAATGATCTTTTATAGGCTAAATACACTGTTATTGGGGTTTCTTGACAGAAACCCCTAACATCCATTCCAGAATGAAGTAGCTGTAACTAGGATTTAAAGATTTGGGAATCAAAGTAAGATTTCAGGAGCTGGTTTTAACCTCCTCCCAAGCATTTAATTTCAGGATCTGCATCCCAAAGCGTGTCCTGGCAGTGGCACGTTGACACTGCCAAACTTAGCCGTTCCCAGGATGCTCTTTGTGAGGTGTGAATTTCAGCTGCACTCTGCAGAGACTCCGGGGTTGTGACTGTCACATCTGCCCTGCATGGATCACCTTAGGCCACAGGGCCAACTGACACCACACTGCATTCACTGCATCCCCAGATTTATTGGTTCTGGAGTTAGAGGCTAGCAACTACAGCTGAAAAGCTCTTCTCTTTGATGGAAAAAATTTAGTTTGATTTTCATCCAGAATCTGAATAAACCTAATTTTGAAATATTAAAAGCATCACAGAATGAGATAACTGTTTTCTGCTGGGCTCCAGGCTGATGTCTCACTTGTCAAGTCCCTATCCAGCTTTGAATCACATCCCCAAACTGACAGCAAGCTGAATTTTCCTCTTAATGTAAGTTTTGAATCAGAATTTTCACAAATGCTTAGATTTTACCCATGGTAAAACATTAGAGTTGTAAAAATCACAGAATGTTTTTATAATAAATGATAAAATGTGAGTTGGTTGTTTCTCTTTCTTATATAATTTAAACAATTTTTTTAAGATGAGATTTTTCCTCATCTTTATTACTGTTTGTAGTCTTATTCCAGATCGGTTCATTTTGCAAAAGGGATACACAGCCATTTCTCATTTCTTGTTAAGAAACTTTTGCAGAAGAATGAGGAATCCTTAAGGGATTACCTTTGAAAAGAAGCAAGCAGATAAAGAAAACACAGAGAGGAAAGCCATTAAATATGAATATTGTGTTAGTGGAACTGTCAGACACCCTGAGATTTCAAATGCCTTCACTCTGTTCCCCTCAATATTACCATCAATGAAATCATATATTTTGCAAGGGCCTGATTCTCCATTCATTTAGCATGTTGCAGAGCAGAATTCCTTCGTGTTCTGTGACTAGAATGGCAAGTAGCCTCCACGAAAAAGGAGCCAAGCCCCGTGAACTGGAACAGATGCCTGATGAATGTGCATTCCTACAAAATATTGAGACAGTCAACATAGTCACTTGAAGTGTTCTAACTTTTAAGGAGCTGAGCAGGTGGTCAGAATGCATGGCATCCATCAGGTGCTGGCATGTAGTTATGTGTCCAGATGCCAGTAAGTAGGTAGAATAAATTTACAGCTCGCATCACCACCAGAAAGACTTTTCCTTCAAAATCTTCCACATCCAATCGCCAAGGCACTGTCTGCCCCTCTCAAAGCGCTGCAGCTGGAAAAGGAAAAAGCACAGAAATAAATCCAAGCTGCCTAAAGGGAAAGGTGGCTTCAGGTGAGCCCTGGCCTGCTCCCAGCACAGCTGGCAGGAATGCAACCAGCCCTCCCGACTGCATCGCCCAGCACACCATAAGCTCATTAACGAGGCAACTGCAGGGAACTAAACACCGACCATATGCTTGTCCTGCCCCGCTCCTCCCTCTGCTCAAGGTCCCATTTAACTACAATGAGCACCAGTGTACCCTGAGAGCGGGGCCAGGAGGCTGTGCAGATGCAGGTACTAGATCCCATTTTGTCTACAGCTGGCATAAGCAGCTGGTTGTAAAATCTCCTGAGCCACAAGCTGGAGCCTCAGCAGCCCACAGCTCTGTTTCCCAGCCTTCAGGAAGGCCATTGGAGAAAACCTGGGTTCAGAATTTCCGTAAGCCAACTTCTTAGCCACTACTGACAAGTAATGTGTTTAACACATATAAATAGGAATCCTTTTCAATTCTGTTTTCTCATTGCTGCTTAGAATAAGTTTTCTTTCCTTTTCCCATGTTTAATTGAACCAAAATTAACCAATTTAACAGGCAGTTGGACAAGGTGGTCATTGTAGGTCCCTTCCAACTGAAAATAGTCTAGTCTAGTCTATTCTATACCAATGCTTAATTCATCTTAATCTACAGAGCATGGATAACACATCATATCTGCTTTGGGAGAGAAATGCTCCTCTCCTCCCATTCCTTGCCTTTCTGTCTGCTATCTCTGGTGAATGCACACAAGAGGTCATTTCCATTTTTCCCATTCAAGCCTGCATTGATATAGGAATTAGATTAGATTTCAGACAATGCCTGGATCTGATAAACCTCTCTTTTCTTCTGCAGGAGGTGATCCAATGGCTAAGACTTAGGCTTGGACTGCAGGGAAGATAATAAGCGCCTTGCTCTTCTGCACATTCCCATTCTAACCATGGCCAAGAAATCTCTCCTCCCATAAGGAAGAGCTTTGGAAAGTGAACGTGTGAGAGAAACTCAGGCCCTTCTGGATGTCATTCCTCTTCCACTTGGATGCTCCTGCCTGCATAGTTATCCCCAGCTCTGGGCACACAGAGCAGTTGCAGCATTCATCTGGTGTTGGACAGTAATTTTTGACAGATCCTCTATACACAGGGACTTGATTCTCTGCTTAAAGAAACCACAATTTTGGTCTTCATATGCCAAATTGGAGCTAGTGAAATCAGCAGTGAGCTAAAACTGTGCTGAGCCTCCTTTGCAACGAAGGAGTAGGTAAAGCCACACAACAAATGAGCTGTTCATTTTACAGCAACTGAGTTTTATTATCAATTTCTATTGGGCAGATGGTTTTAAAAAACTGCAATTCTAGGTCAAGTTTAAAATAAAGTTCAAAACATAGCAAAAGATGATTATTAATACACAACATGTTTTCAGACTACACTGCCATCTTTAATCTGTGATCAAATAGTACTACAGACACTGCAGGGATAGAAGAGGGCAACAAAGGAAATTAGTCTAATCCATCAACACTAAAAGCCTGGGAAAAGACCAGCACAAACCACAATGCAGGCCAAAAAATGTGCCCATAGAGAGGTAGTGGGAAAAAGAGAAAGTGTGGGAAGAAAAAAATTTAAATGCCTAGATCCCTGCTCTCCTTTCTGTGGAAGAAGTTGTACCTGAAGAAATGAACACACTCTGTCTTGCGGAGATGAGCAGCAGAGTGGAATTACAGATTTACAACAGAGGTAGAAAGCCATTAGATGAATTGCAGGACCTTTTATTACCAATTGCAATTTCATGGCAGAGTTATTATTTATTAAATATAGAAGCAGCCAGTTGAATTCTAACTGCTCTTTAGTTTAATTCCTCTTATAAAAAGGCTGAAGAAATTACACAGAGCAGACTAAAAGTGCTCTGCAGTAGCAGAGGCTTCTTTCTCACTGCCTTCACACGGATGCACACACACGCACACAGACACAGAGAAATAAAAAAGTCATTGTACGGAAGGGGAACAAGTTACACCCAATTTCTCTTTAAAAAAGCCTAAGTTAGAGTAAAATAAATGTACTGTACTGCTGTCATTTCTGCACCTGAAGAGCAGTTTGGACAATGTAACACCCTCAAGTACTGAAGCTGAATTTTTCACCATCTCCAGAAAAATATACACTTTACCCCCTGCTCTCTCATACAAAACTAGTGTGCTGACAGAAAATAAACCCATGAAATGACATGATCCAGGCCAGAACTAGTACTTGGGCAGGGGGAAGAAGACAATATTGGCCATAATATACAATTGCATTCCAGAACACCTCCATGGAGAGGGATTACATATATTTTCAGGCAGCAAAAAGGTTGAGTTATTCAAACCCCAGCAGCTTTGTGCCAGCACTTACTTTGGATTCCACTGCAGAGCAGTGGAAAGGAGGAGGAACAGAGAGAAGTGAAGAAATGCCCACTGAAGAAACTGTCTCAGCTCTCATGACTCAAATCTCTAAGGCTTTTTTCATGCTTATCTGTCACTGCACACTGGCACAAGCAGGGTGTTTAATAACTTACATTGGCCAGAAGACCAAATGCCATAAAAAAAATTTTGGGTTTTAAAATTTTTTTCTTCAGTGTTCAGCAAATAATAAAATAAAGATTAAGCAGGACCAAAAAAACATTTCTATAACAGATATTTTGTATATAAAAAAGTAGTCTTCTGCAAGCCAGCTATTTTTAGATTAAAATGTAGATGTAGATTTATCTGGTGATACAAACCTTCATTTCCAAAATAATATAATCTTTTGCTAATATATTTTTCAGGCATACTTCTTTGGATATTATCTGATATTCTTTAGCAGTACATTGATGTTCCTGATCCCACTATGAAATATACTTTCATTAAAAATGTGGAGATGGACTGCTATCATTTCCATTTCTGCACAAATAAAATCATTCAATTACGGTTCCAGTCCAATGAAGAAATGAAACAGGAGTGCCTCACATGCTGACTTGAACACAGAAAGCACAGTTCTAAGAAACAAGGTTGCCTAAAGAAAAATGCGAAATTTAGCAACCAGATTAAGATTGTGGATAGAGTTGCTGTAAATGTTCACACCCCAGTGACCAAACAGGCAGCAAATTCTAACCAGGCAAATAAACTCAATCCAATATTTTTATGTCCCCACATTTTGAGACTGTTGTGTGTCTCAGCTCATCCGCATTGCAATAAGGTGACAGTGATGTGGATATCTCATGGTAATGATTCTTAGCTTGCCATTGTAAATGTGAGCATTATGATACAAATGCTCAGAGAAATGTGAACTAGGGAGTTGTTTTTGGAGTGGGTATGATTACCCTCACAATGGCATTGCACACAGGCAGCCCTCACCAGCTAGCTGAGGACAGCTGCTCTATGTGCAGTAAGTTGAGGACCAGCAGCACCAGCTCTCCCTGCAAATAAATGGGATCAGCTTTTTCAGCTCACAGGTTGTGCCCAAGCATGTGAGCAGCTGATCTGGCTTGCTACATCTGGGAGGTGAGCTGTGGATCCTTTTCACATTAGTAATGATATGTGCATATGTATAAGCAGAGATGATTTACTGTCTATACAGATAAAACAACATCTCCTTTAGCTAGCTGAGAAATTCCCAGTGCTTGTCCAAACATACCTCTGAAACAGGTAATATTGTTCTTGTAATAAAGCAATACAGGATAAAATAATAAGTATCATCTAGGAAGCAGGAGTGCGAGAAGTTTCGAGTGCATAACAGTGGTGTGGGTGGAATATATGAAATAGCAAATACAATACCTAATTTTCTAAAGTCATTAGAAGCAAACCAGAAATCAGTGTGGGAGACATTTGTTGCGCCTGCTGCTCAGAGCTAAGTTTCTAGAACTTTTAAAAACACCAGAATTGTTGAAGAGTTCCTGAGGTTTTATCTTTGGAACAGAAAGAAAATTGGAAGGGAAAATAATTGTTGCTATGCATCCATATGTATCAAACCAGTGAGAGATTAAATGAAGGAAAAGGAAAATGTTTCTACACTCAAAGCGTTCAAAGCTTTGTAGCACAATTTGCTTCAGGAGAAAATAATGTTTTCTGTGGTTATGAACATGCAAAAAGATTCCATACTTTATATGAACTACTGCTTGGGGATTAGATGAGGATTTAATATCTTTCTCAGAGAAAGGATTAATTAAAATCTGTCTTCTTTGGGAAGGTGATGAGCAAAATAATTTCATATGCATATAGAGCTTTTGAATTTTTTCTCTACAGAAACGAAATGTATTTGATGACTCCTCATTTCATATCTTTTTCTTCAAAAAAAGGAATAATTTTATATTTTTATTCATAGGACTTGCTGAAGAGATTTTAACGTGCTTTCAAAATGTCAAAAAAAATTGAATCATGGGAGTCTCCTTTAGAAAACTGAAAATCTACCATTAGGAGCTGAGGAAGTACTGCTTAAACATCACTAAGAATCTGTCCTTTGGCTACATATTTCACCATGCTTAACAGTGAAACTGGTTAGAAATTCTACTAGCTAGTGACAGACCTAAGTGTATTTTTTATTTCATGATCATATTGTGAAAAGTTTGACTTCTCTTTCCAGGAAAGGCCTCGATTGTCATCAAAGAGCTGAAGCGTGCCCACACTCAATTGGTTTTTCTTTATTTGCAGACCTTAGCAGCTGGTATTTTAGAGAACTTGGATGAAGATCCAAGTAATCTGGCCCTGCCTCAGGGTGTTAAAGTTTGGAAGTGTCTTTCACCACCTTGTGAAAGAAATGACACAAATTAGAGCATCTCATAGGATACCTGCTGGTGCTTGGCCCCCTCCATTCTCTTTCTCTCTATAAAACAGCAATCCATGACAGCTGCAGTGAAAAAAGAATTAAAAAATCTTCCATTATTTGTTTCATGATAGAAATGCCAGTAGACATGTCTGAATTCCCTCCAGCACTGAAATGAAATAAATAGGTATTTCACTGAACAAATATACTTTTAAAAAATGCTAAAAAAATTCATGGTGAGCCATCAAGACTAAAAAAGTTATGATTCTTAACTTTTTTTGAAAACTAACCTTCTCTTTTATGAGGAGTTTGACTCCAGCAATCCTTTAACTGTGCCATTTTAAAAAATTAAATATCTGGCAAATTTACATAAGTTTATACATACATATACACACGTGTGTGTGTGCGTGTGTATATATATATACATATGTATATATATAAAAAATATTAGTAGAAATTTAAATGACTCAGGCTAAATTGCAGAGTTTCCTGTACTGAAAAATCATTGACACACAATGAATAGATAGTTATAAAACAAACAAATGAACAAACAAAAACAGCAACAAAAAAACCAAAAAAAACCACCATACTAAATTAAACCCAAACAAAACCAAGCAAACAAACAAAAAATCCAAACCAAAATAAAACAAAACAAAACAAAAAAGAACCCAAACACACAAAATATCTTTGCAACAGGTGCATAACCCATAACAGAAGTGTAGGAAAGTAACAAGCAAAGAGTGGCAAACTGAAAGTAAGATCTAAAGAAGCAAACAAACACAAAGACTCTACCGGAGAACTTTACACACTTTCTTGTACAGCTTGTGTCCTTAAAAGCTCAATTGGTTTTTTTTTTTTTTGTCTTTCATCTGTCTCATTTCTTCAGCCCCAAGATGCAAAGGCTTGTCAGCTTCCGCTGCCCTGTTTGATGAGCATCAGTGTCCCTTGCTCAGGTGGTCAAGTTCTCTGGCCTGCAGCACAGTATGGGTAAGGCCAAAAAAAGCAGGTGATGCTCCCTCTTATGTGCACGCTGGAGTAATTACCAAATAGTTAGTGTAGCAGGGAACAGCATCTCTTGGATGGAGTACAGAACAGAATTGGATGATCCGGTCCACTGATTTAAACATGGCTCAACTCCAAGGAGTGTTTGCCTGAACTTTATAAGGCAGTCTTACCCCATATGTTTATCATAGAGCCAAGGAGCTCAAGAAAGGCTTGATGGCCTGCAATTTTACAGTCACTGCATGGTCCTGTAAGATAAATATGGATTAACTGTCCTAGCCTTAAATATTTAATGTAATAAAATGTTTTCTTAAAAGTATGGGAGTATGACTTGGTCCTGCATTTTAATCATGCTTTAAAAAAGTCCTGTCAACATCTAATTTGTTCTGTTCAAATCCCGACACGCTCCAAAGATAAATCTCTTCTGTTTGAAGAAGGTTGGGAGAGTCAAAGAAGAAGATCAAATAATTAGGCATAGGTGAATTTAAAATCACTGTTCCAGACTGTCAAATAGATTAGACTTCAAAGACAGAACAATAAATTATACATATGTATAATATATATGTGCAATTTCTCATTCCATTTTTGTAATTGAAGAAAGAAAAAAAGAAAAATATAGGTTTTATTAATTCATCCCAGGCTGTCTAGATACTCGATACCAGGTCAGCAATTACATTAAATAAGTTATAGTGAAATCTTTGTGGTAGCTGCCCAAAATTAACCTGAGCCTGTATCACATCATAGCATATCCATAGCTCTGTCTAGCTGAGACTGGGTATGCATTTCACCTTCTGTACCTTTTTTCCTACATTACTTTTTGGAACTGTGCTAATAAACTATGAGGACAGGAGATATGAACTCACTCATAGTGAAATGAAAATAGAAAATTTCAGCTGTGTTGCTTTAGGTTAGGTAATGAGGTTTTTAGTTTAATTACAAGTGGATCAAGCTACAATATTTCAAAACTTGTAAAATGAAGAAAATTAAATATTCCACAGGAAAAGTGCTGAAGTTGAAATTCCTCTGTCCTTTTATTTTAGCTGAAATAAAGTCTTTGCTAAGTTGAACACTGCTTGTGAAAGCAAAAGCCATTAAGATTTTATCACATTGGCCTCTTACTGGTTCCTAGTGGTTTGCCTGCAGATGAACCCAGATCTTATCTGCATTTCATCACTTAAGAGCAACACCCTACAGTTCAGGTCAGAGGCAGAATATTTTCCTCTTCTTCTCTGTTCTGGTATCAACCAAGCTGGTGGGTAGAGCAGAGCTGGACAACAGAGGAGGAGCATCCTCCCACCTTTCTCACCTGGGCTCAGCCCCTTTGCCCACAGCATAAAACAGCTCACCTCCAGTCCTGGGTGTCCCCCAGTAGGCTCACGTTTCCCAGCTTAGGGAACACAGCCATGCAAGGTTAGGGATCTAGTTCCAATGGAAGGTAGGTTAGGGTTTTTGGCCACCACCTGCAGCATCAATGTAGTGACTGGGTTTTTAATGCTGTTTTATAGCAAAGACCATTAAGCCACAGAACGTTCCTCTTGAACACTATAAACTGGATAAATAATGAGTTCAGCTATCAGTGGTTTATGCACCTTCGCTGCTGCCTTTCAAATGGAAGAGGGAACCCAACCATTTGACACCAGCAATTAAAAGAAAAGAGGTGAGCAGCAGTTAATTTTACAGCATGGAGCACCCTGAAAGCCACCCAAGGTAATACCTGCTAGTGGAGCCAAGTTGTAAAGTGACCACACTGCCTGAGTGGTCACATTCTGGTGGTATATTTCACTTCATAAAGACTCCTCATTAGTTAAAACATTTGCTTTTGATTGCTGATGGCAGGGTTTCAGCAGCAGCAGGGCAGACTCTCTGGGGACAGGGAACTTGCTTGTGGGACCAAACAAAGCAAATCCACTCATGTAGGTGAATTGTCAGTCTTGGCCTGTTGTATCTCCTACATGCATATGTATGCACTACTGTGCAGTGGGAAAAAGGCTGCTTGTGACTAGCATGACTTTAAAATGAAGCTTCACACCTCCTGACACCTACCTTTCTTCTGGAGACCAAAGCAAATGTGATTTTTTTTTTCCCATTTCACAGTGAAAGCTTAGTTTGATCCTCAGCCTGAAGAGACAAGATGAAATTTCATTTGTGCACAATCATTGTCCCATAATTATATTTTAAAAAATCAATAGGCACAGCTGTTCTATGGCCTGCCTTTATTGTAAAGTACATTGATGCTACCGAAAAGAGCTTTCCCAGAAGCCCACTACCACAATCAGGTGTAAGAAACCTTGGATACAGCAGCTTGCAGGTGGCTGATCACTTTCTAGCATTTTGCAGTATTGTGACTTTTTTCCCCCAGATGGCTTTACAAAGACCACTTTGGTGGGTTCTCTGAAAATTAAGTGCACAGTACAGGGTCTGCACTTTAAAAGGCAGAAATCAGCTTCTCCCTATGTGTGAGGCATCATGATTGTTTTCAAATTCAGGTGGAATTTTGAGGACAAATACAGCATATAAAAGCCAGCTAAACATTGAGGGGTTGCTTTGAAACGCTGATAGAGGCTTGACAGACCGTCAGTGATAGCAGAAGAGCAGGTACTCCGTGAGTTTTACCTGTGAAAAAGATAAAGGTCAACTGTCTCTTCTGATGTTTAAAAACCAGCAACAGCACTCACCCTCAGTATCTCCAGCAGAAGCCCTACAAACTGCCCACTGGAACTAGAAGAAAATACCCTAGAGATGCCGAATGCAGCAGGGTGGGTTTCTCAAGGTGATTACAGGTCACTGACACACTGATCCTGGTGGTTACAGATGGTTCCAGCTACAAGTTGGAGGAAGGACACAGCTGACAAATTACATAAAGCTCACCACAGTATTAGTCACACTACTGCACAGCTAGTCCTCCCATATCGTTGAATTTTCCACTGTCTTGTGTCCATGGGCATACCTACACCTTCAAGTATTTCCAGTTGCTGCACAAACACATTTCATTATCCTAGCTTCAAATGGAGAAAGATAAAAAGCAGGACTTCTAGCTCATGGAAACTTTCTTCCCTTCACTGCCCAGGTCCCTGTTCTTCCACTTCATGTTTCCAAACTCTTGTACAAATTGACAAGCCAGAGGTCTGACAGGGCTCTTCACCGAGCAGCTGTCTGTTGAGAGCCAAAAGTTAATGAGCTTTCGATTTCCTAAACTCAAACACAGACACTGCAAGCTCTGGCGTGGTCCTGCATTCTGGCTGCAACTGCCTGGGATTCAGAAAACACACACTAAGCCTGATGTGTGAGAGAACCAGTACTTCACTGGATAAATCACTGCCTTCTAATAAAAGAGGATCCTACCTGCTACTTTACTAGCAGCTGTTTTGTCGAGTTCTGCCTGTCAGTCAGTAACGATCCTTTTTACTGTCCATAAGATGTCAATGCCATAAAAGGCAGTGTCTCCTCAATCAGGAGTTTGCTGGAAACATCTTCTCATCTATAGATCCTACTCAGTGCAGTAATAAACCAGCTTTGTCAGAGCAATTATGAACTCACAAGACGACTTTGCGCTGCTCTTCTCCATCAGCCCATATGACACCCAGCAAGGAGAGCACAGAGCACTGATTTCAGCAGGTAAGATCCGCATATATCATGACAGAAGACATAGGTGCTTAGAGCAAAGATCTTAAAAGACAACAAACAAAATGACAGAAAACTTGAGCTAAGGAAAGTACTTTTTCCTTGAGAGGAAAAAGTACTGCTTAATCCCCAGCTACATTTACATGTTCCCAGCTGCAAGAAACTTAAAATTGAAGGCCCCTACTTTAGGTGTAGGTAAGAAACAGAGCACTAGCACACAGCAAGATGAATTCTCCATCCAGAAAATCTATGTAATAGACAAGAGCAAAGCAAGACAAGCCCATCAGCTTCAGTAAATGGTCCGAACTTTAAAGGTCTGAATCATTTGCAGCTATAAAACAACTGTTCAGTGTTTTCAAATAGCTATTGCAACCATCATTCCATAACACATCTTCCCTTAGCAAAAGAGGAAAAAATAATGTTAGTGCATAGAAGATATATGATATATAATGTGAACATTATTAAGTACCTTATTTAAGCATTAATCTTTAACCTTCACAAACTTTGTGACAGCCTACAATGATAGTTGCTGGAGGCAACTCTTTTTTCATACTCACACAACAGCATTATTTATAGCAGCAATGCACATCTGAACAACAAAGGAGCAGGAAAGGTAGTGATGAAAGATGCATTGTAACAAGCAATAAATCATACAGCACTGAATCATTGAATGCTAAAGAAAATTAAACCACCTGAAAATAACACTGTGATTTAGCAAAAGTCCTTTAAGACGTGCTTAAAGCTAAGTACATATTTGTTTCTTACTGAAGTAGTGAAAATGAAGCTTTTATTCAGAATTAAGTATGTTCTTAAATGTTCTGCAGAGTCAGGATCTAAAGGAGGATGACATTTATGGTGATTTCCATCCAAGTCTACAGGATAAACAATGTTTTCAGGGAAATTCATAAAGCCATCAAACACATAGGCACATCTCCGTTGATAACAACAAATATCACTGATGAAATAAACTGTATTAGCATTCCTTTCAGATTGCATAAGTGGCATTCCTGTAAGCTTTCATTTTTCACCTTCCACTAAAGTGCTTTTGCTGGTGAAGAACTGCTTTAGGAGACTTAAATATATCTAAGAGCTGTTACAGATAAGCCGTTCTTCTTTACTCATCATTTTCATGCCTTTCTAGGGCAACAATTCAAGACAGTCAGGACTGCCTGTGATTTTCCTATGTGTGTAATTCTATGCTTGTACTCTGTGTGTGCATGCATTTGTATTGCCTTAAATAACATTTAAGAATCTATCTTAGATTCTCTAAGGATTCTCCATCACTTTCATTAAAAATGCTTTGTTCACCAAGCCATAAGGATTGTCTGGTCTTTACAGTATTTGGCATGATTATTTTATACAAATAATTACTTTTTCACTCATTAAAGACAAAAACTTTTAAGAGTAAAAATGATCAAAATCTCAGGTGTGTGGCCTATGCAAAGACACAAAAGAGCAGTTTAATCTAGAGAGGAAGTGAGTGAAGAAAGACACAGAACCAGTCTTCAAATCCATCAGCGTGAGAAGAGGTATGACACAATGAACACAAATTGCAGCACGGATTTTAAGGTGGACATTAGGGGCAAAAAAAAATTTCGCATTATAAGGCAATGGAAATCTTTGAGACAAGTTGCCTGGAGATGTAATGCAAACTCATCCCAGGGGTTTTTCTAGTTCAGCTAATGAAATATCCATCAGGAAGGGTTTAGGAATAAATTTGTCTTGCCATGAGGATAGGAGATGTCTCTTGACATGTGGTTCATCCATTTTTTAAAGTTTTTTTCCTAATTCCAGGGTAAATTTTAAGCAGAAAGTAGTAGAGAAAGGAAAATGGAGGAAAAATCATGCTAGTTTCTTTATGCCAGACGGAAGAGACAGGTGCTACTTTGTTCTTGGAGAGTTGTGGCTCTTCAGAGTACCCCTTAATGATGCACACATTTTTATCACCTCAGCGGTACGAATCAGCTGCCTGCATGTCCTGGAGTCTACAAAACACCACACAGAGCTGGCACAGGCTGAGATGTTTCTCACAGATAACTTGACAGACCTCTAGGTAATTTCCATTTATTAAGATAAGTGCAAAAGCACCTCCTGTGTGTTACTGGAAGCTTGCTCTCTGCTCAAGAGGGATCATAGGTTTCCTTGCCATTTTCATATACATACACATATATATGTTTTAGCTTCGCAAAACTAGCTCCTGCTGTTGGTCTTTGGTGATGTAAGGTAATAGATCTGACCGTGGGAAGCAATCTTTGATACAGAGAGCATCCTCATTCATTAAATTATTTGCAGCCTGAGTCTATAATAATGTGACAGCATCTTCGCAATGAAAGCCTTTTGACTCATACTCCCTCTTTAAATGCTGAGAACCCAAGCAGCTGCAGAGGTCAGCATCAAAGTGTGAGTCATAAAATGAGTTTCAGGCTCAGTTATATAATGAATCTGAGCACACAACCTCCTTTGCACAGAAATAAAGCAGAACTCTATGAATCAAATGAGAAATGGCCAGAAGGAGAAAAAATGTTTTCTGGTCTTTGATGTAAGCCACTGGTATTTTTCAGTTTGAAGACCCCATAAAAGTTTTCCAGTAAAGCTGTGCACTGTCTTCAGTGAATTTCAGCCTTTGCTGATAGCTTTGCTTTGCTTAGTACTCCCACTGATCCCTTAGAAGTTGAAGAACACAGGTATATGCGAATTCCTTAAACTCAGTGTAGTTTAAAAGGGAACAAAAATTATGTTCTTTATAAGCCTGCCTGAAAATGTTTGCAATTACCTTGATATTCTGGTTGCAATTAAGGAAAGCTCATCCTGCTGTCTGCAAGTAATGTAAAATGAACAACCTTTTCCCCTCAAAGACACAACACCTAAAGATGTAAGAATGGGTGTATTTCAGAGCAGAATTAGGCTCCAAGTAAGATTTCTGTTGGCAGGTTTTCCTATGCTTTTATACAAAATTAATTTCAGAAGGCTTTTAGGCTACTATTCCATTATCAGCTGAAAGCAGTGATATTGATATGAGTGAGGAATAAAGACTAAGTAGTTGCAGGATTAGCGTGTTTTCAGTTTTCTGTGAACAATTAGCTGAAGACCAATACATTCAGGGCAGTTTGCACATCTGGTATATGCTTGGTACTTCTCTGGTAAACTCATTCCAACTGCAATTACACCAAGCCCAATTTTAAAATTGTTTCAGCAAAGTTTGCTTCATTCAGTGTGTGAATCTGTAGGACTCCAGCCACCAAAACCTGCAACCTTGTCTGCAACCCTGGAAAGAATCCCATGCAGCATTCTGACGAGCTTTTGTGATGAACAGAAAGGTTCACACTTCAACTATCAGACATCTCCTCTCCACCAGTTGGTGCTTTGATCAGCCCATTACAGCGACGCGACAGAAGTGATGTACAACACAACACGGCACGGTAGCTATTTTTACATGCTCTGAACAGCTGCACAAAACAGCACGCTGCAAGGAGAACACAACGAGATTTGCTGTGCCCTCATCTGGGGCTCTTTAACACCCATTTATTATTTATACCGAGCTGTAAAAATGGTCTGTGCTTGGCAGTCGTAACAGGATTGAAATTATCTAGATGAAGTGACACTGTTCTCAGCAGTTGACCTTCCTGCAAGTAGGACATACATTATGCATCTGATTTTAATTTAATAAATAGTGGTTTATTTTCCAATAGGAAAAACATTATTGCAATTTTCTCCAGCTATACCTCAGGATACGTTTTAAATATGGTGCCATTTTATTTAAGTTCACAACCTATGTACATATTTGACAGTTTTCACCCAGAAGCAGCACAGAAATATTAGAAATCATTATAGAACTGTTTAATCTTTACTGGGAATGTTGCTGATAGCAAAAATATGACAGGCTAGTAATCCTTATTTATTGAATTTCTCTGTCTTGCACTGAAAGTGACATGCTTTCTTAATTCCTCTTCCGTCTTTAGCAATTCACTTCAAATTTGTTCAGTTTAGAGCTTCTCCATTCGCATATTGGGTCGAAATCTAAACAAAAGAAACTTCCAGGTTCATATGCAAGCTGTAAATTTTATTTGAAAATCCTCCATCTTTCAACATGTGTTTTATGCTACTCAAAATCACTTTCATAACTACTTCCTTTCCTCCTTTCAAAAAAAAGCTATTTTAATCCATGACATCATCTAGGTCTTCTTTCTTTATGCAAACTGCCTCATCCTTCTTCTGGATCTTTTCTTTTCATGGGTGAAGATTTGGATTTTTTTTCTTTTTTTTTTAAATCTGCATCTCATAGGAGATCTAGAATTAAAATATGAATTGCCTTCTAAAAACGCGCTAAAGGATCTTCTGAAATATATGGAAAGCTTCCCAATAAATTCAGTAAGGTGACAATTCCATCCTGCATAAACCAGCATGTTTTCTAGTACTGGTCCATGGTTTTAGACACACATGAATGTGTTTTTTTCACTAGGTTTTAGACCTATATAACTTAATGTCTTCATCTATGATCGACACACTATTGGAATTTAAAATGGTAATAGGCATTGTAGAGAGAGACATATTAATTAACCGTCCAAGAAATCCAACAACACCCACCATTAAAATATTTGGAAGCACCTTTTAATACCACTTAATGTACTCTTAAGAGATAAAACTGTGCGTGTCATAGATTCCCTGCTCTACCTTCACTCAGTCCAGTTATTGCACATTTCTGACATAACACTTTCTCTGATGAGACAGGGAATCCTTTTTGTACTTGAACAGCTGTGAGAGGCATCTCAGCTGTGAAACTATGAAGCATCTCAGCAGGGAAATCAGAAAGTCCTACCTCTTAACCCTTGCCCTGCCACCATGTCACTGTTACACACTTGCTAGTAGCCAAAGAGAGTTTTCCTCAAGAGCACTGCAAGTAGGCAGGTACAGGGTTTTGAGCAGGGAAAAACAACTTCAGTACGATTTTGTTTTCCCAGAAATCACACCAATTGTACAAGCTGCAGAGCTCTTTATCAAAGGCCTTTAATTTGCCCTGAAACACAACAACAGCACTGTTACTTAACCAGCACATTGTGTTGCTTTCTCTTGGTGCCCAATTGCCACCATAATAAATAATTTTCCAATTACAAACTATTACCCAGCAGAATTTTTCTCAAAAAAGAAGATAAAAAGTTTGATTAATTTTATAACATTTCTTAAATTTTTATTGTTTTGCTATAGGTTTCTGCACATCCCTCAGTTTTTCTCTGGCTACATTTGTAGCTAGTCTATAACTTTTCAAACTTTTGTTTGTTCACTTATCTTTCCCAAAGAACAAGATGTACTGTTATTCAGTTTTCATTTTCCTATTCTGATCTCTTCCTTTCTGAGAAGTCAGCCAGAGAGTAAGAAAGGGCACAGTGAAAACGGTACTGTCAGAAAAGGCACTGTATTTTAAGAATAGATTGGCATTTTTCTCATTAATTTAAAAGCTATCTAGTCATAACTTCAAAATTTAATCTAAATCTAATATCATGAAGCGTCATCTTTCCAATAGTTTTCCTAACCAGTCTTTTTCTTTAGAAGTTTCAAACTGGAGATCATTTTCAGCTATTGTAAACTTATATAGCAATACTCCTCTGCAGAAAAGAAGCAAATAATAGCCACATGGGTTCTGTCTAATCACATTTCCAAAATTTTTTTCAAACAGAGATTTTTTCCACCAGCTGTGCTAGCTTAAGAACATATTCAAGAAGCACCTTTTATTATCAGGTTCTTACTATGATATTAATTTGGGCGGTCATTTTGGTTTTCTCCTCTTTTCTTTTTCTCATTGTGTTCCTGGTAAACTCGAGGTGGGAAGGCTTTTTAAACTAGTGTGTCCCAGCAATTGTCTTGCTCCTATTATTTTATTTACTGAGCATTTTCATAAAATCAAACACCCAGAATTTAATCACAAATATTTTTCCTTTGTTTGGAAAAAAAAAAAGGAGTTGATTTTCTAAACTAAACTGACACACTCAACTTTTGTTGAGATAATGTAAGCAGAGCTCTGGAAATTCTGATTCTTTGATCCCTCGGGTTGAATCGTCAGATTTCTGGTTTTTTAAGTGCTTTGCTCAATTCTGCTAATGTAAGGCAATGCTTTTTAATGAATGAGTAATAGGAATGACATTCAGAAAGCTTCAACCCAGTAGCCTTGGCAATGTAACTTTGGCTCAGTGTAACTGCAGAGCTTTAGACCTTAGCTGATTAAAAGCTGATCTCCTCATGAAATCTTTAGGATATATGCAAACTATTCAAGCTGCACTGTATTGTAATGCAAATGTAGCTTAGTTAATTATAATGGAAACTATGTTTTATTAAACTGCTACATAGTTTTCTCATTTTGCAAAGCAAATGCAAAATAAATGTTTTGTCATGATTCTCTCCTTTTCCATTTCCTCTAAATCCACTACTATAAGCCAATCTGTCAGAATGTAGTTTATTTATACGTTTGTTCAAGCAATGGCACAAGAGAGAAATGTTAATGCTTTGCACTCCTTGCTCCATTTCAACTGCAGTTCTCAACCTCTTTAGTAGAGGTTGCAACCCTACTAAATAGTTTTCAAAGGTTTTCAAATGAGATTTGCTTGAGAGGCGAGATACCCCTTCTCTTCCACATGTGGAAGTTTTTTTGGTATTTATTTTCTCTGCCCATGCATTTTAAATCTCTGACGTGGATACACATAGCTGCTGAAATTGTCACTGCTTAAAGCTTCTGAATTTTATCTCCTCTTCTGTTCAAGGGGGCATGTTTTTATACAGCCTGAAATGCCACACTGAACCAATCTGAAGTGTCAGATGCAACCTATTTGTCCTTCCAGGCAGCTCTTTTTCACCAGTGGCAGAGGGCCAGAAGCATGGTTGCAACACCTTTCCCAGGATGGTTTCTAAAGACTGCTCAGAAGCCATTCTGGCAGGACTGGTGCCCCATAGGGGACCCACCACACTGGAGCAGTCCATTCCCAAAGAACAGGACATCTACAAATGATCCATGCTAGAGAACTTCTTGTAGCACTGCAGCCTGTGGGGAGAACCCACAGTGATGAAGGTTTGTCTCCTATAGGTGGAACCCGATATGAAATAGGGACAGTATGAGAGGGGGAAGAAGAAGAGGAGAGAAGAGTTGTCAACAGACCACAGTCCCCATTCCCCACTCCCATGTGACACTTGGGAAATGAAGGGGAGGTGGAAGAGTTGGGACTGAAGTTGAGCATGGGAAGACTGAGGTGGGGTGTGGGGGAAGGTGATTATGTTTAATTTCTCTTTATTCTTCTTTGTTATTAACTGTTAATTAGTTAAATTGCTATTCTCCAAGGTGAGTCACCCATGAGAGTGATTGGTAAGTGACAACCTTCCCCTTATCTCAACCCAGGAGTTTTTTCATCTTATTTTCTCCTTGTATTCTGCTGAGGATGGGGAACAAGAGGTCAGCTTGGTGGGCAAATGACAGCCAGCCAAGGTCAACCCATCACAGGCAGAGAGATGAGTGGAGGGTGGGTGAAGGGGTCCTGCTCTATCTGAGATGCGTAGGACTCATTTTCTCCTTTTTGTTCTGAACTGTACCTGCTAACAGGTGGGTATTTTAAAGCTTAGCTTGCTTGCTGTTTGTTACTTTGGGCAACAAATTTAAAAATATAGGACCTAAGCAAATTGGTCCAACATAAAAATAGGAAAATCCATTGAACAAACTGGTAAACATCAGCTATTCTTAATTAGAGTTCTTTATTTCTTTTTTTTTATGTGATCTTCTTTATACAACTATGAATGTGCCATAACACTATAAGAAACATTTCCCTCCTCAGCTGCGCTGGAAAGGATAAATTCCTGTAAGATGGCAAAAGCACATCAAAGGTCAGCTTTATCCTGAGAGATTGGGTAACTTGGTGCCTTGTGCCCTGCAGACAGACATTATAAGCTCAGATGTGCTAAGCATTTCATGTCCTTGAAAGAAAAGTAAGGGTTCTCCCTGTGTTATGACAAGTATGTTTGGAAAAGAAATACAGTTAAAATAACCTTTAATTTTGTGAGGGGCATCTGCACTTAAATTTTCCAAGGAATTTGGCAGAAGCCACAGATCCAACCTGTCTCACACATGCTGGTGTGCATGATGGAAGGGATGTAGGCTGGCCCAACCAAGGAGGTGTGCTGCCTTCCTACTTAATGTGTGTTACCGTTGCCAAGTAACGTAAATTCAGTGCCGCAGTCAAATACTGCCATAAGTCAACAGCTACCCTCCAGCTAGCCATCAATCTTGAAATGAGTTGCTAAGATGCAAACATAACCTTTTCATCATTTCTCTGAAATGGAATATTGTTTTGTCCTTCCTATTTTCCTCTACCTCTTTCTCTTTCCACCAAGGTATGGTCAAAAGAATGTGACAAAAACATTTGTTAGCGGTTTTTAACACTAAGTGGTCATCATTTCTTTAACACTAAGTCAACAGTTATTACACTCAGTTCAAAGTTTTGGCATGTTGCTTCCTAATCAGCTGGTTGAACCTGGAGTCAGGACTTCCAAGAATTTCCTTCCTTCTCCAGTCAACCAAACTGGTCAGGCTTACATGATACAAGGCTGTGCAAGTTTTGAGTGCGAGATGTTCACCAAGAAATGATGGAAATTGGTAGCCAGATGGAAGCACTGATTTAATCCCTTGCTTTGCTTTGCCTGTGTGTGCAGCTTTTTTTTGCCTTTTCTATCAAACTGCCTTTATCTCAACCCACAAATTTTTCTAGCTTTTACACTTCCCTGTTGCGGGCTGAAGCTGGGCGTGTCCCAATTTTAGGAACACTGAAATGAAACTCACACCACGGCTGTTTGGAAAAACTCTCTTCTTTAATTCAATCTGACTCCAGTTTTTACACATATGTACAGAGGTCAAGAGATTGGCTACACAGGTTTCCACCTCTTCAACCTGGATGGTGGACATCACCATCAGTCATTTCTTCTCTCACAGGAGAAGTATGTAAACATTCTAAGAATAGACATTATTTACATCAAGGCTGAGTGTAAAAGTTCTACAGAAAGACAAAAAGACAGAAAGCTCAGGACAACACTTCCCATTGTCTCCCTTATCCCGCTGGTTTGGGAGTGAGTAAGTAGTTTGTGGGGTCTGGCTGCTGGCTGGGGTTAAACCACAACACACCCTTTTGGATATGACCAAGCAAAGGACTTGTATAGAATCTCAAAATGCACAAAGTTAATTTGGCTTCAATGAAAAGGTAAAGACATGTTTATATACCTCTGTGAAAGTTATGCAAGGTTTGTTAAATTCTCTGATAACTTTGCAGGGTGACACTGCATAAGTGAGGGGCACAGGAGCCATCTTATCTCTACTGAAGACAAGGATGCAAACAGTTTCCACTGGAGAGCAATAAATGCCAGGATGTCTTGAGCCAGGATATCCAGAGGCTGGGATTATAAATAAGGAAGGAAAGAGTGAAGGTTTAGGTTTATTTAGGTTTAACACAGACTTTAGTTAATTCATATTTAATGGATTCAGGTTCAGTCCCCATTCAACTAACAGATGGAAATTAAAATGGAAATATTACAGGTCTTTTGATTATTTTTAAACTTCACAAGTAACAAGACTTTCACAACTGAAAATGTACTTAAGAAATCCATAGAAAAACTAAGGAACCTGATACAACATATTTTTGTATTTGCTCAGTTGTTTTATCCCTCAAAAAGACTCATAATACTAAATACCAGCAGCATGTTCTTACGTAGTTGGACTAGAGAGAATTATTTTTGCTAGCTGATACAGCCAAGTTGCATCCTTTCAGCAGTGGCTTCAGAGATTTAGTGTTGCTTCTCACTTATTGAGATTTGGTTCATCTGCAAGGCATTGGCTGGATTCTTTTTCAGAGCATCAAGGTCTCTGTATAAAGCTCATGAAATCTTGAAGCTGGAAGAAAGAAATTTCAGTTCTTTAACTGTACTTTCAAGGTCAGGTCTGTTTAACACTGATTCTGTGATGCCATTATGTTTGTTTTATGAGCAGAGAATGTCTAATGTCTCTATACATTTATGTGTGTGTTACACAAGACTTTGTGCTACCATTGACCAAATTTTAGAGTAGGACTACGATCTGTGACCACTATACGCATTTGATGAAATGCATATGTTCATGCAGTTTTTGCTCTTTATCTTTTTTTTTTTTCAATGACATTTATAAAGCTTCAGGAGAAGAAACAACCCGATGCTTACAGCTGACCTTTTAACAAAATACCATGAGGTTCCTCATAGCACTGTTCACATCAGAGAGTCTTTGTTGTTGTCTTAGCAGACTTCATCACTTATTCCTTCGGTGGTATCCTATGCTCATTTCTGCTTCTGGATGTGTACTTCAAGTCACTTTATGTTGCAGTCAGGTGTTTTATAACATGGCAGGAATCCATGGGCTTAAAATGTTGCTTTAAAATACTCTAATTTAAATGTTACTTGTGGGACAAACTAAGAGGGCTTTTAGCTTGATTTTCTTAAAAAAAAAAGCCAAAAAAAAAAAAAAAGCCAAAACCTGTAATCACACTGTACATCTTTCTAATTCTTACCTTTTGAGTCCACTGGCAACCTCACAGGGCATTGGATGTGTCCAAGACATGAAGATCCTGCAACTTCATGAACACCAGCTACAGAAAGTACTAGAGTCTTCACAAAGGAAACACAAAGGAAAATGCTTTTTTTTCTGCTGGGATGATTTTCCATTTTCCTGAGCAACAAGAGGCCACCCAACATCTACACAGATGAGTACACACAGAGCTACCAAAATGTATGGTACAGCCACAAAACTGCAAGAACAATTTATTGCACATGGTGATTTCTCCTCCTGCCAAAGACAGAAAGGAATATAGGAGAACACTGTGGTGAATACAGTATGGTATTTAAGGAGACATACCTACTATGCCTTAAGAATTGTATGAGAGATTGCATTAATTTAAACTTTGAAACATAAAGGGAAAACACACCCCTCTTATATAAAATGCATAATTTTTAATGCCCAGAGAACATTCTGTTCTGCAACAGCACACTGATTTCTTTAGTCTTGAGGCAAAATGCTCAATCAGTAAAATCAGTCTTCCCTTTATTTTTGTTGATGGTAATGACCATTACCACTAGTCTTATACATCTCAAGTGTTCAGAATTTCAGCATTTGTTCAAAGTTTCAAGTCCTAATAGCACTGAGTCAATTATTTTGCAGGATAATGATCTGTAAACACTTAGAGTGACCGAATCAAGGAGAGGAGACACGAAGCAATTTGCTGCACTTTTTGTAGTATTGACTATGAAATACAAAGAAGTGACAATGAAATACAAAGCTTGTGTTGCAGTATCCTTCTTGGATATGGATTTAACTGAGAATATGTAGTTGAGGGAAGAAGATATTTAGTATTTGAAAGAAAGTGCAGTAGTCTTCTCAGGATGAAGTATTTGAGCCAGTTTTCACAGACTGGTTCCCGCACTTAACTATTGATTTTGCTTCTTTAGTTAATCACTGTTATACCTCTAAGAACATTCTTGGGAAACAGGGTTTTTTGCCAGTCTCTCCCTTACTGGAGATTAACTGTTGCTGTAACTTACACTGCAAGCACCATTTTATGAATTAACCAGAGGCTGGAGACTTGTCTGCTTACATTTGCACAGAATGGAATTAAGGACAGCAATGTGGCTTTTTAATAACAAAAGGGGTCTGAAATGCTGAAGAGTGATCTTGACCCATACATGGTCCTTACACTTCAAATCCCAGCGCTGTACACAAGATTTCTCCTACCCTTAAATGGCCAAGGGACTAGATTAAGTAAAAAATGCCCTCCACACTGCACCTCAAGTCACAAATGGGTGGCCATGTGCTTTTCTATATGACCTCTATTGCATCTGTCACTCCTAGCATAGTTGAAGAAAGCAGCTTTTATTAGATGGCACTAAAGGAAAAAAAAAAACCATCAAACAAATAAATAAAATCAAACAACAAAACCCAAACAAACAAAATAGGCAAACAAAATCAAAAAAACAAAACCCAAACCAAATAGGCAAACAAAACCAAACCAAAACATAAAAAACCACAAACCTAAACTACCAAAACCCACTTTCAAGCATAAGGCACACACACTTTCTTTCTGGTTTGAATTTGATAGATGTACTGTGGTCCAAAAAGAAAACTGCATCCCCTTTGATTTTCTGCTTTAACTCCTTGCTGGACTGTAAGCTGAGGAGAATTTGATAACAATTTCAAAAGCTGTGACTCACTGAACACTGGATAAAGGGTTGGTCTTTGATCTCAACAGCCTTACAAGGTTATCTCAGGTGAGCAGCTCTGTCTTCCCCAGGCACGTGGGACCCAGCAAGCAGCTTGTTCAGCATCACATCAACCTGCAGGCCTCCAAACTCACCTCTTAATGAGCTAGGCAGCATCCTACTTGCTATGCTGGTAGTATATATCCAGGTTTGCTGCTTAAACAGCTCTTCTTTTCACTTTCCTCACTTTCACAGTCTATACCTGCAGAAGCCTCCTCAGGCAATTCATTTGACAGCTCTGCTACAGTATAGGGTGGTGCTGGATGGGGCTTTGAGCAACCTGGTCCAGTGAAAGGTGTCCCTGCCCATGGCAGGGGCTTGAAACTAGATAGTCTTTAAGGTCCCTTCCAACCCCAATCATTCTATGATTCTATGAATATTCCTCCTGGCCCAGAGGCTCTTGGCACAGCTCCACATATTCTCAGCTGAATTTTTCTCCATCTACTCTGCCCCAACTTCTGGGAGCACTCTCCCTTAAGGGAACTTGTCCCCCTCTGCCTCATGGAAAAAGACACAAGACCACTGCAAAATAATAACAATACTGGCAAAGTTCAACACCTGTCTTGCCGCTACTGGGACAGTGTTGCCACATTCAAACTTGTATCTGTTGAGGTGCTGCACTAGACTCGTCTGAAACCAACATGGGACAAAAGCTTTGCATCTTTTAATTTACTTTTTACAAGCCATGCTGCACATTAAGATTTCCACATGACCACTTTACTGAGCAATTTCAGTCAAAGGACTGTTTTCATTAACAAGTTTGATGAGTTGATTTGTGTTGGGCTCCAATCATTAGAATACTATTGGGGCACAATATAACATGCTAGACATGTATTTCTTCTAGTGTCAGAGGTAAATGTTATTATCCTACTTTAAATATTTGGTTTTTAACTCTTTCCACAGTACTGATCATGGAAAGAGCTCTTCAATATAGAATAATTTTGTACAACCTTCTCTTAGCTCTTTGTGTGTTTTGAGCTTCAAGACACCAAGAGAGCAAGAACTGCAGGTATCTTGAGAGACAGCGAAAGCCGTCTTCTACAGCAAACTAATCATATTAAACTAAATGTACATTAAGGTGTTCTTTTTGATGGAAAGGTCACTTCCACAGTGTCTCTTGGTGCTCAGCTGTGTAACAGTGTTTTTTTCACGAGTACATACCCACTAGTCATGATTAGTAGATCAGTTTCTCTCTCTCTCCACTGAGAAGAGATAGATCCTATATCCTCCATCCCATTTAACCGCAGTCTTCCCTCAAGACCACCTGAAAGACCTTGTCTGTTCAATATCCAGCATGTGACCAGCGGGTCAAGAGAGTTATTTCTGCCCCTCTTGTCCTAGTGAAACCCAGCTTGGAGTGCTGCATCCAGCTCTGGAGCCCCAAACATAGGAAGGATGTGGACCTGTAGGAGTGAGTCCAGAGGAGGGTCAGGAATGTGAGCAGAGGTCTGGACCACCTCTCCTATGAGGACTGCCTGATAGAGTTGGGATTGTTCAGTCTGGAGAAGAGACTTTATGGCATCTTTCCAGTATCTGAAGAGGGCCTTCAAGAAAGCTAGAGAGGGACTTGTCACATGTACTGCTAGGACAAGGGAGAATGGCTTCAAACTGACAGAGGGCAGGTTTAGATTAGATATTATGAAAAAGTTCTTTATTGTGAGGGTGGTGAGGCACTGGAACAGGTTATTCTGAGAAGCTGTGGATGCCCCATCCCTCCCAGTGATAAAAGCCAGACTGGACAGGGCTTTGAACCATCTGGTCTGGTGGAGGTTGTCCCTGTCCATGACAGGGATCTGGAGCTAAATGGCCTTTAAGGTTCCTTCCAACCCAAACCATTCTGTGACTCTGTGATTCTATTCTATGTTTGTCTGATCAAACAGCATGTAGGAAGTTCCAGATGTAGCTACCCAAGAAAGCAGCCAGATCACAGCTTCTGCCTACATATATTTAATCAAATGTTTGAAGATTCGATTAAATATATGTAGACAGAAGTGCATCCTGTACTTTCCCATTAGTTAAAACGCTTCATTTCATTAAGCACACAGTTGAGCCTCAGTCATCACCAGCAGTATGTGTTCACCTTAAACCATGTGTCTTCAATTGCTGTGTTTGGCCGCTTCCAGCCTCCATATCCCCCGTGCACAATACTGCAGGCATCTCACACAGAACTCTCATTATTCTGACAAGGTCTCAGTCGTTAGCCTGTTATCTGCCTGCCCACCAGTTGCACCCCTGACAGTCACGCTCCATTACCTCATCCATATTGCTGTAATAATCAGCCTTCCTGTTTACAGGCACACACAGCATTGCTGCAGCATGTATGCATCTCAAGAAAAATTCCAAAAATTCCACAACATATCCAAACCTAATGCAGAAGCAAGAATACAATAATCATTTGACCTCTTTTATTGGATAATGCACCTCTATCAGCAAAGATAACAACACTGCCTTTACTTTGTGTTTCACGTTCACAACATGATCCTAAGGAAACACATTTATTGACTTGTTTATTTATAAAAATATATGCTTTTACATGAGTTGAATTTTCCCTTTGTTTTCTTCAGTGTGTTCTAACAGCTGTATATCAGAACACAGAACTTGAAGGAGCATCCTAAAGGATCATTGTATCTGGTCCCCTCCTCTTGCAGGCACAGACTCAGACTATTGCTTTCAAAAAGTATTATCCAGCTCAGTCTTAGACATGGATTTTTGCCTCTCCTACTGTCAGAAAGCTGGTTCAGAACCTCGTGCTTCTGATGGTTGGGAATCCAATTTGCATCTTCACATTATTTATGGCTTTTTAATAACCATTTGCTCAGTTGCCTCTATTGTCACTTCCCTCAGATTTGTCTTTCTTGTTGGGAACCAACCCCCTTGAGTATTGACATGCAAATGTTCCACCATGTTTTTCTTTTGTTTGGCTAAAGAAACAACGACCCTTATGTCCTCTACATCGGCATCAGGCTCTAGGTTCCACTCATCACCCCTTTTGTGACTGTCCCAGTACGACTTCATCTTTCCAGAGGAAAGATTGCAAGTTTACACATTGTCCTGATAATATCTTAAAGTTCTTGTCACATGATCCAAACTCTTTCCCTGTCTTTGTTGAAAAGCTACCCCTGGATTACTTATCTCTATTCCTCTTTTTTTCCCCAGCTAACTTCATATTTTTCAAGCCACCATACCACAACTGAACTGTCTAAATATTCCCCATGAGATCCTGGTTTTCAGAGGTCATTAGCAAAACCCTGCTGAACTTACAGAAGGGAAATAATTTTACATTCAGAATTCTGATCAGTGGCTTCAGCTTCCTCCCACCACCCAGACCATGACACACAAAGAATAACCTTCTGTAATCATGCACAAAACTCCAGCAAGTTCAGCACACAAACATTAATTCATCCTTGCACCCCATTCACCTCCCTCAGCTCTTACATGTTTGAAAGACTTCTTCAAATCAGTTCACCTTCGGTTGGTGAAAAAACCCCGCAGTACAAAACAGATGAAAGTTTCAGTCAAGAAACACCGAAGGGTGTTTGAGCTTGTGCTTCTGCTCCACAGGAAAACACAATTAAAGCTGATACATTTGCTTCTGGATTACACTTCCACAAGAATCCCCTTGGGAATTTCATAGCAGAAACAGTGCCACCGAAAACATGAACCAGAATTTTCTTCCTCTGGCAAATTTCATTTAATGCAGATTCTCTACTCCCTGTGTCTTCAGAGATTCCTTCAGTTTTCATGTGCCCTTAATGATACTTGAATAAAACCAGTAATTTGGCTTTCAAGCAAACAGTCTGTGTGGGCTGTTAGACTGCAGAAAATTGGCCTTTCTAAAAACCCCAACACACACAGTGGGTTTTATCACCAATTAAATACAGTACTTGAGCCATGACTGGACATTTAACTTGGAAAAATAGTACCTTTGCCAGCACTGTGAAAAGAAATAAATGGGAGACCTCTGTAGAGCTTTCAGATTTGTGCAGCAGTTTCCTACACCTCTTACTAGAAATCGTGACAGACAGAGAAAAATAACCCAGGTCCATCTTAGTTCAGGTCAAGAGTGCCCTTTTGAAGTGAACCTCCCAATTTTTCCCACTTACCACATTTTTGTTCACGTGCCTGAGCAGTCCTATAGAACACAAACTGGGTGTCTTTCAAATAAAACTTACCTGTAAGAAGCTTTTCACAGCTGCCCGTAGGGCACTCCAGCCACTGACAGATGTGGACCCTACAGGACAAGACTCATCCAAAGCATATCCCTCTGAAATGTGTATCACTTGGCTGCTGAGTCTGCAGGATCAGCTCTTTTCTTCTGCAGATCCACCACTACTATTCCACTCTGCTTATTGATGCAGGTGGACGGCCCAGGTCAGCCCAGCTGCCTTGCTCCCCAAGCATTTTCTTCTCCTGCCTCCTCCATCTTAGCTTCATTACTATGAACTTTCAGAAATTCCGGGGCTGGAATTCAGCTATGTCTCAAAACATTTGGGTTTTTCTTCAAACTCATCTGTGCCTGTTAAGGCAGCAAAATAGGACTAAAAGTACTGTGTGTATTTACCCACTTGCCAGAAATGTGGCACCTCTGCTGTTTGTAATGTGAAGCAGACCCTTCTGAAGTTTGAGCAATTCTTCTTGCACACCTGCAAGAGGAATAAACACAAAGCAATAAACTGGAAATAACTAACATCCCTCAATCTGTTTGGCTAGAAAGAATCATAATACACAGTGAAGTTGGAGATGCATAAGCCTGCTCATCTTCTGGCTCCAGCCGAAAAATATATGGCCATGCAGTGCTCAAGATCAGCCTGAAGCCTTTAAATGCTGAAAGACTGTGTGCGTTTCAGTCAACCAAGTCCTTTACGGACATCTCTGAGCACCCATTTGGCTTGTGCTGTGTTACTGTTTTTACTACAAGGCTCAAAGGGATGAGTGTACCTTCTGGCAGGTGTAACACCGCAGCAGGGACACTTCTACCAGAGCTCAGTGAGCAGCAGTTTCTGGGGTAAAGCACTGCAGAAGCTTAGAAGTATACAGCAAAAAGCAACAGCTGGGCACAAGGCACTCAGCCTGATAATCCTTACAAGAAAGACTCAGAAAGGCAGCATTATAAGGCACTTTTAATACCACCAATATGTCAAACTCAAAGCAGAAGGGCTTATTCATTTAAGCAAGGGAATACAAATATAACCACCAATATAAGCAGCTCACCCATCCCGTCCTGTCAGACACAGAGAAACTAGAGCTACATGCATCTATTCCCTGCCAAGAACAGTCTCCAAGGACAGATTACCATGTGCTATCATCCTGAAATGCATTAATTTGATCAAGGGAAGTTATTAATAGTGACCAACTTCTTTAGCAAATTTCAACCTAATTTACTGCCAGTATATTATCTACAAACATCTAATAAATCCCAAACTACTGATGGCTCTGTAGCTCTTGATAGCATTAGAGCTGCAGACAGAGTCTTGAGGGTATGAGGTGCCCTTTTGTCCCATCCTGACCTCTCTTGGTGACACTCCTCCCTCTCAGCCCTCCATGAATATCACTGCTATAAGTGCATTTGCAAATATATCTTTGCAAGATTACTCACACAGTAGGGCCATGTGTCCCTTTGTGTGGCATGTGACCACCTTTCTTAAAATTGCTCCATTAAGAATAAATTAACAAATATATTTACAAAACATTGAAAATGTTTTGTAAAGGAAATGCAAAGGAAAATATGACAAGTAAAATTCAGGATACTGGGCCAAATCAAATATCATCCAGCTGAAAATAAGTATTTAAAAATTGAAAAAAAAAAGCGCCTCTTTCACATCTCAGAAGCCACTGCATAAGGACAAGAGAGAGAGGAAAGCTTTCCACAAACGAAATTCAAATGTCAGTCTGAGGAACTTGTAGAAAACAGGATACTTCTATTTTCCCTGTTCAGCTTGAGCAACCTGGGAACAGTCTAACTATCCAAGAAGTGCTGCCAAACACTGAGAATTAATTCCTTTTAAATTGCCACCCTAAATTCAACACACCTAATTTGAAAAGCACCCATCAGTTCTGAAAAATTTTGGTTTTCATCTGATAATTTAGCAATACTAAGACATAGGGGACACAAGGAAAGTTAACATCTGAGTAGAAGAATCATTCATTCAGTGATTTTTTTTTTTATGGATGCCTAACCTTTTTTGTACTAATATGACATGAGGGTTGCCACATGCAATTCCAGGACTTGGTGAGACTGAGGCAGGGACACCAAGTAATGTTACTAAAAAGATGGGTCAGTAAAGGTGGTAAATTTGTATTTATTTGGAATAAAAAGCAGGATGTCTGCCAGAGTCTGCACATGAGATCTGTGAAAAAGCAAAGATTTCTACAAAGTCTGCAGTAGGATGAACTCCAAGAAAACATATAGCTTAGGATAAAATTATCAAGTATCGTAAGTGGTGAAACAGATGAACACATTAAAAGACTTTTTGGGAATCTAAGCTCAGCTGGGAGCTGTATTTAATTCCCTTCCATAATTTATATATAGCCAATGTTCTTCACAATTCTGCTGCTGTAATTAGTGCATGCAATCGAGGAAAAAGTTACTGAAGGTAGGTCTTCATGAGAAGACATTTCTAAACGTCTGAGTATCAAAGCAACAGTGAAAGAAACAAGGGGACTTTTCCCATGCTGAGTCTGCAACCTCAGCACAGAGGTAGCCAAGTGCCAATGGACAGCTGGGAATTATTGGGAGACACCATCTTCAGTGTGTCACTTGGCTTTCTTTTCCACCACCACCATCCCCTCTTCTTGTTCTTTGTTCCTATCAGTAGCCCCAAAGGATATATCTGTCAACCTGTTCAGAAGATGAGAAAATAAGCTCTCCTCTGAACTGCCAGGCTGCAGGATTACAGTAGCCAGAAAAGAGTATTTAAATGGAAAGAGGAGAAACATTTCATGAAAGAGATGTCTCCAAATTAATGATGTCTGCACTAAAATGCATACAAGAAAGAAAGTTAGCTTAAACCAGAACTAGTATCCTAGGGAAAGAGTAAAAGTCTCTGTTTCAACAATTCCATGCACAGAATTGCAGGATATTCTGAACTGGAAGAGACCTGTAAGGATCATCAATATCCAACTTCTGGCCCGGCACAGAACAGCCCAAAAAGTCACACTATGTGCCTGAGAGTCCAAATGCTTCTTGAACTCTTTCAGGCTTGGTGCTGTGACCACTTCTCTGGGGAGCCTGTGCCAGTGCCCAGCCACCCTCTGGATCAAAAGCCTTTTCCTGATATCCAGCCTAAAACTCCCCTGACTCAGTTTCAGGCCATTTCCTTGGGTCCTGTCACTGGTCCTGAGGGTGAAGAGATCAGTGCCTGCCCCTTCACTTCCCCTCAGAAGGAAGCTGCTGAGTACAATGAGGTCTTCCTTCTGTCTCCTCCAGCCTGAAACAGACCAAGTTCCTTGTGTGGCTTCCCCTCAAGGCCCTTCACCCTTCACTGCAGCTTCTGCTAAACCATTCCCAACTGGATAAGGACCAGGCAAAGGAGACTGGAGAAAAATTTCTTTTCCTGCATCCTTATTTCCTTCCTTGTCGAAGCTCAAAAACAATACATGAGAGTGCAGAGCCCCCACCAGCCTGGCCCCTCCTGTCCTGGGGATGAGGAAGGAACAGGCTCACACCAGTGCCTTCTTCCTTTGCCTTCCTTTTGGCAGTGAGAGAGCAGTGATGCTGTCTTGCTCTGAGAGGCTCCCAAAGCTGGTGCCAGCCAGCACTGCTGTTCCTATGGGGCCTATCCTGCAGGCTCTGAGTATCCATAAGTTGTACAAACCAATACTCAGGGAGGAGGATGTCATCCAAGAAGAGTCCTTTTCCTACAGCATTCAATGCATTGACATTCACACCAAATTCTACAAATAATTCAGGTTTACAGAAGATGAAACAACTCACCCAAGGCAAAATGCCACCAATCCCATACCTAAGCTTTGGGTCAGGAAGTAAAAAGAAATAGTTTTTCAGTGATTAACAATCAGATTTTCCATGTTTGATTCATTATTTTTTAAACTGGCTTTGAGGAGAGCTATTCAAACTATGTATCTCAGTCTTTGTCACAAGCCCCTGTAATGAACATGACAAGAGAGTATTTGCTCTTCCTCTTCAAAATGTTATTAACAATGAAATAAAATCTACAAGATTTAGTGTGCCAAACACAACATACTCCAAGAACAGAGTTGTATAAAAGTCTAAAATTTAAACAGGATGTTACCTTGGGCAATACTCATAACTAAGATCTTTTATAGAGAGCCATGCTTATGTTCTCTGCATTCAAGAATAAATTACTTTAGCAGAATTTACATGAACAAGGATATACATGGAGGTATACAACTTACTTGTTCATATCCTGCATAATCACTCATTCCCATCTCATAACCAAGTTCACAAACTTAAGAAACTAAAAGAAAGAAGGACCGATAGTACAATTTTGCAGACAGCCAACAATGTACTCTGTTTAGGGTTCATCTTCATTGGAAGTGGGGATCATTCCACAATGAAGCTATATTAAGAGAAGTATAAAATTTTATTGCTTCAGGCTTGTCTTCACTCTTGTATCAACATCAGGAACAATCCTGTCATCCCTGCCACAGGAATACCAACTTCTGCCCACACACAGGGATCTCAAATCTCCATTTAAACCATATCACAAATCCTCCAGAAAGGCAGAGGAAAAGCTAAACTGATAAACTTTCAGGACTAGAGCCATAGGCCATGGTTTGTCTTAGACTAATTAATCAGCTGTTAAGTATTCTGTGTTGCAAACATTCCTCCAGCATGTAGCCCTTCTTTCTCAAGTCAAAGCACATTAATGCAGAACCAGGTCCTGAGCACTGCAGTCAGGCAAGCCCTTTTCTGTGTATCACCAAATGTAGGGACTACAGGAACAGGTCATCTTGAATGAGATGGAAAACCATCATAAAGTACCTGCTCCTACTCCATGCTCTGGTAAATGCACCTGACTAAAACACAGATAACCAGTTTGTTATGCTTTCTGCTAAAAGAGCATTTTTAGGCTAATAAAGAAGACTTAAAGACAAATCGTTACGCTTTCAGCAGCAAGGGAAGAAAAGTCAATATATGCAAATGAAGGGTTTAAATCTGTCATATTAATTCAAGCCTTTAAATATTAATCCACATCGGTGTTTTAGTAGTACAATTGTCTTCTTTATCCTCAAATTGCTATTTATGAGTCAGTATGTTACCAAGGGATACCATCCTAAGGAATCTGTTTCAAGGAGGCAAATGTGTTGCTGGATGCTAATCTTGATTAGCAGTGATGTGTTTCTGTGAGACTGCATCCATGCACGGCAGGAATAGCTGCTTTGCACTCCTCTGACAGTTTCATCTGCTTGCCTAAAGGTAGGATAACCCCTGCAGCAGATTAAAAGTGATAAAGATTGATGCAAAGATGATATAAGGGCAAAGAATACTTCGTGCAGGTATGACCTACTTATACCACCCATCAGAGACCCAGGAAACAGGGTCAGAAGGCTGAGCCCACATCTGCAATAGCGAGGAACGTGACCCATGGGGGTGGGTCTGTAGAGAGAAACACTTGATGCTGAGGACCTGATTTCCCAACTCTACTGTGCTTGGGTTTACTTTCAGACTATTTCTAGTCTGGCCTCCTGGCCAGGATGCCCACTTGAAGCCGAAGTGCTGCACTTCAGCACATATGCAACCTTCATTTCTTCTTGAAACAACACAGCTCATGAGCTCTAAGGCCACCCCATGGTACAAAATTAGGCGCAGGAAGTGAGAGAAACTAGGAGGTTCACTTAAAACTTCACTCTGATCCAAACAAAAACATTAATCTAAGTGGACCCTTAATGCTTAATTGATACTAGCAAAATGCAGCTTTAGTCCATGATATACACAGGGTGCCAGGGAGAAAGGGTGCAGGAGAGAGAGGCTGGAATAGAGGAATCCAGTCAGAAGTCTGGCCAACTTGAAAATATTCCTGCCAAGAACTGAAGAACTAATCAAACAGGTCATAATGGAATCATATATCTTTTCTTCTGCTGAGCTGCCAAACTTCTTTTCCTTGTCATTTATTGCATTGGCTACTGTTGTGCTTTTTATAGAAAAATCATACCCAATATCGAGCATTTGAAGACTGTTGGGATACAGCTATGAGAAAATAAGATTACTTTCAATAATCACACTAGAGGAAAGGGGCATCTAATTCTCCATCGGAAATAAGAGTTTTTAAATTAAAAGATAACATTGGAACCAGAGCAAAAGGACACAAAATGGCAATAAGTAAACAGTCTGGAAAAAACAAGAGATTTATAATCATTGGAGAACTGGAAATGTGGAAATAATTTCCAGCAAAATCCAGGACACATTTTTCAGGTGAAATTCAATAATTTTCTAGAGGAAACTGCCAGACATCATTGTCTGCCATGCTGGGCTACCATCATAAAGTCTCTCCTAGTGCCATAAGAACTGCATCAAAACTCAGAATCAGTAAAGGACATGAGGGACAGCTCACTCCCACACAAAAGGAAGAGATCTTTCTGTTCTCAAAGTGGAAGAGTGATGGGTTTGCATCTTGTCTGGATGAATGCTGTGGACACTCAAACTACAGCATTAGACAGAACTCTTCACATCTAAAAAGTTGTTGCCTGCCCCCCGCTTTGGCATACAGATAGATGTTCATGGGCTTAGCTCCAATTTTGGATGTAGATCTCTTGCTACAGGATTTATTGCTCCAGCTTGCCAAGAAGCAGATTACTGTCTTTGGGAATAACACTACTATCTTGGGAACATGCAAATGCCTTTCCTTGTAAACTGTAAACTGCCACGTATCTGTTAAGATTTAGACCAGACCTGCAGCAATGTCAGTACCTACCAGATCAATGATCTGCACTATCTCACAGGGCTCTCAAGAAATACTGCCTGAAGATTAACTTGGCTCCAGTGTCCTACTTGCTTTCAAATGCCCACAATCTCAGATTTTACCTGTATAGAAAACTACCAACTACTGCTTAGGGATATATAAAAATCCCCTGCCCTTCACTAATGATTTGTTGCTGTGTTCCTATGGAAATGGAAAGAGGTCTGTCCTTGTGCTTGGAATTAAAGAGATGCACTGGACTGTTGTTATGGAAATATCTTGCATTTTTTGTAAATGCCAATTATATGAAAACGAAAACCAGGCTGAAAAAGTATAAAGATATTTTGTGCACTGTAATATTTTAAAGGTATATATTGACAGTCCCTCTGAGATAATGGACAAAAGAAAAAAAAAGCAAATCAGGAATAGCTAATTGCTAGGTTAGGTCTGAAGTAAACATTAAAAAGGAATCAAAACACAAAAGACATCAACTAAACCATCATAAGCTTCTATTCTCACTATCTTCCTTTTCAAAACATTGCTCTTTATTAACTTGGTTTAATTCAGTTGTTGCATACACACACACTCTGGCTCACAGAACCATGATTTCTGTGCTTTGGTCAAGATAGAAAATTGTGAACAATATGTTAATATTACAATATGTTAATATTACTCATATTTTGTTTCATACAAAATCAAACAGTTTCACTAATGGCAGGAGGATCTTGCACTGTTTTTCAGGGGCACACTCATGCAGCCTGTGAAGAATGCACTTTTGACACATCGTATTGCAGTGCTTTTATTTTAAGAGCCATAATTCTTCTGCTTTCATTTTTATTTTTGCTTATAGATAAAACTATTCACTGACTTCTGCACAAATTCTTTCAGCTAGTCCGAAAGCACACATCTTTTGAAACTAAAAGGCTATTTGATCCAAATTTTCATCAAATTCCATACAGGCACACGCAGTGCTAATACACCAATACCACAGCCCTTGCCACCCCTTTGTAAGCACATCTTGCACCCATGGCAACCCCATGACTAAGTAATTAACTGCAGTAATGCAATATTACAGTCACTATTTTAGGGAAAAAGATTTTTTTAAGTCAAAATGTGGCAGGCAGCTTCAGAATCACTTCAAAATTAAGTCAGTAATGAAAGAAATCATTACCACAGTTTTGATCTCATTAATTACCATTACCAACCTGATCTTTGTAACAATTTCTGTTATAATTCAACTGCATATTGATGTTTGTCTCAGTTTTGGATTTCAGCTTTTTTTTTCAGTATTGCCTTCTTCCAAAAGACTTAGAATCAAACCAAAGCACATCTTTCCTGTGTAGGCTTATGAGTTAATATTCTACCAGTACGGTTTGCTTTTAACCACCTTTCCTCCCCACCTCCATCATTGCTTTTCATTTATCATTCAAAAAAACATGCTTTTGAGAAGCTGTAGCATTTAACGGCATCATTATCAGCACAGCTTTCTTCTAGCATTAAAATTCATTTTTACACTGGTAAATATGCAAGGGAGTATACTAGGGTGAGAAAAGGATCTGTGCATATCTCTCTCTGTGTGTGTGAGTGTAAAATGAACCATGCACAGGGGGAGCACAGGTAAACTTCTCACAGTCCCTGCTTGAGGGGACAGCCAGACCTTCCTGGCCCCTTTGGCAGTGATGTGCCTACTTCAGTACCTACTTTTACCACAAAAAAGTGACTCTCTGCAAGTAGCTTCATGCAGCAGAAGATCTCAAAACAGCTTCCAAGGGAGAAGATGTTTGACCAGCAAAGAAGAGTATTTGTGATCAGGCAGAACTCTGGTTCTCCTGGTGCCAAATCCATGTGCTACACCACATTTCCAAGCATTACCTTCAGGCCACTGAAAGGAGATTCTTCAAACCTGAGATCCACTTCTCAGACAGCAGCACAAAAGTACCATGGCTCCCTGCAGCACTCACAGAACAAACTCTCATGTTTTGTGGTACACATGCCTCTTCCTCCCCCACACTTTGGAGTTGCACAATTTCAGACCATAACTCTAACATATGATTATTCTTCTGAGGAGCTGGAAAACACTATTCTTTGGCTTTGGCTGAGTTTGGCTACTCAGTGTTGGATGCTGTAAGCCCACTAAAGTGTTAAAGGCATCAGTACAATCTACAGATCGTTTTAATGGCAAATCAGTCTTGTAATGCTTAAATAATGAAGTCTCATTTTCAATAGTGACATTGTAGCAGATTTGTTAAGGCCCTCCAGTGCTTTAGCCCTCAGACATGTTCCTATCAGACATCTTTGAAATAAGGAGGCACAATAGTCTCATTAAAAATAATTGGAGTTGAGAATACAGCTACTTTGGAAAAAATCTTCCAAGTACCTACCTGTATCTTTAAGCATCTAAATACCCTTAGAATCTGGGCTGAAGGGAATACAAGTCATTAGCATTTCCTGCCAAGCACCAGTTTTATTTTTTAATTAAAGTGATGCTATTTCTGTTGATCCCGTTGGTCCTTTCAGTGACCAAATGCCAGAAACAGCAAATTCTAAATTAGTGCTGTGAAGGTGCAATGGAGCAGCACCAAAAAGTTGCTTAATGAAACCTTGCCGTCTCCCAATGCCCTTGGGACATGCAGCAATCAGCAAAGAAGGCAGGGAGGTCAGGCTTTTCCTCCTATCTAATTACCCTGCCTGCCATAGCCCTGCAGTATTCTGGGGTGTCATTTAAACCCTCAGACATGGTTCAGAGTTTTATAATCCACTGGTGGTCTACTTGGGGTATCTGAAGTGGGACAGATTGCCTGGACTCCAGTGGTGTATGGTACCCAAGCATCTAATTATCAGCACTGATACATGCCTTCAGGTTTTTTGATCAAATCACAGATGATTTGAGAAAGGTAGTTTACTTCTAATTCCCCTAAGTTCAATTACACCAACATATACAGCCATGACAAAGGAAAAAGAAAATATTTTTCAGTGGGCATAATGGCATTTATTTCTAATGAACAACAAACACCACACTGCCAGAAAGTTACAGTGGGGTAGCTTGTATCACCTCAGTGTTGGTAACAGATGTCATCCCCAGGACTACACCAGTTTCTAGAGGCCCATTTTGCTAGGCTGACCCAGAAGCAGGCAAATAGTGCGCAACGCCGGTATTATCTTATTTTAAAAGACCCTGAGCACATATTCATCAAGAGAAAGGAATTCTAATAGGCTGTTTGATGCTAACAGGTGAATCACATTGCTTAGAAAGGGAAGTTTTAACCTTTCTTTAAGAAGGAGCCGAGAACTCATTTGGCAGCTCTGCTGCCCATGGTAGCTGCTGTCCTGGGAGTGCGATGTACAGCCTCGCACAGAACTTCCAGCTATGCCATAATGACCTATAGGCACCATAAATTTTTAGTGAGCTGGTCTTGGAAGAACATCAGCTTAGCTTCTCTCACTATCGCCAAAGAGCCACCGCTCTCCTCCCTGCCCCTGACATCAAAGAACACTACCACTTTTCATAACCAAGGAGTTCAGCACCAAACACTTCCATGTAGCTCAAAACCTCGGTGAATGCATGTACAGATGACATAAATGGCCACACTATTTTTTCTTCAGAACAGTAAGCACCAACACACTGCTGTAATGGTTCAGTACACATATCCAGATTAAAGCTTCGTCACTGCAGAATTGTTGATCATCTAGTTGGTAAGGAATCAGTCCACTGAGTCCTGCCTAAAAGCACTAAGCATCTCCAATATTTTCACAGTTCTATAACCTTAACAAAAAGCTTTGAGACTGAACTCTTAAAATTCACCTCAGCCTTTTGAAATGGACTTGCTAATAAGTAGGCTCACATTTGTTCTCTGAACTTCCCAATCAACTTAATCTTGCAGTGAGACATATTTAAAAGTAACCTGGATATCTGTCCTTTCATTCCAGTTTTCTTACCTTTGCTGTAAATATCCTTCCTCTGTTACATGATGAATTTTGCAGGCTCAACTTGCTGCAATCAGTAAAGCATATGCCAGCGTAAGCTGCAATACAAAACAAAGCACAAATTCAATATATTCAGGGAAGAAAACAAATACATAATATGAACATATGTTTCCTTTCAGAGACTTAGCAGCTTACTGGACTACTTTTGCATTTACCTTGGCGTTTAAAAACAATCCACCCAAGACATTCCAGTGCACATAGCTCACGGCCTTCAGAGAGTCCAAATTCACACCTCGGGGAGGGATGTATAAACTAAACTATCTCCAGTTTACAAGTGGCAGATCAACATATAGACAGATTAAGTATCCTTGTGCTGCACACTTGGGAACTGAGAGTGCCATGCACCTACTCCTTACTCGCCTGAACTTCTAGTCATACAGATCTCCTGCTGACCTATGCATAAAAACTCCAAGTGTCTTCTTTTACCCCACTGGTCTCCTTCCATGGCTAGCACTCCTGCTTTATCAGTGCTAGGCATGTCCACAGTGTTCCTGCCAAAAGCAAATTATTCCCAAAGCAACTTTTTCTCCAATAGTTTAGATTGAAATTTGTGGCCTCATCGAGTGGAGATCTGCTGATTTGACTCAACTACTTTTTGTGTCTTCACAGTCAAGGCGTTCATGTATCAAGATGGAATTACCTCGAGAGACCTGTAAAACAGCCTATCAGATTTACTATTTTTGTGTTTTATGCTTCCTGGTTTAGTAATTTCTCAGCCTCAAACAATCAATTCCTTTTCTTGCAGGCATCCCAGTAAGGAAATCCAATCCTTACACTGTATTAAAGTAGCACTTTAATATATCAATATTGCCTGGAATTGTTTTTATTGCACAATAACAAATCTTCTGGAAAAACTAAAATCTTGCCCAGCAGATTTATCATCTCTAGTAGTCTGTGTTAGAAACCACAAGCAGTGTTGAAGTGTATCAATGTCAAAATATAGTGATAAAAATTAAATACTACTATCTCCACTTAGATAAGAAGAGGGCAAGGCTAAAGAGCTCTGACGTGCAGGGATTTTTGTGATGCTGATGCTTTTGTGTTGCTGATGAGTTCATACAAATTGTTATATTGATTGCACTGATGAATGTAGTGGTGCAAGTTCAGGGCAAACCTGAACTGAAAATCTTAAACATTCTTTTGTTCTATCACTCTGGTGTAGGGTTTATTTTTCCACTAATGCAGTAAACATTTCTCTTGTTCCTCTTTTGCTTTCAACTATGACCGCTCTAGCCTAACAAGATTTTATTTGGGGACTGAAGGAACTGAACTTCTCCATCTCCAGGAGATGTTGGCTGCTGAGCAGAACCAATATTCATCCTGCTAATGCTACCCTGATAGGAAATGCAAACTCCAGACTAAAAAAAAAAACAGGTTTCCAGGAAAGAGAAAATTTTATAGAAAATTTTCCTCCCTCTTCTTGGATGTGTTGGATCACCTTGGAAATTGCCTTTCTCTGTCTAGCCAAGGGAGAGAGTCTAGATGAAAGCTCAATCTGGACAACCAGCTTTTAAATGCTAAACTGAAGAGCACAAGTCTGTTCCTTGGACTCACAGCAACTCGCTCCTGCCAGGATACTAAAGAAAGGAATAGCTACTGGGCTACTCTCATCTGCAGTGCTGGAAAAACCAGTAGTGGAACTATGTGCTAGAAGGAAGGCCACTTGACAACTTGGTTGTTCCCTGTTTATTCTGTGGCAATATAGAGAGGGGAAAAGAAGACAAAAACCTGGTGATCTTCTAAGCTGGAGAAAGAGCAGGTATTTTACTGTTGTCAAAAGGAAAGCATGAAGTAAAGAGACTGCTGAAATGACAGGAGTCTCATGATGACATTCAAGCAGGGTTCATAAAAAATACCCATTTAAAAATTTAAAAACTAAATTGAAACATTAAATATGTGCAATTTTCTGTTAATCTTTTCTTTCACCTGTAATAAGGCAGCTGTTTCACTGAAGCAAATCATCTGCCAAAGGAAACAGACTGTGGAAACCCTCTCCCTCTCCCAAAAGGCAGGTTTAAAATCAGAAAAAAAGAGCTGATGTGTAGCTGAAGTCTCTGATTACACGTATGACTCCTAGTTTGAAGCAGCCATGGAAATCCAAGTGCTAAGCCTGCCACCAGAGAAGAGCTCTGCTGAAAAAAGTACTGAATGGACCGCCTCACTTGCCTCCTCCTGTGATTTTAATCTCACATTTTTACAAATTAAGCAGAATCCTCTTGATTTCAGCAGGGACCAGATGAACCTCATCCACGAGAGCAGTATCTGAGTGTTAAACATCTGCTTTCACCAAGTCAGACGGATAAAATATCAAAGAGCATACGGACCATTTATTCAAGTAAAGAGTGTTTCTTTGGTTATAGATGTTGCAGCTGCCTCGAGACTACCTAGAAATTAACTGTTCAGAATTTGGATGACTTTAATTAGCCCTGCAGAAAGGAAATGTGTAATCTACCACCATGACCATGAATGGGAGAATTCAAGAAACAGCAATTTACACAGGGCTGCAGCTGCAGACATAAAAGAATGAGTGTATGTACAACACATGCGTATTCCTACAACAAACAAACACTTGGGCTTCATATTTTAAAGCCTTTAAACTTTGTGAAGACACAGAAGAAGCTGGGAGTGATGTCAAAACACCTTAGCTCAAATTGTCACAGCTACTTAAATTGATTTGAAGTGTCTGTTAAGCTTGTTCTGAAATTACCTAATGATACATTGCATACATAAAAATCACAGCTGAAAATGTGATCTCTCTCTCCTGATGTACATAGAATCACTCCAGGGCACTGAGCTATGCTTAAAAGCTCCAGTGAACTGTCATAAGAAACTTGTAGCAGAAAGACACAGGGAAGAGCAGGACAAGAGTTCCCAGGGACCATGGAACAGCTGGGCCATGGACAAGTTTGTTCCACAGTTTTGTTTGCTTTTGGAGGATCAGTTCTTCTAAGCCTTTTGACAGGTGGACATTTTAGCGAAATTATCTTTGTGCCACAACAGAAAAAGGCAGGGATGGGTTAGCATAACCCTACATATGTTCAGGAGCAAGAACTCTGCCAACTGCAATTTGGGTGAGATAAAATTGATAGTACTGCTAAGCTTTCATTTTTTTAATTCTCTTGATATTTTTTTCCTTAAAATTTGACAGAGCTGTGGAAAGTGTGAACATTTGAAAATGGTAAAGTCTTGGAAAGAAGTGCAGTTGTTAGTCTCTGGTTCAGGTAATGATTTTAGGTCTCATTTTCAGACTTCAAATTCTATCATAATTTTTAATATAGGCGTTTTGCTTCCTCTGTGACTGAGAGTTTCACATAATAACATGAATTAAGCTGTTAGAACTTTAAAAATACCACCATAAAATATTATACCAAATAACACAGGACTAAAGATTTTTAAAAAGAGACCACCACAGAGTACACTGCCTGGGTTCCTGACACAGCATTGCTGCTGCAACAAGAGACCCGTCTGCCCTTCAGTCCCCAGTCCCAGCTGAGTGGAAAATCTTCTTGGTAAGAATGTGCCAGATGAAATCTCCTCTTCAAAAGAAATGTTTCTACTGGATATTAGCAATCTTTTCATGACTGATCCACTGGGAAAAACTGTTTAATTAAAGTTACTGCAAGCCTCTGAATAGTTATTTAGTCCTAGAAGGATACTAAAATGGCATTGTAATTAGATGCCACAAAATTCTTTTTCTTGAAACCAAAATCTCCTGGCAGTTCTAGATCTTAAAATTAGTTTTACAAAAGAGTTTTAGAACATCCATATTTGACTTAGACTGTACAACACACAAAACTGGCTTGTCAGATAAATTTAATGTAAAAATTCATGAAATGTGGCACCTTTATCTTGTTCACATAGAAGCCAAGCCAAAGAAGGTATTTAAAACCAGCCTCTATATAAGCCAGTTTAGGACTGATCTTTCCAATAATAATTATTATGTTATTATTGCACCTATACAAACTGTTGGACTTCACCAGAGTTAAATTATTGTGATTTGACAATGTACATTCCTTTCCAGAATCTCCTAATACAAAATTCTGCCTTCATACTGTCTACAGGTTTTGGTCATTCTTAATCAGGGATTGCTACCTAAATTTCTTTCCCGCTAGGATTCAAGGTCCAAAGCAATAACACTGAGTACAGGCAGGTATGCAAAACACGTAAAATCCACCTGGGAGCTGAGTCTTTGACTCCTGTTAGCTCATTTGCTTCCTCAGACATTCAGGGCTGCATTTCCCTTTTTTCAGAGTTGAAGGCAGAAGTTAATTTAGTGAGAAATCATGGCATTACGTTGCCTACCTGCTACAAGCTGGGGTATTCCCAGGCTGCTCTGCCTTGCTCTGGAGGGAGCACCAGTGGCCATCTGGAGCAGCAGGAAGATTGCTGAAGGTGTAGAGAGACACTTCTGCATTGCTGCTCATCACAGGCAACTTGTGCATGCTGGTGTGTCTCCATCACACTCCCTGGGTGATCCTGCAGTGGTTATTGTTCAGCTCAGGTGCCAAAGTTTCTCATATAATGTTTTCAGTTGAAGGTGATTCAAGAGGAGGGAGCCTCGTTCCTACAACATATTGCCCTGCAAGGTAGCAAAGGCTGTTTTCACTTTCATGTCATCTGGAAAAAGATTCTGGAGGCAGAGCACAACCTCATACATTAACAATGGCTTACAAGAATACTGAACTGTTAAGTGTAAAAATCAAATACACATGCACCCAAAACCATGCCGGCACTTCAGGCTTCAAAAGGATGGACAGCACTTAGTCACTGACAGAAGAAGCTTCTAAGATTAAACTGCATTTTTCTAAGAATTACTAAAAGAAGTAAATGACAGATAATAAACAATTAAATGTTTCCAACTGTCTGATTGGTCTCCATCATCCTCTCTTTGCACAACACTGTACAGCCCAGTATTTGGGAACACTTCCAAAAACCTGGAGACACAGTCTTTCTGGCATCGAACCTGGAAACAGTAACAAACTCTGTTGACTTCTCATTTTCCCCCTGGTTCATTCTGCTCATTTTTCTGATTACCAAAGCCTCATTTGGCGTTGATGCATTTTGCATGCACAGAAAGTCCCGCTGGAGACGGAAGCATGTTCACTTAATTGAATCTGCCTGACAGATGTGACGCAGCGAGATAATGAATACGCAGTTGACAGATGTCTGTGCTATGTACATACACATATTAGGAAGCAGGGACACAGATTTGCTGCGATGGAAAACAGAGAGAGCTGCTCATTGGAGTTGAGCTCAGAGTTGTTGCAGATCTGTTTCATTTAAGAGAATGAAATAGTTGGAGTCTAGGGAGAATTTGGGGTAAGTTCGAGACCACCGGCTGAATGAATTGAGACTGTTTGACACTTGCTGCTGCTGGAAAGCGCCTTTCCTTCCCAATCGGGCTACACAGACCCCCTGTCTGCCTTGCAGAGATTCAGGTGCTTACTGCATGCCCCCAGGCCAAGGCTCAGCAGGCAGCAGAGCCAGGACAGGGGCTCCCTCCTGCCAAAGGAAAACGATGCTGCATCCACATTTTTTGGCACATCATTTCCTGTTCCTGCCCATATGGTCCTGCTTCCTCCCCAGCTTCAGCTTCTGCCACTCCTCAGGTCCTTCCAGGAACAAATCTGCCTCTTTAAAATGGCATAGTTTTGCAATGTTATGGCACAGGGAACATGCCAGTCTGGCTGCAGAGAGTGGTGATCATTTTATTGTTTATTCTGTGCCAGTGAGCACTGACGGAGTGTTCTGCAATTTACACCAGAGACAACAGAACAGAAAGGAGAGACTGACAGGGAGCATCATTACAGGTGATGGCAGCAACGGGATTTTGACTGGCAAGTGTCAAACCCAGCATTCCAGTCCCATATGTCGCCGTGCAAAATCAAATGCTATAGAAAACAGGCTCAGGCAAGGACTGCAGATGAAGGTAGTATTTTAAACATCACCAGCAATGTGGTAGGGTCACCATTAGACTCATACTGATTTAAAAGTTTACATGAAAATTACCAAATGGAGTGTGATTTATCACAGTATCTGGTAATGACTTCCCCACAGGATTTTCTAACAGTGGTATTTTGATACTTGCTGTGCAAAAATTAGGTCTGCAGACTGGCAGTCCCAAAATCCTTTGGCTGTATGTCAGTCTAGAATTTCCTCTGGGACCCTTCACAGGATTCAGAGCTGATGCCAACGTATTGTGCCAATGCCAAAGGCATGAGAAACTTGGAGTTTCTCCTAAAGTGCTGATTTTCAATGAAAGCTGGAAAGTAGTATGAAATTCAAAGTGAAAAAAAAATCAGATCTGTATCTGTAGCAATCAAAGCTGAAGGTTATGTGAACAGAGCTGTGATGGGCTGGTTTCTTTCTCATGCACTTCATGAAGTGCCAGTCACATGTCAGTGCTCTCAGGTGCTCACAGCTTCCATCAGCCTCATGAGGATGAGAAGGTGGTCAGCACCTTGCAGGACTGCACACCCCCTGTTTGAGAAGACAGGGAGCAAACGGGTGGCAGGTTTTCCTTCATCCCAGGTGGAATGCTTGTCATGTGCCTTGCCATGCAGAAAGCCATGCAGAGAGCACAGGAAATTCTGGCCCATTTGCCATGCAGTTGGAAGGCCCCCAGCAGTGAAGGCATTGAGGTGTATGTGATGCAGTCATGGAACAGCAAAACTGGGACTTCGGGGATTTCTCCTGAATCATATAACTAACTCTACCACATGCAAGGGGCAGCTGTTTGTTTCTCAGATAATTAAAATCAGTCACATCTTTCCTTAAGGATATATAATTTCCCCATACCAAGTAAATAATAAAAGAACAAAAGGAAATCTTGTGGTTTTTTTCTCAAACAGGAGAACTGCAGCAGAAAGGTATTAGACCTAGACCAGGCCTTTTTGTCTTCAAAACTACACTGGTATCTGAGCCTCCTACACAATGCAAATCTTTCTCACACCTGTCTGCTTTGGAAGCCATGAATCCCAAAGAAAAGCAACACTGCCCAAAGGAGAGAGCTGTTGGTAGGTGAGCAAGAGGTATAGCAGGAGTGCATGGGTATTACTGCTTTCCCCATCTGGAGTGCAAATGGACGTGGCTATCACATGGCCCCATGAGAGGCAGGTGAGAAAAACAGCCTGTCCTTGATCACCTTGCTTCCACTTGGCGTCTATGTCTTTTTGTCCTAGTGGGATTATGATTGTAGAAAATCCCTCCTCTGTGAGATATTCCCGTGGGACACCATGTTGCCTGAAGCACCTGCCTCACTAAGCAGGCATGGAGAGGAATACAATTCGTTCACAGTGTCACAGGAGGACACAAGAGTGAGCACTAGGAAATGGTGCTGGGACACCGTCATCTGTATCCACACTTACACACAGGTTTATACCTTCACAGATAGACATATTTCTGTAACAAATTTGTCTAACCCACGATGCTTGGAAGTTAATCCTGAGTCTCCAACATAATCTCAATCATGGATCAGCAATTATTTGGTCATTAACACCCTCAGCTGCCATCTTTTTTTTCAATGGTTTTCTAGTGGAAGCTACTACAAAAAGTTATACAAAAGACTGATCAAAGTTTGTTCATGTTTGACCAAGAATGGTTCTGTGTCAAGTTCAAGTTTTGTCAAACTTGCTGCAAGACACAGACCCAATGCAAGTTTCAACCCACAATGTTTTACTGGACTACTAAAGCAATTAAAATAGTATAACTACACAGCATGGAACAGAAGGTCAAACAAGCTGTGGTATAACTGTAGCATAACTACATAGTATGGAACAGAAGGTCAAACAAGCTGTGGTGTAACTGTAGCATAACTACATAGCATGGAGCAGAAGGTCAAGCAAAATTCAGTTAGATCAAATGAAAGAAATGCTGACTTACACAAGCTCAGATTTATCTATCAAATGGCTGCATAGCATCACTTTTTGTTGTTTAATGACAGCATCATAGAGTAGCTTCATGAAGATCAAGGAGTTTCCTCATCTCAGTTTAGCGTTTCAGGCACTTTAACATTGTAAATGTGAGTAATACAATAACAACAGTAAAATGCACAGTAAACTGCAGCAGTTAATCAACATTTGCATACGTAACTGTCATCTAAACTGCTTTTGGATGTGGTCTAAGATTAGTAAAATGGAAAGATATAAACTTGTACTTTGTGTAATTGTTTTCAAAGCTTGGTTGCATCAGAAACCAACATTCTGCAAAACTGCATATTATGAAAAGCTTCTCAAATCAAAATTTTATGGTAAAACAATATTATATGTTAAAATGTAGATTTAAACACAGAGAGGCTTTCCCTGTTGCATTTCCAGGAGGGACTTCAATCATGTTGTCATATTTGCACAGCGTAATAGCTTTTCCTTTAATTTGACAAGGATCATTAGAATTCTTTCTGTGACCAAGGGATTTGCACTAAAACAGTTCTAATTAAACGTTTGGTGAATGTGTGCATTGTTAGAATAGTCACTGAGTATCAAAAGCCTTATAATTAGTATTTTGCAGGTGTTAACCAGACATGCCTTAAGGCTTTCTGGAAAAGTCAAATGATAGCAAAGCAAAGACAGATGACATTTTCTCTCTCAGAACAGTCCCATTCTGACAAGAACCTGTCTTAAAAAGGCTTAGCTTAACTGAACTCCCATTTGACAGGAAACAGGCAATCAAGACACCACCACAGAGAAGAAAAAAGTGAAGTTGGCAGTAGTCAGACTTACAGACAGCAGGATGCCACCCAGAAGTTGGCTGTACTGGCTAGCAGATAATAATGAGTGGGCTCAAAGACACTTATTTCCAAAAGCACACGTCCCCATCTGGTTTTGCTCATGCAGCATAGTGATAGCAGGTACCTTCCAGCTGTATTTCTTGGCAACCATTCAACTTGTCAACCGGAGGCTGTGTGCACCTGGTGCTAGAAGAGCAATTTAAAATGCCAGCGTACTGTCAACTGCCAAATTTCTCAATTTTGGGGGAAAATCCACCCAGTACAATTGTTTTTTTTCTATTTAAAATAACATTAAATAAGCCCAAAAAATACAGTAGCAGTGAATGGAAGTGAAGGAAATGTGGTTCAACAGCTACAGCATCTTTCCTCCTCTCTCAATGCCTATGTCTCCATGTTTCTACAGTTTGGGGTTTCTTATATTTCAGATTAAATATCCACTTACAGAAATTACAGATCTATGAAAGCAATAATTATAGTTACAGTTTTTCTCCTCAGACTATATGTTTATGTGCGCTGATCACCCACTTCATAGATAATAATATAAAACACTTAAGTAGATGATTGAAGGATACATCTTCTGTGTAAAGCCAGATTCTGCTGGGCTTGCTTCTCTCACAGCCCAGGAGACGCTCTGAGGCAGCTGCTCATTCCATCTACTCTGAATGGCCTCATGTATTTTTGGACACACAGGAAAATAACCCTGCTCATCACCTTTGGCATGGGACCCTGTCAGCACTGTGAGTTACAACCTTGGCATATTGCACTAAAGGTATCACAGGGATCCCATTTCTAACCAACAGAGGAAGGCATAGGTGCACTTTTTTGTGATGGCAAAAGAGTTTAGCTGAGATTATGGATGTGAGGAAAAGTCAGGATTAGGAAATTTATAGGAAGCTCTCACAATAAGGAGAGCTGCAGATAAAAACGCTCTTGTTTTACAAGTTCGATATGCAGTATTTTCCCACCTAAAAAGATCCATTCAACAGATGTATCCTTTTTGCCTGGATATTGTAATTATTTCTTTCTGTCTCTGACATAACTCTGGTTGTACAAAAGCAATAACACATAGAAACTCAGTAAAAATATTACATCATACATTGTTCCAAGGTTCGTCAATCAGGCGTACTGGTCTAGACAGATGGATTAGAAGTTATAACCTCCTTAACTGCCAAGTAATAAAAATCTGCAGGAGTTCTTCGTTGTAAGGGGATTCTACAATCCATTTAATACTCACAAATACCAGAAAAAGATGAAACAAACAAACAAACAAATTGCTTGAAGAATAAATAAATGGCTGAAAGAATGAAGAATTCACTGAGAAGTCAAAAAGAAATCCAAGCAGAGTTTCCTTTATGTGCCTTCTATTAAATTGACTTCTAGATATGAAAAGTTGGTACATTACAGAGAGTTTGGCTGCTGAAAGTCTAACAAAACACGCAATCTTTTGACATCTAGAGAGCCAAGAGATGCTTAAACTCATCAGAGTTTCAAAACATTTAGATTTCCTCTTCCAATCAATCTTTTACCTGCTAAATAAAAAAAGGAATAAAAAAGAATATACCACAAAGATTCAGAAGTATACGGGAAGGGCACATCATTGACACCTCTTGTCTGCAGAAGAACTGAATGCAGCTTTCACACCTGAAAGCTTAAAAAAATAATGAAAAAAAGCCACTGAGAAAGATCAAGGACAAAAGTAGTCAAAGTCTGTACTTCAGGATCTTTATGTTTCAAATCACATTCACAATCTCTGTTAGCAAATAAAAAATTCAACGTTGGTTCAGGCAGAGAAATGTTACTTCTTAACGCTGTGAAACCAGATGTCACAGAATGGGACAACAAGCAACCTACCTATTTCCTGATAAGATATATTTTTTTTACCCAAATACTGCAATATTTTGTGTCACAAGGCAGAATTTCAATAAGCTGCTTGAGGGAAGGAAGTAATTCCCTAAAGAGTGTAGTGCAGGTGTAATGTCAGAACAGAGAAATGAGCAAATGAATGTAGTCTGGTTTGTGGCTAGAAATAGCATTTCTTGAAGCATTTCTTACATGTAAGAGGAAAAATGGATGAATCATAATGTAATGGGAATTTACATTATGGTTTATTCTTATTGCTTAATAATTATTAATGATATTAATAATAATAGTAGTAGTACCAGCAGCAGCAGTACTAGTGGTAGTAGGTATTTAGTGTTAGTAGCAGTACTAATATTATCCAAGATAAAAGTGAACATACATTTGGCAGAAAGTTTTAAAATAACATTTGGTCTAATAGTATTTTAAAACCAGCTTGTCTAATGTGCAAAGGAGTACCTGCATTTATACTCTTGATCTCTCCTGCCCTCCAAAGCAAGACAGTCCCATCTAAACCGCCCACTGAGAGGGACCCCTGCCCCAGGCTGGCCTCTGGCTCCTGCTCAGGAATTCTTTGGGAGAGTTCTACTTGCCACTTACAGCTGTCAAAACCCTTCTTACAAATTTAACAGTACCACAGTCCATCTACAGTGTCTAGAACTAATTCCTGTGCACTGGTAACCATTCTTCATCCTGTGCAATCAGTGTCTGATTATGAAATAAATCTGCAGCTTTCAAGTTATAAGAGATGACCAGCAGTTCTAGAAGTATTAGTATAGACTCTGACACAGCTTACACTAGAAATCTCTTTCAATTAACTTATGCCTCCAAAATTCTCATTCATGATGCCTTTGAATAGAGGACAAAAGGTCTTCTGTGGCCATTTCGTCGATATTTTATAAAACAGACTTTACCTTGTTTTATTTTTTCAGTAAGATTTGATAATGGAGATCAAGTTTCAGCCCCTCTCCTTAGAGCAGATTTCCAAATTTCTTTTGTTAATAAGCAGACAGGAAATTGACACTCTGCTCTGGAGAGAGGCTGTCCTATGGTTTGATGGCTACGTTGAGCAACTGTTCAGGTGGTGAAGGGGGCCATCCAAGCTGTAAATGCCTTTACAAGTCCCATCACAATATTATAATCCTTCCTAATAGAAATCTCAGATGCTAGGAGCTATAAAGCCCTTGGATAGTACATGGCTTTCACACTGAAATTTTTCCTTCCATATCCAGCAGATCTCCATGATTCTCATCCAGTTTTCTGCATAGGGAACAAACAGCAGTTACCCACACAGCAGAACACAGCAGCTCTTCCACACGATATTTAACAGACAACTTATGGGAACCCCACCTTCACAGGGGAGAGAGGAGTAAGTCTGGGGCATGTCTTCACTTTCTTTGAAAGGAGGCACATCACTCCTTTAATTACCAAAGGTCCATATTAAAATAAATCTTCTGCTGATCTACCTAACTGTTAACATCTTTCCCACCTCAAAGGTGTCTAACAAAAACCAGAACATGTAGTACTGTAATCCTTTTTTCCCTTCCTTTAATAGTGATTTCATTTATTCAAGACACTATTATGGGAAGATGACAATAATGGATGACTTTAGTGAACAGAGACAAGATTTTTATGTTTCCAATCAGTACCTGGCAATACCCCAGTCTGACTGTAGGTAGTCTATTAAGTATCTGGAAAGCCACTTAGTCTTCTGGACAGACTCCAGAATTCCTCTGCATCTAACATTTAAAACTACACAAATCAAAATCTTTATTTTCCATCCCCTCTCAGGCTGAGCTCATTAACAACCTTGTAGGATTCATCTCTCCCTACTCCTGTGATGAGCCAAGGAAGCTCTAAGAATGATAAAATACACACCCTCCACATCCGGCATAAACTGATCCAGCCCTGTGTACCACCAGCAAACTCCTCCTCAGGTAACTGAATCTGGTGTTGCAGCCAAATTATCCATCATAAACTAAACGTCTAAATGAGCTGGGGGCAGCCTGGTGCTGCACAATTCAACTGTGCTTTCTAATGCCATCAGTGCTAATTGTACCTAAAGTCCCCTCAAGGGGTGATTGTAAGTCAGACATCCCGGTGCCTTGAACAAACCCGTTTCCAAGTGCAACACAGAAAGCCAGACAGTCTGCTTCCACTTCTATTTGCACACGAGTTTGTATCACTAGATCATAGAAAACCTTGAGCAAGAACTGTGGTATAAGTTATCCTCCAATTAACACTCACACCTATCAAGGGTAACTACCAAAACCCCTTAAGTTGAACAAGAGAAACGCTGCATTCAATAAAAGGTAAGTGTTCTTGTTCAGCTTTGGAGGGTGTACAGAGACATGAACTTGTGAATAATATGGCCAGCAATATCCTGTATTAAAATTCTATTTGTACACTTTAAAAGGTCAAGGACTTTTGTCCTTTGAGTATGGTTGTTTATACTGCCTTCCGGGGGCTTTGCCAACCTATTACTCTCCCCAAAAGAAATAAAAAATCAACAAACATCTAGACCTGGTCAGACATAAATCCTGTTTATAAGGTACTGCCTTTATTCTGGTTAGTGTTCTATGAAGCAGCAGGGACTGGGCCATAGCCAGTAAGCACAGAGAAAAACTGCATGTCTACCCTGTGTTATGTATACTTGTTGCAAGAGGGTCAGGCAAAAAAAGGAAGACTGTAGGACACCTCATTCCCATCTCATTGGTAGTACATATACATAAGTAAAGAAAAAAAAATCACAATTGCAAACGACATCACAGTTACTTTACCTTTTGAGACTGGGAGTTTAAGAATGTAACTTTGTGATCCTTAAAGCCTTTATGGTAGAAAATCCATTTTTCTGCATAAACATTTTCTTTGTACTCGGGCTGAGAGATGAGACAGCACTTTTTCTCTCAATACCCTTTGCAACAGTTTGCTTAGTGTTGCTCAGGTCATGTCACTCATCTGTGGGACCTGCAGTACTGTACAAGACTTATAACTCCAGCACAGACAACCCTGCCATCACTCTCTTCCTCCACCAGAAACAAGGAAAGCTTCTTGAAAAGCAGCATTGAGAGATGTGCTCCTTCAGTATACCTGTTCATATATGTCAGAGTTATCTCCTTAGAGATTTCTTCTTTCAGTGTGAAAGGCAATGGCAATTTGACAGATCTGTAGATATTTTTAGTACTTCTCTGGGAAAAATCTTTTTTTGACACCCTGTTACAATTATTTAAAGTTCTGTTAAAGACAGAGGTAGAGAAAAAGATCCAGCATGTAGATAAGATACATTTACCACCCACCCCATCAACATACACGTCACAGTTTATGCCTTTCACTACTGCCTATGGGGTATTTTACTAAGCCCTTTCTTGAGAATAAGCCTCAAAAATTGGCCTATTCTTAAATAAAAATAGCTGATACGTGTCATCTAGTATGTAGAAGAATTTTACTGTTGTGTTCTATAAACCAAAACTCCAGTTTCATCGCATGGCAGATAGATATCAGTGGCCTTAAAAGGTATATTTTAAACCTGTTAGCTCATATGAGATGAGAAGCAGGCCCACGATGTTCCTCTAAAAACAAAATGCAGTGTAGTGGAGAACATATTTCTGTGAAAAAGACAAATGTGCTAACACATTTCCAAGCAGAGATGCCACAGTGCATCTGTGCCACATAGGTCCTCCGGCTGGGCAGAAGGCTGCTCTGGCAGGAAAGCTTTGGGAAGTCTTGACAATCATCCAGCCAATGGAGAGAAGCATTCTGGAGAGCTGCAGGGAAATCTGGGGCAGAAAAAAGAGCAGTAACTTGTGTGCCTATGTGGGTGAATGGAAAAAAAAATTACAAGCTGCTGGATTGCTTGAGCAATCACTAATAACACTCAATAATTCAGACTGCATTTTTTCTTTATCAAAATTATTACATTTAGCAAGAGTTTTTAATCTCATACCAGCTTCAAATCTACTTTTATCCAAAGGCATTCAGAACTTCAAGGAGACCATGAATAACAATTATTGTTAGAACAGCAAGTCTCTTAAAGCAACCGAAAATCTTTATAACATTCGTCCATAAGGAGAAGCAGAAAACAGCAATAAAATCTGCTGGGGAAGAAGAAAGCAACAACAGCAGGAATTTTTAGTTTAAGCACAAAGCATCAGTGTTAAACATTTGATAAGTCTCATGGTTTTGTTCTGAAAATAGATGAGAGGGAGTGTTTTCGTGCATGACTAGTCCCACAGCAAATAAATTCATGCTTAAAAATATAGCTTATGCACAGATGGCTGCAGAACAATTACTATGTATTAGTGTTTCTCATTCCATATTAAACTTGTGATGTACCAGAAACTCCTTCTTCTCCCACTCTAAAGACTTCTCAGAAAGATTTTATTCCATCATTAGTTCAATAATTATGACATGACCATATTGCACTTAACGTTGTTTTATTCTTCCAAATGCATAATAATTCTCTTTCTTTTTAACCAATTCCTTTCATTTAACAAAGTTACAGTCTTCCTGTAGTGATAAGGAGGTAGGCAGTCAGATGCCATCTGGCAACACAACAGCCTGCTTGCTGTCCACACACATCATCCAGAGTTTAAAAAAAAAAAAAAAGGGGGGGGAGAAAATATTAAAAAGAGAATAGCCAGGCTATCTATCTGCAATTTGAACAGTAAATATCTCAAGATGCCATGCATTAACTGGAGCTTGTGGTTTGGGTACATGTACCATTCATTCAGCTGGACACTCACCCTGCAATGAGGATGCACCAGATACACTCCAAGGATTCCAAAAACAGATACAGCCATCATGACAGAATGCAGACCTAGCACTCAGATTACAGTTCCTTCAGATGGGATTGAATTTACAATAAGGAAACAATTAATGACACGAGCAGGCTTGAACATATAGACTCATTTTCTCTTGCTCTGTTCTAGAAGAATGTGAAATGTAACACCCCTAACGCTATTATTCCTATTATGCTATTACCTCTAGAATGTTCCACTTTTTGTGCAAAGATTTAGGTTTAGTTGAACAAACATATGCTTGGTTATGGGATCCTTTTTTTTTAAAATTCAGTTTTTCACTTATTTGGTCTATTCTGGGCACACAATCTATTCATATCGGTGACATTTTCTTTGGTCTTCAAATTATAACTTGCCCAAGTGCTGTTTTCCCCATCTATCATGTTCTCTCTTTTTATGATTAGAAGTCTTTGACAGCAGATGGATGTAATGTACATTTACAAAGGCAGCTGAAAAAGGCATACTTTTCTAGGTTTTTTGAAAGCTACACTAATATAGTTTATTCTCCAAGATAGCACTATCAAACAGTATTTTCATTTTGCAAAATTGAGTCACTTTATGTTAGATTTGAAAATAAAAACCTATTTGGCGATATATGCTTTTATCAAAATGCTCTCTTCCTTCTCCCAGTTCTCAGTGAAGCTGAGCATTAAACTCACATTTGAGTGCCACATGATACAGCTCTGACCCAGCTGGGTATTGCCTGTCCACTCAGACAACAGATCTTTTACCTGTGAGCACCCCAGAGCCCCTCCTGCCAGGGTACACGTTCATATATCACACCACGATGCACAAAGTGGACAAATGACACCATACTGGGAGAGGATACAGATCTGCCAGAGGAAAGAGCCTCCCCATAGACACACCTTGAAGGTGTGGAAAAAAAAAAAAAAGCAAGCCGAGAAGGCCTGCCCAAAGTTCAACAAAGATAAATGCTAAATGCTGCACCTGGGATGCAGCAATTCCACACAGCAGTTGAAGGCACACCATGGGTGGTCCTGATGGATGGCAACCTGGATGTGTTTCAGCAGGGTGCCCTTGCAGCAGTGAAAGCAAACCTTGTCACAGGTTACATCAACAAGGGGACAATTGGCTAATTGAGGGCTGTGATTGTTCCAGTGCATTTGGCACTTGTTAGAGCACACCTGTAACACTAGGTCAAGGTCTGGACTCCTCACTTCAAGAAAGACACTAAAAAACTTGGGGAGGGAAGGGCCACCAAGATGATGAGAGGGTAGTAGGGCTTGACAGATGAAATAAAATTGAAGGAACTGGATATGATCAACCTAGAGAAATCTTGAGAGAATCTATTCACATTTTTCCAATACCTGAAATGTAATTACAGAGGAAAGACAGAAATTCCTTCCACAAGGATGCATAGGGACAAAAAGATAAGTAATGGATGCAAATTATTTTGGAAGAGATGGCAGATGATAAAGAAAAACTGTGCAACATGAGAAAAAATGAACATTAGAATGGGTTGTCCTATAGGATCTCCCTAGCTGGAAATGGAAAGATTTGACAGGAACCTGCATAACTCAGTTTAACTCTCTGCTTTCAACAAAAGTTTGGACTGTACAATCTCCAGAGGTCCCTGCCAGCCTCAGCTTTTATTTGGTTCTTCTATGCTATGCAGATCAGTTGGCTGGTCCATGTTCAAAGGTGACAGACGGAAACCTGAGAGACTAAACCTCTGCAAAGAAACAAGAGTCAAAAGTAAGAAGATGCTGCTCCCATCTCCAACCAGGAAGGCTGGCATAAAAAATACTTATTCCTGTTATCTACAGAATTCCACACCAGTAACTTTTGATGCGGGGTCAAAAATAGACTTATAATTTACATAGTAACTATGTAAATGTTGTTCCATATCTCAAAATCCAATATTTTATTAATTTAATATTAAAAATTCAGGACAAGCACCTTATTATTTTCCATCTTCAGCAGCCTGTGAAAATCCATGTCATGTTTACTTTTACTTTCCTGACTGCTGTCTTCAAATTTCAGGAGGTTGGGATTGTTCTGAACCCAGTGTATGGTAAGGTGCTTTGGGGCTCCTCTCCAGCTGTGACAGAATGCCAACCTTGTCTGCCAGGCTGAGCACAGCTCAAGTAGCAGCAGCACATCTCCTTCTCCCTGCCTGCTCACTGCCAGAGACAGAAATCCTTAGAGAGGAAGAGAGCCTGGGAAGGGGGGAAGGGAAATCAAGCAGGTTAAAAAGATAGTTCCATGGTAGGAAATCACTGATTACACTGTTCCCCTCTGACTGCTAGCTGTGGAAGAGTGTCCAAAAAAAACCCAAAAAAACAGAAGTCTGTCTTGTGAAATAATCTATTGCTATCACACTTATTGCTCAGCATTATACTAGTAAAATTGTATTTCATAGGGTTAGGATTATAAAAGAAGAGAAAAAGAAAGAACAGAATACACTCAAATAGGCATTAAGGCTGTGGGTATATAAGTCACATTTCACACAACTACCAAAAGATGGAGGGAAGGGAAAGAAGTGCAGGAGTGAAATAAAAATTGATTCACATAAGCAGCTCTTCCCAAAGATGTAAAAGGTTTTCGACCAAGTGAAAAAAAGAATTATTGTGACAGCTACTCCTGTGCATTCCCACCAGCACTGTGCAGTTGACAACCTGTGCTGACTGGTTCCTACTCACTGCCCAAATTTTTACAGCTCTTGTTCAAATGCATCACTTCTCCTATCTGCATGCAGAGTGTAGGTATCCCACGTTGGATTGTCAGCTTTCCCACTGGGGGCTGGATGCGCACATAACAAACATAAATACTCAGGCATTGCAGTCCCCAAGTCCCCTCGGCATCTTGGCACTCCTCAGAAGCTTTCTTGCTTTTTCACCCACAGAATATTAATATTAAGCTGTTTGCCTAAAAGAAAAAAAATCAATTCAAAAGAAAAGAAAGATTTCATTTATTTTCTCTCTTCCAACTAGAAATTATTTTAACCCCAGAGAGAAAAACCTCCAACATCTGACTGTCGACATAATTTTAAATTCTAAATTCAGCTTAAAAAAATTACTCCTGGAGATCAGAAGGGCTGCACTCTGACATACAAATATTACCCATGAAGAAAAAAGCCTTTACATTCCAACCCTAAGTTATTCCTGATGGCAATTAAAGCTCATTTTATCATCGAAAATGCTCTTCAGTGCAGTCTTTCATCAATGCAGTTATGTGAGTTAGAATGGAAACATCAGCCTTACTTCAAAACCATTTTATCCGGAGTGTTTCCAGAGCACTGAGAAACCCTTTGATTCCTGATTTAATATGTAATAGGGCTTTCAAGAGAGGCAGGAACCCAAATCTTTACTTAGTGCCCCAGATTTACACGACTGCTACTAATGCAATTTGAATGTCTTCAACGTTAAAACATTACCGGTACTCCCTCTAGCGGGTGTCCTAAATGAAACAAACATTCCCTGCTGACTTCCGAGGAAAATGTTATGTTATCTATGAAGTTTCTCTGAAATTAAACATCCGAACTGCAGCCGTCATAAAACAGGATTGTTACCGAGTACCTCAGGACTTTTTGTTTCCTTAGAAGGTGCAGAGGCCCGGCAACAACCAGCACTACCCTTTACGTGGAACTGGTAGGAGCAAGCCAGATAGAGAAGAAACCTGGTTCCAAAGAAGCAGAACTCGAGGACACCGGTTTCCTATGGATGTGCATCCCGCATCCCTGCATAGCCCTTCACAAATCCATCACTACTCAACATCCTCACACACACACACACACACAGACTCTTGTTTCTGCCTTGGTCCTTCCCAGACACCAGAACCTGGGCCAGAGGGAGCACATGCTTTGCCTTCCCTTTTTGGTTTATTTTCTATTCCACTGGCTGAACAGAGAAAACAGAGAATGATGGAAAGTATTAGAAGACCCCCATTGACAAAATCCAAAGGGGGGAGAAAGGTTCCTGTCTCCCAGCGCAACCCACCCTCGCCCCCGCCCCCCGGAGGAACATCAGTCACACTCATTTTACCTGATTTACTGTCCCTGCATGAAATTCTGGCTACTTTGAATGACCAAAGTAAATAACAAAACTCTTGTTGAAATCCTTGCTTTTTCCTTAAGAGCAAATGATGAGAAAAGTGATGCAAAATTAGAAACACTAATTGGAAGCAGAGCATTGATTTGTGTGATCATTTTGTATATTTTCCGAGTCAAAATTTAGCTTCTTTTTCCTCCTCTAATAGAAAAAGCATTAGAAACGTACACCATGAACAGAGAGAAACCTTCTGCATGTAAATCAGTACCAGATTAAACAATGGCAGCAAGTTATTTATGAATATATTGCATTGTTCCTGTGTTTTAAACAATAAGTTCTGTTGAAGACAACTTTCCAGTTGATTGAATAGTTTAAAATGTGCCTTAAAAGATGTTCAGTTTTGAAGGGTTTAATGCATGCTTTTAGGATAGGAAAAAAATTATATGCCACTTTATAAAAATAGCTGTATCAAGAGCATATTCATGGTCTACATTTCAGAGCTAACACACTATTACCTCATCATAGACTAGCTACTTAAGACTAAAGCAGCATGTTTAAGAAGCTTAGATGTTTGTGTGATCCGCTTCAATATTTTTTGAAAAAAAAAAAATCATCTCTCTAAACATACTGATCAGGAAACAGTCCTGTTTGCTCTGGGCTGCTACTAGTCCTGGTTTTTTGTGTGCCTTGCACCCATCTTCTCACCTTCAAGGACGCTCTATGTTATATTATTGTAATAAACCCACCACAGATCAGCCCTTAGGAAGGCATTGATACTGGAACCTCCCTCACACTTCCTTTCTCTAAATATGAGATGGCCATAATACTCCAGTTATAGATATTATCCTTAGTTCAGGTGAGTTGCTAATGTAGCTGTTTCAGCCACAATTTCAAATACAAATGCAATCTTTCTCCTCCAGTTATCTGTAAGGGGAGAAACAGCACAGTTTATCTGATCATGTAAAATGAGAGGACACCAAAATTAAAATGTGAAACCAGAAAACTTTGCTTTAGAAAGCAAACAGGCTTACAAGATGAAGGGAAGATCTACCATTAACCGTTGCAGAAAACTGCTATGTTTTTTATGTTTTATATAGTCTGCAGGCAAAGTGGCACAACAGGAGTTTAAAACCCCTACAAGAGAAACAGAGTAAACGGAAGGAAAAAAATCACAGGAATTAGTGATTTCAAATGTGAATGATTTTTAAAATCCAATCCAGATTCTTTCACTCTTTAATTATCTTAATTGAGCATTTATCCTTCATTAGTCATCAGACATCGGACCATGACCATAATGCCTAGATCTTTCTTCAAGAATTAAAATTTTGTGCTGAAAGACAGAAAAACTGCTGTATTTCTGCACTTGCATTTCTCAAATTCTGTTGTGAAAGCAGCTGCACTGGCAACTAGGACCAAGAAAGCCAAAGGTTTTGAAAACTGGATTTATAAGTTCTGTTGTGGTTCTCTAAGTCCAGAGGCTACAGGGCCTTGTGCACCCCTCACCTGCAAGAGGAAGGCACTGCAGTGCCCATGTCCAAAACTGGGGAGAACTGGTCTGATTTCTGTCACAGATTTCCAGCAACTGCAACACCAGAAGAGGGATGCATTTAAACTCCCAGTCAAAGTGACTAAAAAAGTCACAGTAATCTGAAAACAAAGAAAATGTGATAGACCACGGAGAATGTTTTTCAAGGTTGCATTTGTCGAACCTATGAAAAGGTATTTGCCTTTTCATAGCCTGCACAGATGAGATGCTGTGTTAGCTGTAAAACAAGGAATGTTGTAAAACACATGTCAGCATGCTAACAAATCTGAATGTCAAGAATCAAGTAAAAATAGAACTGTTTCATGAGCAAAGTGGTGCCATTTATAGCATTTCTCATTAATTACAGGCCGTGGAGCTCTTTCATGAAGCTAAGTGTGGGAAATGTTAAGATGACTATGAATTCTTCAGTCACAGAAAACAAACTAAATGATCAAAAAGATGTAAAGAAAAGTGATACATCCTTAAATAGAGCATTTTACCTTTCCAAATGGCCATTCTTCTGACCTTTTTAGGACATCTATGCAGACAAGATAGATTCAAATCTGAAAAAAATACTTAAATAGACAAAAGAAAAGCAGGCCACAGTCCCCACAAGGTTTTTTGAAATTTTTTTAAATATTCTTCTTCATGATCCAGAAATCTACAGCAGGGTACAAGCTGACAATGTTCTGAAATCTGAAAAAAAATAAACTGGGAGTGTTTCCATACAAACAGGACAAAAAGATTTCTGGATACCAGGAGATGTGAAACAATTATGGAATCACAGAACTGTTAAGTTCAGAAAAGACCTCCAAGATCACTGAGTCCAACTGTTAATGCAGCACTGCCCTGTCACCATCAAACCATGTCCCCGGGTGCCACATTCACTCGTGGTTTTCTGAACTATTTCAGGGATGATTATTCCATCACTTCCTGTGCAGACTGTTTCAATGCCTGAACAACCTTTGAGTGCATAAATTTTTCCTGTTCTCCAATCTAAATGTCTCCTGGTGCAATTTGAGGCCATTTCCTCCTGTCCTATCGTTTGTTACTTGGGAGAAGAGACCCATTCCCACCTGGCTACAGCCTCCTTTCAGGGAACTGTAGAGAGCCATGAGGTCTCTCCAGAGCCTCCATTTCTCCAGGCTAAAGACCCCCAGCTCCATTGGGCATTCCTTATCCTACCTGTGCTCCAGACCCTTCACCCGATCCACTGACCTTCTCTGGACAAGCTCCAGCACCTCAATGTCCATCTTGTACTGAGGGACCCAGAACTGAACACAGGATTTGAGGTGCAGCCTCACCAGTGCCAAGTGCACGAGGGTATCTGGTCTCTGAAGCCCCCAAGAAAAAAGTCACAGTCACTCAGAATTTGAAGACACCATAAACCTCCTTTTCAGACACCATTAACTTCCTATTCAGTAACTGAGCAAAACTCCCAGTGAAATCAGCAGGAAATTGTCCTAAATAGGCTGAGTAGCAAACTCAGGATTGAAAAATCAGATTTACTAAAGGAAAGAATAACATGATTTGCCATTTACACAGAAAAAGTAGAAAATAGTTATGCATACATATGCATACACACATAGATGCTCTCAATAACTCTCCAGTGTAACCAGCTTATATGCATACATTGTGAAGGAATTATCCAGTTTATTAACAGGCAAAATGAAACCTTCTGCAATTGGTATTTCTAGATGTCTTGTGCATTTTGCTGTAAAATCTAGATTATTGTGGATTAAAAAAAAATAGGGATTTTTATTAAAACAAAAGATAATTCCCTTTCTCAAAATGGAGTGTTTAATTTTGAAGAGAACTGCTTTTGGATAGAATATGCTGTTACAATGCTTTGCATATATAAATGCAAATCACAGATGCTAGAGAGAATTAAAAAACTATTCCCAGAGAGATTAATCCAAAATTAAATTTATTCTACACCAAGTTAAATAGGCCATCCTGAGTTCTTCTTTGCCAATCACAAATAAAGTGTAATTTCAGACTCTCAGTTTCTTGTATTCTTGTAACCGTGACGAGTGGTTTAATATTTAGGTGCTGTAGTATTTTTATGGAATCTTTGTTATATTCTCCTGTGTGTTACATATATACACACCAACTGTACATATTCCAATAAATCTATATCGCATGGGGACAGCTTATAAGAAATATTCTGTTTGCAGTGGTGAATATCCAATTCTGAAAACTGTTTTTTCCCTTTACTTCAGACATTCTGCTGTTCATAGCAGTCCATCCTGCTGGAGGCCTTTGACTAATAAAATGAGTCACATTGAAATGCTGTAATACCCCTTCACTTCTACAGAAGCACTTACGTAAAACTTGCCCTTCTGTATCCCAAAATCCTTTCTTTTCCCCCTTAAGGAGGAGAACATCATAATACATATTCACAGTGACTCTGAGCTGAAAGAAAATCAACATGTGCTATAGCTGGCAGTTTTACAACTGTTGGTCAGAACACTCCAAATTGCAGTAATATTCTCTAGAAAGAGGCTCACTCTTCTTCCCTCTGAGGCGTCCACTCAAGCTCCAAATTTCAACCATAACCAGCAGCAGAAACCCACAGAGACAGATGGAAAAGTTGACCAAGAAGCCTCTAAATACACAGGGAAATACAAGAGAAAAAAAAAAATCTTCAGAGAGAAGGCTGAGTTTTATTCAGCATGACCACAATTTTTAAAATATTCACTCCAGCTGAAAACTTGAGTAAAGCAGGTTTCATTAATTTCTTGCCAGGGCCTTCAAATAAAAGCAGTTGAACTCCACAGGACAAAGGAATCCTCAACATGCTGGGAGAAACCACTTGTATTTTCAAACCAGCAGAAAATGAGCCTGGTAATTATTTTGCACACCCTGATGGAGATCGCAGCAAAACAGATGGCAACAATCAAGCGAGAAGACGAATTTTAACTCTGAGGGCAGGTGGGGAGAAAAAAGGGAAGTCTTGGCACAGCAGGGAGAAGCAGTTCTGAGTGAAGAGACAGTGGAAACACAAACTGCCTTGTATGAAGCCACTAGCAATACGTGCCCCTGTTGTTCCTCCGGGTGGATGTTCCTGGACATGTGGCTGGGCACGGCCACTGAGTACATCGAACAGAGGGAAATGTGCACACCTCATCTGACTCACACACCCACTCAGGCAGCTCTGCTGACACCTCCTACCTTAAGAGCCTCTCTGACTTGCTGTGCTGCCTGTAGGCTCCCTTCATCTGCTGAAAGAATGCCTGAAGTGAAATGATTCCCAAACTGAGAGCTGCTGCTCCTTGGGACACGGCCATCCAGGCCCAACCGTCCTCAAAGAAAAACACTTACACACTTCATGCACAGCTGAAGATGGAGACTTCAAAATAGATTATCTCCCTCAGCTTGCTGTCTTCAAAGCAAAACCACTTCATGTATTCATTTCTTGTGAATTAAGACATTCGCCAAAAAAAACCTGCAAGAGTTAAACCTTAATCTGTTAGCAGTTATTACATTTTTCCCCCTTGACTGTTACCACTTGTTAAGAATTAATTGGTTTACGAACAACTTAAATGGCCTTTATTAGTCAGAGCAAAACTTTTGATACTTTAGATCTAATAAAGGCAGTTTGTAGAGATAAAATCTTCAAAGTTACCCATCTAAAATTTTATTTCTCTTGTATATTCTATGCAGTGAGTAAAGGAAACCTTAAAACCAAATTCATGGAGCAACTGTTTTCTAGAAATGCATCTTAACCCTACTCTAACCAAGTTTCCTGTACAATCAAATGCATAGCTATGTATACAAATTCTTGTGTACAGCTGATGAAAACAATTCACAAAGAGTAATTTGCAAAGCTACTTGTCTTCAAAGTAACAAAAAGAAATCCTTGACTTTTTTAGTTGAAATGCTATAAACAATGTATATAGCTTTTCAGTAACACACTAGCAGTGGCTTACAGTTCAACTGAAAATTGTTCTGGTTTATTTCCTCTTGGTACAGGTAATTTATCAGTAGACCACGGTTACAAATTCCTACCAAAAAAAAAATAGCTGCTGTGTAGATATGTTTGCCTCTACAATTACAGGAGGAGATATATTTACAAGGTGTTTGTAGTCAATATTTCATATCACCCTAATAATATTTTTCATTCCTCTATGGAGATGAATATTTGGCATTGTCCTAGGTTTTAGACAGTGCTTATTATAATTTTTCAGGGATCTCTTCTCATGGAATTTCCCTCAGCTTTGAAAAGATTTTGTCCCCTTTTTCACTAAGCTGTCTGGAATTAGACTTTCTGGACTATCTGGAAGAGGCTCAGGAGTTAAAGTAGATGACTGTGGGAAGTACCACAATGAATGAATTTGATATAGAATAGTATATATCTATATAAATGGCTACCATGTTAACATTTTTAGTCAAGAGCTAAGGTTTGAAAATAATCTGAGGTTTGCGCTTTGCACATGTGTGATATAGCAACATGGACATGTAAAGAGAGCAGCTTTGGAGCAGAACCTAAACTTTCTGATTCTGATTCTGATTCTGATTCTGATTCTGATTCTGATTCTGATTCTGATTCAGAGCTGCCTATAGAGCCTCTGTGGAGTCAGTCCCACAGCAGTACAAGATGGATTTTTCAATTAAGTTCTCATCAGACCAGTGTCCAGATCCAGATTCGTTGTTCAGGCTGCTTTAAAGATGGATTTGTATCTGTTTTCCTTCCAAATGGAATCCTTAAGCCAGGAAATGTCAGGAGGAGTCAATATTACTGATTTATGCAAATAGATTATTTGCCTAATATTTCTGACTTTTCTAAAAGTCTGGAGGCCTTTCTTTTTGGAAAGTAATCTTAAAGACATCTGTTTCTATCCTGTTCATTGTCCTGCTTATAGATAACCACAAAGCAAGGGTCCAGACAAGTTTCCTCAGGGTCTTTCCAGAGAGAACTGACACAAAGCAGACAAGTCTAAGCCACAGTCAACACTTAATAGCATTCATCTGAGTGAGCTACTCTTCCATCTTCCTCCTGTGAAACTGAATCACAGGCAGTAAACCCCAAACACAGTCACAGCAGTCAATGAGCAAAGGGAGTTGGTGAGAGACCACTCCAAAAAATAAAGGACAAGTATTCCTCTCCTTGTGAAAGGAAGCCTGTACTTGGGAAGGTTGTAGAAGACATGTGGAACACCAGAGCCCTGAATCTATTGTTCTTCTAATGATTCCTGATCATAATGTACACCTTGCAGGAAGAAGATCATTGTTTTGACAGGTCAGGTGCATCTATGAGATGCAGACAGGCCCTAGATGGTTTGCTGATTACTAATGAAAGGAGCCAAAGGAACGTGTCAGCTGACACAGGCTGGTAGACTTTCCAGTATGTCACTGGAGCTGTGCAAGAAACACATTATGTAAATTTATACTAAACATCTAGTCTAAAACCACTTTTGTAAGCACTAGTCCATAAGCAGTTAGCCACAACAGGAATCTTCTTAGAAACTGCTTGTCTAGAACATGTTTTTCTGACTAGAGTAAGGAGGTGCTGTTTTCGATTCTGTAGTCTTGTTTACAAACACAGACAGCAGAAAGCAGTTATTTTAAACACAATTCAGCCGAGATTTCTCTTCAGTCTCGCTCCCACATTGTCTTTGCTTGTTGTTCACTCACTTTCAGATTCCTGTCACACACTAGCACAGTGAAGCCAATGCCCCAGTCCCTGTCCTTGCTGCCAGTTTGAAAGGACCCACTGCAGAGTTCCTGCTCAGACCTTTATCATTCCACTCTGTGCCTTGGGACAGGGATTTCTGTTGATCCAAGAAAAATTAAACAAAGATGTGTAATTGCCTTTCTCTTTTCTCTGTATAAAAAGTACATGGCATACCTTTTAGTGCCACTGAGAGCTGAACTTGGATGCATATTGAATGGCAGCTACCTACAGCCTTATAGGACACCCCAAGAGCCAGTTCAGTGTTAAAAGTGGACATAAAAATTCATTTCTATCATATGTCTCCAAGTCTTTTGGAGTTTACACTTACTTACTTTCCCTGATGTAAGTTGCTTTCTTTCTGTTTGCTTGGTGCAGTTCACAGTGGTAGAGTGAAACCCAAAGAAAAGAAACAGCAGCTCTTAAGACTTTAAATTATATGGCACAATGCCGTCTGCTCTTGACAACACCCTTATTACACTCAACTCCACATCACCATTTCCACTTTTGAGAAAATAGGGCAAACTTGTGAAATCTAGCTACATTTAAGCAAGCATTATAAAGACCAATCTTGTAAATAACAGAACACCCTTTATACCTTTCTAAATTTCACCTGCAGCCAAGATCTTTCCCCTCACACAGTGTCTGAACAAACTCTTCCCTGACTAAGGGGACAAGTTTAGGCTAGAAGTGATGCTGCAAACTAGCTTGATTCCATTATCAATTTTTCTTTTTTTTTTCCCTCCACTGCAAACTGGTACTGAAAATACTCCCCTTTAGATGGATGGCAGCTTTGAAATTTCCTAAATATGAAATATTAGAATACAATTTCTGATCAAGTACTAGTAGATATGGCAGTAAAATTTGTTTCTTTTAGCTCCTTCAGGGATTTGCTTAGTGGTTTTTCTAATGTTATTTTAGTATTAACCATCCCTTCAAGGAGGTTTGTGGGGAGCCAAATCTACACTTCTGTTCAGCTCTCAATAAGACATTACTGACTGTGGTAGGGACAGAAGTAGCCAGGAGAATTTTGGCTCAAGTACTCACAGTAGGGAAACATTGCAGTTCTCCACACCAAAAAGGAATTTTCTAATTTGAGGGGGAAAGAGAAACTGCCTTCACCTTTAAAATGGACAATGTATCCTACATCATATGATACAGTCACAGTGATCCTGCTTCTCTGCCTTCCCCCATCCCAACTGAAGGTACACATGCAACATACATGTGCACACACACTTGGGATGCCCTGACTCCATGCCTGAGAGCACACCCTTTCAAGGACTGGGTAAATCACAGTTTCTTTCTGAAGCCTATAAAAGATTTCTTTTACAGTCTGCTTTGGCATTTACCCAGTACTCTACAAAATGGGACTGATGAAAGGGGAGGAGATGCTGTAAATTTGTGACAGATTAATATACCGATTAATCTTTTTCCTACAGCTTTGTAATTGTAATGAAGTAGCAACTTAAACAATGGAGTCTGTTGCCCAAGTTTGTTTTTAGAAACTTCAATATTAGACTTGGCTTTCTCAGTGGTAAGAGAGTTAAAATGAGAGCAGTATTGATTATTGCCTCAGCAGCACCATAATCTGCTCACAGCAGCCCGTGGAGAATAGAAATCTAAACAAAAGGAGAAGGTGGGCCAACAGCTGCAGATGGTGCTTAAACAGACACTCAGTTGCACACAGGCTCCCAGCAATCTTGGCAGCAATCACTTACTCCTTGAAATGTTCTAAGGATCAGGAAACAGAGGCTCCTTTAATTGCCTGGTATTATAAAGGTTTCAGAGAGAATTTGGCCGTTTCTGTTTGGCAACACCTCAGATAAATTCACATCATTTCCCATTGCCCATAAACAATCATACAGTCATATGCCAGAGAGATGCATTCTCATTCCCTCAGCCCAGAAGCAAGGAACAAGGGTCCCTTCACAGGGCTTGCACACGTAGGTTCCTGGTTGATCTTCAGCCTCTTTGCTGAATTGATGGCAGCTTTTCCACTCAGGTCTCAGGAGACCTGTGTCATTAATGGACCACTCACCTTTGTGCTAAAACCTGGATTCTGGCTTGGTTTAAACAGCAAAGCTGATGTTTTTTTTCTTCCCATATGGACTAGCAGGTATGATTCATAATGTCTCATGGCACCATGTATTTTTCAAAGTTAATCTGATCAGGTCTGTGTTTGAAATCAGTGTGGTTTTGAATCCTAGTAAATCTACTGCAGATGTGGGACTTCTACATCCTAGTCCAACTGGCAGGTCATCATGTGCATCCCTATGCAGATGTGTTGGAAAAGCACCCAACTCATGCGCTTAAGCTCTTAAAGGAGTCTTAACACCAGTACTTGGCCTGCAGCTGCATTAACTTGACTTAAAGGCTGGCTTGCCTTTAAAACTGCTGTAGGCAAGGATATGGATTGCATCCCCACAGCTGCACATAAGATCTATTGTTTTCCTATGGACAGCCAGTTGTCTCAGTTCTACTGGGAATCAAGTATTGACTCTGTAGAGAAATTGGGGCAGCACTGTGGCATGACTGCCTATTTAGCAGGCAAGCAGGGCATCTGAAAATCAGAGTAACTCCAGAGATTTTAGGCTGATAATGTGTGCACAAAATGTCTTCCCAACAGGTTTTGGATGGCTGCCTGGCTATCACTACAACTCAGAGTCTGCAGCCAAGTATCTTCAGGCTTCAGAGGACATCCAGCAAGGTTGAGGTGGATACACCACTGTTATAGACTGGTGTAAATGTTTGTATTCTTGATGTTTATACCTTATCAATGTTTGTGCAGGAGGAATTTCCCTCTCTGAGACCCTCATTGTGAGCACTTTAATCAGTAATTTTAAAAATGCACATTTTAAAATAAATATTATTCTTGTGGAAGAAGAAAACAGGCCTAAAAATAATAAAGATTAGTTAAAACTTTACTAGGCATATCATTAAATTCTCTTAAGCTCTCTGACTCATTGGCCCCCTTCGTATTATTCCCTTGGCTCATGGTAGCTTGTGCTTCTTTAGGATGACAGCTGCCTTATTAGAGATAAATCTTGATGTTTTGACACTGCAGAATGCAAATAGCACCTCAGAGATGCAGCACCTTCCTTATCTTGCTAATAAGATACCAAGAGAGGAAACAGTGATGCAAGTTCTTTCTTAGTCCTGAGACAGGTCCCACCCATGCTAGGAAAGGGTTATTCAGAACCACAGCACAGGCTCATCTGTTGCTGCCAGAAGAAAAAGTAACTTCTCTCATTGACAGATGTGTGAAGGAGAGTTTGGGGACATCAGACTAGGTCTCAGCACACCATTTTCTTCACATCTTTTTGTCCATGTGGAAAGCAGTACCTGGGGGCTTGGATCCTTCCCATTAGTTAAGTGAACTACAACGAGCCTGGAGGAAAAGGGCAATGATCAAAAGTGAAATAATCCTGCTAATGAATTGTTCCTTTCCAAATATGTAGTTCCTTATAGCACACAAGAGACGTTTTCTGAAGAGCTGTTGTTATATCCCCATCATTCAAACATTGTGCACATTGATGTAAGTCAATCCTGTTGAGGGCCTTCCACTAAAACTGCTTCTTTGAAAAGACTGGGAAGCACCATTAAAATTCAAGTTGCCAGGCTTAGCTGTTTTCAGACATTGGTCCTAAAGCATATTTGTTAAGCACCATCTGCTGTACATTCAGAAAATAGCAACCAAAATTGCTATTCTCTTTCCAGCTTTTAAAAAAATATAAGCTATTTAAGTTTCGTTAACTGTCTAATAAAATATTTCACCTCTGGAATGTTACAACAGTATATATCTAATGCTAGAAATGCATTATCTATCTGTGTAAAGTTATATATAGACCACAGACTGTGATAGACACTTGGGGAAGAAACTGCATTACAAAACACTGTGTCGTATAACAGAACACTGTAAGGAGATGGGAAAATAACAGCAATGTTGAGCCTGATCTCCAGATGTACTAAATAAAACAGGATGGATACAACTGAAGACAAAGCATTGTCTTTCTAGAGCAAATTTAACATGTGCTAACCACAGGACACAACCATAAAACCAGAAATTATGTACCAGTTAAAAAATCCTAAATGAGGATTATTAGCTTGTCAGTATGGTTTACTTCGGAAAACAATTATTACCAATACTGTCAAACATTAAAATTCTATTGATGATGAACTGTAAATGATGAAGAAAAGTACTCCAATTATTAGTCTGAATTAAGCAAACAGCCTGAAATAAATAAATCTAGAGACTGTTTAAATGAAAAGCAGACACTACTTTTTTCTCATTCCCCATGTAAGCTCTTTCTTTCAGACTTTTCTTAAATAAGATTTTTCTCTTTGAGCATTTTTATGAAAAAAGTTAGTGTCACAAGCTGTTTAGAAAAGGTCGCACAGGAGGGAGAGAGGGAAGGATTACTGCTGTCATGTGCAAGGCACAGGCTGCCCAAATGAACAAGACAGCAGAAGTGGAGGAGCCCACCAAGTGCTCTGCTAGAGGTGCCCATGGCACCCAGACTTTGCCTCCACAAACAGTGCAAGAGCTCTGTAAAAGGTCAGTCTGTAAAGCTCTACATTGGGCAGAGACAAAACGTTCATTGTTTGTATGCTTGATGACACCAGGAGCCAAGTGAAGCCTGGCAAGAGAGAAGTGGGGATAAAATCCATAAATGCACCCTGTTTTGCAGGAGAATTAATACTGCAGTATTCTTGGTGAAGAGGCTGCATCCAAAAAGGGGGTGAAAAATAATATGTAATAACTATGACCATTGAGTGGTTGTTCTGGGATAGAAGTTATGTGTGACCATGTGTGTCATCACCAGGCACAAGGAGCATGCAGGGCCTGATCACACAGCTTTTGAAGTACTGCCCCTGCCATGTCTGCCCTCACACCTTGGTAATGGAGCAGAGTCTGAAGGAACGAGCCTGCACACCCCAAAATGAACATTCAGTGTCTCGTGATATTGAAGCAGCCTGTCACTGGGGGCTTCACATGAATTTAGTTAGTACAGACCGAGCAAGGACTCCCACAGCTACAGTGGATGCAGCACCAGTAGTCCTATGAATTCCCAGGGAAGTGCCAAATTTCTTACCCTCTGTACTCTCCTCATCCTCTCATCTCCTCCTTCCAGAAGGAAGAAACACATCAAAGAAAGTCTTCTTGCTCAGGGTAGAGCAAGGCTTGCTCTCAGTCCTGGCTGTTTGGGGTCATGACTAACATACACTTTGAGAAGCAGAACAAGCTGCTCTTAGCAAAGAAAAAAAACACATAAAAATACTTGACAATTGTAAGGACTTATCTGGAGCCCAATGGGCATGAACAGGAGCCTTGCTCAAACACAGACCAGTGGATTTCTAACAAATCCATTGTTCCTAAAGTTTCTGTGATTTTCGTAAGGCATCATAATTCCTGTTTCACCTGTGAGAAAACTCAAATAGGCAAATAGCAGTGAAGTAACTTGGCCAAGCAGTACCACACAAATGGCTCACCAGCTGAACCAGGGGTCCCAAAATTCCATCTCAAAATTCAATCACAGCTAAAAGTAAAGGAAAGGAGTTTGCATGGCTCCTTCCTCCCATCCCAAGAAATAACAGTATTTAAATTCTTAGGAGGACAGAGTATCAACTATTGTGTGGGAGATGTTGCTTTTCTGAGTCAGACCCTGCGATTCATAACAACAGTTTTGCTGACAGCTATTAAATAATAAAGCATCAATATTTATCTGCATAAAGATAAATATTCAGTTTATAGGGGAATAAATAATGTCTTTACAAACATACTCAATCACGATTTTACTTTTACAAATTGTATTAGTACAACATTCTTGCAAAAACTGTATGGAGTCTCAAAGACAAGCCATGGCAAGGTTACTGCACAGTTTGCAATTTTGTGAGACATTGAGCTACATAAAAAATTCAAATTCAACAATGATATAAACTGAGACATACTGATGAAGACAAAAATTTGGTAAAATTTTAAATAGGTATCATTTTACATTAGTGCATCTCAAGTGAAATCTATTAAAAATTTAGCATGAGTAAGTAAAGCATTTCTAAACACTAAAATGTAAACATTCTGCAGCAGTGCTCTTGACACTACAGAGCATTTTCCATAAATTGCATATAAAATATTTCATGTAACCCACCCATACATTACTGTCTTCTATTAAACGTGATACACTCTGCAATTCTTCCTGCAGCTTCTGTTCCCCTTCATAACTTGCAGGGTAACAGTTAATTGAAATGAAAAAATAAAAAACCCCAAGCATGTCTTTTGACATAGATATTATTCTATGAGTTCCACTAAAGTAATTCTTGATGCATACCAATATGAAGACAGTCAGGGCTGTATATTCAACATGGTGGAGCTCAAACACCTGCATATTTGCCCCCCAAACTAGAAAACAAACATTCAGATGCCTAAGATGGGATAAATTATTTCCTCTAAACTCTACTCATTTACTTCCCTCCCTTCAAGATATGGTGAAATTTTAACTGTAGAACTGCATCAGCAAATATTCACTTCCAAGTTTTGGTTTATATTCTGTAGAGCCCAATCAAGTTTTTCCTGTGAGTTGTGAAAGCCATTCAGGGGTACTTGTTAAAGCAGCTGAATACTTGCTGTCAATACTAAAAAAAATACTAATTTTCTTAATTATCTTTTCTTCATCACTTTCCACTGTCATAATTTCCTTTTCCTTACTAATGCAACTTCTAAAAACTATTGTGAAAATAAGAAGACAAAATTATTTTTTCGTCCATCATTTACAAACTGTGATATCTTGTAGCAAATTATTTATACTGATTTGGGCTACAGATGCTTTTATTCTAATACAGCGCTATCAGAGTTCTATAATGAACTATAGCTAGAAGCAATTGGGAGTCTAACAACTGAGGGCAGCCACACCAGGATTGTGGATTATCTTCACAGCTATAAAGTCAGGACGGTGTTAGTATGAATTCAACCCAGTTTAAAACCAGTATAGCTAGAAACAGTTAATTCACTGACATTGTTCCCTACTTTTACCAGTGCAAAAAAAATAAATAAATCAAGGCCACTAGATCCCTTTGTTTTACCAATAACAACAAATAAAATAGAGTAGGAAATTGCAAAGTGATAGAAGAAATTACTACACTGACATAGGAAATGAACTGAAAGAAATTCCCTGATCTTCTAAAGTCTCAAAACAAAAAGCTGCAAAAAGCCTTAACTGGTATGATTTTCTAGCAGTAGGTAGCAGCATGATTATAAAATAGATCTATGCATGGAAATCATGAAGAAATACAAAATATCACAAGGCTTGATATTTGATCCTGCCAGATGCCGAACTCTCTGGCCTTGGCCTAGCAAACCATTTAAGCATGTGGTTAGAAGTCAGCATGCATGTTGCCCCATTGAAGCAAAGGAGGTTATTCAAAGTTTGAGCACAGACAAGTTCTTTGAATGACTGGGTCATTAAAGTACCAACCACTTACTGCCAGAGTACAAAGCTAAATTGCCGCTACGAGCAGGTTGTTGCAGAGCTGTCCATTATGAGACTTACAAAAGCTCTTTGAAGTGTGCTTTGAAGCATTTCACCACTGGATGAGGGGAAAAAAAAAGGTGGGTCTGTATGGGCAGGAATTTCCTACATTCCCATCAATTCACTTTCATGGGCAAAACCAAACTATATTGCTTCCCAGGTATAAGCATCACTCAGGGAAATAGAAAGTGCTAACAATGATAATGATAATTATATCATGACAGCACTCTCCCACCACACATATGCACCCCATCAGAGCCAACTTCCTCCTGTGTGCAGGGCTGACATTAACTCAACTCGCCATGAAAAGGGTAAAGTCATGCAAATAGCAAATGCTACATGTCATATTTAACATTACTTCAAGTTTCTAAAATGGTGCTTGATGGTGAGAAATGTTGCTGCCTGGTAAAACTGATGCTATAAAAAAAAATGACTTATGCTCTCTCAGCAGTAAGGAGAACTTGCAATTTTATCTCAAGGCCAGGAACAAGACTAGTTATAAAAGCCCATTTGTAGCTTTTGTTCTGACAGTTGTTGTGATGTGTGTTCACTAAAATACATACCCTGGAGGAAACCAAGTCAGGTTTGTTGTGCTAGGAAATTTCCAACCCTGGAAATAAAAACCCTTTTCTTAACTTTGGTGACTTCTCCAAAGTCACCAAAAATTTCTACACCTAACAATGTATCTATTCCAGTCAGATCTCAATACATGACTACACTGCCATTAGATTGGGGTTTTGAGTGGTTGGTGAGGTGATTTTTTTGCCATGGGCATGTGAGGGATCAAGAGCTACCTTATGTTCACAGTAGGAGAATCTTATTTTATGGTTAGAAATTTTGATGCTGAGGTGTCACTGTTGTTTTGCTTAGAAATATCGATCTGTGCAACAACTTTTTAAAACACAGAGAAAAGGAATACTACTATGGGAGCATGGTAAGGCCTGTGTCCTGAAACATTTGCAGTTGTGGACTAGAAATGATTCTGTAAGGGAGCAGAAACATCTCTCTTGCCACAGGGCTTTCTAAAAACTGTAAAATCTGGGATAGAAAAACAAGCATTTGATCAGTGTTATGTAACATAAAGTTCCTGTTTGTCAGATACTGAGACCTTGGCATTATAATATCCTTTATCTGGGACTGTTCCTGAAATAGTTGAACACCTTACCACTTTAGTGCTAAATGCTGTTGACTGACTCTCTTTCCAGTCTGTCCAGCTGAAAAGGCATGGGTTGTTATTATCTTAGCTCTTAGCTCTGATATCACCTCGACCACTTTTGATGAAGGCAAACAGAAGCAAACCGCTGTACCCCTGCACAGTAGTTCACGATCAGTCCAGCCATTGAAACTGTCAGGTTCTGTCAGTGAGAAGCCAGGCAGTGTCAAACTGTATTTGAATCCCAAGTTCAAAAAAAGCAGAAAATACAAGAACTTACTTCTTTTAGATCATCTGCTGAAAACTATATATGTGATACAGGGATGGGTTCACATTTGGGTCAGACATTAAGAATATTTTCTCTTTGTTGTTGTTGTTGTTGTTTTGGGGATTTTTTGTCCAAGTGCAACCATCCTTACTCTACAGAAGAAAAGTGGTCTTGGAAAATGCGGGACTCTTGAGATACAACTCAAATTGCTCTGTTTGGCTATGGCTTGTCTCCATGGTTAATAAAAATTAATACACAAAAATAGACACAACCTAAAGTCACAAATACATGAGGAAGAAGTAAATACATTTGGCCTTCACATAGCCTAACTAAAAGCTGATTTCCAAGGGATGATGATTTGGGAGACATGGGCCAACTTGATGCAAAGTAGAACTGAGTAAAATACCAGCTGACGTTATCTTGGTATGGCATTTTAGAACATTTTCCATCCATAAACTTTAAAAAGATGCATAAATCCAGAGCCTTGTTTCCTCAGTGAAGTCTGAATATTAAATGACTTGCCAGAGAAGACACAGCAGATTAACTGTGAAACTACTGATTCAGGTCTCTACTTGACTCTTTCCGCTGGACTACAGAGATGTTTCTCAGACTTCCCTTTTGGATCATTCTTTGATTGGAACCACTGCTCCTCCAAATATATTTCACCTTACAAACTGGCACAAAGTTATATGCACAGATTAACATAAGAATTATCAAGAACAAAATTTACACAACCAGTTTTGTCTGGTGAATACACCATAATCCATATGAATTATCAATGTTACGTTATTTTTTTAAAACATTTTTCCACATTAAACACATTTATCATACTAAAACTGAATTACTAGTGAATTTCATTAAAAAAAAATCCCCAGTGATATATAGGAAACTTCCAGCTCTAACATCCTAGGGGCAATATTCCATGAGGAAAGACAGCAGGAGGAAGATAGTCTTCAACCCAAACTCCATGAGGCCAGTGGTAATAATAGTATATATGGTATAGGGCTAGACTTACAACTTTTGAATGGCCTTGAAGGAGAGAGACAAAGAGAAGAGTGGAGTACAACAGGCCCACTTGGGTCTGATATGGTCTCAATAGTTCAGTTAGGCACAGGATAACCTCTGATACAGATGTAAAACTTCTGCCAAGTGGAAATTTGGGGGAAACTTCGAGAAAAGCAGAACAGCCTTTTCTTAGATGGTGAGAACATGTGAACTGAGCAGACAGATTGCAGCACTTATTCTTGCCTTGAAAACTGTGGAAGAAAAAGCTCTACAGCACCATAAGGGCACAACCACTTGGCTTAGAGGTAAAACCATTTTCCTCTCTTCCTCAGTCTACATCAATGAAATGAAATGCATGGGTCTAGTCTTAACAGGCAGAAACAAAAAGATTAAACCAAGGAATGAGTCTTCATTTTGAGATGACCTGGGTCAGGTTTCAAACTGAACCATTTTAAGATCCAAAAACAGAGTTCATTCTACAGAAAGACTGAGTCACCTCTTCACCTAGAATCAATTAAGCATTGCTTGAATGTGATCAGTGGACTGAGAGAGCTGGAGGGCTCTCCCTTCACCTTTCACTCACCTTTTTAAGTCAGGAGAAAAGAGAAAGATAAACGTGTACACTGTTCATGTATGCAATTCACGTTACCTGTATTTTTATTTTGGAAACATTGAGCACTAATTAAAATCTGACTTAAACTAAAAGTAGGCAAATATTCTTTTTAATGGTTTAGACCCCATATCTCAGCATTGAAAGCTCACAGGCTGAAAAGCTCTTTGGTCTAACTGACATTTTAGATTATTTTAATGACTGTTATTTTATATTTTAACTCCTTCATCCCACTGCAATTGTTCTAAATTTCAACTTTGCCATCCAATCAGCCCATGAGCCACATAAAACTCTTCTAGTTTCCTGCTCTTATGGGATCTGCACATTTTCAATTCTGCTTCCCAGTGCACTTGTGTATGAGTCTTCAAAACCCTCTCTGCCAGTAAAACTGAATTATTTGACTGTTCCAAGAAAACCAACACAAAAAGGACATTAAAAGATCAAGCTGAATTTATTTAAGATTTGGATGAACATCCATGGAACAGTCTTGGCATTATATGCCCAGCTCTTTTTAACACTGTGCTGGTACAGCATGTTGGATAGTGTGGTGCCTACGTTAACCAGGTTCACTCAGTATCTTCCTCCAGGGTGGGACCACAGACAGGTTGTATAACCCAAATGTGTTTACCCACTCACTTACTGTAAACTCAGGCCCTGTTTAACTTCCTCGATAGAAAAGAATTAAAGGGGAAAGTTGTTCAAAGCATTACAATGTGCAATTTCAATGCAAGGCATGATGGAAGTAGCTGCGTGGGAGGATATGACTTCATTATAAACCCAAATCAGATGCACGAAGATTTCTATCATCTCCAGAGACCATTCCATCAGGCTCAACAAGAGGCTTTGCAGTGAAGAAAAATAGTCCCTGTCCCTTCAGGCTTGAGAAAGTTGTATGGCTTTTTTAACTGTTTCTAATGAAATCCCATATTATTGCTTCTCCCCTGGGAGACCACAAAAGTCATGCAAACTTCACAGAGCCCACATGTTCGCAAACCTCAACCAAACGACCACTAAGGAAATAAATTGCAGTTCTCCAATTAGCATTTGACATTCTCTACTGGTTTTCGGTGGGGTGAATTTGTCTTTCTTCTAAACCGTGCGGATAAATTAAATGAGTTACTAAGCCTGGCATTATTTTATGTTTTAAGGCACACTGAAATCAAACGTTTCAGTGTGGGATTTGCTTTCTGCATAATATTTGGGGGAGACATGAAACAAACCTAGGCGTTTCAAACGTGTTTAAGGGGCTAATATGCACATGAATATTTTCTTCAAGCTCCTCATTGTGTATTCACAGCTACTGCCAAACACAACAACAGAGATGAGGCATTAGGATATGAAATGGGAAGTGGTCAGATTTTCAAAGTGAGCTGTTGGGTGCCTAACACTTATGAAAATCTGGCCCCGACTCTTTGGTGCCATTCCAGAAAGAAATATCTCTATCCTGGCCATTGTCCAAACAGCTTTGGAAATCATTTTGCACAGTTATTTCAGTAAAGCATAAAAGCCAATCCCCAGCTTTCTCTGCCTGATTAAGCACTGTCACCAATCACTATGCAGCTCTAAGGTACGCATGAAATATTCCTAGATAAATCCTCCATCTCCAGAGAAAGGTGTTTCCTGTACAACTGTAAATCCAAGTTCTGTGTTGAAACTAATCCAGCCTGGCAGTGCTAGGGTCCTAGAAAAGTTTCCTTGGTAACGACAAAGTTAAGCAACGGCAAAGTCATCCAATATTTTCATGCCACAATATTATATTAAAAACACCTGGTTTATTTATACAATGACTTACAGATCAGGGTCCTAGAAATAATAATACATAAACTTTATAGCAAAAAATATACATATTATAATTCATCCTTCTATGTTATATAGAAATTATGTATATTTGTGTGTGGACATATATATAAATATATGGGTTGTACTTATGTTCAGAGGACTTGTGTATGGACACATGTGTCCAAATACACAGTATACATTTATATATCTTTCTAGGTGCCACGTGTGTGTACTTAGAGACACACAAATACACACAGAGGAGCATATTTACACTCTGTGAGTAGACGTGCACATTGCAGAATCTGCACACAAACAGCTGGAGTCCTTCACTGGCTGTGAGCATCAGAGGGGTCAGCGACCACTTGCATTAGTGTCCACGGAAAGAGAATGAATGTCACCGCTGTGGGCACAGGACTGGCTTGATGCATCTTCCTCTGTGAAGAACTAAATTTGCTGGGCAGTGACACCCTGCAACACAGGGCTTGTTGCATGGTCCAATCTCATTCCAGTTGTCACATGTTTTGACACATCCCGGACCACAGGTATCATAAACTGCACCGTGTTTACACTGGGTTGCTGAAAGGAGTTAAAAGGAACAAAACATGCATATTACACAGAGCCGCACAAGAAAATTTGCTTATCTGTTTGCTTAATTTCTACTGCAAATATCAAAAAGCAAATTTTGGCATGACAATTATCTACAGGAAAAAATTAGTTGTAAAACAATTCCACTATATTACATAATAATATAAAAGTAGCAAAATTCCTTATCAAAAGCTATCAAATCCACAGCAATATTGAAATTTTTGAGAATTTTAACACCGCTAATGATATATATATATACACCTTTGGCAAGGTTTCTATCTATATGCAGATCTATGGTTTATATTAAAGGATTAACACTGTTATTACAATGCCTCTTTTCAAAAATTTCTGAAACATTTACAAGAACAGACAGTTATTATCAGTTCCATTCCTACAGAAAGAGAGAGAAAGAGAGAGAAAGGAGAGTCATTCCCCCCATTAGAATTTCTGATCCTAAGATATACTTTCTATATTTCATATTGCAGAAAATTAAATCAATATTGCTAGTCCAGAAACACCATTTCTAAAACAAACAAACAAACAAAAATTTAAAATCAATTGTATCCATGCTTTGTCCTGTTTCACCAAGGGATCACTGATAGTGAGGATTCTTGTACTTAACGATTCCAGTATCTATAATTTATGTAGCTGACAGTTCAATGCATTTTCAACATAAAAGATCACTGAAGACTCAGCTAAAAGCACTGTAACGCCCCCAGATCAATATTGAAACTCTCAACATTTTATACCCTGCCTTTTTAGTATGGAGAATAATACACAGTTCAATGGCAAATAAAAGTCTGTTATTCTTTTTAACAGCTGTGCTGATGGCAAAAACAAGGACTGATGAAATAGTTCATAGATGGTAAGGGACTCTCAAGCATCCAGAATCGTCTCATGCTATTTTCAGAGAGGTAGGTGATGGTATTAGATTGTATTCAGTATCTCTCAAAGGTCAAGATTTTTTAAGGGACAATTTTGTTATGGACAAAAACCACTGTTTTGTTGTGAGAATTGGCCTAAAGTGTCATTACAGTACAGCTATTATTCATAACGAGAAAACAGAAATAAATTGATTAAATATATATGAGTGTATCAAAGAGGATGGAAGTCTTATTGCTAAGACATCATAAATTTAAACAGTTCCTTTTTACCACTGAAGGATCTTCAAAACAGCATCAGCTTCTTTCAAGTTTTACTTCCTGTGCATTTTATGGAATTTATGCATATACAATTCTCAGGACACAGATATTAATAAACACAAAATTGTAAAAAAAAAAAAGAACGTACAGAGGAAAAATTACCCTGGTGTTACAGAGAATCAAATGCTGAATATTAGATGGGTATTAGATATCAGGGGAGAAAAAACCCCAATTTTCAATCTTTAAGCATAAGAAAGCACCAGGAGCAACCTACTTACAAACTCTGGGAGACATTTAATTGAACATTGTTTTAGAACAATCTAGAAACAAATATCTCTCTGTCAGCTATGCTCAAGATGGGCTTATTTGGTTTGTGAGCATAGATCTTTTGAGAATATTTTTCCAATTTTACATTTCAGTCTTGTTCTGCATGATAACTTCCATGCATATTTAAGAAGGAACAAACAAAAGGAAAAACTAAAAGAAATTAGATTAAACAGGAAATTTAGAAGGTGGGAAAAACATGCAAGCAATATTAAGCATAGAATAAAATGTCAGATTCCCAGGAAACTCTACGCTTACATAGTATGCTAAGAGTAGAGACTGAATCTCCGTAAGAGGGGAAATGAAAATGTGCAGCTCTCCCCAGAGCTTTGCAAACAACGTATTAATTGACTAGAAAAGTAGATCAAAATGTTCAAGGATGGTTAGTGATTGTTCATACACAATGTGAATTATCTTACAGGAGCTGTGTATTAGAAGTTTTTATGCTTCCTCTCTGAAAATGAGCATCCCTTTGTAGGATCTCTAATTGACCAACCAAAAACAAACATTAGACTTCAGCACATGTGGTTTCCATATAGAAAGGAATACGAGCTTCAGTTTTTAAGGCTGCGCAGGTTTCATCCCACAAAGCTTTAGTGCAGTAATAGCTGGCCTGTTCCTTCCACCTGAGCTCTGTTTGGTTCCTTAGCTGGTAGGTTTAAGGAAAGTTGGCTAAGGGCTCCTTTCCACTTCCACGTCTCTGCCCCAGAGCAAATGAGAACGTATTATACCCTGCCCTCGGCAGCCATGGCATCTGTCAGTACTCCCCATTCTGCTTTACCACACATGGATGTGGGATGTCAAAACACCTCCTTATCCTTCAGACAATGCCATGTAGAAGATATGATGACTATTTTCTGCTGTAGGCAGCCTATTAACATGCTGTCAAGGGAAAAATCAGAAAATTACAATGGCTGCTGTTTAAGTTCCCTGGATGGCTTTTATTGTTGAGTGATTCAGTTGTTAACATGTGGTGTGATTGATCCAGAACATTCCACTTCATCAACAGTTTAAAATATAAAAATAAAGACATTCTGCAGAAGGCTTCCCAGGAACTGCTGAAGCGATTCACTACCATGTAAACATGGAAAACAGAAGTGGTGTCTTTGCACCCGTCTTTTAAGACAGATTCCTCTCTTAAAGAAAGGAGCTCTGTTACTAATAATTTCCTTAGTACTCTAGCAAANAAAAAAAAAAAAAAAAAACCACCCAAATCCAATGTACAAAAGCTACTAATAATACTGTATTTTGAAACATTACCAGTCTCAACAGGATTTTTCCACTATTCTTCTAGAACATGTGTTTGGCATGAGAGATGTGAGCTCCCTCAGACCATTTTCTGAGCTGGCGGGATAACAGCCAGCTCCAGCCCAGAAGCCATATAGTCACATAAATACAGCACTGAACTTGAGCTAATAAACCCGGCCTAATAAGGCTACAGTTTGCAGACTAGACCTGGTTTAGTCCAGCCACTTTGGCAGTTTCACAGAGGAGGCTGCTGAGCCTATCTTTGTAGACATGGCCATAATTATTTAGGAGGAACTCTTACTCCCCAACACAAAAGCCAAAATACATAGCATAATTGCTGAAGGATTCCTTTGGTTGATGATATCTGGTAAATCGGATTTCACAGAAAATTCTGAACTAATATTTGAGCATCTGAATCTTCTGGCTTCTTCTGTCAGTGTTACACAGTTTGGAAGTCTTCTGTAAGAATTCCAAATGACATTTCACTCATAGTTCTTGCAATTCACAACATCTCCTTCTAACAGAGCTAAAGGTGATGGATCTGGGCACTGATCTTCCCATGATACATTCCTGTTAATATTTTCAACTTTCAGTTTTCAGTAAGTATCCACTGAAAAGCCAGAATAGCCCTCCAGACACATTTACACAGGAAATAAAGCAGTTAAAGGAAAGCAACATATAAGAGGGGGAAAGAGTGGCATGTGCAGAAAATTCTCCAGCAGAAAAGGGATCCAAAGGAGAAGAGTCAAAATCAGATATACATTCATTTCCCTCCACTTCGACTGATCACAGAGGAAAAGCAAAAATTGTTCAGCTTTTATTAAACTGTTGTAGCATGTCAACACACCAGTGCATTTTGCACTATATTATAGCCCGTATCTCATTGTTCTCTTGCATGTGTAGCCATGCCCACGGCAGGAAGTTATTGCCTTGTACCATCCTTGAGTCTTCTTTCTCTTGGTATCCTGAGAAATGCAGTATTAAATTACTATATCCCAAGGCATCTCACCACTTCAGTTTACCTAATTGTACTTTATAAACTTCTTGTCTTCTTGAGTTAAAAAAAAAAATTAATTTCTCCTTTTCTTTTCAAACCTCTTCCTTCCATCCTTTATTTTCCCTCTTCCATGTATCACTTTTTCTTTTTTTTTCTTTCTCTCATGCTGGCTCTCCTGGTTTTTAATTTCTCCTTCAAGAACCTTATTTTTCCTATGCCCATCCTAACAGGTCCAACTCTCCACAACTTTCCATGGCAACCCATATCCTTTTCTTAACCCTCTCAGTTCCCATGTGGATCTCACCAACCTTTTCCTACTTTGACCATTTTCCTTACTCATTATCTTTCACTTTTCTCTCCTCCAGTTAAATGACAGCTGACATACCCTTTAATGAGCCAACCTCATAGGACAGCAAGCCTCGAGCAGCAGTGTTCTGGAGAATAATGTAGAGGAGGATAAACTATTGCACTGGGGGAAAGAGAAGAACACGTAGGGAACAGGACATCCAATTCAGCCTCCTGAGCATCCTGTTTGGCTTGCCCTCCAGACAACACAAGATTCCTGAACACTATAAAAACGAGCTAAGCTTACAGCAGTTAGAGTAGAGCAACTGGCAACCACACAAGATCTGGTTTTAAAACACACAAAAGTATAATTAAAACCTGACTTTACTAATAATTATTCTACATTTTCATCGGAACACAACTCTTGCAAGTATCCCGCCAGCTATGAAATGTCAAGCAGGAAATGAAAGTCATAGAATGCTCAAGTTTTATTACAGAAATGCTGTTTCCCACCTATGAACTTTTATCTGCAATTGAGACACAATAATTGCAACTACTGGTTTTGAAGAGAAAAAAAGTCAGTTAAAGATTAAAATCTTGATGCTGGCCATTGGTACCATATGGAAAGCAGTGGATGCACTTTAATTTAATGCTTATTCTATTATTTACTTAGAAGATGGTGCTACTTATCTGTCATTGGATACTTAAATAAGTGTTTTGAGGGCACTTAGCCTTATACAGCTTATCTATATTTTCTGCTTAACAAGATTTCCCCTTTCCCTCTAGAAGAGATTAAAAAATTCATGTTGATTTAAAAACTTCTTTCATTAGCTATAATGGAGGCTGTGTGTTTAAATTCCTTCATAATGTTCTCTCAAGGACTGTTTTTGCCTCAGAAAATTTTCTTCTCTTTGATAAGATGCCAAAAAAAAATTGTGAAATGAAGCCTCAATTAGTTAAGTCGTGATATGTCAACACTTGTATAAACTCCTCAAGGCAGGGGCTGCTAGCAAGGAGTTTTTATTATTATTACAGCATCTGCCATAGTGAGGTCTCAGTCTGAAGTGCTTTGGAAAAAAAAAATCACAATGCTTGCTTCAGGTTCTGCACCTATCTGCTACCAGATTAATAGATTAAAATTATATACATTACTAGTGCTGTCTAAGACCACATCCTTGAATAGGGTTTTCACTTAGTGATGCCCTGTTTGAATTGTCCTGTTGCTTTGCAAGAAAAAAAGTGAACCTTTTGGGAACAGTCAATCAAATATAATTTGCTCTGTCACTCACCCATCTCTCCTAAAAGGCCTTCAACAGAAAAGGAAATTGAAGTAGAGAGAGTAGACCCTGAACCACGCACAATCACCAAAATGGACCACAGAGTAATAGCTCTTAGACCAGCACTGAGTATCTTCCTCTCACTGTTGTTTCTATTTAACTACTGTTAATTGCTTTACATAAATCTGAATACGATTCCAGGCAAACCAATGCCATTACAGAGTGTCCTAAATTAATGAGACCATCATCAGGGGAAATATTCATCTGCAATATAGCATTTTAGTTCAAGTGCCCATAGCCACAGGCCACTACTCATGGAAGCAATTACTCACAATTACTTGTAATTAATGCAGTCCAAATCACATGGTGAGTATGGACCTAATGCAATAATGAATGCAGGTTTGCATATCAATGTTCCCACTAAATAAATTTGCTCTTCTTTCCTTGTTGAACCTGTTGCAGTTATATGTGCACGATGTTCCCAGAAATATAATTATGTTTTGACAGGTCAAAGGAATTTAAACATTTTCCATATCCTGAAAGAAAAACTTCCAAAAACTTCGGGGCTGGTAAAATTCCAGTATCATTTTTGATCCTACTCCACCAGTAAAAGGATAGTATGATCATAGCACAGTAGCCTGTGCAAAGGCTTACAAAGAAACAGTCCCAAAATGCTTACCTGCACAGCTGTGCTCCGGCACCCACTGGACTTTCAGCCCTTCCCTCTGACAGGCTCGGGCATACGCCAGGAATGACTCACAGTAGCAATTTTTATGGATCGGACACTCACACATGTCTGTCACACAGGACCTGCAGAACAAAGCCCCAAAACAAATAAGAAAAGAATGCTTTGGCAGATATCTGCCCGAGCTTTGGAGTTGTTTACTTTCCAGTCACATGGCATTCAACGCCACAGCAACTTGAGCTAAATGGCAAGAAAGTTAAAGGCATCCCTGCGGTTGCATTCAAAGGGCTCATCTCTTTTTTGGTGTACTACTTTAGTGCAGAGAAGCCTCCAGAGCATCAGGGAATCACACAGAAACGTGGAGTGGAGAAGACCCAAGAAACGTTAGGTAGAAAGGACTGAGACCACAATGGGGGAAGGCAAACTCCATTTTCGCAATGATTTTGTGTCAATGTAACATAAAAACTTTTTATTCATAGAAAGCAATAATTTAATAATTTTACCAACAATCATAGCATGAATTCTGTAGGCAATGAGCACATGTCTCTCCATGCAAGAAATCATGACTTCCAGGTTACCTACAGACTCCTCCTGCTTTGAAGTCATGAAAATAGCTATATGCCTGTTTTCTCAGCAGCATCACTACTGCCAAACTTTAAGATACTCTAAAGGAACAGGGCTGATGCAACATCACTGAGCAGTTTCATGCCAGGAAATGCACGGTTCATACCACCCAGTCTCTTCTTCCATTGCATTCTTATGGGGAAGTACCCCAATGACAGGGAGCAAAGCTGCTAACACGACCCTGTGTGAAACTGTTACTGTGGATGTCACCACTATATTTCAAGTTAGCTTGTTCAGAACATGTGCCTGTTTGGCACAGACCTAAAACATAACTGGCAAGAGCCAAGAGATTTGCAGTTGGTGGTTTCTCCATATGCAAAATGCTTACACATTGCATGTGTAGCAATGTGAATTCAGAAATGCTGAGTATCTACTGCTCTCAGCAAAATCATTAAAAGGCAGGGACAAGATATAGGGAAGGCATACTCTGAAAATTATGCCCTCAATTCCTCTCCTTTCCACTGAACATGCTCTGTGCATGAAACTTGGGTGTCAATGGTCAAGGCCCCCCTGCTCCATGCACATTCAGGAGCTTTCCTGTTGCTGAGAGGACAAAGGCACAAATACAAAGCAAAAGATGAAGGGCTGAAATGAAAAATGTGCTCTTCATGTTAGTTGCTCTTCCTGTGGACCATAATATGAATTGTCTATAGGAAAAGAATAGATATAGGCTTAGCTTCCCAGAAACTTTTTCCACAGAAGAAGAGGTAATAGCTTGGAAACAGTGCAAAAACCTCAGCCAAAGTAATCAGGTGCCCTAATGCCCATACGTTGCTCTAGAGTAATTGAGAACCCTTTATTCAAAACTGGAGAAAGGATTAGTGATCCCTTGAACAGAGACAAGCCTGTTTCTGTAAGTCCAACAGTGCCCCTTAAAGAGGAGTATTTCACCAGGCCAAAGTCACTGGCTGCTTCAGTGACCTGACAGTTCTGCTTGACATTTTCATGAGTTTTAATAAATTTATACTCAATGGGCCCATAATATGAAATTACCTAAAAAATCACTGTGACAAATAGGTAACACAAGTGCTAATGTAAAAAGGTTACCAGTCCTTGATTCACTGACATATATGCGAATAAACAGAATTGCTTTGGATCAAATATGTAACATACTCGTATTTACAGACCAGTTGTTTTCACTTGCAACAACTTTACTTTCTAGTGATAATGTAATTTTATTTCACTTTAGTCCTGTGGTAGGTCCCTTTACATCTTTTCCAGTAGCAGATGTTTCTGCACACATATCACAGCTGATAGGCAAGGAATAGATTAGCACAACATCCTTAGGGTGGTTTGAGGTTGTCAGCTGATAAAAGACCTTGTATAAGCACACAGGGTCACCTTTTTACGTGACACACCAAATAACTTCACACTGTTTCCTTTGGCCACAACATCTCTTTGTGATCTCTTCCTGCTGTCTCTGCAGTGGGCACTGCTCCATATACCCCATGCAATTTAAGATGTCCATGTCTCATTTTTACAGTGAAGTAGAGACTTGCTTGCTTCTGAAAACAAATCATTATCACAAAGAAAGTCTGTATATAATCTCTATAGATAGTTGAGTATCAAGGTGCCATTTTATCCTGTTTTTGTTTCTGTGCCAGCCCACTTTATGAAACACATTTCACTGCACTCCACTCAGGTTTAGTTACTATTGATGTCCATGGTGTTTACAGATGCTTGTCAGTATCAGCTTGGCTACAGGTTCGCCAAGTTCCTTGACTAAGAACTTATAAAACTCTGAATCTGGGGTACTTGCTCTACTTTTTAGAGCATACTTCTTTTTTTTTTTTAGCATTACTCAGAGAGAGATGTCACCCCTTGCACTGAATCAATGAACCTACAGCTACCTCAGGGGCTTGCATCAGAAAAAGGTGCAAGATCAGGAAAACTCCAGGCTCACCATCAATCACCCAAGCTTCTTAATAGTTAACATGTTCATGGCAAGGCTTGCACAGACCCTGGCAAAGCCTAGGCATAGTGTGAGGGATTAGTGAAGGGAGGGAGCTGTTCCCAGTCTGCAGGAGGGCAGCCATGCTCTTTGAGACTGCAGAGCTTAGCTTCTGTATGCATATGAGCAACACCAACCATTAATCCTTGGCACTGAAACGGCCATGGACATCCAGGCATGCTCCAGGGTGAAACATCCGAGCTTTGGCTGGGATCAGCACTATTTGCTACAGTGTTCAGCTTGGATGTCCACTGAGGAAGGCAGCACGCTGTGTGCAACACAAAGAATCTGTTGATTCATTACATACCAAATTGCTTGTGTAATTTTTATTTTCATTAAGTGTTTAATCCTGGTGACAGCTGCTGGGGCCAAGTTCTAGGCTTAGCTGAGCAGCCATTGTCAGAATGCAGCAGTTTTATTAATAAATTATAATTTCTAATTATTTGTAGAGTTAATTAAATTAATTAATGTTAAATCAAAAATGAGAGTAAAGAAACCTATATACACAGCTGCCAAGCTTAGTGAATAAAAATAAAACCTCCTTTTATTTCCTAATGAAAGGGCAGTTGTGAGCAAGGACATAGAAGTAAAAGATGTCCATTCTCATTCTCTGGGGGCTGACTCTGAGGGTGACCTGCAGAAGGCCCAGCTTCAACTTTACTTCTGTATTTTTATCAAAAGTTTTTTACTTCTTGCACTTAATTACATTTCTCACATTTATTATTGCTACAGTTGTGTTAAAGGGCTATAATGGCATGATTCACCAAGCAAATTGAAAAACTGATTCCTGTGTGCTACCCTAATCCTTTCCCCTTGCAAAAAACTTTGGTACGCCCGTAGCTTTTATCTTTTTATCCTCTCCAGCAATACATTTCAAAAAATATTCTCTGCTTCCCCAGATTTTGCCTTCTCATCATTCTTCCTTTGAATCTGATAAGGAGATTTGGTGACACTAACTGCATGTACACCCAGCTTATCTGTACTCTAATCTGACTGAACTGTTCAAATAACAACAAAAAAATACATTTTAGTAAAAATTTGGAATTATGCCAATAATGAAGCTCTACTGACAATTTACTGTACTGCACAGTAATGGAGACTTTGGGTCTTGTGGGGTATTGTGACTCTTTACCAAGAACAAAGCACTTGCGTAAATGAAGTCAAAACATATCAGAAACTTAAACATCAAAACATTACAGTCAGACAGAAATAATCCCACAAGAAGACTGCAGCACAAGCTACTTTAAAAATGAAGCTATTTTACTAGCTATGGAAATACAAACAAGATACTTCAGGCAGCCTTAGTTCTGCCCTCAGTGAAATCATACAGAGATGCAATGATGTTGTGGGCCAAAAGAAAATCACATTTATTTTAACGACATATTTACATTCAGAAGAAGAAAAACACTTGGATGTGACCGTGCACTTTATCTGGCATCCCTGCTCTGAAAAAGCACCAGAGCACAGCCAACCTCTGAGTCCTCAGCTGGTACCAAGTGCCTCACTGTGATCCCTTTTGATGCTGTCTGTGCTGCCTGCAGGGTATGTGTCAGAGATGGCGTTAATTGGGTGTGTATAATCACAAACTGTTGCAAGGGGAAATCCATGAAAGTGAAGGCATCCGGCAGCTGTGGGACACACCCTTGAAGGAGACAAACACACACTCTGCTGCCACATCTTCAAAGCAAACTGGATGACTACACTCCTTCAGCAACAGCCCTTTTTCATATTAAATCATGGAAAGTCTCCAAGTCCCACAAAGGGCAAAGAACAGATTCCTGTGCTACACACAGTATTTTAAAAAAGAAAAAGAAAAGATCACAGCAACGAAGCCTACAGCCTTAGTCTGTGCCACACGGGATTGAAATTGCAGATGTTCACTTGCTAACCATCAGCAGTTCATTTTCCTCTGCAATACACATGAATCCAAACCCAGAATCAACCATTTTAGGAGTGGCTTAATTTTCCCCCCAGATTTCACAACAGGAGTATGATGCAGTGCATTTTTCAAACATTTTGGTACCTTTGAGTTGTTCCACAGAGATGGAAAACATTAACATCTTTCTCTTTCCAGCAGTAGGTCTCAAGAGATTTTACAAAAGCAATTAGAGATAGTGCATCACTACATACATTTTATGTATGTGAAGAAGCATCAGGTGGTGATGGGTTTTGTCCTCTACACTTGCAATAAGCTGTACATTTGCAAATTTCAAAGTCTGAAGAGTCACACGCCTAGAGAGGAAGATTAACTTCCAGCCCCACCATCCTGTGAGACATGATTTCTTGGGGTAACTTTTTATTGGGTAAGCCAAATTTTGGTACTAGCTTGCCCTAATTTTTAGGAAAAATTAAAGCCTCTGTCAGTAGTTGAGTTGTTATGAGAAAGTTTGTTTGGGCTGTTTTTTCAACGAAGTTCCATGACTTGCCTTTATTTATGGGTCCAGATAGAAAAGACACAGAAGGTAAGAAGATGAGATGAGCCATTTTCCAATATATAATGGGAAGTATAGTATGTAGAACTGGAGACTTTTTATTGCTTTGAGGCTTGAGATCAAAGGCCTGAGATCATTCTTTCTTTCTCCAGAGTTTACTAATATTAATGCAAAACCAGCAAATAACTCAAAGAAAGTAATTTTGGAGGCTGCTGAAAACACAGAAATTCTTACATCTATTGAGTATTCAATCAAAGCACTTGCCTGGGGAACAGACTGTTTCATATAGCATAGTCATTTTCAAGGATCATTTCTTCCAAGACCAGGTAACTATGTCTGTACTCCCTCTGTGCTTTTCTCACACATCTTAACATTGGCAACATTGCCTTAAACTTGGGATCTGATAAAGGCATCCACAACGAAGTTAAATCATCAGTGCCCCAACCCTTTTTTTCTGGTAAGTGTAAAAATAAGGGCCCACAAAAACTAGCAAGCAGCTTATGTGCACTTTGTACTGGAGAATGCTCCATGCTGAAGAACTGCCACACTGCTGAACAGGCTCCAAAACATCCCTGTGAGTGTGGGAGCAGAAAGGGAACTCACAGCTCATCTTCAGTGAGCTGTGCATAGCTAATGTATTGCAGGCACATCCTCTCCATGGGGAAATCTCATTCCTATAAAGAAAGCATTGGCCATAATGCTTGAGAATATGACTGTTTTTGGCAGAATGCAGAGGAGGAGTTTGCAGTAGTAGGCATCTGAATCACGCATTGAAATTTCATCCTGATTCCCGATTTTTGTGCAACTTTGATTCAACCATGGACTGTATTGCCACTCTGAGCTAAGCAGAGAGAATTATAAAACACATAATTCCATCAAAGGGAAAGAGCTGCATGTGATTTAAGATTTCTGGGGCATAGCAGTCATGTTAAACACACATTGAAGAGTCCTAATTTAACTCTGAGTATCATCGTTCCTGGTCCAGATATAGACTTGGCACTCAGATAATTCAACAGAATCACACAAGATACCCACATCCATCCCTGCCTTGCCAAGGAACCCTTCCAAAGCAGTTACTTAGAGTCAACATGGGAAGAGGATGCTTGCAATGCAAGTGGTAATTACCGCCGGTAATTTCCAACACAGCAAAGACAGACAGCAATTCAATTTTGATTTCTTTGTGTATACATCTTCTTAAAAAAAATCAGAACCCGTATTTCCCTCACAAAAGATAAACAAACATGGTATTTTCCAAATGCTGAATAAATGAATGTCCATGTGGACCTCTGAAAAAAACCCATATTGTGCTGCATAATATCACCACAAGCCTACACTATGTGCTGCTAAAAATATTATCCAAAAGCCTTTGGATAAAGCTAAAAAGAGTGTTCTGCATGTATTTTAATATGAAGAGCATTCAGTGCCAGAATTGTGTTTCATTGCCTTAACCAACATTACCCACAAGAATATGGCAAAATTAACAATGAAACATTCTGGAACATTTTTTTAAAACCTCATGAAATAGAAGTAGTCAAGACAGCACTACTCTAACACCTATTTGTAATCTCTCTCAATATGTAGTACCAGTGATTAATGCACAAGGAAGGAAGGAAGGAAGGAAGGAAGGAGAACCAAATGAAGAATGAAATCGCACAGTAACCTTACCTACTTCTTTCTTCATGATAATTGTCCTACTAATGTGTCAAGTAGGCTTTTTGCATCTTGTGCTTGGATCCTTACAAGCATCTGTGGCTTTAATTGTACTTTCTGGTCCTGAGAATGGAAAGTTTGGCTAAAATCCCCCCACAGGGAAATAGCTGAACAATGACTAAGGAAGACAATGTAGTCCCATGCTGGACTCCAAGAAGCATCTGGTATGACTCAGAATATTTCCTAGAGCTGAAGGTTACAGTACAGCTGAGCAGCTGACTTGCCACCTTTAGAAAAAGTGAATTTTTGCTCAAAAAGCTCTCAACGGAATATGGAAATGCCACCCACAGCTGTGGAAGAGCTGACCCCTTGTACTCCCACACATTTTCAGAAAGTGGAAAAGAGTTTTCACCTCCTCTTCTTCTGTTTCTGTTTCTCTGCACCATGCAGAGTTTCACCTCCATTGTGCAGCCATGGCATTTGAAATAAATAGTCCTGGCATTGAAAAAAGATCTGTATGCAGGAGAACTCAAGTGGTTTGAGTTCATATGTAGCACATATCTTGAAGTGAAATAATTAAGAAACACTCCTCTGTGCACATTACAGACGACTCCGTAACTGGAATTATTGGAATAAAGAGGAAATACAGCATAAGATTCTTAACCCATTTCAAACAACTGCCCAAGATAATCCCCATCAAAAATATCCCATTTTACTTGCATACTGGTGTGGTATAAATAAAGTTTGTTCCACCTTCTTTGAAGAGATTGCTGTAAAAAGGATTTGGCTGCCTATACGTTGTGTGATCTGTGGATTGTATATGTAGCTGGAAAATGCCAGGACAAAATAAAACTGCACTAGAGCAGAGTATCCAAACCCCTTATAAAGAGGTCACTTGCAATAAAATCTTTGGATCAACAATAAGAGAACCAAATTTAGGAGTATGACCTGGAATCTGACACTGAAGGTTCAAAAGCTGGAACCCGCTTTCTGAAGATGTGTATTTCTTCAGTTAACTAATATCTGCAGTCATCCACTTGCAAACATCCATCACATAACTGGCAAAGGTAACAGTAGCTGTACATGTAAAGCTGTATGATAAGGCTTATCATGCATTTTTGCAAAGTTTTGGAAAAACATACTATAGAGGCTCTACGGGTTTAATGTTCAGAAAGAAAGTCACCTCCTAAAGGATTTTCTACCAAAAATCCCATCTTTCATAGGCCCAGGGGCTTGAGGTGTACAGTGCTCATCACTGATTTCCTACGGCCAAATTGACCTACTCTGTGTTTCTAGTAGCCCATCATTTATCACAGAATGTCTTGGGATGGAAGGGACTTTAAAGATCATCTAGTTCCACTTGCCATGGGCAGGGATGTCTTTCACTAGACCAGGTTGGTCAAAACCCCATCCAACCTGGCCTTGACCACTGCCAGGGATGGGGCATCCACAGCTTCTTTGGGCAACATGTTCCAGTCCCTAATCACCCTGACAGCAGATTTTTGTCCCACTAGATAAGCTAAACCTACCTTCTTTTAGTTTGAATCCATTCCCCCTTGACCTATCACTCCAAATCCTTGTAAAATGCCCCTCTCCATCCTTCTTGAAGTTCCCTTTAGGTTCTGGAAGGCCACAATTAGGTCATTCTAAAGTCTTCTTTTTTCCAGACTTGAACAATCCAAATTTTCTCAGCCTTTCCTCGTACAAGAGGTGCTCCATTCCTCTAATCATCTTGGTGACCCTACTCTGGATCTGCTCCAAAAAGTTGATGTTTGTATGCTGGATAACCAAAACTGGATGCAGCACTCCAGGTGGGGTGTCACAAGAGAGGAGTGGAAGGACAGAATCACCTCCCTCCCAAGCCACAACCTAGAAAAAATCCTAAATTTCATAACGTTTAGGATTTCTTAAGCCAGTAAGACTGGCTTAAGAAATTACAGATCCTGTTCTGACATAACATAGCAGTATTCAAGTTATTCAACTGATCACATCATATGCATATACCAGGTCTTTCTTAAGGGAAGAAAAGAAACAGAGAGCGTGTTAGTGGACCTTTTCAATATCTATATTAGTATTCTACATTTACATTCACTGCATGCAATGCTTAGCTTAGCATTTATACCACTGAAGTGAATTTGCCTTATGACAGAGACACTCCATCATAATGGAATTTTCAGTGTCCTTGGCACAGCTACCAAGGAAAATCCATCATCGTTTTGATCTTCTACATTATGTAACTGACATAAAATTTTATCTTTTTTTCCATGTCTAGACTTGATTTTTAAAGAATACTTCCCCCAGCTCTCTAGTCAAGTGGAGACTGAACTGCCATATCTTATCTAGAAAAGGAAAAAAACTAGTAATTTTAATTCAATTTCAGAAAGACAGATGTATTTTAATATCTAACTTTATACATTAAAGTACTTTCAATCAACAGTTAAACTTTGTTATTCTCTTTCATACAGTGCAAATGAACATGGCATGGACTAAATGGTTCTATTATGACTGCATCAACTTTCACTCTGGTAGACAGAGAGCCCATTAGTGTATTTTGTGTGACAGCCCTCATCTGAGAAAACCCAGAGGTATTGCATGAGCTTATAAACATCCTAGATAGAACCTCAGAAATATTGGGAGGTTTTGAAGTCATGGCCTTACAGAAACATAAACCATGTAGATATACCAAAAGCATATTGTCATAGTCATTAGATAAACATATAAAACGATAGAGGTTTTAAATCTTCAAAATAAAAATTCAAACCAGATCATCTCCTTCTGTCTGCTGAAAAAGTGTATTGTGGCCTTGCTATACTATCTGTCATAAAAATATGTCATATCCAATAACAAGCACAATGAAAGCATGAAGCAGGAAATATTTCTGAACTATAAACATAAACTGAAGTTATCTTCAGCTTTTGATGATGATTCACTGCATATATTTCCAAGGAGGCCTTGTGATATAATAATAAACAGGCTGGCTAGTTTAGAAACTCACATTCTTAAAATCTGCAGAGCCCACTCCTTGGCTTAATCCATACAAAATTAACTTCAGTCAAGCAGTTTCTTTCCTCTAGGTGGCTGCAGAGCTTTTAAAAAGTTACTGACTCCAGATGGAATAAGAAAAAAAGACAGCAAGACCTGATAGGACTTCTATTTAGAAATCAGCTTTCTCCCTAATTTTGCTCTCTTTAGAAAACAAGAGCCAAATTCTCACCTCAGCAAAGACACCCTCACTGACAATGTCACCTTCCAGCCGGTCACATCCTCACAGTGAGGTCACATCCTCACCTCTGAGGTCTCCCTCTTTGCTCTTCATCAAAGTAGTAGCTAAAAATAGGACTTGGATGAAGTGGCACAACAGTTAGCTTAACTGAATTGAAAAATTAAAAAAATCACTCTATTTCTGGGCTTTATGGCTTCCTGTGTGGTCCTGGCCCAAACCCATACAAAGACACAGGCTCAAAAAACATGATTGAGATAGGATTCAAACACATGAATGCAAAACTCCAGTCCTGGCAGGGTTACCCTGACTCCAGCAAGGCTGATCTTTTTCATGACGGATATTTAGTTCCTGCCTTTACATTTCCTCAGGCACCTCTGCTTTTGCTCTGCATGTTCTCACGACCACGTGGGCAGTGGCAGGCATAAAGCCTGACTGACACCCCAACAGTGAGGCCCATCAAGGACAGCTGTTTTAAAACAGCAGCAGTGCTGCCATGTTCCATTCAGCATTCAATAGACCAGAGGCAGAGGGCGGGAAGAGTGACAGGGATTCAGCCAGGAGGCAGAGACCTGGTTTCTGCTCTCTAGTCAGTTTGACATAGCCTGCTACTTCACGTGCAGAGAGCTTTGGATAAGGAATGCTCTGCATACTGCCACAGTTCTTTAACCTTCCTGACTGCAAGGTCTCAAGTGCAAAACACCATACAGAGCATGAAAACACAGCAGATGAAAAGCTGGCTTCAGTGAAATGGATGGGGATTTTCCTGCTGACAACACAGGAGCCAAGACTAAGAACTGTCATCAGCCTTTTTTTTTTTTTTTTTCTGCTCTGTACTTCAAGGCTTTGGAGGATCCAGACTCATTCAAGACACCACTGAACATTAAATTCAAGCTTTCTGCATTTAAATGCTATGAATGAAAATTTCCTGTACTAGACATAGTGACTCCAAGACATATCAACCTGGCCCAGGAACCACAGAAACCCACATAGAGGTTATAAAGCCAGAATGACCTAATTCTGGGTGAAGTGGGATGAGATGATATGAGCACACAGAGCCAAGGTTTGTTCTCAAAGCTTACCTTCCAGTGAGCTGGTTTGGGCATGGTCACTTACTTGGCTAGATACAAAGGCAACTCTGATGTAAATCAGCCGACTTTAACAAGAAATTGCAGCCATATGAGCAAACTGCCCCTATCATAGAATGATAGAGGTTGTTTTTCCTGTTCATCCGTGGGTCATGTCCAATGGCAAAGACCTTACGATAAATTCTGGGCTTAGTCTTTTATACAAAGTACTAAACATCTAAATATGGTTTTGCCTCTTTTCGTTGGCTGGGCAGAGACTATGGAACAGATCAGTGCTCAATTCTGGCCACTTTGAACATTTGCCGGATGGAGCCGCAAAGCAATTCATTCTCTCTCCATCACTTTTCACCCCATAAAATCTTCCCTGGCCTCCCTACAGAAGCAGTGGAGAGATCTCAGAGCTGTACCCGTTTGTTATGAAGCCTGCTGTCAAACTTGGCAGTGGCAGCAAGCTACTATATCCTTTCTCACCAGCAAAGTTTGCGGGTGGAAATTGTCAGCCCCAAGTGTGCCTTCCAGACTTTGGGAAAAAGGAGGCAGCAGAACCGCAGCAGAGCAGCCCATACAGCACGTATCCTGAAGAAGCCCAGCTGATAGATGGAGAGAGAAATCCCAGAAGGCAATAAAGAAGAAAAAGCTATTGCTGGAAATCGTGCAGATTTGTGCAGGAGACTGTGTTCATGTTCTCCAAGGGTCCTTGGGAACCACAATGTTTACAGTCCATACCTCTGTGAGGCCACTGATTTCTTCCCTTCGAGGTGAGCATGTGGAACTCACTCAGTAGTTTTTCTGCTCCCATGGATCTTTCCACAGGTGGGGAGCCTGAGGGCCCATATGAAAGCATGAGCAGATTAGCTCTGTCAAAACAAAGATCCTGTTTTTGTGCCAGTAAGGAAAAAAAGGAGGGAGTGGGGAAAGCATAAAATAGAGTTTATGATATATAGGAGGAAAATTGTTTTTTAATAGAATCTCTTCAACGTTTTCCATTAAACTTTGGTCGCTTGCAGTGCAAGTTTTGGAATGCAACTCCCTCATCCCCTTAGGATGGTCTGCGTTTTATTACATTCGTAAGGAAGCCCAGCTCACTCCTAGCAGAGCTACTGTGTGAAACGTTTCAAACTCAAGCCAAAGTGGCAGGAGTAAAAGCCTCTCCTCATTGATTTCCAGCCTCCATTCTGGGGCCAGTCATTTAATGTAATTTTTATAATGCGTAAAAGAATCTTTTGTTATCAAGCAATAGTAAATCACAAATGATCACATCATAATGAACAAAATTACGTGAATCCAAATGCTACCCACATGATGACCCGATTTCAGCTGGGATTCCTAACCAGAATGAGCAAAGGAATGTATCAGAAGAGGGGAGGAGGTACTGGTCATGAAACCAAGAGGGGAGATGAAGTGAGAAATAAGAGAACATTAGAAGTACTTCCTTCCTTCCCTTCCTCTTTCCCCCATCCCTCTCTTCTCCCTCTACCCTTCCAGTGATACTGGGCACATCAATATTAGAAACAGATGTACTAAATAAGAGGAATAACTGCAGTACCAGCAGTCAAGAATGAAAAAATATGGGAATCTGGACAAGTAGCAATACCATAAGTCTATCCTCTTGGAGCAGCAATAGTGGGGAAGTTAGCAGCAAATCCTGTTACACATATGTGTAGCAATTTCTATAGTTCAGAGACACGAGGGAGGCAGAATGAAAATTATGCCCACCAAGATGAACCCAGAGAAAGGATGAGACACTTCAGTAGGGTCAGAGGGTATATATCTGCATAAACCCTATCAGTTCTGTGTATTAAAGGTAGCCATAGTCTCCATGGATATAATTTAGAAGATTTTGTGAGCTCTGACAAATTGTTAAACATTTAAAGATTAGGGGAAAGAAAAAGTCTTTAAGGTGCCATTCACCGCACTGTGAAGCCAGGGTCTAGCCTTCTCAAGTTGTCTGTCTTTCAGATCTAGTTTTTACAGGTAAAGACTAAGCCTTTTGTTTGATTTATGCTGAATTCCGCATAAAATGCTATAGAAAGTAGTAGGCTTTCTCGTTCTGAAGTTATTTGTCTAGATGCAGTCACCCTGAAGCATCTGCCTTCTCACAAAGGCCAAGATTCATTCCTCTAAGCTGCAAGATTGTGGCTGTTTAATATGCTGCCCAGAAATCTCAGTTTTTTAATATTTATCAGAACCAACAGTCCAGTATGTCATACCAAAATCTCAGTCTTCCATGTGAATCTTTTAAATAAGGTCTATGTCAACCAGAAGCAGTACCATTCTGCTGTACTTTCCGCTTTCTCTCTGTGTGCAATGGGTGTATGCACAGGTTTGGTTCTTTTCTAGTCTTGGGTTAGTAATGCACTGCACTTCAGGTTAGACAAAAAATGTTGTTTACTCAGCTGCCTTTGTATTGGACTGGTTATCCTGCCATTTGCTGGAAATAAAGCAAAGCAGGGGGAAGGTAAATTTTAGCATGAGTTCTCTCACCAAAGAGGTTGGTAAAATCATACAGCTGTGGAGATATGCAGATGCTCAGCACATTCCATGTGGATGTCAGCTGAAGTCATACCTTAATTCTTTTTACTTGTAACAAAGACTAGCACAGAACATGAATAAATTAGGAGTTCATCTTATCTTCAAATCTTTTCAGAGAGATTGTGAATGGCAAGCCCAGAAATTCTTAGATATCCATTTATGTAACAGTGGCAGCAACCAAGGAAAGAAAGAATCAAGATGCAATAAAGTTCTTGATCCCATCTGGGCAAAGAGTACAAAGGGAATCATCACGTCTGCATGAAGAGAGTGATGGTGATAGAGTATTAACAGAAGAGTCAGAATCCCCAGAGTCAAACACTGTGGGAATGAGTAAAAGCCACAGAAGGAAATGGAGGCTAAAGAGAAAGGCCCACAGTAAATATCTGCAGATGCTGTTGTTTGCAGTGGGGGCTGAACCAACAAGGATGTAGTCATACACACATGTAGCACCTCACCAGTAGAAGAATATTCTTTTCAAGATCAAAAGTCAAGCAGCAATAAAATCCATGTCAAAAAACATTGGCAAAGGAGGTTGTGCATGCTCACTCATGAACATCTGCACTAAGAAGCCACTTAAGTAACCATGCAACAGCATGGAAGAAACATCTGCAGCATGTAGACCACCAGCTGTGCAGCAATAATACTTTGAATATCCAGAGTGCCTTTTATCTGAATACTGCAAAGCATTTTCCAAACAAATTAAGCTTCACAACACTACTGTGAGCTTCTTATTTAATGGTAGAATTATTTCATCCTGCACTAAATGCCATTGCTGCCAGAATGAAAAGTAACACCTGTTTATCATCTCACAGAAGTGTACAATTTTCACAATGGGAAGTGACAAAAAGGGTGTAGTTATGTTAAAGTGGAGGAAGACTTGAGGCGGTCAGAATCAAATGTTTAGAAAAGAAACTCAGACAAACATAGTATTAATACTCCCTCCCTTCCCACTCTTTACTTTTAATGCAAACTGTCACATTAATTTTTATGCTCACATGTGGTTAGTCTTTGGTCTTTATTTCTCATTGGGAAAAGAGAACTTCCACGGGTGTATACTTCTAGCGGCGTCTCCAGATGTGCTCAGAAGTACAGAAAAATACCTTTCTTGGTTGTGTATGTGCAATAAAATGTATTGCTGTGCATTGCAAATAGCTTTCCTTTGTACTCCTTCAGATCTGTTTTTATAAGGCATCTTGATGATTATATTACAGCACTGCCTTCCAAGGCAGCACGCCATATAGTAAGTCCTAAAACAAACTTCTTGCTGTGTGTGCTTTCAACCCCACAGGGTACTCCATGTAAGCAGCACTCTAACCCGACTCTGCTGAGTTAGTGAGATCTGACTATGTTTCTTAAGAACAAGAAGAAAAGCTGGAGAACATGACATATATCCAATGAAGATAGAAAATCTTACAGACACCCCATTATGATTCCCTCTTTCTGCTTCTTTATACACCCACTTTTCAATCCCATTGATACGTTAGTGGAGGAAGCACTTTGACAGGTAAGTTGTGGCAATGAAGCAGGCTGTTTCTTTATCAAATGAAGTTCAATACTGGCAGAACAATGCCAGGACAGGCTGTTCTGACAGCCAGACAAACATACATCTTTAAAACTTAAACTTTTTGAGGGCAGCAAGGAGATTCTAATACGTGCTTGACACTAGCACCCTAGGATGTTAACCTATGAGTAAGGCTTTTTGATGTTACAGTTAAATAATAATATTAGCTAGGACTTGGACATGACTAATTGTATTTCTAAGAAATTGCTAGGGGTGTTTGGATATTAGGAAAATAGCACTAGCTTTGGCTAAGGATTATATTTTAAGCATTTCTACATCAACCATCTCTGAGTTGCTCCCAGCTGGGCATGTGGTGGTTAACCTCAGGGCCAACTTCTCCCTTCTCTTGAAAAGCTGGTTACAGGAGGACACAACCTGGCTTGAGAAAAGAAGGCTCTTTCGTGGTTAACATTTTCCAGAAACACTTGGTGTTGGTATAACTCCATGCCTGTTGAAGCCCAGGGTAAAATTCTGTTTGTCTGTAATGCCAGGTATGGTTGGCCAGCGCCACCTGTTTCTGACGTCCCATCCTACACGACCAGCTCTGAAAAAGTTCTCTCATGCTCACAAACTGACTTTTCTCCAGAAAGAGCTGTTTCTTTTCTCCATGGATGCAATCAAACATATGTGCCAAGTAGCTCACTACCCCGCCAGGACTGACTACTTCATTTCAAATAAACCATAAAATGGCATGAATTACTTGGGGAGAATAAAATGTTCCCTTTCAGTATGTATGTTCATTAGTTTTTCCCTTGTATGCCGGTTTTGTCCGTTTGATTCACACAGGATTTTCCTCAGCCATATTTCAAAATGGTGAATAGAAGGATTAAGTCTTAAAAAATCCTTCGTTTTCAATTCTGTCACACAGAGGATAAGCAGTTCTTCTACTTTTTGATATATGATATTAAGCTGCCCACACAGTCTGACCCACTAAGAAGAACAGTAGTAAGGTGCGAGGTTCCTGTCCATAGAAGTATCGATATTTGCTCCCAACATCAATTTTCATTTTGGTTTTTCAGGATCATAACATTTGAACTGTATTTTGCTTTTCAGTTCAGACAAGCTTCAGAGCTCAGAGGGTAACAAAGCTGAGACCTAAGCTGTACACCAGCTCCAACTCACCAGTTTAAATGATAGGACTGCATTATTTCCACAAGACAAGGAGAAGAACTGAAATCTCCAATCCCAGATCTGACATCTGTTCCAACTTAGTAACAAACTAAACTCATTCTCCAACCCCCATATGCATATCTGCACATATGCACAATGGAACACTCAGTTTTAAGAACATTTGCCTCTGGATCCATGTTGGGCCGCTTCTAGCTTCCAGACACAACCATAAATCAGTTCAGTTTCACTAGAAAGAGCGAAGATTCACAGAGAGCCCCAGGCAAGAATCTCTACCCAACTTTCCTAACCCCAAACCTGGCTCTGCAGCAGTACATTATATTTGTTTTCAGCAGTGGAATAGTATCACATGCAATCACAGTCTCAGCAGCAACAATTTATGAGTCTGTTCCCCCTAACTCTTCTACATCTGGTCCTTCACAGAGCTAGTATCTATGTTCAGAAATCACATGAAAACCACATCTTTTCTCAACCCTGCTTTGAACCCCTGTTGTTTTAGAAATACGGTAGCAAGAGGAAAAAGAAGAGCCGTGAAAGACAGCAAGGTCCCTCTGCTCTGGGGACACTGGAGCCCAGGACTGTGTGGCTGGAGTCAGCCCCTTGCTCCCCAGCTGTGGAGCAGCTTGGCCAAGCAGCACCAAAGAGCCATGGTTGAATCATCTTCCAGCTAGGCAGCCAGTCAGTTTAGGACACTCTCCAGGGAGCTGTGGTGGTCTGATAGTTAACTAACCTCAGGCCTTGACTCAACTGCTTCCATGGTGACGCCAGATAAAGGAGTCCTCCCATCCCCTCCCTACCTCAGCTGCTCCTCCTCTTCTCAGAAAGTCCACTTCTCTTTACATTCAAACAGAATCTCTTAACATTCAAATAGAATCCAAAAGCTGAGGAAATTTGAAATACATTGCTGACATGCTCCAAAGATTGCAAATTGCGAGGTGGGGAGGGAGCTGGTCACACAAAAATGCATTGTGGTTTTGCACTATGAACTCCATGAGGGTAACAGCCATTGTACCACTTGGTGGGTTTTATGCCAGTCAGAAGCTGCAATGATAGCAAGCAGTGAATGCTTGAGATCAGCAGGTAAAGCCTCAGAAGCACTGCATTCTTCCGTGTTCTGTTTTTATATTTCATTTTACACCAAGTAAGTGAGCAATCTGGAGCCTCAAACCTTCACTCATGTGCTATTACAGTAAATATTTTTAAAGTCAGACTAGCTTGAAATGCCATTTCCCCCCATCTGTTTCCAGCTACGCTTGCGCACCTTATGCATTTTTTGACTTGTGAAAAATCCTAAATTTTGTACTTACAAAAAACAGGCAAGATAAGAGGCCTAGCATTAGAATCTCCCATTTAACAAGAAAGGAAGGGAAGCAATGTATTTTCACAGTATTAAAAATGATCCAGCTGTACAGGTGGGAAAAGACTCCAGCACCTTTACACAGTATATAATCTTCTGATTATACCTCTTTGCTGCTAATTATTTATATAAATTTTCAATAACAGAGGGAAGTCACCATCTCATTTAATGCAACTTGCATACTGCTCGCTGAATGCAAACAGCTTTTAACCCCAGGCTCAATTCAAACCAGAGACAGTTGTCAAATTATGTGCATTGACAGTCAGATCTCACATCTGTGGGAGGCAAGAAGGAAATGATGCCAAGTCTTAAGTTTGTTCTTTCCAAGCTCAAAGCAGTGGGCAGAGCCAACCAAGGAACCTGTACCTTCACCTCTGGGACCCAGTTATGGGGAGGCACAGGAATGGTGACAGTTTGGGAAGTGATTTGTCCCACATACTCACAAATCATGTCTTCAGCAGTGGGGGAATGGCAGAGCTGGCCCTGGCCCCACCTCCTGACCTCCCCATTGCTCTCTCTTGCAAGGTGCGTCATTGCTTTCCAGTCTTTGCCTCAGACCATCTGAGTGAAGCAGAGCCTCTCTTTCATTTTTTTATTTCTCCTTCCAGTGCATTCATGAGGATGAACAAAATACACAGATCACTCTGTGACCACAGACTGATATGCAATTCTGGGGTACAAGTGCTTCCTAGGGCTTCCTCTGATGCTGTCTGAAGCACAGCAGACATGCTAACTGGCCTTTCCAAATCCCAGCTCTTTGCAGTGGGAAGCACAGCATACAGTCTGCTGCATTTGACTTCCAAAAGCAATAGGAAGTACGCACAGAGGTGGAAGATGCCCATATCTCATCACTGTTATTATATTACTTGTCTAGTCCCTACCAGATTTTACAGACATACACTCCCCCGGCCCAAAGTCTTGGCAGGGTCATTATAGATTAATCAGGCCTGAGTTATCCAGGTCAAAAACGGGGTCATGAGGGGTGACATTCAAAACATAGAGTTTCTCTTGACAACAGAAGTAGCAAGTGCTATCCCATATTACAAATATGAAATAAAACGGCACCAGTTTTCCAGCAACTTTGTGAAAAATCTGTAAATTGACTAGACTTCATGAACCATAATGACAATACCAGCACCTATCTTCTTTTTCCTGTTTTCTGCGCAATAAAGTGCCCAGAGATGTTTTTCCATTCATGAGACAAAATAGGGAAATATCAGGTTAAAGGCTAAGTGCAAGAACTTGGCAAAGAGCAATAATTCTTCCCTGTTGTAACTGTTTATAATTATTGTTAATATTATTGTATTACCAACTAAAATACCTCTACTGTTTTATGCAACAGAACCCATAGGCCCACTGCACAGCAGTCTAGGGTAGGCTTAAAACACACTTCCTTATTAATCCTAAATAGACATGTGATTTTCTGTGGTGGCGTCAAGGACATCATCTCACCTCCAATGAGACAGATGAAAAATGTGCCATTAAGGTCTGACCCACAGCCAATGGATGATGGAAGAGACCTGTAGAAATTGTCCTGCCACAGGCTTGTACTGAGAGTACGCCCTGGAGCCAGTGAAACTGGCAATACGCAGTCCTAGCTCTCTGCATATTCTCCCCTGCAAAGGGACGGAGCCTGTAAAAATATCCATTTATATAGCAACAGTCAAAGTCAATTTCTCCATTTAGATATCCCCTTGGCATTGTCAGTCACACTCGTGGTCTTATCTCCAGGGAACTTCCAACTTCATATTCTGGTTGGAGTGCAAATTCCTACAACATGAAGTAAACACCTCTGGCCCCTGAAGCAGCCCTTTTCCCAGAAACCTGCATAGGAAAACCCATGGCACTCTAAAGGACCACAGGGCAGAATGGAATCTATTCATTCTAAATCAACTTTTATTGCTGTTTCCAACCATCACAGGAATCACACAGCATGCAAGTCAGGAAATGCAGACACCAGAGATCAGCTGAGTGGCAAATACCTTTCACTTGCTAGATCAAGCCAGCTGCTGCCCTCAGCAATGGACTCCCCTCCCACCTCTAGCTCACGACGATTCTGAAATCTGGTGCTAACTTCTCTGCTCCAGTCATCAAACTGAAAGAGGTGGCAAATCTAAACTTTATAGTCTGCTTCTTCAACTTGTCTTCCATGAAACACACTCTCCAGCAACACTGTCACATAAGCTCAGCAGAGAACACTGACATTAGCGAAGCTGTTGGGTTGGTTCATTGGAGACCTAAATCCAGCAGAGCAAGCCACTCCAGAAGTACATTCCTGGTCTCTGCCCACTAACTGGGCAATGAAGACAAAGTGAAAACTGCAGTGTTGAGCCAATGGATAAGACGCCAGGAAATTTCAAACTCCACCAAGCATGACGGCAAATGGAAACCATGACATAAAGTTCAGAAGAAGGTCACTGCTTCAGTGTCTTTTTCAAAGAGAGACTTTATTATATTTTTTATTTTGCAAGCACACATCAAAAAAGCTAGAGTTCCAGAGACAAAGAAGAAGTGGATTAATAAAAGAGAATAAAAATAATTTTTAAGTACTTTTTGCCTGGATGGTCCAGGCACATATTTTTAGCCTTTGGTGCAATGGTTGCATCTGCAAAATTCTGCACTGATTGGCAGTGGTTTAAATGGCAGCTCATGTTCTGGTACAGCTGATAACCCACCTGCACCAAAAGGTCAGTGGAGATGAATAGACTCTACCATAGCACCTGACAACCAATTCTCTCTGACTTTGGAAGCTTTACCTTGCATACACAGATATTGAGACTGATGTATCCCTGAGCTGGTTCATATGTGACACAGGACAGAGCTGGGACCAAGCCTCATGCCTCCCATTCACTCACCTCCAAAACATTAGGTACCTCTTGAAGTCTTAAAAAAAAAAAAATGTTTTCTAAAAAGATTTGGAGATTAAAAATGAAAGACCATGGCTACCTGAAGAAAAGGGATCACTCCCTTACAATGGGACTCTGGTCTTTTCCTGTGTCTAACTAGGCTACAGCTGAGAGTATCACTGCACTGCTTACAGGTTTTCTACTTAATATCATAATAATACAGAGAAATATTTCATTACAGTGACTGCTCTCCACTAGGATTGAATAACCTTTGTATTAAACAAGATGGGGAAAAAAACCCTCAAACAATAAAAAGCTCTGGGTTTTCTATCAAAAGCTATGTGCTTTGCTTTGATTAAGGTCCTCTAGGAGCTCTGCTCAAGCTAAGACAACTAATTTATGGTATTTTATCTTGTGCAATTGGGATATAATCTTAGGTTTTTCAGAAGTAAAACAGAAACATGACACACGTTCAGCTCCAGGTGTTTTCCTCTTTGCTCATGTTGTGTTTCATGGCAACTTTCCATATTTAAAAGCTATCATACGAGGAAACCCATCTCTTATAACAATCCACAATCATTTATGTGAATCCCTAGATCAAGCCAACATAAGAACCATGTGGACTCAGAGTCAGAAAGCAGGTTCAGAGATGATCCAAACAACTGGCATAGCTACACTGCTGGGAGAGCTGTCAGTCAAGGCCACTTCTAATCCCACTTGTAAATACAAAACGTGCTAAATGGTGCTAAAGAGTTCTTGCTGGGCTGTTAAAATATTTGCCTATGACCTGTTGTGCAGTTCTTAGTAGGGTCTACTTCTCACAAGGTGATCACTTGAAGCTTCTAGAAAATACAAGGAAAAAAATGCCTCTTAAGTGTTTTCAGAAAAATCAACTCATAATGGAAACCCAGGAGGAGAGATCAGCAGATCTTCTCCCTCACATTCACCATATGGGCACTTACAATGCTGACTGCTCTGATGAAAAATTAAATGACTTGTGGGTAGGAAATTACAAAGCACTACTAAAATTATATAAAACTTTCTCATGGTTTTTCTCTGGTGTTTTCTGCAACATGTCAGAAGATTAATTTGTTTTCTGGCCACAGATGCAACAATAACCACAATTACTTCCCAAGGAACATTCAGTACAGCAACACTCCATATCCCTCTCTGCCACAACTGTTTTTCCACAGCATCTACTGGGGACATCTACTGGGGACCCTGCCTGAGCTCAGAGGGCCAGGGTCACTGTTGGCAGGGGAGGAGAAAACTGATACAATCTGCTAAGGATAGACCAAAGAGAGACTTCATACAACCATGGGCTACAGCGCACCCTATGCCGCTAAAGGCAAAACTCTTGTTTCTAAATCAGTATTAACACCACATTAACAATCATGACACCACTCCTGACTTTAAAATATTATCAATGAAAGAAGAAGTAGGTTAACAAGATTAACCATAGAGGTGTTGCCACATACTGAACTACATGATTGCGTCCTTCCATGTATGCATAAAAAGTCACAAAAGGGTTTCCACCAAAGCCCACCAGTGATGAGACACCCCGCAGCTGCCTGTTGCTGCAGATAAAATGCTTATTACATCACAGCCTAGCCCACCAGCATATTCAAGTAAGAAGGTGAGTGATTCATTTGGACTATTTCCATTTCTGGGACATAATTTAGACCTCAGTCATTTGTCTGAGTTGTTCCCATTATGTTTCCCTTTTCTGAGTGGCTATTAAAGTAGTCAGAATAGCAGGACAGTGCTCTCCTCCTGGGCATTGTAGGAGTTTAGGATGTGTCAGATAAATATATTAAAGAAGAGATTATACCTGAACACTAAAAACCCACTGGAAATATATATGACAGCCCCAAGGCAGTCTGACACTAGTATCCCTCACCTGGGGCTGTTACACAAACAGCTCATATTTTACTCAGAGTGAAAAAAATCACACACATAATGGTTCTCTGACACTCTTTAATCTTAACACAGCTGCGAGCTTCTTTCAGCAGAGAAACCTTCTGGGTGAATGTGACCTTTGGATAAATCCTTCCATGTTCTCTGTCATGGTATTTATTGTTACAATCAAGCTAAGGATTCACTTTGTTAACAGCCCTGGGAGGGATCTTTTTTCCAGCAGCCCCACAGACCTGTAAACATGTTCCTCCATCACTGTAACACCTCTACTACAACAGGGGAAAACAAAGAGTCAACCAAAAATAAAAGGATTATATATTCTTTAACACTTTCTTTTGCATTACTGCACAGAAAGACAGCATTCATATTTACAAGATATATAAAGGAACACTAAAAATTTTTAACATTGACGCAACTGGCTTCTGCTAAACTCTCTAAGAAGTTATAACTGTTTGCCAGAAACACTAGCTACCTGAACATAATACATTTTCCTAAGATAAGTAAGGTGTCACTTTTCCATTCAAAGCAGACAGTGAACGTTACAGGAGAAGAGGATAAAACCAATACAACCCTTGAAAATCAATCCCTGTGTCTGCCAGTTTTCAGAAATACCACTAGCCTTAAGATAAAGCTGGTTTTCTTGCAGCTGACACTCAATATTACAAAAATAATTTCTGTTCCTACTGCACATAATCACAGTAATCCTCTCTTGGTCATTCCACACTCAGCTCATAACAAATCCTTTTGCTGAGCCACCAAGAAGCTTGAATTCAGTCTGAACACGTAATTTGATGGGCTCCAAGCTGCCCAGGAAGGGAGGTGTCAAAAGCTGCTGGATAAACTGCTTTGCTGGATCTAACTGTTGAGTGGGTTATTGGGCTACTTCATGAAATACCATCCTGTCTAGAACCCTGAGACATGAGCTAGGTCCACTCTTGCCACCAAAAAAAAACGAATCAAAGACTTGGTTCATGTCAATCTGGATGACTTTCTCACATCTGAATGGAAAGCAGACTTAAGCACTTTATTAGTACCTTAAGCCTGAAAATGAAGGATGCTGCCAGCCACAAGTCAGCATCTGCAAGAGATTAATTTCTGTGTTCAGATCTTTAGCAATGCATATAATTCAGGCAACAGTTAGGAGCAGGCAAAAATACATATGTTGTGTATGTAGGAGTGATAGTCACGTAATATGCTGGTTTATGAGATCAGATTCTGATCTCTGACTTTCCTGGCTCAAACTCTCAAGCACCTGATGTTTTCATATGATAAAACTTTTAACACAAAAGCATAAGAAGTGGTGACCTGGAATGAGTTCAGGTGCATTTTCATGCATCTCAGGAAGGAGCAGTTAGGTCACAAAAGTCATCACTTGTTTGCAGTTATTCAGAGACAGTCAAGGACTGGATAGATGCAGGGGTGATTCTGTGGACTTCAGTAAGCTGTGCTCTCATACCCTGAGCTGAAAACATAACAGTAAGACATGACAAGAAACTTCTGTTGCTGTTGTTCATACTGTACCCACTCAACACTCTCTACCAACTCAACACACAAAACTCCCTCCCTCAGGCTGCCAATCCAGGATTTTCATGAACTCCACATAACTCGATGTCAGTTAATGTTAAAGGGGCATTTTCACAAATAAAAGGCTCTTAAAAGCATTAGTGCAATACCAATTTACCTAAAGCATTGTAAAAAACATTAGAAAAAGCTTTGGAGTCTTTCAGAAAGCCAAAGAAGTTCTTACACTTGAAATAGGTTGCTATTGGATGTCTAAACCATGCAACCTTCTGCTTTCAGTCACCATCCAGATTTAGTAGCTCTTAAGGGAAAAATCAGGCCTAGTTTTCCTCCCAGTCAATACTGGTCCTCAAGTCAATAAATCTTAATATTGACCACAACATAGAAACCAGTAAATGTTTCATATCTTCTTCTGGGTTTTAATTATAAACACTGAGGAAATTCATCAACTCTTGACTTCCTAGTCATATGGAAAAGCTTTTAAACATTCTGCACAGACCACTGTCGATCATTCCCATCACAGTTATGGAACTAAAACATATTTCACCAACATTCTATGAGCATTTACATTTTAAACCCAGGCACGACTTTGAACATAGCCCACATCTGCTGCAAGGACAGTGAAGAAAATAAAAAGCATCTTTTTATGTTATTACTTCCAGTGCCACAGTTAAATATCCTCTGCCCATATGAAATTTTAACTTCTATAGATGGAGAAAGTTGACAAAAATCCCTCTGGTATTCCATAAGTAAAAAGTGCTCCTGGCCAAGTACTTTATCATTTGTAGAGGAATATGAACAGCACTAAGAGACAAAGAAAAATAAAGGAGGCAGGTGAAGAAAATCCTTGGGGCTGCAGTGCACAGTTTGCATGTAGCAGATAAAAAGAACCATGCAGTGTGAATTCCTTGCCTCAAAAACCAGATGGGAATCCTGGCCAGGCATATCACTGGCTACCACATAATACGGACTATGGCTATGGAATAGATTATGTCAAGCCAGGCAGCAGTCTAGACAACTTGGGAGAAAGCACAGGCTCATGAGACAACACCCTGCCAGAGAAATTTATTCTTTGGTGTCTCTCTGCCACCGTGTTTGGTGTGATCTCACACAGCTGTGCACAGTCCACAGTCCACAGATGCCTGTTAATTGCATTCTTCATCCGCAGGGTATGGGTGGACACCAGTTTGAAATGACTGCACAGAGATCAAAATAACCAGAGAGACAAATGATCTGGAAATCAGAGTAGGTGAGTTAAAGGAGAGCTCGAATACAAACCAAATATCCCTTACAACTGAGCTGGAATGCCTGTGTACTGTATTTTGATTTTGGGCTAGTGGATATTTTGAAGTCAGATCTTTACTGGTAATGGTTGCAGTGGAGCTTTGAGCCTTCTGTAAAGTGAGGAATTGTGATACAAATAGCGGGAACTACATTTTTCAGATGCTGACAAAACACAGCCTAATTAGCATACAGAACCTGAGATCATATTAACAAGCTCAATGGCAGATAAAATGGGCACTTTTTTGTGCCATCTGTTTAAGTTCTTCTCTGATTACCAAACAACATTCAACCCCTTCTAGTGATATACTGGTGATCTTTCTCTACACTGTCAGCAAATCGTCTTTGCCTTCAGACACAAGGCCAAGAAGGGTATTCCTCGTGCCAACCAGTCCATAAGACATTTTTGCAAGTGTTTTCTATAACCACAGCAAATCTTAAAATTATTGAAAGTTTACGTCACCCTGTGAGGACAACAAGGACATCTATAATCTGTGTCATCACCTCACCATACTCCATGAAGTATGGAAATTTTTTTTCATGAACAATGGCATGAAAAATTAATACAACAGAGAAAAACCATGTAGACAGACTGATGAGCAGAACAACAAAAATGGGCTTTCAAACCTCAGCCAAATCTTTGATATCTGAACACAGAGTTCAGTGGAGGTTTTCTTGCATATTGTCTCCTCCTGCTCCAAATGCAAGTGTTTTATAGCCAATGCCTCAATTCATTACTAGCTTTTGACTTATTTTAAGATTCTTACTTGCCAAAGACACATTGCCGCATGGAATATTAATGAGATTGTCATCTCTACTGGGCCTTAAAGGAACAGAGAAGAATTAGTGCCCTCTTAAAAAAAACTAGTAGTGCTTTTTTCTGAAAGTTTGAGAATTTGTGCTTTGACAAGAATAAGACAATACACTTTTTGTGCATGTGAAACCTCTTAAATCCAATAGAAGGACTTGAGCTTGACGCCAGGAACCAGGCATTTTCACATTTTAATCTTAACTCTGCTCTTGGCTTCCTGCACAGCAAAGTCTTTCTTCATTTCAACAACTTTAAAGCAGGGTACTGTGAGAATTAAATGTTTACACTGTGATTTGAAAATGTAAAGTGCTAAGAAGGAGCACTTAGGAAATTAACTTTGTAATCTTTTTCTTTGCCATGGTATCCACCATCCTCAACAAGCTCTTACTTCATGTACTCATAGACTACATAACGTTAAGCACTCACTCTCAGTAAACTACATACCTCATTTGAGAGCTGATGTACAAAAATCAGCTGTCTGAATACCTTAACACTTACAACAGCTTCCTCTGGACTTATCATAAGAGAAATTACTTGTTATTAATTTTCACATGCTAGATTTATTTTAGCTTTTTTTGTTTTAGGAATACTATGTAAACAGAATGTTAGTTGAAGGAGTACCCAGGAATGCAAGAAACCAACATATGACTCCAACCCTTCAGTATTCTCAGCACATTCACCAACAATTGTAATTTCAACTGGTTTAAGAGGAGAAGTCAGAGAAAGATTTTAACACTCTCATCCTCTGCATATCATGATGAAGAGGTGAAATCACAGCACCTGCTCTCACATATGCACATCCCCCTATTTTGGGTGAAAATATAACCCTACTGCTACATTTGAGTGAGGAAGGTACTCATTATAGTGTATTTTGGATCCAGTGGAATTTTAGTTCTACCTCTGCTCCAGGATGACACTGGCAATCTCTTCAAGTCTGTGTCTGCTCTGATGAATCCACCAGAGACAGAGTTAATTGTGGGACCACAGCCATACATGTGTTTCCAATGGGCATCTCAACAGTTTAAGAGTGGGTGAACCCAACACACATACCCATACATTACCCAAGATGAGACATTGCAGCGGCAAATATTTAACATGGACAAATACATACTATTGCATAAGCACAAGTACCTGTGCCACCATTCTCATCTGCTCCCACTGAGTTTGGTCTTTGCTTTGGTGCTGCAATGCCTGAGGGTACAACAATCCTCAGGTGCTAAAACTTGCCATGTGGGGTCATGACCTTTTGTCCTCATGCCCCAAGCCCTCACCAGCACTTGCCCTGCCACATATGTAGGACCTGTGTGCCCACAATTAATCAAGGGCTGCATTTGTCTCTCATCTCACTGCTGGCGCCCGCTCTTGATCTCAGAGCTTCACTGCCCAGGGTGTGAACATTTTGCAGGCTGAATAGTAACAGGAGAGGACCCCAAAATGGATTGTGTTGTGTTTGTTTGAGGCACCGTGTAAATCACAAGTCCTGTGAAGTGCCGATTCCTTCATGTGCTGTGAGGAATGATAGAAAAATGAAGCTTGGATAATTAAAAGCTAATTGCTTTACAGACTAGCAGTTTGTACACTTGAAAGAGCAAGTGTGGAGTATGGGATCTTCCCACATCTCTCAGTACAGCGAGGCCTTATGGGGACAGACAGGAAAAAAGGAGACTTGCCTATACCCCGGATTGCTGCTTTATACCACAGACAGCTACTTAAAAGCTGACATAATGCAGAGGTCCACAGAGATCTCAAAGCCTGGGAACATCCCAGATTTTTCGGATGCCCTGTGAGATTGAGAAAACAAGACGGCAAAACTGAAGGAAAAATCTCCAACTATTAAAAACACCCACAAGAAAGCTTTCAGTTAAATCTAACCCATACAATGTCTCTAGAATGGACCCCTGACATGTAGCAAGTCAGCTCTCCAAAATACAGGGAGAGCAAGTTTGATAAGCTCCTTGGAGCTATCAAAACTTTCCAAAGGCAAACTTTCTACAAAACTTTTTTTTGTGCTGGTCAACAGCTCACGTCCTGCTTTGTCTGGTTATCCTGCCAGAAACATAAATGAACTCATAAGAATAACAGGAGGATTAGGTTAAGCTTATTTTTAAAACATTTCCCACAAATTCATCTCATTTGCCTGCTTATAAACACCCTTGCTCATCTTTGCTGTGTGTCTAATTAGGTAGGATATACCGCAGGTGGCTTAAAATAGGAACCAAAATAAAGTAGCATGCAGTTATGCATGCTAAAGAAAGGTAATTAAAATGTCATGTTATGAGATGTAAACCAATTATCTCAGGGGCCAGAAAGTATTTCTCCCCCATATATGACATGGCACAGTTGGCCAGCTATCATATGGGTAGATTTCCTCTTCTTGCAACACTTACTGACCTCCTCCCTAAGGTAGAATATGAGATCTGATGGGTTGGTTTCTTGAATTATTTATTTACAGAAATTAACAGATTGCCATCAGCTAAGCATCTCTGCATTTTATTTAAAGTCAATACTGTAATAAAGCTTAAAATATAAAAAGCTAAAATTAAATTAAAATGAATTTGCAAAGAAAGCTCTGCTGAGAAGATGTTGCAGAGGTTAATTAAAATGAGATCAGAGGTCTTGGATTTTGTAGAAGTTACGGTTAAAAATCTGTGGTACCTGACAGAGACATATGGTGGTTTCCTCTGATGATGATTAACACTTTTCCAAATAGCATTTCTCCAAAAATGGGATTTATTTTTGCAGCTAAAAAGAAATACTTCAGCATAACAGGTATTTTTTCTTTGGCAATGGATTAAGTTGCACCAACTGGCAGGCAGCATCTTTTTAAAATATTTCCACAAAGGAAGATATCACTCTGCTTTTCTACCGTTCCTCTCCACACCTCCTCTCCTCTTTTTAAACATAAGGCACTTTATTATAATACTGAAACATCAGTGCTGCTTTCCAGAATGGGAAAGGGCTCTTTCAAAAACTATTTATTAGTGTATGCAACAGGAATGTGCTTGTATTTCACCATGGCAGTCCTACAGCATGTTCATGCTCACTATGAAATAGTGGCATTTAAATATTGTAGTTTTAATAAGGATATTTATGATGGTGAAGTCTATATTAAAGAAATTATGCCCAGAGCATTTTTAAAGCCTATCAAACCAGCTTTGAAAAACATCAGGGACAGCAGATCCACTGCAGGTTTTTTCTACAAGATCCTTACAGACAAGAAAAAAGAGTCACAAGTGAATTCTAGTCAGCAAAACACAGACGGGTTCTCCCAGTTTCCTGTGTCCAGACAAATTAGGTTTTTGCCCTGGAAAGTCACCCTTTAGTTTTTCCCTAGGAAAAAAAGAGATCAGCAAATAGGATATGGGCGTCCAGATTTGAATGTGTTTTCTTTTGTCTACCCCAGTAAAGAATGCTGATGAAACAACTAGCTGAAGATTTCTGAAATTATCTGTGGTACAGCAAATGGTGGGAAGACAAAACAAGAATTACTAACTGATGCAAAGATTACTGTTATACAGCTGCCTGGGACAGGAAAATTCATAATGGTGAAAACCTATCATTCAAGTAGAGCAAAATTCCCATTGACTTCAATGAATCAGAATTTCACCTCATGACTTCAAGGCACTGAAGGAAAAAAAAAACAAAGCCAAACTACCAAACCTCTTTTAAAAGTCATCTAGGAACAACATGTTCTAAGAATGCAGTTCATAGTGAGAAATGACAAGGGCATTGGGCATACCCTACTTTTCTGTTAGATGTCTCCCCCTTCCTCCCTACTACATAGTGCCCACCATCCTTCAGGATCATTTTTGTCTCAGTCAAGGTGACCTTACAGTTTCACATGCAGAGTTTCACATCTGTCAGACAATGGACAATGAGGAAGACGGCAATTGATTATGAAACACCTGACTTGAATTTCATTGAGCCAGGTAATAAACCAGAAAGAAATGAAACTTTAGTAGGCAGAAGCAGGTTTTCATCATAAGTCTCTATATATCTCCATGCATGATAATGACAAATGAAGTTCTTTCCTGGAAAAGTGAGAAATGAAGCCTCATAATACACTTAAAAGCAGTAGGAAATAACATCTCACTCAGTGTAAAAGGACAGGTATAGTTGTGATCATGTAATTAGGTAAGCAAAACAAACACACTCCAGACATGCCATCCTTTGAAGGAAAGAAAACTTCCAGGGGTTTAATCACATATCACATAGTAGTACAGTATGCTGCTTCATCTGGTTTTCCTATACCAGATCTCTCCTTATTTAAAAAAAAAGTTAACTTTCCATATAGGGAAGTACAAAGTGGGTCATTGAGGAAACATGCACTCCTCGGCTGGAAGCAAGCTATGGACAGTCCCAGGTGAATGGTGTCTATCCAACACCACTGTTTTGTCAGATTTTGGAGCCCTCTCCACCCTAATCCCTCCCCCCCCACTGAATCCCAATACCTCAACAGGAAAGGAGACATCTGTGAATCTTTCGATGTTTTACAGCTGTAATAACCACTGATACAAAGAGAAGAATGTTTTCTAGCCCCAAATTCCTGAGGTACTTTTCTAAACAGATACAAGTGGATGTGACTTGGTTACATGAAAAATTCTCCACCAGGGTCAGGGGTGTGGGGAAAGACGAAAAGGAATCATGATGTGCAGATAATTGAGCTCAGCTTTGTTTTAGATTTGTCTTTTCTGACCACTCAACCCATTTGTCCAAATCCAAACTTCTAATCTTTATATCTAAACAGTATTTTTCTGGCAGCTTGCACTCACTCACTCTTGGCTTTATTAGATGAAAAATACTTCAAGGAGGGTGCTTAAAACAGTGGTGATCTATAGCCTTATATATATGCAGTAGTTTTGCACTACTCCTTGCCATTAGCATATAGGCAGGACATTTTGATGCTTGCTCCTAGAAATCCCAAAATGCATTAGACACCACAAAGTCCATTTTCTCTCACTGTTAGCACTGTCAGCCACCAGCAGTCTAAGTCATGGTGCCTCTTACCTGTATTTCAAGCAGTTCATCACATTATTACAAAAAATGCACAGGTTGACACCGAGTGGTTTGGGGGATAATATCAATTCATATAGGGGCATTTAAGAAAGGCAGTAGGCAGCCCAGACAGATATGCGTGGAGAACTGGTTCCCAAGCACCAGAGCTATTGCAAGGGCTGGGGACACACTGGCTCCCCCAGGCCCATGCATCTACTACCAGAGTGCTGTGCAGCCCTTCAGAAAGACCTCAACGAGTTGGAGAGATGGGCAGACAGGAAGTGTCTGAAGTTCAACAAAGTCAAATACAGAGTCCTGCACCCGGGGAGGAATAAACCCATGCACCAGCACAGGCTGGGGGCCAAACTGCTGGGAAGCAGCTCTACAAAGAAGCACCTGGCAGTGTGCCCTTGTGGCTCAGAAGGCCAACGGTGTCCTGAGGTGCATCAGGAAGAGCACTGCCAGCACGCTGAGGGACGCGATCCTGCCCTTCTGTTCAGCCCTGGTGAGGCCACTCTGGAATGCTGTGTCCATTTCTGGGCTCCTGGGTACAAGAGAGAGATAGAGCTCCTGCAGCAGGTCCAGGGAGGACAACAAGGATTTGGGAACTGGAGCATCTTTCTTATGAGGGAGTTGGGCCTGTTCTGCCTCAAGAAGAGACAACTGAAAGGGGACCTCATTAATGTGTATAAATATCTAAATGTGGGGTGCCAAGAGGATGTTTCCAGGCTCTTCTGGGTGGTGCAAATCAATAGGAAAAGAAGCAGTGGGCAGAAATTGATGCACAGGAAGTTCCACCTAAACTTGAAGAAATTCTTTGCTGTACAGGTGACTGAGCATTGGAATAGATTACCCAGAGAGGTTGAGGAGGTGAATATCCTCACTGAAGGTACTCAAGAACCCTCTGGACACAATCCTGTGCTATGTGTTTTAGGATGATCCTGCTTGGGCAGGAAGATTGAACCAGATGACCCCACTCTTGTTCCTTCCAACCTTACCCATTTTGTGATTCTGTGACTAATAGAAAACTCACATCCTCATGCAGATTTGCTTAAAAATAAAAAAAAAAGAATCAAGAATTGTTTCAAATACTTTTAAATTCCTTTCTAACCAGAAGTTCCCTGGGTTGTGCAGCTGCTCAATGACAGTTTGCCCAAGAAGTTGAATAAATTTTTTTATCCTCTCTGTTGTGGTTACACTGCTGCTAGTACCCAGACTCAGGGCCAGCTTCAGGCAGATAGTCTGACAGGCACAGAAACATCCATTCCTCAGCACAAGGGCCAGTGAAGCAAGAGCCAACCCCTGCTCTGTGCCAGGTCTGTAAGGGGACCAGTCAGTTTCATGCCATCAGTCCCTTTCTTGAGCCAACACCACTGGCTTTGTCTTGAAGGGAGACACAGGCCAGCTCTGCCCTGGGATGGGTGGAAAGACACATGTGGAGGCTGGTTCAGGAGCAGGAGCCAGAACAAAAGTCACCCTGGTGAGTACGAAGAGCTACAGCTGCCCTGCACTTATACCACAGAGGAGCCCTGGCCTCAGCCGGAACAACTGCTGTGCCCTAATTCACAGCCAGAACCTGAAAACCTTGCTGGGAGAATTTCGCAATATGCACCTTGGCAGTAAACTAAGGGTTCCAGAGATCCCAGTTCCATCCACCTCTTAAACACTTGAAACAGGATTTTCTTAAGTCATTCTTCAGTGTACATTTCTTTTGTACCACCCTGCTGAGTGAACATAGTGGCATAATCACATGAATTTTACAGCTGTAAGACATAATTGTTAACAGGGAAAAAGGCCTTCAAACCTTTTGCTTCAAAGCCACAACCCTTGGTCCCCATGTTTCAGAGTTCGTAATTATCTCTGCAACGCAGTGGCTCACACATTCTCTGCAGCCATTTTACGGCATCACTGCCAATCTTAGTAACAGAGATCCAACAGGTTACACAACATTTCAATTTATGCTTTAACTCCAAGCAGTAATATTTTCTCTAGTTCAGTGGAAACTTTCAGAAAAACTGCAATACCGCAGTGGTTAACTGCATAAAGTTAATAGGTTAACTGAGATATAAACTCATTAACTGATTAACCCAGAACTATAGATGGAGCAATGTCATCACATCACAAGGAACATTTAAGTCAAGAATTGCAATAAAGTAGATTTGCAATTCTTGAATGCATGTGATTAACAGATTCAAACAAATGATGCTATTAGTATGTTAATTATTGCTTGCCCTAAAAGACTGATGATTAAATTCAAGTGTTTAAGAGAAAAATGCATTCCAGGACAACTACAAAAGAGAAAAACAGAAATTAATTATTCAGAGTGCTATTGCCTACTAAAAATATAATAATAACAATAGGAAAAATATCTATTAATAATAGGAAGAGTAATAATCATAAAATAGACTTGTCTCAAGAGTTAGGGACACAAATTTTCCAATGTGAAATAGAGAAATCTACTGCATGGCAAAACCAAGACATTGAATTTTTTCCAACGTTGAGGCAGTAGTGAGAGGCTCAAGCAGTGTCTCATTAGTCATTTATGAACTCAGCTGCTGTGTATTAGAGACAGGTGATATACTGATATCATGTCGATGCCACATTCCAATTGTTAATGCAACTGTTTAAAAAAAAAGACCCCACCAACCTACTAGAAAGCCATGGATGGTAATGGAGGCAGGTGTTCGGGCAGTATGAGTCCTGTGTCTTCCTCTACAGTGTCTCCTGCAGCCACGTTTCTCCCTGCAGAAAGCAGCACTGCTGTGCCTCTCACTGCAGTCCCCAGGCCCGTGGCAGGGGCTGCCTGCTCCTATGCCTCCCAAGGAGGCTCCTGAGAGGTGTCGGTCATGACCAAGCAAAGCAGGCATGAGGACACCCTGGTGACATGCCCTGCATGATCACATTGGCCCCTGGCCTCCCGTGCTGGAGTCACCTGCAGGCCTCTGCTACAGCACAGCTCAAAGATGCACCATGAGATCAGCCATGGGGTAGGTTTTGGTGAGCACAGGAAGTCCTCTTCTCCTTTTTCAAGTCTCCCAAGATCCCCAAATCCTCATCCATGAGCTTAAATGGTACCATAAGATTTCCTGATAATGTGATAGAGCTTTTTCTGGTAACAACTGCACCAGATATTGATATAGTATCACTTATTTTTAGTTCTGTTCATACTCAAGAGCAGTTTCAGGAGTTTGAGTGACAGCTTTACTGCATACATGGTTCAAATATCTTGCCTAAAACTTGATACTGAGTAACCTTGGTAACTTTCTTCTACTTATTTTTTTCAAGGACCACTCCAGGATGGTTAGCCATAATGAAATACCAAAATAGACAAGTGGCAATGGTGATGACACTAACTGCTAATCTCTTCTTCACATAGGATTTACCAAAATCTCCTAGAAGTTCAAAATAGTTTTCCTGCTTAATGAACTTGCCTCCAAAAAGTTGAACCCTAAGAGTTATTTTTAGAGTATTACTCATGAGTACTGAACACACTAGAAATGCATTAAAGACAAACAAAAAATACCAGCCCCAAATTAAACAAAGCAAACCACAATTTAAAAAACAGAGATTGTGTTTAGTTACAAAACAAAGAACTTAAAAAGTGGTGTAAAATTAGATACTAAGCTTGTTAGCCTGCAGTGAGGACCATTTCAAAATACTTTCTCACACACTGACATGGTACTTTCTTCTGCACGGGAACATAAGTCACCAAAGTCACAACATCACAAAAAAAAGCGTTAAGGGCAAGGTGCAAAACCTAAGGTGTCACAGATCTCTCTAGGGCAAGCTCAGGAGTTAACATGCAGCTAGGTCTCTTTAAAACATGAACTACATCCTTTTCACTTAACAATCATCACAATCACGCTGTATGGTTTTTGGATGGCTAACAAAAGGAGAAACTACAGCTGTAAAAAGAATGAGACTTAAAATGAATTTGAGATATCTTCACAGAAATCTCCTCAGTAACACAATGTCAGACAAATGTTTGCAATGCATTGTTCACTGCCTTTTTTGGTATTTGGAGAAAACACGCCCTAATTCCTAATGTTCCTGCTGAGTTATTTCTATTTCTGAGAATTTGTATTAACAGCAGGTCACTACCCGAGCAGAAAAATTAAAATGAAGCAACGCCAGTAATACAGGCAAGAATGACCAAGAAAGGTTAACTCTTGAAAATGTAGTATTTCAAAAGGAAAAATTCCATAATATGTAATGTTGGAGGGTAAAAACTAAGAAGCTGTTCAATTCAATGATGAAATTAGGAGACAATAAAATAATCTAACCCTATCATTTTGCTTCCTCCCTTTTCTTACTGCTAGGAGCCTGTTCAGAGTTAAAAAAACAGAATTAAAAAAATTTTAGTTAAACTTACCCTGAAATTAGAGAACATTGACTAAATATGTTTTCCAAATAAAAAAAACTCATTTAAAAGCTGTGCAATTTGAGTTTCTTTTAATGAAAATCTAAATCTCCTGCAAAAGCACATCACCAGTAATGAGTTCTTTGAAAATAAATTAATGAAAAATGCAAATCTTTCTTGAATGTGTGTCCCATAATCATTACCTTCTTGTGGACACTTCCTGGTATGAAAAATGGCCATGGTCATTGACAAAATTCCTTGCTGCAACTTCATCAGTTTCTAACAAGAAGCAGCATTCTATTGCATACCATTACTTAGCTATAAATTATAGTTTTATCTTCATTCCTATGTTGGAAGCTGAGCATTTTAACAGCTAGCAACCTCTAAATGGAAACAAATGAACAGCTACTTCTGACAAAATATGATGGTCATTTCAACATAACGTTTCCTGAGGGAAAAATACACTTTTCTACAAAAGGAAACAATCAAATTAAATACTTGCTTGATTTCATTGTCTTTCCAGCACAAACATTAGACATCATTTTAAAGGAACAGAAAAGCTCTATGGTAATTCTTGAGTGCAAGCATGTAAAATTTTTTTGACTGTTGTAGCCAAAATATAAATCACTTTCTGCTGTGGTGTCAGGAAGTGTATTGCACTAAATTAATCATGAGCTACTTTAAAAAAGGAACAAAAAAATCCACTGTAAAATTAAACAAATCTCTCCATGCCTGTTTTCCATTTGCATTGTCATCACTTACCTTTAAAGGACGATGGAAATGAGATGGGAATGTTGCTGAAATGCATCCAACAGACCCTGTGTGTGTGTGTGAGCTTCTCTAGTGCTCTCTATGGTGCCTTCAGCCATTGGAAAAGATAAAGTATTATAACCTGCACACAATATAATCTTTACTCTTTGCCAGGCTCCTAGCACAGGGATGTGCAGAGGCACACAAACTACAAGCCAAGCTGTATGTCTTCTTCTAGCATTTACCAGTCTCAGATGTATTCTGCTGGATTAGATAAAAGCCTGTCTCATAATAAAAAAAGAGGGAAGGCAATTCATAAAGGAAAGCGAGTCATTCTAGAAAGCTTTTTCTAATAAATCAAGTAGTTCAGTGGATGTGCCCAAGTGGGGAAAGCTGGGAGCACAGAGATCAGGCAGGTCCATCCACAACCATACAACAGTGACTCAGCTTGCTCTTACCTTTTATGTGAGGCAATCAAAAGAATAGACAACTGTATTTACTGACTGAGGGGCAAATAAACTCGTGCCAATTAATTACAGAGAATATGTCTTTGTGGTTTAGACTGTAAGCATTTTAAAGATAAAAGAACCTTAAATAATTCACTCAGACGAGGATTCTAGATCCTCATCTGTCTTTCTTTTCTCCCAGGGCAGGACAGGCCATGCATGGAATTTTTTATTAACTCTCCCCTTTCAAACTCCCCAACCCACAAACCACACCATCCAAGAGGCATCAGACATATTTAATATCCCTGCTTTAATAAAGTAATTTTCAAAATGTTTCTGGGAAGACACTCTTCTGTGGACCACAAGCAATAGCAATTGAAGTCAGCCTCAACTTTACAACTGAGCTTGAAACCAGAAGGACTTTACAAAAATGTTTTGAAGTCTCTTCCCCCTCTTTCTTCAGTCTCCAAAAATACTTTTTCTCTAAGTTATCACAAGCCTGCCTGCCTTTCTCATGGTTGGCTGCTCAGGTGTATTTGCTCAGGATCATCTTCTTCTGATTCTGGACTCAGAAAACCTCCCATAATATAAGCCTGAATATTAATTCTTAGCAAACATACCTCAACACGTGTTCAAATGCTCCTGAAACTGGGCCTACTATGTGGTTTTTCTCCTCACACAGTAACTTAGTATCTCTCTCCACAGCAAGCCACACTCACCTGTAAAAGGTGGTATAATCCACGGTTGAATGACAGCTCTGGAACTCCCAGGCTTTGAGTTTCTGGCATTCCCGGTGAGCTCGGAGTTTCACCCTGACTGTCCCATGACAGAGCTCAGGCACGGGTTTTCTCTGCGGGCGGCTGCAGAACTCATTGGACTCCACACGCCAGGATTCAGCAAAGTCGTCCACATCAAACTTAAAATTCCCATCCCCCCCAATCAGGTCATCTCGTTTGTGCCCATTGTAATTTCCACACAGACCACAGAGTTTGCCTTTCAGATGAGGTGCAGCCATGACTTCCACAAAACTGTCTCCATCCCATGAGATTTCCAAGCCTAATAAAAACATAAGACAAAAATGCACCAAAAGAAAAAAAAAAANAAAAAAAAGAAAAAAAAAAGGAAAAAGAAGAAGAAATTGAGGATAACAAACTGCACCTGCACCTTATGTTTCCTTATGTTTGTGAAACAGTGTTAATTGCAACCTGAACAAAGACATAGGCTTAGTTCTGATAATGCTGTTAGATTTCTATATAGGTGCCAGTAAGTGCCTCTGGCAAGTGCAGTGTTTCTTAAATTACAGTCAATTACAGTGCATTCATGCCTATCTCTTCTTATTTGTCTTCCTTCTTGCTAATGAATGGGGTTATCCTAAAAGATATGGAGCCAAGTCAGGACATCAATATTAAAGGAGGGCTCTTGCAAAATTCTGCAAATTGAATTTGCTATGGTTAATTTCTAGCTGACTTTGCAGGGGACCCAGAATTTCAACCATTGTTAACCACTGCACAGGTAGTGGTCATACGAAGATGTCCTTGTCCCATGAGACTCCAGCTGTGACCTCATGGGAAACAGCCTGCAAAGCTGACACTGATCGCTCACTGGGGTGAATTGTTGCTCCAAAACAAATTAACTTATTTTGTGGGAGTAAAAAGAGTTTAAAAGATTACAACAAAGACAGATGGGCAAAACTGTTGTAAGAAAGCATTCTGAATTGGATTCAAACTGTTCATTCAAAAGGCATTAATTACCAACTTCTTGAAGTTCTCTGCATAAGTTAACACTGAGAAATGATGGCAAACGTCTAACCTTCATCTAGTGGCTGGGGTGTAAGCCCTCTGCTACAATTTGCTTTACAGGAAGGTTTGGCAATTCTGGAACACCAAAATCAAAGTTACTTTTTGTGAGTGAAATCCATTTTATCTGTCTGTACCCATCTAAAAGCTAGGTGTCTAGCTTAAGTCAGCTGTCTAGGCCCTTTGATGGGGTAAAATAGGCAGCTCTTGATCACAACAGGATTGCCTAATGCAGAGGGAATAAACTACTTTCTGAATGTCTTTCTGTTCCCAGTGAAGCTCTAGAGGGGCCAGAGATCAGGTGGAGACTAAACTCCTAGTTTTTACCTGAGTGACAATAAATTAAATTAATTCCATTCTTTGAGGAGTAAATAGGCAGCTCATAATGGAAAACATTTTTGATATCATTTGAGATATAAACAACACCAAGAAACATTGCTGCTTAACTTCTACCCAAAAACAGCCTTTCTTGTAATTACTTCCAGTGTCTCCTGAATGGTTCTATGTCACATCTTCAGGAACACATTTGCATCTGAAGATCACAAATTATTTTGCTGATTAACTCATGAGTTAACTCATTTTCATAAAATAGCTGTGAGCAACCATTAGTTAAGGATAAACAGAGGAACCTGCTTTTCAACGGGATAATCCAGATTTTACCCTGTTCCCCCTGCTTAGCCAAGAATACCAAAGAGCACCACTCTGAGGTGCAGGACCAGGGCTTCAGTCCAGCTTTCTTCATTTGCTGTGTGGGCTGGTTTAGCACCACCCTTTCCTCTCGTAAATCAGTGCTTGTCACTGTGTGATCCAAATCCTGCCCTATCCTCATGTAAGTAACATACCAGTGACTCAGTTCAAAGCTGGAACCCTTCCTTCAGCAACATATCCCACTGTCTCCTATGACAATTCCTACCTGCGCTGCAGAGGAACAGAGTGAGGTTCAAGAGGAGATTATGGCTATAGAATGGTCCATCTTAACATCCTGCCCCAATGCCTGTGTAGGTTGCACCATGTCTCCAAGAGTTTTGGGAATGATTTACTCTTCAAGGCTGTGAAGGTAATTCTGCACCACCTGTCTCTATAGTCCATTACACTGTTTTCTTACCACCATAGGTTAGCAATAGCAGCACAAATGTATCCTGAGCTAACTATGCCTGAAATCAGTTTCAAATTATGTCATAAACACAGCATGGATGGGGCCACTGTCTCCTCCTCCAAAGGCACTTTACACCCAGCCAACTGAGAAATTGTGCAAGACTACAACTGTTAATGAGGCCAGCACAGTGGCAAGGGGGAAAACTGCCTTTTAAGCTGCTTCATACATTATCGTTGCTGGACAAATTCAAAATCCAGCTGTCTTTGCTTCTGACAACACTGAACAAAACAAAACACAGCTTGATTTGCAGACACAAGATTAATACTGTAGTGCTGGCATTTAGAAAATACTTGCCATTAACTTATAAACCAAAATTTCTTCAGACTTCAGAATCACATAAACTTTCCCAAAGTTTAAAGCATCAGGATCCAAATTCTCAGACAGTTCTTTTCAGAAAATAACTATATTTTTTAAGGCTGCGTTCAAGTTCTTCCCCCAGAGAAGCTCTCTCAGAAGCTCCCTATAAACAAAGTCAGAAAAGAGTGGCTAAGAATTCTACCTTAAGTTTCCTTTTAGGACTATTTTTTTTCCTTAAAACAAAACTTACTGACCTTCAGTGGAAATACATTAAGTATGAAAGGTTAACGTGAAAATTTTTCTGAATATTTATGTCCTCTTCACCTGAGTTAATTTACTTGTTACGTGTTGCTTGTGTAGACCTGCAAAAGGAATGCAGGTATGCAGAAGAAAAAATAACAAAAAATTATGGCTCTTCTTCTCAGCACATAAAAATGCACATTTTGAAATCTAGAGATTCCTGCCTTGATGACTGGATTCATTCAAGAGACTCACTGTGTGACTATCACATGAACGTACTTTCCTCTAACTGCTATGGCTTAATTACACTTTATTCTGCTGTAATTGCTCAGATGGAAGGGTAATTTCTGGCTTTGATGAACAGCCTAAAGGTTTCTGTCCACAACAGAGCTTATTCCTTTCTGGAGTAACAAGGAAGGGTATTTTAATCCTACATGCATGATAATTTTGTTGGAGCCTGATCACACTGTGCAGTGTGTGCCTTTTGTTTGTTCACAAGCAGAAAGAAAGTCCAGTTAGTTTCTGCAAACCAGTAAGAGCTGTGACAGACAGGATTATGCTACAGAGCAGTGTTTGAAACAGTCTCTTTGGCAGACAGAAACTGTTTGGAAGAATTTCTTGCTGCCTATATCCCGACTTTCTTCCCCCCGCCCACAATGGATGAGTTTCCCATTCACTTGGACAAGAATCAGAATCCAAGAGATGAGAAGCCAAAGGGTGCAACATCTGTCCCATCTGGAGATGTGCAGAAAACGAATATTCTCTGAGTTACTTTTTCATTTTTTTCCAATTATCCTCGCTCTTTGAAGGATGCTTAACCTACTTGTTGCTTGAATTCTTTACTTGGCACATTGTCTGCTCTACTCCATTTAAAAATATCTTTTTGAATTTATGTATATCACACACTGAGTTCCCCATTATGGGAGCTCTCATCAATTGTTCTGCATGATTTTTCATGGCATCCTTGAGATTTAAAGGCCAAGAACTTGAAGACAACCTCAAGAACTGGAAAACAAGTGTTCTCTAAAGATTTAATGCCAAATGGGTACAGAAAAAGGGCAGCAAAGTGGCTTTGTGGAAAAGATAGTGCTGAAACAACAACAACAACAAAATGCCTGTGCAATAGGGGAATGGATAAATAAAAACAGTCTCATGAAACTCTACTCTTATGCCTTTCTAACACGCAAATTTGGATAAGAACTCAACACATCCCAAGCACGCCCATAGCTGACAGAGCGGAGTGCAAGGACTGCTGCTGCGTGGCATCCAGGGCTACAGCTGGTGAGGAATTCAGCAACAAAACAGGTTTTCACTGGAAAATGCCAATTCATCAGATCTGAAATGCTTCAGGGAGACATATCATATCCAATGAACTTCCAGCACAGCACCGGCAGGGCTCCAAGCTGGTTTCCTGCCAGCTCGCCTGGTGGGCTGCCTGGAAGCCTGAGCAATCAGGGTATGGAACTCCAGGACTGCCCTGCCATGCACATTGCCCTGTAGCCAGGGACCACAAGACTTCCTGAAGCTTTGGGCTTCCCTGTTTTATCCAAGGCTCAATTCCCATCTCTGCACAAAAGGAAAACCAAAATCTGTGGGAATGCTGGCTGAGCTGTAAGCACCAGATCCTGCATTTCCCAGCCCAATTTTACTTTGAATTTTACTTCTAGTGCAGAAGTTTTGCTGATTTTTCATTGCTTCCTCCCTCTCTTTTTTTGCCGTACACTGGGAAAGCATATATTTTTTTTAAAAATCCATGTCTCCTTCTGAAACAGAAATTTCTCCAATTTTTTTCCCCCGGCACTCAGAATTTCCTGTGGAACAAAATGTTTGCCTTTAAACCAGTTCTACTCAGCACATTCTTCCTCTCTACAGCCTCTCTGCTGCTTGTCCTCTCCCAGCAAAATGGAGCCAGGTCCTTCTGCTACTATTCAGGCCTTACGTGCTGATGAAAGGAGGACTTGGCCCATCATGCTGTATTCAGCAAGAGAAACCTGATCTTGCTCCGTTAAGGGGAGGAATTATTCAGGCTATAATTTGCAGTGATTACACACTGTTTGGTATGTTGTCATATGCCATGTTTGCACTTCCTCTGCCAACACATGGACAAGGATGCATGTAGTCATTTATTAGGCTTGCACCAGAGACAAATGGAATAGCAGCGGGATTATCTGTCATTCATCTTTAGTTGAAAACCCTTCTTTGGCCTGTGGTTGGCTAATGAAATCCACATCGCCTGAACTCATGGTCTTCAGCTGGCTGCAAAGAAAAATCCTCAAGATGATTCTAATTAGAAGTTGTGAATAACGGTCAACTTGTGTGCATTTTACAGACAGCCACAAAAATCTGCATTGCCACTTTAAGGAATGAGCCCAGAGCTGGGATTCACATTATGCAGACTCACTTTTCCAGAGGCTGTATGAACAGGTGTCTAAATTCTCAGCTCAACAGTGGGTGCTAGTGTCTCCCTTGAAAAAAAATTATGCTAGATAATGAGTATGACTATGTGTCACGCCTGTGACCATATCACTCCATAAGAAAGACTGGTTTTGCTGCTTTCACACGGCATTTAATTGAATTAACAGTAAATAGTGTTCTCACTGAAACAGTACTTCACTGTGTAAGTGAAATCTCTCAGGACTACAGTAGTACCTAACACATGCTAATGAGAAAGTTTTAAACTTCCCCTCAGTATTTATCTACGCAAGGATACTACAGTTTCAGAACAGTTTATCAAAACAAATGTAAGTCCTCTGGTTTAGCATTTTGACAATTAATGTTATTTCTAAGACTCAAAAGACCTGAGAGAAGGCTATTTCCCTTCCCTGTTTCTAGAAATAAGGAAGCACATTCTTTAAGTTTCTAATTTCCTCTTGCTTGTGGTGCTTGTAGACTTTGTTCCTTGCAGACAACTTCTTACTTGGGCACAAAGCAACCCAAATAAGATGGCCAATGCCTCCATTTTGCTGGATAGCCCCAGTGAAATATTTCCATAATTTTGCAAATTAAACTCATTCCAACCATCTGTAACTATGAAATATAATTGATCACCTTAACTGCAAGGTATGTTGCTGCAACTTTGGAAAACATGAATTATATTTTTAAGAACTGATATCCTCTCTGTTCTTATCTGTAAGTATCAAACAATACAGTGTTTTGAGTTTGTATGACAAGATTTTGGAAGCAGAGAGCTACAGGGGTGGCTTCAGTGAGAAGCTGCCAGAAACTTCCCCCATGTCCAATGGAGCCAATTTCAGCTGGCTCTGAGATGGACCAATTCCAGCTGGCTCCAAGATGGGCTCGGCCTTGGCAACAGTGGTAGCACCTCTGGGATAACATATTTAAGAAGGGGGAGAAAAGCCCTGTACAACCGCAGTCAGAAAGAGGAGGGAGAGTGTAAAATAAACAATTCTGCAGACAGCAGAGAAGGAGGGAGAGGAAGTACCGGAACAGATATTCCCCTGCAGCCCAGGGTACAGACCATGGTGAGGCAAGGCTGCCCTCCTTAAGCCCATGGAGGTCCATGCTGGAGTAGAGATCCACCTGCAGCCCCTGGATAACCCCACAATGGTGCAGATGGACGCTTACAGAGACTGTGACCCTGTGGGAAGCTCGTTCTGGAGCCATGAAGAGAGGAGCCCACCCTATAGCATATTTGATAGCAGATCTTGTGACCTCAGGGGGAATCCATGTTGGAGTCTATTCCTGAAGGGCTGTGCCCTGTGGAAGGGACCTGAGTTTTTGAAGTTTGTGAAGAAATGCAGCCCATGGGAGGGACCCACATTGTAGAACTTTGCAGAGAACTCTCTCCTGTGGAAGGGACTCCGTTGCTGGAGCAAGAAATGAGTGTGAGGAGTCCTCCCCCTGAGGAGGACGAATGGATAGACAATATATGATGGACTGACTGCAAATCCCATTCCCAATCCCCCCTACTTCACTCAGGGCAGGAGGAGGTAGAGAATTGGGAGTAAAGTTAAGCTTGCCAAGAAAGGGATTTGGAGTGTGGAGGCTTTTTTAAGATTTTACTTCATTTCTCATTATCCTACCCTAATATTATTGACAATAAATTAAACTAATTTCCCGAAATTGAGTCTATTTCTTCCCCATGATGGTAATTACTGAGTGATTTCTACCCATCCTTATCTTGAACCATGAGTCCTTCACTATATTTTCTCTTCCCTGTCCGGTTGAGAAGGGGAGTGATACAGTGGCTTTGGTGCCCATGTTTGGTTGATGTCCAGCCAGGGTCAACCCACCACACTCTCCATAAGCCACTTTTAAGTTAGCAGAAGTGAAAGTCACAGCACATTTGTCTATTCAGGCAGCTAATTGTCAGCTGCAGAATGAAACACAGCTTAGCAATATCCTGCAGACTTCAAACTCATAGCTGGGATTTCTGTCTGCTTGTGGGCTGCGGGAATTTTGAAAGCACTGCGGGTTTCTCTGATATCTAAAGAGTTATAATGATATTTTATTACTGCTATCATGTTTTTTTACTGACTACTGTTTGTGTTGAACTTCAGGAGTTCTTCAGAGAGAAAGAAGACACACAAACAAACACACACAGACACACACATATACTTGTCCTACCTGCTTTGGTTGTCACTTTCAGCAAATAACCATCCAAATCGATTTGAAATTGTGGTGTCTCGCAAGGTAGCGAAATTCGGGTCCCATTCCACTTCACTGTGAGGTGTTGCTGGAGGCTGATTGTGCTTCTGCCCAACACAAGGTCCACTGACTTTGTCCAGGAGAAAGAACGGGTCCGACGGGCATCGTTTTTTACCAGCACCTGAAAGGGCGAGGCAGAGGAGGAGCAGTCTTTCGTCAAAACGTACTGACATGTTCCCTGAAAGTTAAATGTCCGTCCATCAAAAGTGTTGTAGTGAGGATCTCCAAATACAGTGCAAACTCCAGGCTCTGCAGGTGAGTGAGAAACAAAAGCACCATATCAGGATCAATCAAAGTTGGAAAAAAGCAGTTGATAAGAACTCAAAGATGCTGCTCTCACCTAATCTATCTGCTCTACAGGGCAGATTTTGACTGGTGCCCACTGGGATTAAATGTATCTTTGAAAAACAAAAGCTTCATTGCTTTAGAAGTCTTTCCCAAAGTGGCTGGTAACCAAAGGCCAGTTCATCCCTGGGGCAGCATAGGAAGATCAACCTCTAGTTTTGTCCCTTAAACATAGTGTACAGTTTAGGTTATTACAATGCCTGTGAACTTTTTCAAATTTCAGTGACTCCCCAAAATTAAAAACCATCAGATGACTTTAGCAGGAGCTGGTTTGGTTCATGTTTTACACATACACACTTATAAATATTGTGTATTTATAAACTAGGTGTGTTTACATGTTTTCTCCCCCAAATACCTGTAGAACCAGCATCTGTGTTCAGTGTTACAAGCTATTGTATATGTTGTTTATACACAACTGACTTGCAGTTATTGGTATCAGGCTACCAACTAAAAGTCAGTAGTAAATGACTAACATGATGCAAAGACATGAGACAATGGTGTGTCTACCAATCATTTGCACCATTACAAAGGGGTGGAGATCTCTTATGGATGTTTGGAACCATACACTGGTCAGAGAAGTCACAGCCCAAAGGCAGAGCATTTCAAAGAAATCTCATAAAAATGATGCTGAGTTACCTTGCAGCTACCCAGCAACTGATTGAATTGCCTCACAACCAAAGATAGCAGCAAATATATTTGCCTTGCAGTCTTCTGGTATAACAATAGGTTCTAACCACATTGCTGCTGTTCCTGGAAGAAGGAGTCTCAAGGCAGAGAAATGCATACTGCTATTGCCAGATGTATACCCATGGGCTAAGGCTGCTTTTGAAAGATGATGCCTGTTTAACTAGCAATGCAAAACCAGCCTGAAAAACCAGCTTATAAAAGCCAAAGTCAAACCTACAAAAAAGAAGACGACATGAATGTTATGGAGAAGGGAAAGGGAATTCCTCCCATGGAGCACAATAGAGTGCTAACTATACAATACACATTTTCCAACAGAGTTTTTCAGCCTAGGCAGAGTGCTATGCTAAAGTAACTGTACCCTTTCCGGTGTTTTTCTAGCTGTAAAGAGCACCCAAGGAAACCTACATGGATACACAAAAAATGGAGCTGAAGGAAGCCCCAGGAGACATTACCTTTTTCTCTTCCAGCTGCAATGAAGAATTACCTGCACCTATATTATTCCTGACAGACGTTTATCTAACCTGCCCATAAAATGAAGTAGAAACAGCAACTCCATTACCACCTCTGGCAACCTGCTGCAGTGTTGGTCTGCCCCTGATGCAAGAAATGTCTTCCTAAAGCCTAATCTCACTTTCCCCTCACCACATGGTGCAGACCCATCACAGAGCTGGTACCAGGGTGATTTGTACTTTACCCCTAATTGGCCACACAAATGTTTCTTTAGCTAAGCCAGTAACCCATCATGGCATCATTTATTACCCCGCTCTACTGTGTGGAGCAACTAGGGACCAGATATTTCAATTTCTCAAGGACATCATGTTGACAACTCCATCAGAAATCAAAATGATTCATATTTGATCAACATCTCCAGAAAACAGGCCCAACAGAGTTTAAGTAGACCCTGAAAACTTAGACATTTAGGCAAGAGAGTGCTTTTAAAAATGTGCACTTCTGTGAGTTTTCTTTTCCTCACTGATACCAATGAGGATGTTAATAACCGCTTTCCAAAGTTCATTAAAAGATAATTTATTCTCCATAAATTGGCAGGAACCATACCGCTTTTAATTAACAACATCATTTTTACCAATAGGAAAAAATAATCTATAGATTTTGTATGGAGACCATCTGACTTTACCTGTTATTAAATCATACCAACATGCTTCTGATTTCCTTATATATACATCTAAGTATCTGCATGATGAGTATTAAGCTCAGATTGTACTTCAGTTACTCCAGCTTTAATTTTTCCTTAAATTTAATGACAACTTTTATGAAAACAAGGAAATTATCAACAAAAAAAAACAAACCAGCTAAACATCAGTGAAGATGCTAGAGGAAAGATCTGATTTTTCTGTGTTTCTAAAGGCCAAGAATGTGGACATGTTATACATGTTTTTAACCAACCTGCTGGGAGGAGAAGGAGGTTGATTCCTCACCTAAGCAAGTGACTAAGAGGCAAGACATGAGAGGAACAAACATAGTTTAGAGATGTGCAAGTAAAATTGATAGTACCAATGGGATCCAAAGGAAATATTTATTTTTAATTTCTAATGTGTTATGCAGAGTAATGTTGTTTCATGTTATGTTACATCGTGTCACGTCATATGTCAACTTGATGCTGTGCAGTTAAAAATGTATTTTGGACTGGATCACTGAAGGTCTGATCCAAATTCTGCTGTTTTCTTTAATAACCAAGGAAATGGAGGAGGGAAAATCCACCTAAAAACAGTCTGAATAATTGATTCTCTGATATCACTGTGTAAAACATTCTTGAAAGGTTTGCTAAAATTGTGGGGTTTAAAAATAAATCCACACCCTGCAAGAGTGTGTGTGATAACTCAGGCATTGCCAGTAAGAAAAACTGGTTGGCTTAGAAATAAACCTTAAATACCGGGTGTAACAAGACTGCAAAAGACTGTCAGCATGAAAAGAATTCCTGCCATTTTTAGCTTTGGGGCTGTTTATTTCTTTTTGGGAGAGTTTCAATCACATCATATTTTATGGTTTGCTTCTTTTTCTTTTCTTTTTCCTTTTTCTTATTTTTCTTTTTTCTTTTCTTTTTTCCTTTCTGAAACAAACTAGTCTTTTTATTTGGGAATTTTTGAAATCTGTTGGAACCACCGATCTCTAGCTAGGATTGTGTGTGACTTGCTTCTCTGTTGGGACATAACAGATGAAGACGTGCTACTGCATCACTAAAGTTGTGTGCCCCAATCCTGGAGTATGAATATTGCCAGCTTATGATAACAAGGCACAGGGTCACAGGTGTAGATCTTTCCCTTTTTTCTCTACAGTAAATTGTTTCCAGTTTATTGCCAACACTCCATGTGTCAGCTGCATAAGGTGGAGCTAGAAAAAGGGAAATTGTATTCAATATTTCCCACTGAGACTCTCCCAACCTCCAACTATTTTCAGATTAGGGACTTTCTGAACTATACACGGCTACTTTTAATTTAGTAACCTTTGACAGAAATATTTTCTGTGAATTTTTCCAGTCTAAAATGTTTTTAGCATCTACAATATCCTTGGACAAAGGAAATGAAGAATCATTGCCTCTTCCTGATTTTGAATGTGGGATTCATGATCTCTGGTGTCTTCTTTTGCTCATCTAGAAATGCACATAAATGCAAATTTACCCATTCCCTCTCTATCCTTGAAAAACACAGATTTTTCAGTGGAAGACCCCAGAGCTATGTTCAGGAGGCTGTGATTTTCAAAACACCTCAGGCACTCAACTTTGATTAAACATTAATACTGCATGTTACTTTCAAATCAATATTCAGACCTTCTGGCACTCATAAAAGCTTTTGGGAGCCTGGCAGTTTTCACATTTGTTTTTTAGCAACTAAATATGGACTTCACACTTCTACATTTGACTAAAACATTAAACTACATGTGTGTTTAATGCAGTTTGCTCAACATTTGACTAAAATATTAAACTACATGTGTGATTAATGCAGTTTGCTCAGCTCCCACCTAAGGCTCTACAGCTTACTTGCAAACTAATAATAGTATTTAGGTGCTAAAAGTGAATGCTATAGAACTGTTGGTATGTTTTCCTTGAATTTTCAAATCATGGTCCCAATTCAAATGAAATAGTGACTTTCATTAGAAAAGGCAGTGTTTTTGAAAACACATGTAGCTGTACAAAAAAGGAAGCTAAAAAAGCAACAGCATGGAAAATAACACATTAGCATTTCCTAAGTTTCAACATACTCTCATAAAGAAAAAAAAAAATCAGAACCTGTTTGGCCAATGCGGAAGGATAAAAGTCTGAAAGACCACTCATTTCTAGTAAGTGCTACACTGAGTACAGGTAAGAACCACTTATTAAACTAAGTGGTTGCCAAAAAAGTACCTTTCTGCCTTCCACCCAGTGCCTCCATTCCCCCAGACAGTATTTAGCCTTCTTAGAAAGGCAAAATATATATACTGCATGGTGGAGGCCAGACAGACAGTCAGCACACACATCCTGACCAGCTGAGAGCACAAGCACATTGGCTGGGCAATTAGCACACTTGTAGCTCCAGACCAGCCACAGGATATATTGTCTCTAGCTGGGTTTATTATTTGTTGGGATATAAAGGAAATGGGACACAAATCCATAGGAAACCAGGCTCTGTTAGCTCTGGTGCTCATGGAATAGCTTGTTTTGTTTTTTCAGGAGATCAGAGCAGTCAATTGAAGTCCAAGATGTCCAGATGTCTGGTCACACTCTGCTGGGCTTGTAGGTAGTTAAGAGTGGCCAAGAAAAATATACTTTAAATTATAACTAAAATTGGTTTGGACACTTTCTAAGTAAGGAGAGGGAGGAAAAAACACAAGTTTACCAGTGTAGGGTGTTCTGGTTGCAGATCTATAATTCAAAAATATCTCAGCTTTTTAAAAATAAAATGAAACTTTGAATGTAATTAGCCCATATGCTGAATTAAGCCCTAAATCAAACAGAACACATTATTGACTTCTAAAAACTAGCTACAGAACATGCTTAATAGAATTTCATTAGGTTTTCTGTAAAAAATGCACAGCCATAGAGAACTTTCTTCATAACTGCTGCATAGTGCAGCTTGATATAATACACATTACAAGGTGTGGTGTCAAAAACTCCACAGGAGTCTTTATGGTCTATTTCATAAATAAAATAGCTATTCCAATTTGTCCAAATACATATTTATACAGTAGACCATCACAGCTAAAATGGGAGGTAAATCATGAACTGTATTCCAGCATGAATAAACAATTGCAGTCTTTTTGTTGCTGTATTTCTGCATGGAAAGGAAACAACAGAAAAAACAGGGACCTATGCGTTCCTTTAGTCCCACTTCCTGCTCTCACAGGTACCCACAATGCATAACCTCACTTTGTTTCTTTTTCCCTTTTTTTTTTTGAAAGACAGCACTTTTTTCAGTGATTCTATAAAAACACATAAAAAGGATGCAGTACCAAGTGGAAGTATGAACCTCTTACTCTTAAGGTGAGTCCAAATGCCCTTGAATTGGTTTAGCTCTGTTGATCATTTTGCCAATTAAAAAACTGTGGAATGATTTGTGATGAATGAAATTTTCTGTCCCAAAAAGCAGCATTTACTGCAAGATTACTCATGTGTACTGTACATGCAAACCTAGATGACTGCAGTCCACTTTGAAAAAACTTCAACCACAAAATCTCACAACTGGTGTAAGATTGTGCTACGACTATAAATAATGATTGAAGTATACCTATGTGATTTTAGTAACAAATTTTCATCCTGCGTACTGTAATTTCAGCAAGGCATATGAATTCTTCTTTGTCAAGAACAAAGATTTTACTTCCACGGCAAGTTCCTATCTTTGTCTGAAGTTGAGAGCAGTCTGTTAATGTTATTTGAACTCAGGTTTAGTTTTTTCTTATTTTTAATATGAAAATGACCTTGGTCTAACATAGGATTACTAATTTATGGAATTGACGTCAGTGGTGATTTTTCTAAATCAAGCCCAAAAGAGTACATTTCATTACATTTTTTACAGCAACATAAACTAAACTGTTGAATTTTCCACTGGTATGACCACTGTGTTTAATTAGTGATAACTGTACGCCAGCCATGGAGCTTAAAAAGCAACATGCCAAAACTAACCATAGTTAACTTCAGCAACAGTAGACAAAAGAGCCTCTCCAGCCCTTTAGGAGACAAGGTACTTTTTCTCCTTGCAACGAACTGCTTTGAAAATAATCCTTTGATTATTTTTTTTTCTGTTTGAAGTGTATCCTTTCACAACGTGACTGGTTTTGACCCACTTCATAGAAATTGGCTGCATTTAAACTGTAGTCAAAGCTCTCCCGTGTACAATATGTTCTTGTACCTCCCTATGTTGTTTTTACTTCAGAAAATTAATATCTGCTGGAGCACCAGAAATGTTTGGTGTGTTAGTATGTGGAGACAGGATCAGGATCAACATGAGTGAGTGGGTGAGGGAAGGGGCTGTGTGTACATCTTATCGGAAACTGGCTGAATTAGCAAAGTTTCCAATCACTGTTGGATGATAGTCATGATGAGATTTACAGCACTTCTGCTGCAAAGGTGGAATTAATTCTTTGCAAATGGCCAATGTTAAAATACCAATGTAAAAACAGCTAGTGGTAGCCACCACTGGTGCACAACACGGGGGTATCTCAGCTCCTTGATTACATTCTTTGTAAAAGCCAAGAATGCCCTGTTAATCATAAAAGTTTGGAATCAGCTCTTCTCCAAGTGCTAAATGGGTCCATAGTGAGATAACTCTGTAAAGAAAGGTTCCTCTGTTCCATGTGCAATGGTGGAGCATGGGGCTGTGAGACAGGACAAAGAGCCTCTTAGGCTTAAGCACAGGCAGTGCAATGCAGGTAGGACCCTTAAGACCCTTGATCCCTTCCCATAAGGGTACAAGGTTGTTTATCCTTTGGGGAGACCTAATAGCAGGCTGCCAGTACATAGAAAGAGGTCACTGGAAAGACGGAGCCAGGCTCTTTACAGATCTGCATGGCAGGAGAACAAGCAATAGTGATCTGACCTTAAATTCACATGTTGGTAGTCATGATTATTCCTTTCTTATATCATCAAGAAGTTTTTGAGATTTTAGGTAACCTGGCTCCTAGATGAGTTATTTTAACTTTGAAGAACTGTAGTTTTTTGCCTCCTTCTCCCATAAAACAACTATCACAAAGTCATCACTCTCTGGCAGCATTTCTGAAGGACACTGTACTGTCTTCTTTTGAACCTCTTACAGTAGAGGGTCTCCTGTGCTTTGAGGGAATGGCCGGCCCCACTCTTTTCCTCTGTTCTCATGTTACAGAAGAACACAGGAAGAACACATAAGAAAGATTAAATGAGACTGAACCATTAAAAAGGTGCAAGATATTGATAAATTCATGACACTAATGGTATGTCAGATCTGAGCAAAGGTCTATGCAAATTTTTTCTCTCTTGAAACTGAGCTAACATGAAATCAACTGCTAGTCAATTGAATCTTCTTTCATTTCTTCCTCTGCTCAGTATTATTTCAAGTGTTTCTGAGGTTGTTCTTCATATTTACTCTCATTTTGATAATGAAGACTTGCAAGCTAGATTTATTTTATCCCAAGATACACATTTTAAAATAATTGAGCCACTGAGTGAAAAAAACAGATATTTAGCATATGGGATTTGTGCAATTCAAGAGAACCCAGAACAGAGTTGAACAGCAAAACCATTGGATTTTAGACAAAAGAATAGGAACACTCTCTTCTTTCAAAAGTCTTTCTACAGGTCATAAAACCCCAGTTTAGCCATCTGTCCCTATTTGGCAAAATTCTCAAATACATACTGAAGGAAATACATAATGGTGTCTTATTAATTTCAGATCTCCCTGTTGAGTTAAATAGAACAAGCTTAAAGATAAGTACTTGTGTAAATCCTTTGCTGACTAGGAGAGCCATACTGCAATTTTATGAACATTCCTGAAGAGAGGAGTAAAGAGATAAGAACGCAAGGGTTGAACTAAATATCATAAACAAAGAAGAACAGTTTTCTCTTCTACTTTCCACTGCTGCCCCAGACTGTGTCTCCGATTTGTGCATACCTTTTTTTAACTCTCACAAATCATCTGCAAAGTTGTGATTATATATGCACATAGCTGGACTGTTAGTTACAAGTGTAAAAGGTACCCAAGTCATAAAAGTTGTAACTATATTAATCTTCTTGTTCTATTGCCTACGAATTTCACAGACCAATTATATCTTTCATAATGCAGCACCTCAGATTTGACAAAATTAGCATAATTTTGAAAAATAAAACAAAAACAAAATACCCAGGCATTTTATTTTAAAATTACAGACTTATAGGAGGCAAAATCCATGGCTAAAAATAATCACTTGTCCTTTAGCTGCCTTGAAAAAGAAGGCAGAAAAGCAAGCATACTTCTATGTATTTATTTTCTCAGAAAGAATAAAAAAGAATTTAAAGAATGTGAAGAAACAACTTACTTTCAGTGCAAATCGGACAGCATCCTTTTCTGTTCAGGATTTTACCCTAATTGGGAGAAAGACAGGTTGTTTTAATGAAAGAGTTTCTTGGAGCAATGACTGTGTAATGCTGTAAGACTGGATAAGCCTTTGAAAATAATTCAAGTTGTGTTTGAACTCAGCGCCCTGGTTACAACTTCAAATATCAGGTGCTAAAAACAGACAGAGCTATTCAACGAGCTTCCTGGCAGTGTTATAAGAAATGAAATACTAAAAGGGTTCTCTACCACTTTTCTCTTTAGAGTGTGAGAAAATGTTGGACTTGCAGAGAGGAAGGAAGGGAGGAAGGGAGGAAGGGAGGGAGGAAGGAAGGAAGGAAGGAAGGAAGGAAGGAAGGAAGGAACGAACGAACGAACGAACGAACGAACGAACTTGGTCAATTCTACTATTCTACTTCTGGTTGTGCCTTATACAAGGTTATCTAGGTCCAAGCTGTCTCTGTGTATGTACATTCATGCTCCTTTTCAGTCTATATCAGTTTAAAAGATGTTTTATCTGATTTTACCTAAATTACCTAAAGTTAATCAGCAAGGTAGCAGAGAAGCCTAAAAATTTCAGACTGAACAATGTGCTTATCCAAGCAAAAACTGATGTTGTTTTAACAGAACTTACAGTGATATCGAAGCTCACCCATATTTCCAGACAGGGAATGAAGAGGTACATGGAGCGGTGCTGTTTGCCAGCACTGACCCTTTGCTCCAACAGCAGCTGAACACAGAGGAAGTCCCCTCTGTGTGACTACTGCTCCTATTCCCACCAAGTAGGTGAGCAAGGTGAGGACAACAAAAGCGCGCATATGGAGCTGCGCTATCCTGTCCACTAAACAGTATAGAAAACTCATGAAAACAGACAAAATTTGGTGACAGGTCTATGCAAAGAGGGGGGAAGTGGGCACAGGCAGCCCTACTGCTGTCTGCCTTGCTTTCTCCCCAGTGCTGCCAAGCTTTGACATTGTGCATGAGGAGACAGGAACTCCAAGTATCTGCTACTTGGAGTGGATCATGTTCCATCCTGATCTTCCTTGATGTACACACACGGCATGAAGGAATCCTTGGTCATGAATGCACTTGGGCACATCATACACAGGGCCCAGTTCAGTGTAAGCCTGTCTTTGAATATGCAACTTCATGTGAACAGACTTGAGACACATCTGGACTTAAGAAAAGGGCTGGATTAGAGTTGCACTGGCAGGGTGAGTAGCACTTCAATGTTTGTGTGACTGCCAGGTCCCTGGGCAAAGAGAATAGCTGAGGAGCAGGCTGCAGCAGGGAAGTTTACCAAGCACCTGCCAGAACAGAACCCCTTAAAGGAGGAACTACCCTAAAACCACCCAGAAATAGGGAGCCTAGCAACTCGTATTTGTAGGAATGGAGACATGCAGCTGAATGCCACACACTGCACTGCACAGCCTTACCTCTCTGTTTCAATAAAAGAGTTGAAATCATCAGCCGAGCTGGAAGTGGCAAGAATTCAAGTGAAATTGGAATCTCCAAGGCAGCCTGCTGAGGCTGGTTACTTGAGCCACCATGTTGGCTCGAGATGCTGTTTTTGTCTTGTAGAATAAGGAAACCCATTATTGCTAACATGTGCTGCAAGAGTTCGTTAGCATTGAGGGTTCCCTTAGGAGTGGGCTAAGTGATGTGATCCCATTTTTCCCTATGAATATTTATAAGCAGACCACATTTGAGTCTACTTATTTTTGGGGATTTTTCTTCCTTTTTATGGGGTTTTCAATTTTGTGTCTGAGGTTTTTATTTTCTAATTTTTTTAAGGCAAGACTAATTGCTGGGGGAAAGGGGGTTGTTTGGTTGTGCAATAGCAACAGCTGTTGTTTTTTTGTGCCTCATTTGGCACTGGAGTAAAAACAGCAACTTTTTGTTTGTAATAATAACAGATGTGTATAACATTATATGCAGTCTGTGCTAGAGATGGGAGAACGTGTTCTGAATAAATTTTCAGCTCACTTGAAGTTCATGGGTTCAAAATTTACCCACAGAATCGAACTCTGCAAATGTCTTCACCTGCCGTGAATTTAATTCGATTAACTTTTGCACAGCCTTGGAGCTCGGAAAAGGTTATATGCTGTAAAATTCACCAAGTTCTCCTCTAGCAGTACAAAAAGAGACATGTTCATGACCACTGATCATTACCACAGACTTAAGATGTTAGTGAGGAATGCAAAGGCATAAGGAGAGGGGGCAAGGTGACAAATTATAAGGATGGGTAATCAGAAAGGAGATGGAACAAGACAAGGAACAGACTAGAGCAAAGTTAGGACAAGTAAACAGCAAATTCAGTAAGAAGTCTCTTTAATGGTTCTCTGAAACTCAGTCTTGCCAAATGCTGGGATTGTTCCCTTTCTATAAAGTATTTAAGCATGTGTTTAAGTTCCAGCACACATGGAGGGCCTACTAACTTCAGCAGAACTGGACACATGCTTAATAGCTTTGCTGAATGGGGGCCAGTATGCACCACCCCTTGCAGGCTGACACTCCAGGTAACTTGAGAGGGAATATCTGTGTGGAGTCAGTCATCAGAAAGTAAGGAACAGAAACCACAAGCCACAAGGCTCGCTAGAATGCCAGGGAGGACCAATCTTAAATAAATGTCACAGGAGGGACTGAATTTGAAAAATATATTGCCTCCACGGCACATGAAAGAAATCTAAGAAAGACATTTCCTGAAATTGCTGATACGGGATTAAATGCTCCAAAAAGAAAAGAACAAAAGAAACAGAAATTTGTGCCTAGCTCTATGAAAGAAACTAAAAGAAATGGCAGAAACAGTCTAAAAAAATATGTCAGCCTGCAACCAACAGATTTAATAATAGAAATGGCTGTGCAGTATTGGAAATTTCTGCAGAATTACCACTTTGAAAGCCATACTTTCAAGAAATAGTTGGCCAAAATTTATTATGATAAATAAAATAAACCAAAATAAAATAAAATTCCATAACCAAAAAAACCCACCCATAATATCATGTAAAGAGTATTAAGACTGCATGGTAAAGTGTTTAAGTCAGGGAATAATATTCTAAATTCTTTATGAATCTTCAATCCTTTCACACTCAGTTGTCTGTATAATAATACATGTTTAATGAGATAACTTTATATTGCCTGACACCTAAGGGACACTAAACCACATTTTATTCCATAGCAGTCTTCAATAGGCATTGGAGACTGCTTACTGTCAAAAATATTGTGAAGAGAGAAAAGGAATGGACACATCTATAGTTTGCAGATTCAGGCTGTCAGTATCAGAACCACTAATATATCTTTATCTTGAAAAATGTGATGTGTTTAAGTGATGTTTATAGATTCATGAGAGAAAAACTCATCAAAGATAGTGGAGCAGAGATGAAAAGTAAAAGATTTAAATCAATTAGCATACATTATTTGCTTTAAAACTACTTGGTACCTACTTGGAAAAGAAAATAAATCTTACTGTAGAGTTTACATTCTTTCTCCTACTTCTTCCAATTTAGCTTGGAAGAGCAGAAATGTAATGTGCACCTGTGGAGGAGGGTGGGTTTGCTTGCAGCTTGCATTTTAAGGTGGGGACCTGGCTAACTGGTTATATACTGAGGGGAATGGTGCTGCAGGGTAACAAAGCTGGTCTTCCCAGCACTAAGCAAGACTTGTTTGCAGACTCACCTCAGAGGTCAAGGGCAGTTTAGGACTTCACATTAGCCTTGGAGCAGGTTCTATAGCAGCACTGAATGAGTTTGTCAGTCTCGTTTATACGCTGCAGCACTGGCAGTGGTGAATTTTTACCCACTATTTTCATTTTAGAAACCACTTCAACTGATCATCTCAACGCTCAAATTTTTATGTGGCTACAGCTGAAGTGATGTACTTCACTGAAGATCTCTATTAAGTCATATTAGCTACTTGATCTCAGAAGCACCTTAAACATTTTAAATGCATCAGCACAAGGAAAATATAAATGTGATGCAGAGTATGAGAGACCTGAAGAGGCCAAGCTCTCACTGCCTGCTTCTACTGTGAATGGCATGACAGTAGCAAACGTGACTGCCACAAGCCATATAACATTCCCAGAAGAACAACTCCTTTAATTTCCTGTTGTCTATGCAGCATCTCCTGTGAGGGCCATTAAGAGGAGAACTGCCCTCTGCAGTGAGTGCCAGAGTGACAAGATAAGGATCCTTCTTCTGAGGATCTTGAAGCCCACTGTCACACCAGAATGGGGAGTGCCAAGGTACAGGCTTTTTATCCTATCACCACTCCTGTCAAAAGTTTACACATATAAATTTTAATAAGTTAGAGTTTTTCATTAAAAAAATTTGTATCTAGGTGACTGTGACTCACATTTTCCCCACTGGATTCCAGGATCAAGAAGGAAACACTGAGAAGGTGTAATGCTAACAACTTGGCTCTCTCTTCTGCAGTTTTGCTCACCTGCCCCTCAATCTGCCCCTACATGAGGTACTATTTAGAGCTCCATCTTATGAAAGCTTGAGCCGTAAGACCAAAATCATTTGTCAGTGTCAGAAATCCAAGAAACAAAGGCTGATTTTAGCTCAGGTTTTCAAGTAAAGTTAATTTTTGATGCCATCAAGTTACAGTTACAGCATTCTGTGGGTTCACTTCAGACTTTCAAATAAAAAATACCCAGGCCACAACCTTAGTGAAAGCAGCATGGCTTAGTAAAACTAATTTTTCTCGATTTATCTAATTTACATTTTCAACCAAGTATTAAGCCTCATATGCACTGAGAAATGCAAGTACAACAACCTCCTGTGGATTGCCTTAACAATATACACACTACTGAAATATTAACATAGTTATCTCACCACTCTATAAAACTATTAAATAAAAGTACAAAAATAACTGTTCCAATGCAGATACTTGGGACAGAGAAAGTCAAAGGAGAAGGAGAAGAGGAGCACAGAGTCTTCAGAGTAAGGACAGAGGCAGGGAGACCGTACTCAGGAAAACAGGAGCACATCTGGGGAATGCCAACCTAAATTAACATTCCACATGATCCCTTCTTTCCAAACAGCATGCCCCAATGTCATGCACACACTTCCAAGAAACACTGGAAAAGATAATGGTGGAGCAGAAAAGAGAAGAAAGCTCAGTTTTTTTAAGAAACTCACATGAGGACAGCTGCTGACTGGAATGCACTGTTTCTTGCGACACTCTGTCTTGCCTTTCACACAAGCACAGATGGTGCAGTTCACAGAGGACCACATCTCTCCATCCTGCAAGAGGGAACATGATATAGTATCAGCTGGGGTGGCAACAAGAAGCTATTTCAGCAATGTATCATTGCACAAGAAAGGATGAGTTTCCTTGTTGGCATTGCATCATTGTTTAGTCTAAATTATTTTGAGGTGTCTGTCCACGGCCAGTTGGATTCAAGACAGAGATCAAATTCAGCCAGGTTTTCTTCCCTTTGGCCTTTTTGGTAAGAAATTCATTTTTCCAAAGCTAACCAAATCACATTTGCATTTTTCAACAGTGTCCTGATTATTTGCATTGTTTTCTCTCCAATAAGCATCTGAGCTGAGATCACACCTACCATAAACTTTCATTTAAGTTCATATAATTAGAAAAACCTGATTCACCGGGTTGAGTGACATCTTTAAGTTTTTGCATGTGAAAATATCTGATTAAGATGTCAGCAGATAGTGAATTTGTTCCCATATGTAGCATCCTTTCAATAAAGGGCAGAAATGGTCAAAAAATTCTAATTTAGATTACTACAGCACTTTCACAGACATTTGATCCGCTAAACATCTGAAAATATTTAGAAGAGATACAGTGCTGAATCTCTCACAAGCAGAGCAGGTAAGACAGCCTATGTATAGCTCTGAAAATATGAAGTGCAGAGCATAATATGCCTTGTGGTCTTGTCCCCACTTGGGATGAATTGCTTGTGGAACTGCCCTGGCTCCTTTTTACATGGTGCTGCATCTGCCAAGTGTGGTTCCTAAAACATTCTGTCTCACCCACTTACAGCCTTATGCTAGTCCGCTTAGAGCCAAACTGTGCATGTTTTCTGTTTACAGGGCTGCTGGGAAGGAAGGGTGAGGATAGACCTGACAGGAACAGGCAGTTCAACCAGACAGCTGTGAATAATTATGTGCCCACCTCAACATGATGTTCTGACCAGAAACAGAAACAGACTACATCTGAAATGCCAAGGAGCCTAACTTATTCACCTCAGCTTGCTTCATCAAAGGCTGTCTCTCTCCTATGTAGTTTTTGTTTCTAGGGCATGTTTCTATTGCCTGGTGTTTCTGATGTTCTTCAGTCTCTAATGACCACTCACCAGGCATCTGCCAAAGTACCAGAATACATCACAGCTGACTGCACGCAGCTGCCCTGAATTTTTTGTCTTACAGCTGGTTTTGCACAGGAGTGCAAAAACACATTTGCTGTGCCCATTCTACCTGTGTTAGACTATTGACTTCAACAGAGCAACACTGAATTCAATTTTTTGCACACAAGGCCAGAAATGGATGTACTGTCTCGTTATTTTTTCACACTCCATATAATACTAGTAATATAATAAAATCTTCACAAGAAGCAGAATATTTTAGTTGGGTGCCTAAGAAGTAGGCATTTGTTCCTGAAGCACAATGGCGCCAGTGTGAAAGTGCCAATCAGATGGAGCATAGTCTCAGCGTACAGTAGGTTCACATGTAATTTCCAGAATAAACACTTCTGCTATGTACACAAAAGACGGAATAAATGGGAAGCAATTCTGGCTGAGCAAACCAAGTATTCACACAGGACTTAACATTTGATCTGATTCAAGGGTCTCTTAATTCACAGATGGCCCATGAGGTGACAGAATCTTTTTCTGACACAGTGTGAAAAAAAGCTGCACCACTTGGAAAAACAAACGGGGTCTCAGAAACAGCAGAAGTGTTCTGCAGGGAATCCCTGCAGATTTGAATACATTGGGTGAGAGTGCAGTAGGTAACAGTTATTACATGGCTATCCCAGTATAAGATGTCAGGGGTGCTGTCCTTAGCAGAGAAATGTCGTAAATCAAGTAAATTTCAGCCAAAATGAGCTTCACAAAGCTCCGGTTGGCTCAGTTATGCAAAAGACTCTTTGGCTCAACCGATAAAGCCTACATACCACTCAGAATATCTCTTCCATGAGTATCAGTGTTTGTTTGATACTAAAACATTAGTATCTCTTACTAAAAATGTGCCAATTGCCATGAAACAGCAGCTTGAATGTCTATATACAGAGGGGGAGACAACATGTAACATTCAAGAAGGAACTAATCTTTAACTGTTGACTATCAACAGAACTTATGCAAACTCAGAAAAAAAATTAAACAGATGGCAAATTTTGCAAAGCTTTGCCTCTGAGTTGTTCCATCATTGACCAGGATGGTGAGAATACTGCTAAAACCAAGGCACAGTACTAATTTACAGCAAACTCATGCTATTTTGGCTGTTAAAATGCCACCTAGCCTTGAACCACGCCTGAAACCTTACCTGGAAGATCTTATTGCCAAACTTGCACACTTTCACATCCTCAGGAGAGACGTATGAGACACATTCTTTGCAGCAGTGGTCTTTGTTTTTATTGCATTCACCAGGAAGCAAGCACCTCTTCTTACATATCACTGTTGAATCCTAGGTACAAGGGTGAAAGGAAATCATAAAATCATCACCAAGATGTCTGTGGTCCTGTGCATCCTTATATAATTCTGCTTGCTCAATCATTGCATCCACCCAAGCTACAGACCAGCTGCTTTGAATAGGTCAGCTCAAAGAAAATAAATATTATTTATAGATAAAGGGACTCTTTCATGGTCTATGAAGCTAAAGCCCAGTTGGTACTTCAGCTGGCCTGCAAAGTCTCACTGATTTGGTGGCACTTATATTTTTTTGCCTTGGTAAAAAAGTTTAAGTTGCTGCAGTCAGGTTAAGGAACTAAATAAAAAACACTGACTCTCAGCAGAAACATGTCAATTCATCATTTAGAAACTCCTCTTCCATTCTAATGCATTCTTTAAGAGGACCACATAATCTGAGCAACTTTATTTTGCATTACACAGGGCCAGGCATGAAGTCTCAGCTGAGGGAGTCAGTAACATTTTAAACTTTCCTAGCACAACTGCAAGTGCTCTTCAGATCAGATTCTTTGAGACCACACAAGATGCCAAAGAACAGTATCAGGCTTACAATTCCACAGCCCTACAAATTACTGCTAAGCCAGGCAACCACCAGCACACAACATCAAAGCACTATGGACTTACCTTGCATGTACACACTGTGCAGTTGTCGTACATAAATGAGGAACCGTTATCATACACATTGCTGTGAAAGAGGCAGCTTCCAAATGGGAGGTCAAACACTTTCCTCTGTCCTGAATATAAATAAATAGTAATAGAAACAAATGTGGTTGAAAATACGCCACATTGTCAACAAAAATAGTAGGGCTTATTGCTACCAGACCAAATTCATGTGCAATGTGTCATTTGCTATGTGTTTCCACTTCAGTATGAAAAAAATGCCTACTTTTAACAGTTCACTATTCTTTTAGTACACATTCATCTCTACACATTCTACTGTGGGATGGAATATTAATGATTTATGGCATGTTTGTATAGGAAAAATCTTTATTCTCCTTCTCATCATTAAGTCCACAGTGCAGCTAAAGAAATAAAAAGTAAGCACCGCAAACTCTTAAGGTAGGAACACTTAAACTAGTTTAAACAATCTTTAACTTAAAGCAATAACTTATCAGACAAAGCAGTCTTAACTTCTTTTAGCATATCTACCTCAGGGGTTCACAGCAGCCAAGCTAAATAAAATCAGTGACAATGATCCAAAAAAAATCACAGGTGCTGTCCAGTCTCATTAAGATAGCTTGGTGTGCCATGTGTTCACAAAAGGCTGCAAGAAATACAGTATTTTGCATCGTTTATGAACAGAATGAAGGCAAAACAAGATATTTAGTGTCCATAATCTGCAAATTATTTGGGTTTAATGGGAGTGAGGCAAGGGTTTGGGGTACTATACAGGGAAAGCAGCACGAAAATCAAATCCTTCCTGAAGTCATGCAATCCTGCCAGCACGTTCAGACCCAAGTTACAACACAGTCTGCACTCCTGTAAGCTTGTCTTATTCCTCAGCTTCTTTCCCACTAAGTTATTTTTAAAAAAGAGACCATTATAATACATACACGAGCTCTTCACAGAAACACTGTACTTACCTTCCTAATTTTGAACCGCCCTGTTTACTGTTGGAGGCAGCCAACAAATAAGTTCTTTTATGAGTGGTTGTCGCTCTCCTACCTTACAATTTCTGAGGTCTAACATTTAATAGGCATCAGATCCAAGGTAGGAAATGCCCTACCTAAGTACATACTTGAAGTACTAAATACTAGCCCAGTATTTTAGCTTTCAAACCATCAGGTCTTGGCACACTGTAATTCCTCCCTTTTTCAATAATTCTTGATAAATGTAGAGCATCTTAAAAAAAAAAGGTTCCATTTTCCTCTCAGATGTAAGTGACCAAAAGGATAAGCACACAGCAAAATCCTCTGGATTTGCCTTCAGTTTTTACAAATTGAATATTAAACACAAGTTATTAAATAATTGCTTTTGTTTAATTAGATACAATTTAAATATCCCTCTCCTGCAAATTAGCTACTTGGAATTAACCTGTGCTTGCACAGCCAGCCTTCCTTTCACAGGATGTGTGTCTTTCTCAAAAGGTTTAATTTCTCCTGCACAACTGACATAAGGAATCTGTTGGGGATGCTCAGTAGTCCTAAAAGGAACTGCTTTACATCCATGCACTACTTAGGGGAAAAGCCATGCCATAGTCCTGCCTGTAACCACACTTCTGCTGCTCTCTGTGGGGTCAAGACTTCAACTGCAGAGCTTGTGTCAGCAAGTGAACAAAAGTCCAGTTCTTTCCCACACCCTCTTGCCATGCCTTGCAAACTGCTCAGCACAATTCCGGGTGGCCAACCCAGTTCAAATAGTTGGTTAAAAACCACTGTCAAAGGAGGCACCACTTTAAAAGATGTGGTGATGAAGATATTGGCTTAATGGTTGTCTTTGCTGGCTCATAACCACTAGTTAAACTAATAATTCAAGTCCCAGTAGAGTCCACAGCATTTTTCTGAGCTATGTACGCTGAGTATCAGGAATTCAATTGCAGGGAGGTCCTCCACATGATATTTAAAAACCATGCCTCAGCATCCCTGGAAACTTTTCTTTTTCCTGACTGCCATGCAATGTATTACTCATCCCCTGGCTTTACCTCCCCACCAGAACTTTTAACACTTCCCTGTAAACAGACATAATCTATTCCCAGGTATATGACATGCTTTAGAGTAAAAACCACATAAAATGAAATTCATTATTATTACTGAATTTGTTTACATTCTAGGAAGGGAAAAAATAAATTGTAGAAAGATCCCCTTGAAGCAGTCAAAAATTAAGGCTGCATTTTGAATGCCTAGTTCAAGGAGGGGAAAGTTCAGTCAGGAAAAGCATGGGGAGGAGAGGACAAGGGGAGGTTTCAGAAGTAAAGGAAAAATGCCCTAAGCCAAAACAGAAGCTCAGCATTTGGACTGTTCTCCTCTCCATTTTATTCCTCTACTGCATTACGCTCTGGTACTGTGGCTGAATGTTCCAGGCCATCATTTATTTATCTGTAGCATTTCTCAATTAGAAAATAAATAAATTCAGGTTTGTTGCAAACAGTCAAAAACGTTAAGTATTATCAGAACTCGGAACTTTATATAGCTTTGCTGGCTCCAAGGCCAGACATTTCTGTATCCCTAACAAATATCTGCTGAGAGATTTCAGAAAAAAACATAGTCAAAATTACAAAAAGTTTCTGTTGAAGAACTGGGAGTAATTAGCTCTGAAGGTTTTCCAAACCTAGTTATAACCCCATAGACCAAACTGAAGTCAATTTACTTGGTAGGATGCAAGTGCTCTGTGTTTATGAAATAGATGGAATGTTAACCTGTGGGATCTGCAGACAAAGTAAGAGCAAAACAAGGCAGTGCCTTATTTTGTCACTGCCTTGCTTGTCATGACCTGGAAGAACCAGCTCTTCTTAGAGGCGTATGATTCACACTTTTAAAATGTGTTGGAAAGATGTAATTGAAAATATGATAGTGTGATTCCATCTTAACAATGGACTCCTGGATCCATGGCCTCTCTAACAGCAGTTTCTAAAAATGCAGAGTTCAGAAGTTTCCTCTGACCTGCATTTCTTCAAAACCAAGAACACAAATGCCCACTCAAGTAATAATATTAGATGGTGAGGTTTTTTTCTTGTGGCAAACTCCAAAGGAACATTTCCTCTCACCTCAATCTCCGTTGTAAAATATATAATGAAGGTGGGAAGCATCCCTGTATTTGCTCTTCTAAGCAGGGCAACTGCTCTGTGTTCAAATGCTCTTCTGCAGCTGCTTGCTTAGTACCACCCACCACAACCCTAACACTGCGTGACTGCTCAAAACCTGTGGATTATAAACTCTGAGAAATAGAGCCTCTTTCACCTCCTGGAATTTACCAGTATTGTGAAATATTGGTCTAAAGGATGTTATGCACAAACATATTGTATTAATTACAAAATTCCTAGCGGAAAAGAATACTCACCTAAGCATTTGGGACAACACTGTCCAGCAGGAATGTGACTGAGGTGCTGGGGACATGAGAGAATGGGGCAGACTTCTTGGATACACTGTGTCCTTCCACCCTGAAGGAAAACAGACTCCATTAGAAAAAACCTAAATCCATCAGCAAAATACCAAGTCAATGTGCACATACACACAGACAACAAGACCTTGAAAAGCCTTACCAAAGCAGTATTTGCTAACAGAAATTTCTGCTTGCATCAGGCATACAGAACATGTACAACTGTCCTTCAAGACTTTCTATATTGCTTGCAGAGACCTTGGATTATCCATATTTTTTAAATCTCTTAAACAATGAATGTAGTAAATGAAGAAACAGTGTCTTTCTATCTTATTTCTTGGTGTGGACATGATAAAATCAGGGAAAATAAAACCATTATCCATGAACATTTCCGGATTCTCCAAGAAATTATTGAGCAATTTTTTTATATTATCTTTCATCTCCTGTGTCATGCCCTTCTAGTCTTGTCTGGGACAGGGATTAAGTGCTGAAGCAAGATGAGAGCAGGTGTCCTTCCCCTATGTCTGTGACTTCAGAAGCCAAATAAGCTGAAATAACTTAAGAAAGAACATTCTTGTTAGCCTCCAAGGCCAACTATGCAAATCCAGAAGGTCTGCTTTCTTCAAAGGATTGAAAACTGATGGAGTATAGGAAATTTTGGGAATTAATGAGGAAAGGGAAAAGGGAGAAGGGAGAAGGGAGAAGGGAGAAGGGAGAAAGGAGAAGGGAGAAGGAAGAGGAGAGAAGAGGGAGAGGGAGAGGGAGAGGGAGAGGGAGAGAGAGAGGGAGA
>VZDJ01000782.1:5679098-5933294 GCA_008694505.1 Cyanoderma ruficeps
GAAAAGAAAAGAAAAGAAAAGAAAAGAAAAGAAAAGAAAAGAAAAGAAAAGAAAAGAAAAGAAAAGAAAAGAAAAGAAAAGAAAAGAAAAGAAAAGAAAAGAAAAGAAAAGAAAAGAAAAGAAAAGAAAAGAAAAGAAAAGAAAAGAAAAGCTAGACTGGATATATCCTGGTGTATCAACGAATAACAGAAACAGAAGCAAAGACAAAAGCACAAAAAACATATCGAAGATTGAGTCAGTTAAAAGAGATCTCATTTTCATTCTGCTCTGTTGCCTGATTACTTCATCATGCCTCCGAAATACTGTGTTTAGCTCTAGACCCTCTACCAACATGTGCTCCATATGCTTATGAGAGGTCCAGGTCACCAAACTTTAAAAATCAGTCCACCTTTTTCTAAGCAAGGAAAGTCAGTTTTTTTCATCTAGCTGTCTTGCCTTATTTATCACTCAGAGCTGCATGCTCATCCCAGCAATAAGCTCTTGCGTTCCTGATGCTGTGATTGAAAGCTTATGAGCAGTCTCCTCCAACCTACATGCTGAATGGCTCTCGGGGCTCCCTGGGGAGAGATGGAAAAAGCCGTTCATTTTGAAGAGCTCTGTGCCTGAAATGATGGCATACCACTCCACTCCTAATGGCCTCAGTGAATCATGTAAAAGCTTTTACATATAGGAAGATCCATTGTTGCACAGAAAACAACATACTGACTGTACCCCCGTTCTATAATAAGTTTTCAGGCACTGAAGTCTACCTGTCCCATGGGGCCACCAAAGCATCCTGAGTGCACATGGCTGAGGACTGCTCGTAATTCTTTCACTGCGGCATGCAGAAACACAGAGCTTATTGTAGACTGAAATGACTGCTCTAAATTAAGGGTCAGACCAGAAACTTGACAAAACTAAATTAATTCTTTAGTGATGTTCCTTAGTCTGCTTAGGGAATAGCTCTGTGAGAAGAGACACAGGTGCAGAATGAAAAATAAAACAAAGAAGGGCTCTCTGAAGTAGTGCTGTGATTCACCCCAGGGAAAAAGGCTACAAGAAGCCAAAGTTCAAACTTCGGTGACAATTCAGCAAAAGAGAAAGCAGGGCATGGATGTCTCAGCCAGACTGGTTATAGGATCAGGGATATATCCATGGAAGATAATGAGGAAAGGCTGAGGGAACTGAGACTGTTCAGCCTGGAAAAGAGAAGGATTCAAGGTGACCTAATTGCAGCCTTCGAGTACCAGAAGTGAGCCTACAAAAAAGATGGAGACAGACTGTTTAGAAGAGCATCTAGCAACAGGAGAAGGAGAAACAGCTTTAAACTCAGAGCAGGCTTAGACTGGGTATTAGAAATAAATTCTTTACTGAGAGGGTGGTGAGACACAGGAACAGGTTGCCAGGAGAAGTGGTGGGTACTCCATTCCTGAAAGTCTTCAAGGCCAGGTAGGATGGGGCATGGAGCGACCTGGTCTAGTGAAAGGTGTCCCTGGACACAGCAGGGGGATTGTACCTATATAATCTTTAAAGTCTCTTTCAATCCAAGATATTCTATGATTCTGTGAAGATAAAGCAATACTCCAACACATGGTGAGCACAGGTCCTCTCTTGCAATCTTGCTGGAGCATTTAAAACTCACATAAGCTGTGGTTCTGCAGAACTGCCGTGGAATTTTGCTTCTCTGATAGACTGAATCAAAGCTCAGGCTTAGCACACCATTGAGAGGTTGCCTTTGTAGCCTCTCACATAGGTATCTTAACAAATACAAAATGCCATGGATAATGTAAAATTTTCTCACTTCACCCTTTTGTTTACAGCTCCTGCCTTACTTTTTGTACTGGCCCCTCTGCACAAAACTAAGACTAGTTCCACCTGTCTCTTCACCTCACTGCTACTCCTGCTTCCAGCTGCAATGCTGTTTCTTAACACCAAACTATTTTCTAACTTGCTGCTGCCCCAGATAGGCTCTCCCAGGTTTGAATGTTATGCTAGTGCAAGTCCAAAAACAGTCTGAAACAAGCCAACCTATACCATTTAAAGTAAGAATAATTCTACCTGCCCTACAGAACTTAGAGAGATAATTCATTGGACACTCATTGAATGTTAAAACACACACAATATTTCTATTTTCTTAAAAGTCTCAGTCATCATAATTCAAGACTCACAAAGCATTCAGAATACTTGTTTTCAAAGCAGCTGGTGCAGCCAAGTGCTTTAAATTGCATGCAATAGAGCTGGGTAGGCAAAAAATGAGTGCAACAGAAGTTCAACAAAAAACCCCAAAATCAATGGAAAAAAGAACTCTGGAGAGGAAAAAAATTGACTTTGGATGACCTAAGCTAGGATGGGAACTGCACAGTGAATGCCTTTCCTCTTCCACTTCTCAATTGCATCTACAGCTCACATTTCCTTGTATGATATCTCCCAGGCAGCCAGAATGCTCCAGGTCAGAAGCAACGCCCTCTGGTTGTTCCAGTAAAACCAAACCTGAATTGGAAGCCAGCACAGACCAATAAAGTACAAGTGACATCTGCTTCCTATGAGAAATGCTATTCAAGATCTAGGCAAATAAATCCTTGAGCAACAGTTAACGTGAAACTTTAATCAGAAGAGGCTTCTGCAGTTTGCAATCTTCTGGAGCTAACAGATTTTGTAAGAAATTTACTGTCTATAAAGAAAATATTAACTTTCTACCTTGTAGACAAATAAAACCACTATACCTCCTGCTGCCACCTCATATCTGCAAGACAAACCAAAAGGCTCTGAAGCATCAGCTCAGCAGGTGGTGTGGATTGAGGTCTTGTCTAAGCAATTTTCTCAAGAGACAAGAGAGGGGGAGATGAAACAGCACTTTCTAATGCTCCCATGAGAGGTCCATCTTTGAGAAAGACAGAGAACGAATCCTTCTTTAAATGGAAGCATGGAGCTGGTCCATCTAGCCATCCATTCACTTCTGCTCAGCTCCTACCCCAGTAATGATATTTTACTGTTCAATAAGGACACAAGTATCTCGGCAGGGTTGAGAGACACACCCATCCAGGCTGTGACCAACTGCTGGACACACTGGATGGAGGACAAAGGGCAGTTTCTGGGTAGGCTACCCACATACCTGGTGCACAGCATGTGTGCAGCCTGTGTGCTGGGACAGACGGAGAAAAAAATGTCTGCAGAAAAATGTCTGCAGGTTGGGAGCCTGTTGCAATTAATCCCCAAGAACCTTGGGCTTCATCTACCATGAGGGCAAGAAAGTGATCACCACCAACAGCTTATCTTTAGCAGATTTTTGAAGCATTCATGAAATCCCAGTAGGACAGAGTTTTCCACACTCCCAATTTGTTTGCTACTGATAATGAGCATATCTAAACTTAATAATATTTTACATACATGTTATTTAAGGTTAAAGGTTAACATCAGTATTACCAAGAACCAGGTTTCTTGTGGTCAAATTTTCTATTTGACTTTCAGGTTCTATCTCTGTGCTTTAGAGAAGCTATAAATCATCTTAAAAAGAGTCCTCCTTAGTTTTTCCCTGTGTTCACCCTGCACTTGAAAGACTGCTCATCCTCTAACAGAAGTAAAATTTCCATTGAGTTTGCAAAATATTTTGTCTAAGTGCTGACTGGCATTAGGATTCAGTGGATTGTAAACATTTATTTTTAATTTTTATTCTGGAAGAAGTGTGAAAGGTTTCTCTTCCTACCACTGAGCCTATCTCTACAGAAAAAAAATAAAATAAAAGGAAATATCAAAATAACATTTCTCTCAACTCTGGGATACATATTCCAGACATTAAGAGCAAGGTCAGACACACACTGTAGACTCAGCAGGGTTGTTGTAAGAACTAAGACAGATGTTCAAGGCTGTCTCCAGCTATGAAGAAAGATTTTATGCCACCAGCATGAAAAAAAAACTTTGAAAGTTCAACAGGGTCACTGCTGAGCAAGTCTGCCCCATGCCAGTGGCAAGAGAAGCCAAATAAACACACAACTGCGTGACTGTTTGTCTTCAACTACTCTGCCCCAGTGCAAGTAACTACAGTCACCATGAACATAATAAGAAACATTATCATTTCGGTGACAGCAATGGCATAAAGGCAATAAATAGACATATATCAATAAAGAGATTGACATATTATTTAAGATTCAGATAATAATGAGTATTACCATTCTGAAATAAAAAAAATATTGAGGCATTCCAGGACTCGTTTCATTACACCACATTGTCTGATGTGTACAGGGCTTCCTAGGTGAACTGGATGGTGTGCTGCCTTGCATACACCTGGCGGCCTCCAGGAGCTCCATCTGACTTATTAACTACTGTGTGATAATAAAGATTTTGACCATCTCCCAAACGTGCACTAAAAACATAAACCAGATCAGCAGCATGTACTATAAAGGCATCTCCAAAATGTTTATGGAATCACATGCCCTGAAAACCCAAACCTTGAGTTTACAATCAGATTACAGTCCCTGATGTGCCATGTAAGTAGACCTCAGGTACAAAAGGGAGAGGATACTGTACTTAGAGTGTGGGTTTAATCTGGAAATTTAATCTGGAAATGTGTTCTCTCTCAAATCAGATGAAAGACACTCCACTTCTTGTAAGAATGCTGGTGCAGCATGGGGTGGACAGCCTCTGGAAATAACTTCACCCCTACACAGTATTTCAGGGCTCCTGAAACAGCCATGTCACGTACAGTGAGAGTTCCCTGGAAGGGTCACAGGAGGAAGATTTTTAGGAAATGCACAAAGCAGTAGTACAGTTCTCAGCACAAAAGCAATCAGCACATCAATCAGACAGACAAGCCAGAGCTTCCCACATCCCTGCAGCCTGATCTATTGTCTAGATTAGGATTTTTAAAATGCCTCTCTAGAAAGTGTTGGAAAAAATTCAGAATAGCGAGATATTGAGCTTCAATTCAAAACAGCAGGTATTTATACTGTCTTGTGTGTACCAGATCTTTAAAATTTGCATCTAGAGCTCAAACTCTACTTTCTGCAATATTGCTCCTACGTGAAGGCTTTAGAATGTGGCCCTGCTGACAGTCTTAAGTGGTGTCCTAAGAACTGCATGTGAAGCAAATGCTCTACAGAGCTCACACACATTCTAATACCAGGTCATACAGACTAGTGTGGATATAAATAAATCTTCTTAAGTTTCGTAAAAATCACCTAAAAATCTATACAGATTAGAAATGGTAAGATACAAGATTCTTGTGAATAAATTACTAAACCAACTCTGGGGCAAAGCAAAGGCCCAATTCTTGAAGTTATTTGAATTTTTAATCTCAGTGTGTTGCAAAGGCATTCCTTGACACAGCAAAAGGAGCATAAAAAAATCCGTCATCTTCTAGCAGGCAAAAGTTTGACTTCCACCACCCCTCCTTCTATATGCACCCTTATGATACAACTTGTTAGGTGTACAGCCTGTGTCATCAACAAGCTGCAATAACAAGAAAGTCTGACTAGTTGTCTCCAAATAATTTAAATTCATGTCCCTGAGTTCCTAGCAAATTGCAAGCGCAGTTGCAAAGCGTCACAGAGTTAGAAGATCTTGACCTAAAACCAAGAATGAAAAAGTCTCTCTCTTTTGGAAGTTACTGCGTATATGGTTGTATCCCTCTGCTGAAGGATTAACTATATTAATTCATTAATTAGCAATTTAGGATGGATGGAGTGAGGGCTCTAAATACTGCTATGTGTTCCAAATTATGTTATTATGTTATGTTAACCAAATAGGTGTGTACAAACTGACATATAGGTGCCAGGTCTATCCACTCTTGCCATCCGTTCCAGTTCACAAGACCCACTTTTCCTGGGATTGGTTAGACTAAGAAAATAGATTTCTATTCTGTTGAGGGAAGTGGGTTGCTGTTTGTTTGCTGAAATATCCCAGCATCCTCCCAGAGACTGAAGTAGGCACTTTTGGGATATAGCTCTCCACTTTGAAATCACACTGTTGGGGAGTTGCTGGTCCTGCTTCTTTCAAGATTCACAAAAACACGAGTTGCACTGAGTGTCCTATGGGAGGAGGTGGAAGACCAGGGTATTTACTGCCTTGGGCGAAAGGGACCATTCTGCAACGTGAAATTATGGGTTGCGCAGTAACTTACTTTAAGGTATGCACAGGCAGAGACTCTGCTCCTAAATTTCACGGTTGCTGGAACTGCAGAAGGGCTCCTTGGAGGAGGTCACAGCACTCTGCTCTCAGCTGGGGGACAGTGCAACCAGCACCTGGCCACATTTCTCCAGTCTCATAGCACTATGCTGAAGTGTTGCTGGGATGATATTGCATCTGGCTTCACAATCCAGCTGAAATCAAATAGTTCACTGACCCAACAGCCTACTTGCAAAGTCACACAGCTGAACAGCCAGCAGCCCTCTCCCCTCCAGGGCTTCCACACTGAGCTCTTGGCTCTGTTGAAAGTGATGTTGTAAATAGCCCCCCTTCTCTTGGAAGCCCTGAAAGGTTTAATTGTGGTGCATGCTTTGTCCCTTTCAGGCTGATTTCCCAAGGAAAGAAGGCTTAGAAAGGCGGAAACCAGGGACACCTGTAGTTTGTGAATCACTGACCAACTCCAGCCACAAATGATCAAGGGACTACTCTGAAAAAGGTATATAGAGACAAAACAGCAATAATCAAAATGACAGTACGATCTCAAGGACATTAGGTTCCTACAAGTTTTTTTAAAAGCCAGACTGCTGCAGAGAGTAGAGAGCTCCCAATTTCTTTCTTAGCAGGAACTCCAGAAAGTATCCTAAAGTGTCAGGCAGCAGCTGGCCTTCCAGCCAGCGTTTCCCAGACCTTCTGCCTTTCATTCAGTGCTTGTGTCATGGAGGTGCCGGAAAAAAAAACAACAGATTTTTCCAGATCAAGTGCCACACATCTATAGAAATAGAGCTTTGCTGCTTCTGCTGTTATGGGAACATAACCTCTATTCCTAAGTTAACAGGGACAGCGGTCCATGAGACAGATCTGTGTCCCATACCTAATGCACTTTCCCCACGAGAGGGGGCATCTTTCTTCATGCAGTTCCTGTGTTGGTTTTTTTACCCTCAGTACCTATAAAGACTCATGATACCTGTGTTCCAGACTGGCCATCTACTATCCGAAGTGCTGGATGCTTTCAGATGCAGCCCATGTATTTGTTCTGCTGTGAGAGCCATTATTTTATTGATCCTTCTCCTGGACAGTTCAACAGCTGAGGCTTTTTCCAGGGTTAGATCTGTTTCTCTCAACAAATCTCTCCTGTAATCAGATGTGATGTATCCCACAAATTATACTGTCTTTCATTTGGTAATCTTTAATGTCTCTGAAGTTTCATCCAGAAGGCAGAGCTTCCAACAATGTAATCTATTCCTTCTTCAGCTAGTTGATAGTGAGTTAAGAAAAAAAAAAAAAAAAACCAAAACAACAGTACCTCTCAAAAACTCAGAGATGGCTGGATTCACACTGCACCACAAGCACCTTTGTGGACTGTTTAATTATCCCAGGCACTATTTCCAGCAACAGGTCAACACTTTCCAATTTTTTTTCCCAGTGAGAGACTATCTAAAAAGTTACCTTAATTTTCTCAGATTTACCAACTACACTTAATGCCTTAATGCTACATAGCGGGTTAGTTCTTGCTTTCAGCATGCAGATGACTGGCCAGCATCTCAAATCCAGCTTTTCCTCTAGTCTGAATCCTTTCACATCATCTCCATCCCTTGCTGCCATTTTATTCACTTACTAATCAAACTCTTCCTTGCTGCAGGTCTCGATAAACTGATTGCTGTCACTGTGCCTTATAAAGTTCATGCTGAGTGATAGTATCAAAAGGCTTTAGCCTTCTGAAATTAAAAATAGCTCATGATTAGTAGGCAGCTACATAACAGTAATGCCACAACCACAGGTACCATTGCCCCTATCCTCCACATACCTTGGAGTTTTCTATGAACCAGACATCTTTATACAGGCTATGCTTCCCCCTCTAATCTCCCTGCCAGTTGCTGCACAGGGCACACTCAAACAGAGCCAAGGCTGGAGGTTAGAACACATACACCAGGTGGAAGAGGTGGATTTTAAGGCAGGATGTAGGCAAGCACTGTGCCAAAGGTCATACAACTCAGTGGGGCTCTTTGGGGACTTTCAGTCCACTTTGGATGACAACACTCCAAACAAAAGTCCCAGAAGCTGCACAGGCAAAGGTGAAAAATGAGCCAAAATAACACTTAGGCAGAAATGGGCCAAGAAGGCAGCTGCACACTGCAGAAAGGGGGTTCTTCACCACCTTGGGGGTAAAGAGCTGCAGCTTTGTGGGGACAGCAGATGGGAAGCAAAGGCATTGGCAAGGAAACAATTCTGGCACACCACTGCAGAAAGGAGTTCAGCTATTCATGATTAATTTAGCTGTTGCACCAGAGGTCTCCAGTGACTACAGAAGCTTTGCAGTGAGCCACATGATTATTTATTTCTCTTCAAAAAGGACTGTTTCTATGAAAAATTGCAATAAAACATGCTAAGCTGGAAACTGTCTGTGGCCAGAAAAACTATTAAAAACCACTAATAAGCTTCTTCAGCTTATTTGTGTCCTATTCCAGATAATAAGAATGTTAGGGTTAAATCTAAGGGACTTTCCTAACTTCAGTTATTAGAAGCAGAGCAGTAGCTCTGTAAAACAGGTCCTGGCTTCTTGCAGCCATGACTTTTCCCCTGAATCAGTTGGAGCCTGCTTTGTTTTCATTGGCATCAAGAACACATGAAGCACAGTCCAGTGAGTGTACAGTTGTGTATATACCACCAGTGCATTTGCATAACATTTCAAAGTCCTAACTCAGTGCCTGCAAAACGATAGCCAATGCCGTAACGTATTTATATTAAGATCATTTGCTTTTCATAAGATAAACTTGAACAAAGGGGGGTTTTTTTCCTTTTTTTTTGGCTCCTTTTTCTACAGCATAAGCTTTGTGATAGTATCTCACAATCTTTTCTTACTACATCCCACAATAAATGGTACTCCTATAAACCCCACACTTCGGCAACGATCGACGACACCCTTCACCCCCACACTACAGTGCACTACTGGCCTCCCTTCTGAGAGCAGCTTTTCCTTCTGAACAGTTTGTTCACAGAGATATAGTTATTAAATCCCTCCAGCATCCCCAGCATGTTTTTTTGCACACCCAGAATACTAGTACCATTGTGGCCCTGAGAAAGGTGACAGTTCTGACTCTCACTTCATCATCATTCTTTAAAATACTTGGTCACAACCAGAAACTCTACAGATGTCTCCACACAGCTTTGCCTTAGAGCATTAGTTTTAAATAATTCTCCTTCGGTTATCTGCAGGAATAAACTGCAAGTCTTGAATGAATTAAATCTCCAAATGCCCAAATTCTGACATCTGGTGTTTCGATACAAAGTAAAGACTTTCTATTCAGCAGATACTTTCTTATAGATAATATGAAGGTCATTTCATGAAACGGTTTGGAACCTCGGGTTTTGGGATGCAAATGAGTAAAAAAGGTCATGAATAAAATCAATTAGGGTTGTTCTTGGAAGAGCAAAATCGCACACAATTTAAAAGCAGGTATCTACACGCCTTAACTTTGAAAAGTTGTTACTAGGTCAAAACTTACCAGAATAGTTCACATCAAATCACTGTTCCATTCACAAGCGAAGAGAACAAATCTCCTTCTGTGATTTAGGGCAGTGAGGTATCGGAAAGGTTGAGATTTAATCCTTCAGTATCTATTTCTACAATTTATAGATGACCTTGCCTCAAGGTCTGATGATATAGCACACTGGTATCTGAAGAACATCCATGATAAAATAAATCATACTGTTGTAGTAGTAGCAGTGACACCGCTTCTAGCTTTTTAAAAGACCTTAATACATGCATGTACACTCCTCAAATGTTATGCTCCATGTATACTGGTGAGGTAACCTCAGGAAATATAAGATTGCATACACACTGCTTCCCTAATGCATCCATCAAAGGTTTTCATTAACAGGAGATCCTGTTTGTCCTAGGCATCTAGCAAAGTGACTTAAAAATATACTTTAAAATGTTAGGTGAGAAAGAGGTAAACTTCAGCTCACTCAGAGGATTTCTTGGAAAATAAAGTTTTAGGGAAACTAGGCTACTTTTATGAAACCAGTAGGTTATGAAACTGTGCCTACAGTGAAGTAGTCACAGCTTAAATCTACCCAAACTGGTATAAGACTAGACTCACTGTCAGCCAGTGGTACCTATCTATAGCAACATCTGTAATACTACAGTGCATAATTCCACTGCTTTGTACTACACAGAGGTGTCCATCCCCAGTGATGTGACTTGGCTCTACTCCAGGGTAGGGCACACTCTGGCTTGAGATCAAGGTAAAGGAACATGTTTTAATCTTAAACACAAGCCTGAGCAAGGGGTGCTGAGGAATCTGCAGCTCTCCACAAATAGCCTTGGGAAGCATTTTGATTAGGAATCATTTACAAGTCAGAGTTCCTCTGCCACTTCCTCCTTCCTCCAGGGGTAATGACTTACAGAAGCATCAGCAGCAAATGCTGATTTTGACATTTCCCAGTCCTGGCTAGCAAGACTGATGGAAGAGTAACAGGGGTTTTTTCTCTCATTCTTAGCTTGCAAACAATCTGCACATGCATGGGGAAAGGGTGAATGGATGAAACCCTAAGAAATCCATTCCTCCTTTACACCCCACCATGACACACATTCAGATATCCCATGTCTTCACTTCCAATTTTTTCACAATAAAGTTCATATCTAGCTATTGCTGTTCCTTTATGGATGGGACCCTGTTGCTAATTAACATTCTCACTGGCAGCAAAGCACCTGTAAAAGGCTGATGGCCAGATGGCACTTTTCTCACCTTAGGCATGGTGAACCATCTACAGCAATATTATGCCACGTAGGCATTTCTAGCACACCAGGCCTGGCTCTATGTTGGGCAGTCCAGCCATTCTGGCACCTGCCTAAAGGCTTGCTGCTCTTCTTGGCCTGTGTCAGCCCCATTACAGCAAGCTTGGAACTTATCTCCAAGCTAAGCTCATGTGAGATTCCCGAAGTGAATGACCATATCCAAATTCTTTGTAAGGCCATATATACAGGCCATGTTCAGGCCACAGCACATGGCCAACTTCATTCAAAAAGATGGACAGAAGAGGTGGAAACATTTGTACCTACCTTTCCAATAATGTCCTCCTGACCAAAGCACTTCAAAATAGAAGTACAGAGCAGTCAAAAATAAAAATAACAATATGAACCATGAGGTTGTCTAGAAAGAAGTATGTTTCCAGAACCTGGTGAAAGTGGCATACACCCCAAGAAGAATTTTTCAAATCTGGGACTTCTCACACAGGAAGATCTTTCTGCATTTTACATTTCAGAAAATACTTACATTAACACTAAGAAAGGGGGTCACACCACATGCAATTGGAAATGCAAATTACAATGCAACCTTAGACTTGGCTTACTGCCTCATCATTGAAAACCATTGTTAGTCCCTCAAAGAGACAATAAGCAAGCAAATTAAATCTGGGTCTGGTTGCAAGTGGAGGTGTCTCCTTGGCCTTGTTAAGTCACCTTTGTACCTGTCTAATGATGCAAAATGGCCTTAAAATCGGTGTAAAGAAACTCATTAAAAACTCTCACAGGAAGCAGAAACGTACATTTTTACATGTAGGCTTTGTTGAAGTACTAGAAAAAGGTATGCCAATTGGCCAAGCAAAGACATTCGAAAAAATGTGAATTACTTACATTACAACCATCATCCATTAGCTGAGAACGTTGATAATTTACTTCTCCAAAAGCTCTTGTCTTTTTTCCCCTGCTCTTAATTTTACTTAACATGCTCCTGAGATTACAATGGAGAACTCTCTTCTCAGCAAGTTTTCAGCATTTTCAGTGCTCTCAGTTGCACACGCTTTCAGTTATTAACCTTCCCTCTAATCATGCAGGGTGGTTCTCTGATTATGTGAAAAAGTGTCATTTGAAATTATTCTACAGCAGAGAATAGCTACACACACCAAACGATTATTGTAAGTTAACATCAATGGCCACTATACCTTTCAAAATGATATAATATTTTCTTACTATTTAAAAAACAGACCTATCATATAAAACAGCTGCCATGTTTATTTAGATAAGTGCTCCTCCACTCTTATAAAGTGGAGACTGATGACAGATGCGTCTTTAAGGCAAAAAATATTAATTCTAGAAATGTCAGCATCTGCTTCTTTTCAGCCTAGCCTTACAGATTCACACATCATTTTTCATCCACAATGAGAGTTTCTCTTTTTTTTTTGTACAGAGAATCTGAAAACATGGGTGTAAATTACTGGTCCCAAAGCCTGACACTTTTATTAGCACGTCACTGGTGCTACACGTGTTAGGTCTGATTAGACATAGAGAGCATTTTCCACTGCCCATTCCCCATGCAATGAGGAAGGCTTGCATTCCCTGACAGGAATTTCCCACCTGACTGTTCCATTTCTATGAATCTGCATTTGTTAAAGTTATGAGATGCAGTACAAAAATACTGTATGTAGCTCCTGTGGTCACTGGAGATTAAAAGATATTAAAAAAACAGGACAAAACAAACAAACAAAAAAAAATCCAAACAAAACAAATAAAAAACTCCACACAGCTAAATTTTCTACTGAATTCAAGGAGTCCGGCCTTCTGGCCCACCCAGCTACCATTCTATAATTCATTTGCTTGTATTTAGTACAGTAATTGTTGTTCTTTTAATCATTTACATAGTACTGTTAGTAGACGCAGCAGATGATGCCCTATACCTTACTACAAGCACACAAAGAACACTTCCTACATCACAGAAGAGCTCAGCAGTACTCACATTGCCTCCCAGAGAAATGCATTCCAATAGAAAACGTCACTCAAAGATAATTCTGTACAATGAAACCATGAACAGACATACGAACAAACAGCAATTAGAAGGTGTCTGCTAACCATCAGCAACCCAAGATAAACCACCTTAAAATCAGTGAACAGTTGGAACAAATTAGGGCTGCTGCAAGCATGGACCACACTGGCTAAAAATGTCCCTCTGGGAAGAATCCACCTACACGTTGCTAACCTGGGCCACATCATCCCCAGTGACTATCCAAGGCATTCATGATCACAGCACTTGCAGACATGCTCAAGGGTATTCTACTGAAGATCCATACCTCCCTGGCACAACAGCAAGCAGCCAGGTGTTCTGTTCGACTACATAAAAAACTGCCTCTGTTGAATAACCAAAAGCTGTCCTACCCCAACTGGTAGCTGCTCTCCACAGGCAGCTATTTTTTTATTCAGACAACGCTCAGGTTGTTATCCTAAACATTTCAGTGACAGCAAAACCTCTCCAGAATGGTTGCAGAGAAAGGTGCTGACAAATCTCTATATTTCAACAATTTGAGCTGGCCAGAGATGAGACATTGCTTCTGGCTTGCCTGCAGGCCACACTGACCTCTCAGTATGGCAGAGTGCCGAGGCAATACGTCTCAGAAAGAGCAGACCGTGAGCCGAGAACTTGAGGCTGCCCACATCCATTATTGGGGCACTTTGTACAAAGTGCTATCACTAAATCACTTAACAAAATATTCCCAGTTTTCCTTGGAGTGAGGCAGCGCAGATCTTCTCCTGTAAGAGTAAGTAATTTATTTACATAGGTACAAACAATGTGCTGCAGGCTTGAAGCATAAACAAAGAAGCCTAAAGACCAAGTTTTTGCCTGGGCAGCCTTATGATCAAAATAAGTAACACAAAGCCAAGGGAACAAATGGGAAGCAGCTTTGGGAAGCAGCTTAACAAAACTGCAACTGTGACTGTCCTGTAAGCTTTGTGATCTCTTTGTTTGCTTACAAGCTTTCTGCAATTTATCCTGCCTTTGCTCCTTGGCAAAAACATATTTTTACAGATGGGGCTAAAAATAGCAATGATAGAAACAGAAGACTGAAGAAACTAAGAGTTGCCAAGTGAGGTCTGCATGTGGTCTCCGCAATTCTGTGTCCAAATTAAACTGACTCTACAGCAACCTTTGCTAAGGGCTATTTTACTATTTTCTGTGGGTGACAAGCACTTTTTCCATTGACTATGCTTTATATTCCTGAGCTCTTAACTATAAGGATTGATCACGCATACAATGTAAAAGAAAAGTTATTCTGACTGACATTAAGCTTGTATTTTTTCAGTAACACCAGGGGAGTGTGACTGGCAACACCATTTTTTTGTAGTTCAAAGACTCTGCAGGAACTTTATTTTCAAAATATTTTTATGATTTCTTTAGGAGAAAATGTTTTTTCTCTCATGCCTTTTCAGATGGCAGAAAAAGGTCGGTTTGAACTTTTGCAAGCATGAGCACAGCTCTGCCAAATGCTGTACACTTGCAAGCCCTGGTTAGAGTTGAGAAAACAGGATTAGACAAAAAGGTCATTTTCAACTTTGAGACTTCCCTTTCTCCCAAAGCCTCAGTAAAAATCATGCAATAAGGTTGTTCAGATGGTAACTTGTAAGCACAAACTGTCTTCCCTAGCACTAATTAAGACTTATGCAAAGAGAAAAACAACCCAAAATCTGTTTAGAAATCTACTCTGTTTTTCAAGGAAGGATGCCCACTGTGTCCCAGGTGTTCTTGAAGCAGCATAAGCAAGAGAGGTGTCCTTGGAGAGGCAGTATAGGGCTCTTGATTTGGCACAGGCATGACACAGCTCATTCCTTACACATAAATGAAGTAGAAATGCAAAATAAGGATGAAGGGAAATTCCTACCAGGAGTATCCCTCAAAATACTGAACATTCTTTCCATGTCATTTAAGTAAGTGTATATACCAGAGGCAAGAGAATTGTCATCTAAGTGAAGACACAGAAGAAAGTGCATCACTTTAGACAACAGCACTACAATTTGCGCGCGAGACCTTCCCCCTCAACTCACTCCTGTTTCAAACAATCAGGAGCAACCAAAATAAATGTACAGAGAAAGGGAGTATTTAGCAATTTCATCCTCTACCCAAATGTGAAGCACTTGCTTAGGAAAGGCTCCTCTTCAAAGCTAAACGAAATCTTCTCTGTATTATCCCTCCAATCCATAGCCCTCTCAAACTTTCTTAATTAATTTTACTGCTGGTTTCAAAGAACACTCCAAGTTGGCTCAAATCCCTTTGGATTGCATATCAGCATTAGAAACAGGAGATGTATTACTATTCTCTCTTTTTCTTTTTCCTCCCCTCTTTCTAAGAGGAAGCAAGGAAGGATAATCAGTCACGTTATCACTCTAGAGAATGAGGCCATTATTGCATCTGAGGCAAACTCTGGACTCCTCATGTAATTTTTACACACACTTCTAACTTGATAGATGGTAACTGTGCCTTTTCTTTTTCCTTTTTTTTTTATTCCCTTTGCTTTTATTCTGGCAAATTCTTACAGACTCAGTCTATTCCATAATAATCTCATTAAATTAAGACAGGTCTGAATTATGCTTCCTTTTTCTTCCTTTTTCCTGCTTTACATGGCTTCAGCGCCAATTAGAATGCCATGATGCTCTCCTCTTCCCTCTCTGTGCTGGAGCCAGCCCCAGCTGAGTCCTCTCTCTGTGATGCCACAACAGACATTGTTTACTTTCACTCAGCTGCTTGTTCCCCAGGAGTCAAGTTAGGAAAGATGGCTAGACAGCTTCAGGGAGGTGGCCAGAATCTCTAAGTTTAGTTAGAAAAATGCTTTCCCTGTACACAGCAGAATTCCGCTGAGAACCTCCAATGCCTACAGCGATGAACCCCAAGCTGGTACCCTTGTGCCCACTCTTTTCCAGGAGGCACCTATCCACTCTGCTGGAGGGGAGGCTGACTATAGGTGAGTTTGGATCATGCTTCACTCAGGTAAGAATTCACAACATCAAACACTTCAAGCAAAATCAGCCTCTCCAAGGCCCCATCACTACAAGGTCCTCTACACTCAGTGCTGGGCCAGCTTGGGATTTTCATTCCAGGTTTGCTTTGAGTGATGGAAGTAAGGAACAAGAACTAAATTTTAATCTTACAGGGAGACCTAAAAACAGGAAATAAATTGGAGAAGTCCTGAGTGGAATTCATTTCCTTAACAAAGCCTCCACCTACTCAAAAACGTAAGGTCCACAAAGATGGTATAAAACATTTCCTCACCAACACAAGACAAGGGATAAGCGAGAATAAGGGTTGCAGTTGTGACTCTAAGACCACCAGCTGATGGTTGCCTTCCTGATCTTAATATTGCCAGCTGGAGGATATCCCATACTCAGAGGTCTGCCAAGTCTATCAGCTTCAGAAAAAAGTGGTCAGGCCATCTCAAGCCACCTATACCAGCTGCTTAACTTTTGCAGCTGATATTGCCTCTTTAGCAAGTGCTTTCTGGCTCCCTTCCACTGGCAGAACTTAGGAAATGGGAATGTATGCAAGATGGGAATATCGAGCATCTGGGGATGGTAACATTTTAACCAGCACAGCTGTCGGCAAAGTGAACATCTGTCTGTTGCCCAGGTCTCCGTTCACAAAGAAAATGCTCTCTCTCCCACAAGCTCATCTGCATACTATACAACTATCTGCTCCCTCACTAAGTACCTTGGCCATAGTTAAGGTTGCCCACAGTGTAAATTAGCCCATGCAATGGTTTGTGTTACCATGGCTGGATTCCTTTGTATATCAAGCTAACTTGAGTTATTGCAGCACCAAGCACACTAACTTTTTTTTTATTGAGAGTTTTGTGTAAATGAGCCAGAAAAGAACCTGAGAGGAAACACCACCTAGGAGAATATTCTGTATGACTTTTTAACATGACCAGTACTGCATATATGTTGGATAATAACAATGTGCTTACCTCAAACTACTTCTTCCCTAAAGAACGTAACACCTGGTTTGGTTCTTAAAGCCTCAAGTTGTTATCCACCCAGTAATTACCTAAGTTATCAATCAGCTGTCTCATACACAGCCAAAGCCATTGTTTACAAACTGTCTAGAGCCCACTCTGAAGCACTGTGGAAGCTCTGGAAGCCCCTTAGATGCAGCTAACTGTGTCATGTACACCCTGTATCATGCAGAGGGAAGCACTACCACAATTGAAGGATGTTGGTTAAGACACAGAGAATTCTAGAATTTGGAAATTCAAAGCCCTAGAGTAGATCTTGAGTGTCATACCAATCCCATCTGAGAATGCACACCATGTTATAGAAAGAACAGTGTCAGGTGGAAGGGAAACACCACCCAGTGCTTATCACGAATCTTTCTGGCCTGGAAATACCCTACTCTCATGCCTCCCAGGCACTGCTGGCTTCACCCAGCATGAAATCACCACTAACACTGCCTGTGTCTCACAGAAGTTTATTTTGCTCCCAGGTGCAATCAATTCTTATTTTACTCCAACTCACATGTTCCTACTGGTGATGTGTTTAGGCTCTCCTAGTCTCATGACATCAAGGAGAGAGTCTCTCACTCTCATTAGCCAACAAAGTCTTCAAAAAGCTGTGTCTGGGGAGGGAATTCCTGCGAATTCCCTGAGAACATAAGAAGCCACTTCCCTCTTTGGCTGCTTCATTATGACTTTTATCAAATCCCATTCAGCTTCCCAAGTAAATGCACTTCTGCCTGTTCACCTCCTGCCTCCCCTCCAGCTCAGTCCAGCATAGCTCGGGGCATCTCTCAGTTCCCTTTCCACCACTGTAAATTACACAGAACTTCCGTGCTTTCTACCAACAGAGAAAGATGAACACATCTGTGCTCTGTTTTTTCCATGCTCGGCTAAATACACCTCTGCCATTGTTCCTAACGGTCTGAATTGCAGGAGGAACAGCAGGGGAAAATAAGTAACCACTCTTTTACCAAATTCCTCAGTATAATAATTCGTTCTTTTAATACATTTCCTGTGTTTTGAGAATTTTCTACGTTTCGGGGGAAGGTAAATAAATCCTCCAACTCACATGAGCGTTCTATTTTTGACAGTTCTCAAGGATATCAGATTAATGGACAACGTTCAGTACCATGAAAATACTGTGCAAGGAAAGGGAAAAGCCATGCTTCCTGGGAAAATGCATAAAGTGTTCCAGCTTGAAATGTATTTTGCTGCTCTCCTGCTGGCTCTTTGCCTGCCTTCCAGCAGGGAGAAAGGATAAGGTGTGAAGCCAGATCAAGCTTTCTCTTTTGTCTCCAACAGGACAAGCCACAACCAAGGAAAGAGCACTGTGAGTAAGTCCTGCATACAGATGCTTTTCAAGAAAGCAGGACAGGCAGTCCCAGTGGAAGGTGAGCTCATACTTAAGCTTGACTGGCCAAATGCCCATTTCCCCAGAAGTGTTACCAGGGATATAGCTGTAGCTGAGTCATATGGACCTTCCCCACATCCCAAAATTTTTCATCATTAGAGCTATCACTGAAGTAACACAAAATCATTTATCCCATTTGTAAAAGCTACAAATAATGTGTTCCATCACCCACAGTTAAACTCAAAGTTCATACAGAACTTCTAATCCTGCTCCTTCAACAAGAGGCAATGCTCTGCTCACAGGATGCGAGCTCCCTGAACTTCTCACGTTTGTCCAGTTTTCATTTGTAGCTATTTAATGCTAGTCCAACATCTGTATGTCACATTCTCTCTTTAAAAGCATAAGTGCTTTTCAAAGCATGCCATATGCCTGAGTTTTCTCAGTTATTGCTAGTTACCGAAGACAGTTCTTCCTGTCCTTGTTCTTGGAATGTCATCTCTGTAGGTGATGAGCACCCTGGAAGGTGCTCACCTACATACTCTGGCTACACTGCAGTAGCTCATGGGAAAGTTGGTAATTACTAAGAGCATCCTAATATCCCAGTTAAAGGGACACCACTGTATAGTAAATACGTGCCACACCATTCAGAAACAACCTTACCAGCAAGAGAAAACAAGGGTTAAGAGAGTGTGTGTACTGAAAGCACAGACTGTAGTAGTGGTGGAGCAAAAAAACATAACCCGAATGCATGATTAAATGTCTAGTAAATAACAAATTACCTCCTTCATCTGCCCCAACATTTCAGGCACCTTTTCTATTTCTATATCAAGCCAGTCTCCTTCTGCATCCTGAAGAGAGCCTGTAACTTCTAGTGCATGAGACAGCACTGACCTCCTCCATCTTTCACTGTGCTCCCTCAGGGGAGTGGGATGGCCTAGAGCCAAACTGTGGCATTTCTTCTAACTCTATCAAAATGCCTTTGACCATCTGATTTTGCTTACTGCATGATGGAGCTCCATGTAATGCTTCAGGGATGAAGTCAACCCGGCCTATCCAAGGTTTTATGATTGATAGTTTTACTATGCTTTTTAATCACCACACTCCTGGCCTCAGCACCTCTTACAGTCAACTGCAGAAACTGTGATAAAACTTGATATATTGTATTAGGAGGAATATTAAATTAACACCTCCTTATAGGAACTGCTGGAGACAAGATACATGCCCCAATGAACCATTCTTCTCCCTCAATCTGTCGATTCTTACGTCTGAACAAGTAAATAGAGGATTCACATATACAAAGCACCTAAACAGGTTATTGTAGCAGCAGGCACCATGGAAAGGTGTCCACAGGAGTCCTAGTGAACACAAAGACACTGACTAAATAGCCAAGGTATTTATTTTTAAATATTCAATTGCAAGTGAGTTGGTGATGACTCAAACAGCCTGCTTGTCTCCCTACGAAAAGTCAAGCACGCAGCAGCCAGAGCTGCCCCTAGAGAAATTCATGTGGATGCCTCTTCCCAGGACTAGCAAGCCATTCTCTACTAGAGTGAAAAGGAGAAAAAGGAATGTGAAAAAGGAAAAAAAGTCTACATTCTATTCTACATGTCTGCTACACCATCCCCAGGCCTTCACTTCAGAGACAAGGAAAATAAATTGCGAATGGAAATCAGTAGGGGATAGACTACTTTTCCTTTTAAATTATAACAGTACTTTGGACAGGCACTCCTAGTTACTTACTTCATGGGGTGGATCTTCCTGCTAACTCACCTAAGAAAACAAGAGGAGCAAGTGTCTTCTGGCACTGCTTCCCCTTAGGTCTAAAAGAGGAAGGCCCATAACCAAGAAACGATTTTTCTGTTTTCCAGGTAGTTACAGATGCCTCCTGCCCCTTAAATCCTTGCTAACCTTGCAAAAATGGAACTACTATCGAGTTTAAGGTTGTAGTTTAAATTTGTCCCCTACATGGTGACTTCAGAGGCGATATGAATGCTGACCAGCTGACCCACCCACTAACCAGCCACCACCTCCTAAGTCGAGCTCTCTGCCCAGTAACCCACTCATCCCATGCTGTTTTTAGCTTGCTTCCCTGCGTGCGCACATCTTACCAAACCAAATTAGCCCAAGAGAAGGTATGTCAAGTGTGGATAACCCTGCAGCAAAGCTGTTGTATCCTGTTAAGTGCTGCAAGGAGGCAGAGAGGCTGCAGCTGCCCCTTGGGAGTCTGCATGTGTGGAAAGGCATTTCAGAGCTCTTTACACATTGTGAGTTAATGACTGGTGATTTCATTTATCTTCATTCTGATAATAAATAACAACTCCAACTTAGCACTTGCAGCTGACCAGACTCCAACTCAATACTGCCTTCCTCCCCAGCAGAGCACAACTGTTCAGGTTTCATTTGTTTGTATTCTCCTATAATTTTAATTAGGCTGAAAACTGAAAGCCATAAGTTAATGTCTTTTATTCCAGTATTGCCAGTTTTTAATCAATCTGTATATGCAAAAGTTTCCTTCAAAAACTGCATGGTCACCAGAAATCAAATCCAGCAATTTTACCCTGCTGACCTGAGTTTCATTACCAGAGAAATGATGATGGGGAGAGGCAAAAGCAGAGAACAGGAGTGCTCGTAAAAGGCCTCACTAGCATAAATACACACACAGGAACACCACCAGCTGGGAAGTCAGCTCATACAGAAAAAAAGGGTCAAGTGCTTTCAGGTTCTAGGGAATTATATTTAAATCAGGGTTTCACTGCATGCAGAAACAGAGCTGCTGGAATCTCTGAACATGGCTCCTATTAAACGTCTGTTACTAATTGCCCAGTTAGTCATAGCTGGGCATTTCTCTGCTTAGGAGCTGCTGAACTCAAGGGCAGCCCATCAGGCTGTTGTAGCACTTCACAGTGAGTTTCTATTGGTAGGTTATTGTCACAAGGGGTAACTACTCCTTCTTTATCACTCTGCATCAAATTTGTGTCCTTTGCCAGGAGCACAGCTCCCTGTGCTGCTGGCAAAGGCAAGCACCCCTGGGCCAGGCTGGGTGGAAGGCCAGGCTCAACCTCTCTACTCCCCACATGGATGGCCCAGGGACCCCCTGAGTGGCTCCACCAGGCACAGGGGGATAATTTGGTGTCTGTTTCCTGTCTGCTGTCTCCCTGCTGTTTGGTTATGGATTTCAGGCACACCTTGGTGCGATGTGTGCCCTGGCTCGGGCTGTGCCACCAAGGCATGGCTGAGGAGACCCTGCCAAGTCCCTGCAGGATCAACATCATCCATCTTAACAAGTCACTCTTCACCCAACAGGCTTTCCCTCTCTGACCGCATTCTCACTTTATGGCTCCTGGTCTTTTTCACAAAATCTGCCATCCCAAGCAGGTTTCCATGTTTTGTGAGGTGGCCCCTTGGAAACGCGCGGGGACTGCGGAGCGGAGCTCTGTCCTCCCGCGGCCGCCAGGTGGCGCCGGGCAACAGCGCCGCGACCCCGCGCGCCCGGCAGGGCCGCGCCCGGCAGCGCCGCCTGGTGGCGGGGCGGGAACGCGCACCCAGCCACAGAGGGGCGCGGGACCCGCGGGGGCACGGGGATCACACGGGGATCCCACGGGACACAAAGATCCAGGGACATGGGGACCCCCGCGGACACGCGGCCAAGGGCACCGAGGGCCGTGCGCACAGGTGCATGCCCTCGCACAAACACGCTCACGCGTGGGCACGCAGCACGCAGCAGCAGGCGAGCGGGGCACAGATGTACCCACAAGTGTGCACAGGCAGAGGGACGCACACGCTCTCTGCTCTTCCCATGCCACTGGGGGTGTTCCAAGAAAAAGCAAGAGAACAAAAGATTGAGCAAAAGAACAAGAAAAGAACGAAAGAACAAACGAACGAAAGAATTTTTTTTTGAATGCCCGCTTCCCCACGACCACCACTCCCCTCCCCCCCATTCATATCCCTTTTTCTCGATATGGCAAAGCAATCCATTTAGATGAAACTTTCCATTTGGCCTCCAAGCCTTTACTCAGGATGTTAAGGTAAAGCTTGCCAGTATTTGCTCTTGAGTATCAAAACAGTAAGTTAGAAACGCAGGACTCAATCTGAGTAAGCACTACTGAAATGAACCTAATTAAACCAGGAAATCACGGGTTGTGTGCGATTATACAAAAAACAGTTTGTTTTTCAAAATTTAGAGATAGCACATAGTCATCTCCAAAGACAGCAGTCTGCTGTTATGACAGCGCACTAGTACTAGGTGATAAAATTATGCAGTGGACATAATTAGTTTCTCATTTTTATCCAACCCAGCTCCCAGATTCCATTTTTATGAACAACGTTATCTCAATTTTATCATGGAAAACCACATTCTTTTAAATATTTGTAACTTTTTAAGTTCAGCATTGTTTAATTCAGATAAAAGGCGGAGACATGGAGTCTGAATGAAATTTGGTTTAAGAGGACGAGAAGAAATTTCTTCTTTAAGTGCCAGCATTTCAAAGCAAGTGCTGTTGAGACTTTCTCACTTGAGAATGAGGTGGTGGAATTCAGCACTGTCTTATTTGAAGACATGCAGATTTTGGAGCCAAATTCAAAACTAAGAGCAGTATCATAAGTTATGTTTGAAAATTTCCATCCTATTTCTTTTCATTGCTCTCCTTGTACTGAAATGCTGAAACCCTGAACGCTAAAAAAAAACTCCAGCAACTTAATTTCTGTCAACAGACTGCAAAGAAACATCTTGATAATATTTCATAGGGCTGACAAATTCTCATTCTGGTATTATAGCTGTTGGAGACAAATTGTCAAACTCCTACACATTTTCAACATATTGGTTCTGATTTATTAAACCAGTAATTTTGAAAGCTATTATAGAAGACTAGATTTTATCCAAATTTCTGTTCAGCATTGGGGAAATGAGGAAGAAGAGTTTAATACATTTCATATTATACACTACCCAGAGATTGTGTGCTTAAATAATTTTCAATTAATAGTATTAAATTGTTATTTATTCTGTAGTTGAAACCACAAATATGTTTGTTGGCATTCCAGATATGAATATTTCAGGCTATTCTGACTAGGCATGTGTGGTATGCTATGTTTTATTTTAGTTTTCTTTCTGTGGGCAAGTGTCATCCCTAGGAGAAATCTGCTATCTGATCAAAGTTGATATGAACTTCAAAAGAGATTTTAGAATTATTTTTATGATACTGACTTAAGGCTCCTACTCTCATCATGACTGGTTTACTTGGTTTGCAAGAGCACAAATACCTTATAAATCCTGTATATCAGAAATTATTAAATCCTTTTTTGCCTTTGCTTTCATCTGCCCACTTCCAGGATATATCTTATGCATGCTTCCCCACCTTAATAATTGTAAGCATTTAGAAAAAGATAGACTTCAAAATGAAGGAGAGATGAAGGATTTTGTGGGGAGCTGGAAATTATAGATTTTAATCTCTGTACTGTCTGGATACCCTTGGGTTTTCATGGGCAAGCTAGCACCTTTGCTTTCTGTTGCAGGACCAGGGTGCCAGGCAGTTTGAGCCCTGCTTGCTCCCTTAGAGCACTGTCTGCTTTGCACATTATTTGCAACCCTCACATCATGAAGGACAAAATTATTCCTTAGGCGTGACTTGGCTCCCTTCTGCTAAACCTTGTTACATACTGAGAAGGGAGCATCCTCTCTGGAACCTACAAGAAAGATCAGACAAGGAATCAAAAATTTATTATAATCAGAGTATACCAGCCTACACACTGAAGTCTGAAGAGCAGTATCAGGGAACAAAAGCAAGTCAAATCCAAGTCTACTTTGGGAACTTTGCCACCTTTCCATAAGTTTGAAGAAAGCCTGAGATAAAGAATTTCCCAGAGACTGTCAGCAATGAGAGGCACACGGATAAGATATTTAGAAATAGAAACAGGCATTCATTAGGAAAACTGCAAAAAGTACCTTTGGTCACATTAAAAGTACCTTTAGATATATTAACAGTATCCTCATTAGCCTCTTATATGACTCAGAGAAACACTGCAAATTACTGTTCTCAGGAGAGTGACAGCAAATGTGTTACACAGGCTGATGATGAATGTTACACTTCTGTTGATGTACAACCATGTTTCTTATCTCTCCATCCTCAAACTAGCCTGTAACTTACTCCTCATTTTATATAATCACTTGCCGTTACCTCTGCTGCACTGAATACTCAGGAAGCGAAAATGTGTCCTCCAAATACCACAAATGCTAAAGCTTTAAGCAACGGCAATTTGAACATGGAGCGAAACTCCACAGCCCATACTTCAGGAGGCAGAGCTATTACTGCAGACCACAAAGAATGTAACACCACCACGAGAAAAGAAAATGCCTCCCTGGCTTGGTTTCCACCAGGTGTCAACTTTTATGGGCTCTTTTCCCACTTAGCTACTTTATAAAATGCTCACAAAGTTAGAATCAGGCTCACAGTCAAAAAGACGAAGTCACAGTAGCAGATGCTGTGCAACTACTACTGATAAGGGATTTTACATGTGCCTGTCAAGTACAAAAAGCAATGGAGAGTAGAAAATATAATAAACATAGGATTTTCCCTCCCCGCATCATCCCAGACATATACATACTTGCTTAAGTGCAGCACTAAAAAACCTAGATGGGGGAGGAATGGTAATTGCAGGAACCTTTGGGAATTTAAAAAAAATGACCTCAAAAGACAGGGAGCAGGGCAGTTCAGCTGGCTGCTGAAAGAATAAATAGTACATCAGCAACTGAGACTGCTAGGAAGAACTGCTATTCAGCTGCATCCAGGAGCAGGAAAGTTATGCTGCCCCTAGGAGAGAGGGCAGAGAACAGACTGAGCACTGAAAAGCAGAAAATCCTTACACTTCTTGCAGTTAATTATTTTCACATGCATTAACTCATTTTAAAATTTTTGTGGAGCATAGTGAATATCTGGGTGCAAGGCAGAGTGTAGAAAAAGGAACAAGACTCTCCTCATTGTTATGCTCTCAGAGTTGAGACTGGCTCTGTTTTTTCCTGTGAAGAAGGATTCTATTGGCAAAGGCACACTAGCTTCTGTCCTACTCTCAGAAAATTCCTGGTGCTGTGTTCTGGAAAAGAAAAAGAAAAAAGGGAAAAGGAACCATACAAAGCACACAAGCTACTCAAATCCTTTTGGGTTCCAATGCCTCAAACATGAGATCTGAGTCTGGAAATCTGGTCTTTCAGTTGCATCAACTCTGACACCCAAGTAGGGGCAATAAATTTCCATGCCAATGATTTTAGCACAAAATAACAAGTAATGCCAGTAACTCCAGTTAAAAAAAAAAAAACCAACAAAAAATACAAAAAACCAGCACATGCACACACACACACATCTGCTTTCTGTAGAAAATCTCGATGCTTCGTTACAAAGCTTCTGGCAGAGAGCTGAAAACTTCTTGGGTTTTCAATGAACCTTGGAGTTGTTAAGTTTAATGGTGTTCTAGTCATGTTTGGGACAGAAATTTAGGTACCGTGGGAGTGGAACTTCCTGGAAGAAAGCTAAGACATTCAGGCAATTTCTATGGCTAGAGTTAGAAAGCATTTTTAAGGCATCACCTTTCATATTCAGGCACCCACACCGGAAGCTGGGTGTTTACGTCCCACTCCTGACCTTTTGCTGCCTGCAAGGATTTCTGCAACTTTGCTTCACACTGATGTACCCACAGCAGAGTGCCAAGGATGTTGATAGTTTGGCAGCTAGTCACATTCTATTTCTGACAGGTAAAACCAGAGGGAGTAAATCACTGTCATGTCTCAAAGCACTCTTTTTTTTTTTCCTTTTCTGTTTCCCATGTCTGTTTTGACAGCCAATGAATTATTCTGCTTATTCTGCTCTCAGCCTAACAGGATGCACTGTATGAAAAAGTTACAGCCTGTCACAATCCTGAAAATAATTTGCTGGGTATCATTTTACTTCCCTTGACCATCCAATGTGTTTGTCTCCAATCACTAAATAAGGCAAAAGCAGTATTTCTGCTAACATTTAAAAAGTTGATGGAATCCAAGGAGTTTTTTTAGCTGTCCTTTCAATACAACTGGTTTGTTTCTAAAAATGTTAATTTACCACATTTCCCAGCTGGAGACCAGTTTATCAGTTAGAGTTGGAAACTTACTCCCTTATCAACACAAAATGCTTCAAGGACAGAAAACAAAAACAATGCTGTAGGATGCAGTAGAAAGAGCAAAGAGAATTTAGGCAGTGATAGTAAGTCAAAATGGAATTCGGCAACCACTCTAGAGCTCAACAGCAATTCAAACTTATTGATCCCAAGTTTCATTTTATGTCTTCTGCAAAATATATTAAATATGAACAATGTCAACAACAACGACAACATGATTAACCAAAGTAATTCAATACCCAAAGTGATACAAAGAGAGGCTTAAGAAAGAGGGGTGGACAATCACAGAATTTCAGAAGATTCTGAGTTGGAAGAGACACACAAAGATAATTGAGTCCAGCTCTTAAGTGAATAGCCCATAGAGGAATCAAACCCACAATCTTGGTGTTATTAGCACCACGCTCTAGCCAATTTAATTTTCTTTCAAAACTAGGTTGCATAAGGTCTTGAGCAACCTGGTCTAGTGGGAGGGGAGGTGGGACTAAATGACCTTTAAGGTCTATTCTAACCCCCTAACATTCTATGATTCTATAATAAAACCTAAAGGCTCACATGTAACAATACATCATCCCCAATACTTTATTTTTAATTTTTGCTTATGAAAATCAGAGAGAGGAAAACAAGTAGGTGTTACACAGTTAATTAAGCTCTTGTGTAAATTCATTTACCAGGATTGTGTATACTAAACCATCTTGTCTAAGGCTGTGTGCAAGTTTAAAATCATTAACTATTGTTGTGTGATAACAAGCCCAAACCTGCAACATACAAGTTTATTTAAACTGAAAGGATGACAAACATGAAAGCCAAGCACTCCTACTCTTTTAAGCCATTCATTGTACCACCAGCCAAAAGGGTCTTGGATTCTCCATAAAATGTTTGGCAAACAAAGGCCCTGTTAATTGACAAGCTATTGCTTTTACTGCTTCCTACCACAATTTGTGGGAATGTTTTAGACCCAAATCAATTCTGCACACAAGCGTTCCCATGAGATGCCACACGCATTCCCATTTGAAGCCATTTATAAGAAGTGCTACAGCCTCTCTCATAAAACCTTTGTCTTCACGGGGCACTTCTAGAACCACGTGCAACCCTTTCATCCCCTGATGGACAGCAGGTTCCTTTTTGCTTGTTTGTTTGCTTACTTTAACCAGGTTCTTTGTTTTCTGCCATCTCAGTGCTTTGTTTTTACTCTAAGATAGATCCTTGCCTTTGCAAGGAGCGAGTTAAAGCAGGGATGTTTGCAGTCCTCATTGCACCCCAATGCCAATAAAAAATAGTCCCTTCATCAGAAGCTGCCTGTTAACAGCTCTCCTTTATTGCTAAAGCACAGTGTAGTTAATTCTTCTTTGTCAGTAAGAATAATCAATCTCAGCGTGTTAATTAGGAAAAGTTTAAGAGGGGACAGGCACCTGACAGCATAAGCTCTGTTCCTTTTCTGTCAGGAACAACAGCAATCTGTACTCATGGTATAAGCCCTTATTATCACCATTTAAAAGTGGTCAGACTGCATTATTGTTTTCTTTATATGCTTTAGGAATGCAAAATCCACCCTGCTTTGTGTATTTATTTCCTTTAAATTACAAGAAGTCCCAGACACTTTTTCTCTGTTCTGCAATGCCCCGTTCAGGAGTATTGTTCATCAGCATTCATTTGGGCCATTCAGGTACCCAAGAAGATTTATGTCTTTCATGGCTTCTAGTATCACTTCATTCATTCATTATCACAACACCATCTTTAATAATAAAAAGGACAGTCTCTGTCTAAACATGAGCTTTATATAGAGCACCTTCCTCCAGCTTCTCAGCATTTCCATCCTCCTTTTCCCCACAGAAATCTGCTAAATCATGCTTTCATCTTTCCTCACGTTCTTTTTCCACTTTTTTTTTTTTGGTCGGGGACAGAATACATGTCCTTAGAATATAAAGCACAAAAAGCATTCATCTTCTACTGCTGTCCATACATGTCATCCCAGAAATAGTAACTGGATAGTGCTACCTGTATGAAACAATGGACAATGAAGAACAGCTGGAGGCAGACTCCTCTTACTACACGGCCAGAAAAACAGGGACCATGCTGAAACATGGAAGGCCAATTTGAGCTGAACCCTGAAGAGCAGGAGGGGCAAGAAAAAAGGCTCCAAGGAAGGAAGGGATATGAGAAAGAGGCTGTGTGTTCTGAGCCCGTGATCCTTAAGGAGTAATCTAGACCTTCAGGGCGCTACTCAATGGAAATGCACCCAAACAGGGCAGAGTCTCTCCCTGCATAGAAAGATTCACTTTACCCCCACCAAAATTAAAAGTCTGATGAAGGGTTTCTGCAGCCTGAGCTGGGAACACACTCTGAGTAGGTGAGCTAGGAAGCTCTGCAGTTAGGAGAGATTTAGGATGGAAGTCAAATATCCACAGAGGGAGGAAATGAGACCCTGACAGAGGAAAATGCTTCCCAAATTCTAAGATCTGAAGTGCTTATGAATAAAAGTTATTTACACTGAATAAATCCACTGAATCATGCTCACTTGCACTGCTATGCCAGAGTTTACTTCTATTTCAGAAAAATTGTGAATAGTTTTTATTTTCAACTTTGCTTCTTGACTCTTATTAAAAGAATTTTTAACTTTGCCTCAGAGACATGTTTTTCTTAGAGAAATCAGTAAAAAATATTAAAAATGGCTATGCATGTTGATAAAAGAAAAAACACATTGTTTTTAACCTTTTCTTTTTAAATGTCCATTTTTTTTAAACACTGGTATGTCCAAAATTAAAGGAATTTAATATTTTAGACATGGCCCAGGTAATGTACAATCCCCATAAAAGTAGGTATACTTTTTGAAGGCTGAAGAAAATCAGATAAAGAAAATATAAATAACAGAAGAATGCCTATGTCTCCATGCTGCATTATTTTTCTCGCTGAAGTCCAGCACATACCAAGTCCTTGCTCTTCCACACCCATCTCCACAACCACACTTCACCTACCTGCAGGACTGTTTTTTTATTAGGCTATTGGGAAAGTCAAACTCTCTAGCCTTGCAAAAAATCTGCAGACAAAATTATGGGGTGTTCCCAGAAAGACACAGTGACCAACCCTCCACATCCCATTTCTGAGCACTCCCTTGTCTCCATTTGCATCCACACATAAACCAATCACTTTTCTAATGTCGTTAACTTTGAAGATGTGAACACTGCTTCTACCAAAAGACCAACTCATTGCTTTTCCACCCCTCACTACAACTCCTTGTCTCTGTTTCTTAGCCCCAGAGTAAGGGCAGACAGTGTCTGCTGCAGTTTGGAGCTGAATCAAAGCAGCTGAAGTACATGGAAATTTGGGAAGATCAGCATTTGGCACTGCACTAAGGATGGAAATTTGAATTTGAATTATCCTCAGCCTTCACTGAGGATACATTTAATTGCACATTCCCTTGAGTTTCCCAGTAGACTGGTGTACCTCCCCCACTGTCTTTTGTGGTGGGAATGTATTCCAGCAGCTCCCAATATCAGTTAAAGCCAAGCCTTTAAAGCAGTATCAGGGTGCTTAATCACCCAGCTGACTGCAGGGGCAGGATCGGTCTTGGCTATCTTCAGCCATCTCTGAGGCCAGGAGCTGGGTAGGCTCCCCCTCCAGTTAGTGCAGGAAGATAAGCATCTGCAGAGAGTAATCCATCCCACCTCTCTCTCTGAATTAACTGAAGAGGAGCCCAGATAAGTAGTTCAGATCAGACACATTACTTCTGAATAGCTGCAGCTAGACAAGATTAATTCCACCCTCAGCATCCGAAACACTTACATATGTAGTTTCTCATTACTTATCAGAGTTGAAACGTCTGTTACTCATTGATTTAGAAACAGATTCTGCCGTTGTGATTTCCTTTTCTTTGTGCAAGACTTTTATTATTCAGTATTTGTATCCTAGCACTCAGGAATATAAGTGACAAGACATTTCCTGCACGCACACACCCACAAGTGCACCTGCAGCACAGTAGCTGGGCACATCTTGAACCCCTCTGAGCAGTGGTTTAAAAGCCCCGATGATGCAAAGGAGATTGAGCAGAGGCTCCTTTTTGACTCAGCTCTCCAAGAACCTTCAATCCCTGTGCTCTGCTTCCAGCTATTTGGGTTTTATTTTGTTCCAAATAATTTTGGAAGAGCAGTTAAGAGGACAGCACTGCTTTTGCGAAGCGATGCTGTTCGGGGACCAAACACACATAGCCACCTGCTGATGGTCGTCCCCGGGACAGACATGTCTCTCTGCAGGACAGACAGACAGCGCAACCTTTCCCACTCCCAGCTCTCAACCACCGCAGCAATGCCTTAACCCAGCCTCCATTTCCCAGGCAGGTCCGCTTCCCTTCTCGTCGCAGGGGTGTGGAGCGAGGCAGGCCCGGGGCCGCGGTGTCTCCCTGGGGCTGCGCGCTCCCAGCGTGGCGCTGCCTCGCACGGCCGCATGCCTCACATGCCGGAACGCGCAGCGCCCACGGTCTGGGTAACAGCGCTCAAAGCACTCAAAAGGGGCTACTTATGAGTTTGGATACTACCACCCAAAGATAAGCTTCTCCATGGTTACCGCTCTCACGCAAGGTCACTTTCCTGCCAAACCTCCTCTCCTCCCTCCCTGGCTCTGTCTCCTTCCCCCTCCACATTTTTTTTTTTTTCCCAAACGTGCTACATCAAAGGAGAAAATGAAAACATTTACGATAATCACAGTCTGACTATTTTAATGCAGGCTGTAGGAAAGGAAACATGTAAGCCAAGTGCTCTTACTGTGCAGGCAGAAACACACTCTCAACCTCATAAAAGTAGTATCTGAGAAATAACACTTGATTAAAGAAGCCAGTCCTTCATTTAAGTAGGTGCTTATGGTAGGGAAAACAGCCAGGGTTTCTCTAGAAAAGGCCACTGGCCTATCACGAAAAGCAGGAAGAGGCCAGACAGATGAATTATTGCGAGACAGCTGGGTTTCGGCCGGGGTGCGAGGAGATCCCTATTATCCCGTCCACCTTTCCTACACAAATGCCTCTCCCCAGAGAAACTGAGTCATTAAAAGCCAGCTCGTTCACTCCTGACAGGCAATATGCATTGAGTGAGAGGTGATACATTCTCATTTTCAGCAAGAAATCTTAGTCGCCCCAAGGAGCAGCTCACTTAGGAGAGCGGTAATGGAATACAGGGCCTTTCATCTCCGCCTCGCCGCTGCAAGCACAGCCTGGCTCGGGAACAGCCCAAAAGTTATTAGTTAATGGCTTGTTTCGCTGACCTCCATGAAATGAGGCTGGTGGGTTAGGTCTGGTTTTCAGTAGACCACAAGCAGTGTTAAACAGGAACCATATTAATGAGTTGAGCACCAGGCAGGTAAGGACCGAGTGAATTGCCCCGTTGTAGTCATGCCTACTTTCTCTGCCCCTCAGGGCCATGGAACACATAGGAAGCCCTGCAACTGGCCAGCCTGTTCCACCAAGATGAGGACCCAGCTCCCAAGATCCCAGTTTCATCCTCATTTGCACAAACAATGTGTTAAAAACAAATAAACAAACAACAGCCATCTCACATTCTTTGGGAGCTTGGTAGTATCTAGTAGGCACCTTTTGGAGCTGATAATTCCACAAACCTGAACTACCAAAGTGCTGTCCCAAAATGTGTTCCCACTGTCCAGATCTGAAGATGTGTACTTACTTCTGGGTGCATCATTTTGCAACAATAAAAATACTTCATTTAAGTAATTCCTTATTTTAATACATTTAGTGACTGCAGATCAACATTACGTCTCTCCAGGAAAAGAAACCACAGCCATCCTTCTTCACTTTCTTCCTGTTCAATGGCATTTGCAGTCCCAAGTTTGAGCTACCCCTAGGACAGTGATGGGCTGTGGAATCCAGAATCATCCATCATTTGAAGAGCTTGCTCCCAAGAAATGCAGAATTCACTCCAAAGTGAGAGTGAGTAGCTGGAATCCTTATACACCCATCCCCAAAATACCTTACCAACAGTTTGGGCTACTTCCTATGCCAAGTTTCCCCAAAAGATTGAAATCCCAGAAGAAATCTAACTTGGGTTGAAGAGCTTCCCTCCATCTGTTAAAGCCTGCACAAATTACAGCGTATCACACACAAGCCTGTTTCCATCCCTTTGCATGAGTAGGTAGGTGTCTTCAAATAAGACATCCATCAACCAACTGCTTAGGTAAGAGATTCACGGAGGACCCATTCCCAAAAGGGAATGGATGCAAAGCAGGCAGCAAATGGGTATCACAGCCCTGAGGATGCTCCCTTTATTTACTTCAAATTTAAACCACACAGGAATTAGCTCCAGTTCTGGGGGAAACTGGCAAGAGAGTAAAAAAGGCTCTGCAGAGAGAGGGAAGGGAGTTTGGTGTGGCTTACACATAGATGGCACTTCTTTAGCTGTCAGAAAGATTCAGACTGAGAGCTGGACATTTTATACAGATGTCATTAACATCCCAAACAATCACGCTGTCTTTTTTGGAAGGGATAGTTAAGTGGCTTTAAACTTCTTACTCTCAATAGTTGATGCATTTCCTTCCCTTCTCTAACCAAGAGATTGGTAACTCTTGAGGTCAGACAGGTGTGACACTTTATTCCTCTACACTGCTCTCCCCAGGTATCTCCCTCCAATGCTCTTCTCAGCACAGAAGCTTTTGATAGTCAGAGAACAAAGGAAAGTGGATCAAGGAGATGTTGGCACACCAATAACTGGGCAATAGGCAATATCTGTACGGTACTTACAAAAAAGCAAAGCAGAACCCACGTGTCTCCACAGACTCCTCAACCATTCAGACCTGCCTTACCCTGAGGAACATAACTAAGGAAAGCCAGAATGTAAAGCTACTGCTTTACAGCAGAAGTGAGAGGAGGACTCACCAAGTACAGATGGAGTTCTCAGCCTGGGACTGAAGGCATTCAGCAGAGGAGCCCAGGGCATGCATCAGTGTGACATGCATGCTTTCATTATTACAGGATTAAAACTTGTAAAAAAAAATTACCTGAGCACCCTATCTACACAGGAGCAGCGATGACTTAGTGTAAATTAATTTTGCAGCCTACCAGGGTTTTTTTCCCCACAGAACAGCTCAAGCACTCTGCAGCAGCTTCATTAAATGTGTGTATATGTGTAAAGACACAGTATTTTTGAAGTCTTTCTCTCCTCTTTTTTTTTATTTTATATTCATGATGCAGGAGAACTGTATCTGGTACTAACTAATTTCTTGGCATTCTACTGAAATGTAAAGCCTTACATATTCTGCTGATAACCAGCCCACAAATTGCAACAAAAGCAGTGATTTGAACTTTGTGTTTTACTCGTCTCACAGATTACAGAAAGGAAGCCAAAGTTATCTGCTCCAACTCATACAGCATTATCTTTTAACTTAATGGAAGTGAAAAAGAAGCCTGCACTCATTACTCAAAGGATGCCGTTATTACTTCCTCTCTATATTGTTGCTAGTCAAGAATAAAATCCAGGATATGACCTTTTCATCAAGCGTCAAGCCAAAAATCCACTTGGGACAGCCTCAGGAGGCAACCCTCATTCTTTCACTCAGTAATTCAGAGCTAAGGCCCTTGTTGCGTATAGCTGAAAGGAATCCTTGGAAAAGTTTGGCTTAAGGAAGCATCTAATAAATGCTGATCAATAGATGAAAGCCAAAAAGATTTCTGTCTCCTCCTGCATGATCCTATCATTAAAAAGGCACCACTAATTCAACAGATCAGCCCTTTCCCAAATAACCTGCTCCATCTACATACAGTGTAAGCTCACAAAAAAAGATTATAAACTCAAAATGTGAGTGATGCAATGTATTAATGCCATAAATTCTTCAGAAGAGACCTGAATTCCAAAACAAGAAAGCATAATAGTGTTGGATTCCTTATATTTTTTGCTTTGTTATGGCAATAATAATGTGCCTTTTGAAGTTCATACAGGGAGATACAATGCCAAAAGGCAAATACTTACAATACAAGAGCACTTGGTACATTTATTTCCTTCAGGCCTAAATTCTTCTCCTTCATTGTAAAGTCTCCCTTCAAATGCACAACCTGGAAAACAAAATTTGAGTAAGTTTAACTCAAGATAGAATGTTGTTTTCTCCCTAACACGTCCCACTGTACAACAATATGAAAAGTAAATCGTACCATCCTCTCCAACACAAAATAATGGAATTGTTTCAGTTGGAAAAGACTTCAAAGATACCAAATCCACCCTTTGACTGATTACTATCCAGTCAAATAGACCATGGCACTAAGTGCCACATCCAGTCATTTCTTGAACACCTTCAGGGATAGTGACTCCAACACCGTGGGCAGCTGGTTACAAGGTTAACAACCCTTTCCATGCTGAAATTCCTCCTGATGTCATCAGGGGAGACTGAACCTCCCCTGGCACAGCTTGAGACTGTGTCCTCATGTCCTGTGACTGGCTGCCTGGGAAAAGAAACCATTCTCCTCCACCTTGCTACAACCTCCTTTCAGGTAGCTGTAGAGAAACGATCACTTCAGAAGAAAACAAATCACTTCAAAATCCTGAACAAATCCTTGAGAAACCCCACATGTCTTTGGGAGGGCGGGGGGGGGGGTGAAGAAAACATCCCTCTACAGCAGATAAATTTGCAAAAATGAAGTAGAGATTAGGCTAAGTCTCCCATTAGAAGGGCCTTTAAAACAGTTGTTTAGGCTTTTTGCTTTTTAATAATTCATTCTTACTCCCTGAGTTTATATTAGATATTAGCAGATATCGTAACTAATCAAAATATAATAAATCCATTATATCACAACTGGAGCAGTGCCTATCTTCAAAATCCCTGATAAAATCAAATATACCTAAAAAACAATGGTAATTTGCCACTGTGCTTCACAAAGGCAACCCACTCTTCACTCCCCTTCAAAAAGTTAATGTCCTTTTTTACGATTACTCTGATCCTTCCTATCTTAACAAAATCATGGTCATCAGTTATGCAAACCCACCTTGCAGACCCTCTAAAAAAAAGACATAAATACACCTGTGAATATTAGCACAGGATATTGCCTATGTATCTCATGGTCTGCATGTCCTCTACTAAAACCTATTAAATAAATCTTGTGTCATTTGAGTCACCAGCCCATATTCTAGTAACTTGTAGAATATAACAGAGAAGGCAGCCTCCCGGGTGATGATGGGATTATTAGATACACAGTTGCACATGTAGAACAGCATCTTAACTATGAAATCTCACCTGGACACACAGGACAACACATTCCCCTGAGTTTGGAAGGGTTTTTGCAATGAACAACACACTGTACTTCTGATTCTACTATCACTCCTTCCTGGAAAAGAAGCAGATTAGACACATTCATTGTTAGCATTGTGGTTGCTTTAACAAGTAAAAATTCGCAGTTACTGTCAGTAGAATTAAAGTCCAGCACATGCCACAAAGCACTGGGTTTCAAAACTTCTTTTCTTTCTGTACCTGCTGCCTGGTATCAGGATTCAGGTTAATCCACAGTCAAAAGACCCACTTCAGTCTCCCTGACTCCAGACATGAGATTTGCCTTAAAATGCATCAGGGTAAAAAAGCCAAGCATCCTCTTAGGGAAAGGAATCCTGCTTTATCAGGAATCCTTAACCTCGGTAATCTGCCATGCAGCTCTGGTGAAAACAGGCCAGACACAAGGCATTCTCCTCCCTCTCCTATTGGAGGAACATAGACTTAGAAAACAGATGAAAGCATCTTGTTCTGCAGAGGGGAGACGCTTATCTCTGATATTTTGCCTGATAAGTATTAGTAAATTAACATTTCCTGTACTTATTCGAGAAGTCAAGAGTCCTGAACAAACCTGGGTGTGAGGCTGTATGCATAAAAGCTGCTACCTTTTTTTTCTGCTTACAGCTGTTTGAGGCAAGGCAAAATTGTTTTTTAAATGTGTGAATCTAAGGTAAACAGTACAGGATCACCCAGTTTTGCATTTAGACACTGAAACGAGCAATAAAGAACTGACCATTTCGTGCAACATATCTAAATTCATGTAGTGAGTTTCTTTTCATTAAGTGCAAGGATACAGAATACTGCTTCAGCTTCAGTCATCTCAATGTATTCATTTTTAAAAAAGAGTTGGTTTCGCAGAGCAGAAGTATTTCAGAAAAAGAGAAAAAAACCCTTGAAACTCTCTTCACTTAGTAGAAGCTCTTCATACTCACTAATCTCCTCTTTCCAACTGCCATTCTTAGTAGCTGCCTGAGTGTTACTATTAAAACCAGATCAAATTGTCAGCAAAAATGGCAGACCTATTTGCAGACATAAGCTAAAACTGCCTACATAATTACTTGGTTTGAGCCTGAGAAGCAACAATCTTGAAAATGCTATGGTTGCAGATAGCCAAGCTACCAAAAATACCATTGTGTTAACCGTGCAGGAGCCCAGGAAAAAACATTTGGTTGTGGGTTTTTCTTAAAGAAAGGTTAAAACCCATGGACACATACACAGAGAAGTGTCCAATTACTAAAATAATTTGTATCTCACAAAAGGCTTAGAATGCTGAAGAAAAAAGGACTTACTTTAAGTTCAAGACAGCAGGAAATGACATGGCTGTGTACCTTTCCTTCAGCAAAGTTTGGGTATTGGGGTCCTCAAGTCATTTAAAACCTATACTTCTGAATATTTGGTTATAGCTGGCTGCATCTGAGTGGATTTAAATTACTTTAAATGCAAAGTCCATATTGTGCTTTGGGCATAAAATATTTCAGGTTATTTGGGTTGGATAAATGAAGGCTCAGGATTTCCTGGGAAAAGCTTACAACTCAATTAGCACGATTTTTATGACATCCTTACCTGGCACTGGTATGTAACACAGGGATTGCTGGGGAGGTGCCATTTCATGGAGCTGTTGTACGTATTTCCTCCAAAACTGCAATCTAGAGGATGAGAGAGAAGCCCATCAGTTCAGCTGAACAAAATCTTGTGGGAGGCTGCTGCTCAGGATCACAGAGCAGCATCCCAAACACAACCCACCCTCTCCCCTGGAAGAGGTAGAGCTGAGAGCTGGATGAAAAAGAAGGATCGTGTCCTGCCAGGGAGGACTGGCAGCACTGCCTCCGACACCTGCTGTTGATGTCCAACTGGCCAGACTCCTTACTAACTCTGACTGGTCAAGACAAAGCAAAATCATGACAATTCCCTTGAAAATGAATGTCAGTGCTCACTCTGCAGTTCAGTCAGGAACTACTCGTTTAGTCAAGCACCGCAATGGGGAGAGGGAGGAAAGAGCATAAAAAAAGAGCTGGAAGCATTCATCATCTAGCTTGGCCATGCTATCTTCATCCATTAACCAAAGCCCTCGGGACAGCTCTTCAGCAAGCACAGCTCAGCATGGATGAGCTGACACTGGCAGAGCTGCCTCTCCTTTATGCCTTTTCACATTCATGACAGGAGGCATCACCATCCACATGATCTAAAAGCCATCACGTTCTCATGTGTGTGTGGTGAATCTCCATGGGGAGACATTTTGGACTCTCATAGAGTTTGGCTTTATTCCTCTTTGTGTGCTATATGACAACTTTGTTAACAGAAAACAAGTTTGTTTTCCCATGCACTTGATCAACCCACATTTGTTTTGTGCAAAATTAATTTTCATGGAGCCATTTAGGAAAAAAAAGCAAACACCAAAATAAACATTAATTTTCACATTTTTGATTACATGTTCCCACTGGTTTCCCTTTCTTTTTGGTTTTCTCTTTTGCCGTTTTCTGGTATTTTGCAAAAAAGAAAACCAAAAAATAACACAAAGAAAATAATAAAATAACTCACCCGAGAAACAAAACAAAAAATACTTATAAAGTAGAAATATAATATTTGTTTTAAAAGAGTTAGTTTATTAATGCAAAGTTGTTTCAACTAAAAAATAATTCTTTGGAGACCTAGAGTGGTTCTGAGAAAAATTTTGGAAATAACACATACCCCATTTTCTGTGGGAAAAATGCCCATTTTCCACTTATTGCTTTTAGGGTTTTTTTCCTAGTATATTTTATTCAAAATTAGCTGGATCAAAGAGCCCATGAAACCAGCAGGAGTCTTGCCAAAGACTTTGAAACACAGCCCTGTACATAGAGCTACAGAATCACAAAGCTACAATCAGTCAAACAATGCCCATGGCACCATTCTGTTTCCACACCCTACCTCAGCAACTACTCTTAAGTCTTTCTCTGCTGTGTAGGGTGCACTGTCCTGCTTTGGAATACGTTTTATGTTCCTTATGCAGATAAAGGCAATTTATCAGCCCCACACCAATAAATCTTTGAGCCCACTGTAAAAGAAAGCTCGAGAGTCAGATCTCTGAGGTACCCAGGAACTTTAAATCTCCTTAAAATCATTTTGAATTCAACACAAAATTTAAAGGAATCATGATATATAAAGACCATCTGTAAATGTGTTAACTGCCTCCATTTAAGTTCCTAAACAACAGAAGACTTGTACTTCAGGATTTGCAGTAATCAGAAATTCTTTTTCCAGGATAAATACAAAGCAACATGGGAGAAATTTGTAGATGCTGTGGCCATTTCACTTACCTAAGCTGAAACAGGTATATTTTGAAAAGAGATGATCAATAGTCTCAGAGTTGGCTCTGATAATTTCATCTTTGACACACATTGAAAGGCACAAAGTATACATCTGAGTCTCATATTTTTAAGTAGCAAAGCCCCTATGAAAATATTTTGAATAATAAAGAAATGTTCGGATTCTCAGTGCATTAAATAGAGTTCTCCGACCTCTCATACATGCAGGACAACACATCAAGAGAGGAGTGTGAAGCCCTACACTCTTAGGCATTTTGAAGTTCCATTCTGAAAAACACTGAGTTAATCTTGCAGCACAGTCTCACTCACCGCTCACTGAAAACCCTGATGAATGCAGAGCCTATTCATTGTGTTTAACATCCCCAAGCTGCTGAAGCCCAAGTCACAATGGTCCCAGTCCGAGACACAATTTACAAGTGTGCAGGACACTCAACATGGAACGAGCTATGTTGTTAAATAGCTGTGTCTGTATTTTACCAGAATCAAGAATCAGGGGTTAGGTTGGACAATAGCAACTGCAAAATACCTTACATATTTGCTCAGCAATTATGTTCTTTAATGTAAAATGTTTCCTCTATAAGAAAGCTAATAACCCTGGGCTAATCTGCATGTACAGATGTGCATATTAAACTGAAATGTTCAGCTCAAGGATTAGTCTGGTCGACAAAGCATGAAGGTGGTGCACCCATGCAGTCAGCACTGCTGTTGCTTGAAGTGCATGTCCAAGCTATGCTACAAAATCCTCTGCCCTGCAGCACTAGCCACTGTCCCTGTGGAAAGCAGCAAGGGGATGATGGTATACCAGAAGCAACCATGGTAAGGAGAGTCTGCAGGCACCTAAAGGGAAGTTAAAAAGCAGGAACCAGAATGGAGAAGACTGCAGAAGCACTGGAGCTACTAAGACTGCTCTCAAGCTTTGGCATGGGCCAGCAGGTTGAATGAGGGAGGCAGAGCAGCACCCATATGACACCAGTGTGGGGTGTGGTGGGAGCTGGATTTCAGCAGATGCTCAGCAGAAGGAGCAGCATTTAGGAAGGGGAGAGTCAGCCAGAATAACAAGCAGCCTCGAGGAGAGATGGGGGAAGGTTGAATGTCAGGCGAAACTGAAAAGGGTAAGAAAGGAGTGTTTTACAACCTCTGGGTGACGCTTTAACCTGTCTCTGACCACAGGTGTGCCCTGACACTCTGCCCTTTGGACACCCCAGAGCTACACCCACTACTCACTCTTCAAAAGGAGAAAGAAACAAAGCCCACATACCAGCTAGTTTTTCTGAACCTCACTTTCAATGTACAAATCTCTCAGCTGACACCTGCAAACATATAGCCGGACTTTCCTAGTTCCCTTACTCATAGCATGGGAATTTCTGAGCCTCACCTAAATTCATCTGAGTGAAACCTGCTGCCTTCGATGTGCCAACTCAGTCAAGCCATTCTGGCTCATCCATGGTTAAAGGTCCACCATATTTGGCCTAGAAGGTAGAAGTCACTGAGTATTTTGTGTTCAAAGGCATCAGCAAAGTCCCTGATGTCAATTTCCACAACAGAGTATGACGGAAGATACTTGAAGTTCCTAAAAACCTTTTAAAGCTTTTTTTTTTTCCTCCAAAAGCCCTTTGGAAATATTAGTACATTAACTTACTTTCTCCATCGACCATTCAAAGGAAGAGCAGGAGAAAATAATAAATCAAGAAAGATCAGAGCTTAGGAGTATCACTTAAATGCTATCCACTTACTTCTGCCTGAATACCTACTTAAAAGAAAACTTTAAAAGGGTTAGAGAGGAACTTTTCAAGAAGGGAACCAAAAAGCCTGAAAACGCTCTAAGGAGCATGTGAAAGATTTGACATTAATAAGTAAATTTGATCCTCTCTCATATTCCCCATATGGAAAACCTTTAGGATTCCACATATGGAAGGAAGTTAAATATTAGTGGTCTACATCAATTTCAAAAATGCTAAAGTGATTCATATCAGTCAAGGAGTGTGTCCTAATTTTTCAGTCTTTCCTGCTCCTTTTTTTAAAAATAGCTCGTGTTTCATTAATGTAAAATATTAACTCTCACTTAGTTGTAGGTTTTTGTTGCCATTACCTCCTTCAACCCAAATAGTTCAGATAAGTCCTGAATAAACAAGCGAGCCTAAAGTTGCTTATCTGAATCTAACCAAACCACTAAATACTTTGAAGTTGGTCAGTTGTTGCATATGCAGTAGAAACTAATGGTAATTACCATCTAGTCACCTCTTAAAGGCAAAATGATCCTCCAGATTTAGATCTTCTGACACAAAAAACAAACAAACAAACAAACAAAAAACAAACAAAAAACCCAACCCTAAAATAGTTAAATAACTTCTAATATAATTATTTAGCTACTTTGTTTCAATATTGTGCATGCCATACTTGGGCACCTTTGTTTCAAATATAATAAACCAACCCTTGGCCAATTTAATTTGAAAGAACAATTTCATTCTAAAACAAGCATCCTCACAGAGAATTGGACTAGAATAACAAAAGAGGCAAATTATAGCAGATTTTTCTATTGGCATGTGGACAAGCTGATGATCAGGAACCCATTTGTCGTTCCAAATCATAAAACTCTGATAAATGATCCTTTTTTTTTTTCTTCCCCAGATACCCACCCATATAACAGTACCATGAAGATAAGGAAATTGACTGTAACAGACAGTTTAGTAGTGCTAAAGCTCAGCCAGTGTCCTCAGGAGTTCATTAAAAAAACAATCCTTTATTACTCAATTTGACATGGCCTAATTAGATTCCAGAAGAAACTCATGCTTATTTTAGTCTAATGAGAATTTTATAGACAAGTCATTTCCTTATTCTCCCAAGAGAAAGTGATAGATTGGTGCACAATAGACTGGCTCCTCATCCCTCATTTCTTCAGCATCTTTTTTCTCCTAATAAGTCTTTTTTTTTTTTTGCTTTCCCTCCACTTTCTGTTTAAAAAACGCAACCTCTCTATTGGCATGGAAAATAAACATTAGGAAAAAGAAAAGAGTCAGAAGACATGTTTTATTTAGTGTTTGATAAATTAATCCTCAGGGAGGGATCCAGGCATGCTAACACTAAATACCAGTTCTAGCTAAAAAAAAAAAGAGCCAACCTCAAAACGCTAAACAAAAAAATAAAAAACAAAACACCAATAGCTTGCACATTCTGCAGTATTTCCCTGGCATGAAATCCATTAGCCAAAATAAAAGAACTGTGAATCACACATATACCTATTATGAAGTATATTTTCACATGTCGTAGTGATGGTAGAGCCATTGACAGCTACCAGAAAATTAAACGTCCTGTTGAATAACCCTGGTCTTCATTTGTCAACACAGAAGCATGAAAATGTATACAAAACCTCCCATGCTTATCAAGTCTAGCTCTAAACAGCGAAAATCGAACTCTTTCCTCTGTAACTAAGTACAAGCAAACCTATTTGCAGCCCAGCCATGGCAATTACAATTACCCAAGGGATGTTGGGGCTGCCCAACACAGCAGAGTCAGCACAGTGAAGAGGCCATCGGGAGGGGGTGAGCTGTGCTAGGACACTTCACACACGGAGCAGCCCATAGGTGCTGAGCAAACAGCAGCAGAAACAAAGACAACAACTCCTCCCAGTGCTGTTTTTGCCCCTTGCACACCACTGGAACGGAATTCTTCCCTTACCAAATGTTTTGTGTTCCACGTATAGGGTGAAAAAAATTTGCCCTGCAGGGTTCCTAAGAACTTTGCAATTCAAAATGGCATACAGTTAGAGCTGCCCCTGAATCTTGAGCTGATACTCTATGTGCTCCAAGCCTGGCAGCTGGAGAACTTTCACCTCTCATGGTTGTGAGGGCTGTCACGAATGATGTTGCTCAGTGACAAAATTACTTGCTCTTGTACCCAATTTTCTCACACCAGCAAAATCATCCATGATTTGTACAGCTTACTCCTTCAAATAGTAAAAAAATTCTTATTCCAGTACTAAATGTCCTAACATGCTTATCATTTTGTTCCAGAGAAACATTACATTTAAAACCACCAATGCGAAAATCTGGGTAACTCATGTTTGACTGAAAAACTGGTTATGACAACACGACAAGACTGTTCATTAAAAGTTTCTTACATAGATGGAAAATTATATTCACCAAGATAATATGAGTATTGGTAATTTGAGGCACTACTGAACACAACAGTATACACCAGACATTCAAGAGATGTCAAATGTGCCTGCCAGGACCTTTGTTAGAAGAGTCAACTCAAAGAAAGGATGGAGAGATAGAGACCTTTTCTTAGGCATAACCATAAGCAATCAAAGGTGGCACTTTGATGATACTGAATGGTACTGTCCCTGGTGGCTATTTGCTTCAAAACTTCTGCCTTTTTCTTCAAATACAAAGCTAACATCTGAATGAACACTGAGATGAACCTGTACTTCCAGCCTCAAGAAACAGACTTTCTGGTTTAGAGCTGGAACACCAAGAGACTCAGAAGCAATGAGAAGGGCCAAAAGAAAAGTTAAGACTTGATTATGTCCTCAAACCATCTCATAGCCAGCCCCTGACAGAAGCTTGGTCTAGATTATTCAGGTGAAGGTAAAAGAAATTTCTTTAGAAAAATGAACATATCATCTTCACATCCCATCCCCCTCCATCCATGTAATATCCCTTGCCTCTGACAGCTTGCCTTCAAGCATGCAAGGATGGGCTGGAAGTTATGGTGCCCCACTGGGACCCCACAAAAAGGTCTCCCCTGCCAGTCTTGCAGCAGGACACCAAAATGGTGTTGGGTACCTCGTACCAGGCGTCTCCAGAGGCAAGCAAAGCACAGAGGTACATATGGATCCTGCAGGGTGTCAGCAGAGCAGCCAGAACACTGATAATCTTACAACCTCCCTCTAACTTCCTTCACAAGCCAGCCCTAATAGTTGAAATTGGCTGCAATCTTCAACCATAGTATTTGATATCCTTTCCAAAAAATGCAAAATTAACTATGATATCTTTGGATATTCAATATTTAGTAGATCTAGCACTGTTGTTGCCTGGGCTGGGATTACATTCTCTGGTAGATTCCATATCAATGGAGCATAGCAGAAGAATTTCTAAGATCAATAATTATTATTAAAAAAAAAAAAAAAAAAAAAAAACCCACCAAAACCACAACAACAAGAAAACAGTAATTCTCAAAAGTTAAGAAGGACAGAAAATGCAAAATTGAACATGGGAAGTGAAAGAAAATTCTGAACATATTTTCTTTGTTGTAGAAGAATTCCTACCAACTTTGTCTTTGCATATCCATTGAAGAGTAAGGTTCTTAAGAGGGTAGAATGTGGCACACAATTTTAGAAATCCAAACTTTATGCAGTCCTGAGCCTGTAATACCACTTCTTCAGAGCGCAAGTAACTTACTATTTGATGTGTAGAGAGCTCTATATCTAAATGGCAGGTCTCCATCCAACTAAATAAGATAATGCTGCCAAATCTATTTCTATAATCTCAGTGACCTCATAGGTTTTCATTAAATATATTAAATAAAATGAGACATGAAAAGTGGTCTATTTATCCTATGCAAAAGTAATGAGGGCTTAATTTTTTAGTATTTTCAAAATTAATAGCATGCTATAGATATGTGGTATGTTTTATAAACTACAGTAAATATCTGTAAAAAGAATAATCTTACTGAAAACTTTTCCTATTAGACTGAGTCGCCTGCATTCTCCTTGCAGCAGGGAGCCATAATCATGGCCCCACATTTCTCTGTTCCAGACTTTTCCCAGACACACAGCAGAAGTGAGCTCTGCCCCACCGACTTTACAATCAAGGTCCTATGGGCCTAAAGTCAAGAACAGTGTTAAAACACATGGCTAGTCTGGAGGATTTAAATCTTAAATGTTAATTTAAATCTTAGACCTCATTGCAGCCTACAGTTTCCTCACAAGGGGAAGCAGAGGGCCAGGGGGAGCAGGCACTGATCTCTTCTCTGTGGTAACCAGTGACAGGACCTGAGGGAATGAGGCTGTGTCAGGGAAGGTTTGAATTGGATATTAGGGAAAGGTTCTTCACCCAGAGGGTGGTTGGGCACTGGAACAGCCTCCCCAGAGAAGAGGTCACAGCACCAAGCCTGACAGTTCAAGAAGCATTTGGACAATGTTCTCAGGCACATTCTTATCCTGTGCAGGACCTGGAGTCAGAATTTGATGATCCTTGTGGGATCCTTCCACCTCAGGATATTCTGTGATTCTGTGACAAAGCAAAGCCAAATTTTTTCGTATGCTACTTTCCAGCACAGTGAATTTTCTAATTGCAAAAGCTGTACTAGTGGCTGCTCCTCACTTTTTCTGTTTATTACAAAATATGAAAAAAGAAGTGCTAGAAATTATCTAGCATCCTGTAGCATGTGGGTAAAACCCTACAAAAGAAAGGCCTTATAAAACCATGGCTCAGGTCTGCTGCTTCAGCTAAGTACAGCTAACAGCTAGCCTGACCAGCTCCCATGGAAAAAGAATGAGCACCTGTGAGAAGAAAGACTTTACCTGTATTAAACATTTTCTGTTTAGGAGACAGGTATGTAAGCATCATTAGAGAGGAAAGTTTTTGACAGACACGCACATGAGCTACCAACCAATGAACGGAGTAAGCAAAAAGTTACTAACCAATTAGAATTAAACACGATGCTTTTAGGAAACCATATAAATATGAGCTGGGTAAAGATTGGCTGTGGTGCATGAACAAACAGGTGTCTTTGCCCATCCCTACTGTGACAGCATATAAATCTCCAAATGGAAGCAAGGGGCTAATGCTCAGCACACAAACATTTGCAGCACAACAATTCAGTTTCTCCTGTATGCAAAGCTCTGAAGAGGAGGGTTCAGGTGTGTGCGCTGCTGCAGACACAATCATAGAATAGTTTGGGTTGCAAGGGACCTTTAAAGGTCATCTAGTCCAACCCCCCTGCAATGGGCAAGGAATGTCCTCATGCTCCTCATGATAGAATAAAATGCACTGGCAGAGATGTCACAAATGACTCGTGGTTTCCTTCCTACACAAGCCCACTCTGGAATATGCCCCTTGGTCTTAATGTTGTCCTCCTGATGCTGCACCCAGATGACAGCAGCCATTCATTCATTCACTCATTCATTCATTACTTCACAAGGTAGGAAGACGTGAAGCAAGAGCCTCTAAGGCCTGATTAAGCTCTCCCAGGCTTTGGGAGCAAAGCCAAGAAAAAAGCCGGCAGGTTCCGATGTCTTTCCTTGATAATGTTTTTGTTCATGTTTAGATGAAATGCAACTAGTAAAAAAAAAAAGAAAAAAAAAAGCCAAAAAAATTCCTGTTTCCCTTTTCCTGCTTGCATTCCCCATGGGCACTCTGGCAGCTTGACAAAATAGTAACTGAGAATAAGTGCTGCAGGGCCAAGTCCTGGCTGCAGCTGAGCTCTGTGTGGGGAGTGCTGAGGAGCTGCTGGGCCACCAAAGGGAGTAGCTGAAGGGCCACACTGCTGCCAGGCTGGTGTTTGCAGCCTTGATGCCCCAGTTACTCGCCCCCACCATGGGACACTCATTTTAGGTTTCACACAGAACAGAACAGGCTCTTCAGCAGTGTTCATAGTGGTGGGAGAGCAAGCAGCCTCCCCTGGGGTAGAGGTGGCTCCATCAGCCTCTTCCCCTGGAACCAGAACAACCTGGTGACAGAGTGAGGTATCAAGACTGGGGCAGTTAAATGGGTACATATTTTGCTTTGCCTTTCAGAAAGCACACAAAAACTTACTCAGAAAATTCACATCTAATTTGAAAATTCAGTCCTTGAGAGCTTTTTTTTTTCTTTGAAATATGAAATGTAATGTTCCTCTTCTATTTTAAGCACATAGAAACTGTCATCTTAGATCAGACCAAGACCCCTTCTAGTCAATAATCTTCTGTCTGATAGCAGCTACTAAGACACACCTTGGAAAGTATGAAAAATACAGACCAAGGTCCACAGCTCTAGTTTAGCCTCCAGAAGGGCAGGAATAAGCAGACTGTTTGACTCAGAGGGAAAACAGGGCATTTTGGTTTGTACCTTGCTCCTTTCCTAACAAACTCAGCATTCAACTTTCCCTTTGAAGAACTGCTGAGGGTTGAGTTGATGGTGCCACAGAAGTACCCTTTATAACACTCAGAAACAGTTGGCATTCAGTTATTGTCAATTCAGAGCCCAGTATTATATTTGTAAAGTTAGGACTGTTTTGTCCTGCGTGCATCCATTTATTCCCATCCACGTTAACTTCCTTTGCTGCTTTGTCATCAGTTGTTCAGTGCCCTGAGAACCTTCTGCAGCCCTTCACAGGCCGTCCTCTTGCTTTACAATGCTACAGAAGTCAGATAAAACAGCAGCAAACTTCCCTCTGCACCCCTTTTCTAAATCATTTCTGAGCACTTCCACAAATTGAGATCTTTGCAAGGATATATTGGCAACTTTTTATTACTATGAAAACAACCATACACTAGTTACTTATTTGCTGATGAGAAGAGTATCTCTAAAAGCTCAGGGCTGCTTAGTTTCTCCAGAAGTTTCCTTGTGAGGGACCTCGTTGGATGCCTGTTAGTGGGATCTCCCTGTCCATTAATACATTCAAAGGACCCTAGCTAACTCATCTCTCTTCTATCTCAAGTATCCATGTGCCTCCTAATTCTACTTTTGAATAGTTTCTATTAATTATCCCATTAGAGATGTCAAGCATACCAATCTGCAGATGCCAGGCTCAAGCCTACCAATAATGTTCTGCAGGTACCCACCCCAATTCAGAATAAACAGAAAATCTTAAAAGGAGTCTGAATTTAAATACTGTTTGAATTAAAATATTGTTTGTTCAGCTTTGAAACATTCATTCTTTTCATATGCATATGTATGTATATAGAATTTTCAGACCATTGAGTAAATACACATCCCAGGATGAAACTGAAAAATCAAACTCCATCCTAATCCAACTGACACTTAGCAACCTTTTCCTACAAAGCTGATACTAAACATGGTTTGACAAAAGAAATAAATTACATGTAATTTATGTAAAATCTGTAATTTCAAATTCTTTTTTCAGTAATGCTTTAAAATTTTTTCCAGTTCATTTCCTTTTCTTTTATGTGTCATGTATCTAGACAAATCCTCGAATTGGGGCTTGCCAAACCTATTCCAAAGCTGCAGCACAGAAGCAAATCATAAGCACAGCATCTAACACACCTCTGCAACCTTCCAGGAAAAATACACATCCATCATGTCTCTTCCATCTGAATTTCAGCATAATCTGTTTTCCTGCATTTGTATTTCCTCTGGGAAGGCAAAAAATGCTTTTATTTCCCAACAATTTATCCTATCCTATCTCCCTCTTAATCCCACACAATCACCAGTGGAGAATTGAAAAATGAGGAAAAATAAAATAAAGCTGTATGAATTTGACATTCTTCACCTCATTGATTGTGAAAGCAGTCCCTCAGCAAAATTTAGGCTTTAGAGCATATTACTTACTGCATCAATATAAATAAAAAAGACTACTTTTCAATTTCATCAATTTGCATATTTTTCATGTGGTTAAACATAGCAGATACATGCCATGCCTGCTTACTTTTTTTTAATTATTATTATTTGATCATTATCTCATTTTAAACAGCTAGGAATATACAATATTGGTCAATAAATAAATGTATAATGTTCAGATTGTTGCTTATTTGGCTTTCATAAAAATGTCCACTATATTATTTTCGAATCAGGAAATGTTTAATGCAATGAATAAAGTTCGCTTGGTTTGTTTCCAGTATGAGGAGAAATAGGAAGAGTCATGGACAATTACCCTGCCTTTTATTACTCAGAAGTATTATTCTTATTCTTTCCAACCACATAAAAAGTTAAAGAGATTCTTACTAACCAGTGACTACTAGCAGATTGATGTTGACCTAAAATATTTATGATAAAATTAGAACAGGGGTAACTCTCAAAAAACTGACAACATAGTGATGAAGAAAAAAATGTGTATTTCTAAAGGACTGTTGCTGTGCAAGAACTAATAATTGCAGGACAAATATGTGAATTTATGTATTTCCCTCAGCTTTGTAAACATATATATTTGAATTATGGTTACTGCCCTCTTCTAGCCTCTGGTGACAGCCAAGAAGCTACGAATTTAGTCCCATCTTTGGCAACCTAAATGTGCACTGATAACATTTTAAAAAGAGGGAAAACGACAGGAAGGGAATGGCACCTTTGCAACGCTCACAGCAAGCTCCTCTCTGCTTAATGACGAGAGCACAGTCCTTGGAGACCACTGGACACTTCTCCCTTTTGCACGTCACTTCCTTATTCTGGAAAAAAAAAAAAAAAAAGACAAAAGCTATTGCAAGCAAACTAAACCCAAGGCTACCATTTCTTGCAATTCAGAAAATAAAACTGGGGGCCAGCAGTGTGCTCTTTTGCTTCAGGAGAGGTCCTTGTGATTCAATACATCTCTCTTCTCTTGAAGGAACACAGTAGAAAACAGTAGTTGAATAATCCAGGAGCCCAAATAAATGGCTTTTAAGGCCCACTTAAACAATAATTCACGACCGCTACCCAGTCTCATACAGAAAATGTGCTGCACTGAAGAAATTCATGTTACTTAAATGAACAACTACCTACATGATGTGTTTGTTAAAATATCCTCAGGGTCTTGAGGAGCTGCCCCATGAACTGCACAGCTCAGGAATCGCTTCTCACAGTGACAGAAGGACAAACAGCAGAGAAAGAGGTGATAACCTCAGAGAAGACAAAATTCTGCCACCGCAGAAAATCAATTTTATCTAGAGGTTCTTTAAAAGAGGCTACTATGTACTATATCAGACAAGATGATTAGTGTAATTCATCTTTCTCCCCAAAATGATGAGAATCAGTGAAACACCACAAGCAGAGTCACTGAACATTACAGTGTCATCTTGCTGTGGCAGAAAGCCAGTGACTTCCCAAGGCCAAAGAGCACATTGACCACATTAAGGAATGTCAATGGAGGATGTGCAACAGCACGCAGCAAAAATATTCCATTTATTGCCTACCTTGCCCCAGTGGTGTTGACCCTTTTGGTCATCCCTGCCATTAAATAGGTGAAGAAAACAAATACTTTGGGCATTTCTTTTAGTAAAATTTTGCTACTTCAAATTCCTTACTTAAAGTAGCCCTCTGAAGTCACCTCCACCTATAATTAGTAGATCAGTTCATTAGGTGACACAGGTGGCCATCTAGTACCCACCTCACCCAATCTTATGACTTAATTAGAGACCAAAAAATCAAAGGGCTAGAAAAATGTAAATCATAAAACTAAAGAAAAAGAAGCTGTGTTTTCCAGTCTTTTTTATTTTGCTCCCTGTGGCCTTATTCAAGGTGCCTGTGAAGAATAACACGCAGCTTTTATTACACTCCAGCCCTTTGTCTAAAATCAGAGGTTTATTTACTTCAAAGTCACTGCCTGATCTGATGGGAGCTATAAAGGCACTTCAGTCTTATCAGTGTAAATGAGGACTCACTCTCCCCAAGACGGTGTGAAATCAGCAAATGAGAATCAGGCCCTAAAGCGCAGCTGCAGCAGCACAAACGATTACTGTAAAAAGCCAGGTCACTCCTACGTGCTGGCTGTTCTGCATCACTCCAGCACTGCAGAGCAACCATAAATGCAATTTAACCAGCAGGTTAAGCTGAATTTATGGCAGGTCTGTAGCTCTGGACTGGCACAAAGCAGCCATGACACAAAATTGCAACTGGTTCAATTTTTAAAGTGCTCAGTGGAATCTTGATTCCCTTTACAGGGACATGGTGCCCCCATAAAGTCTGTTGAAGGGCAGCAGAATCAAGCTTACCAACTCAGCTACAGTCTGAATTTTAAAGGGTTCTGCTAAGATCTGATTCTCTTTAATGAGTTTCTTTAATGCAAGATTTAACAAGCCCATCAGCCCCACAACCTTCATCTGTGGGAAAGTCTTCAGCCTGATGAAAGTGGATGTGAAGGAAAGTCAAAACCCAGTTTAGAGTTTGTTCCTGTGGAGAACATGGTTCACCCAACTGCAGCATGCATCGTGCACCTCTGAGAGAAGCGAGGTGCAGAGTGTCCTTCAGAACCAACCTAGGTGGGCTGGATGTGTGTAAGGGGGGCCAGTGGGCAGCTACCCATTGGACTCCCTCCTCAAGGACAACATTACTGTTGCAGATGGCAAAGAGGGGGACAAAAAAATAGCACAGCTCTGCATTTTTTTTTTTTAAATTCCCTGGTTCACAGAGGCCTACTGGGGCTAATTTCTCAGGCAGCCCAGCTTCCCAGGCAATTTCTCCCCTGAGTGCTGTCTGCCTCCTTCTGCCCTCAGGTACATCCTGACGTGGTTTCTTCTGGTTGGGAATGCAGGGAGTTCCTAAGGATGACCCCAACACACATATTTCAAACAGAAGATACTTGCTAGTTACTATTACCAGTAGAAGCCTCCTGTTTCCCCCACATTGCTAAAATCAGAAAAATTCTCTCCAATGATGAGCTTGGTATCATTGAGCCACCCCAGGGGGCCAGCCAATTTGGGTCTTGCTCTTCTTTCTGTATCACCAGCAAAGCTGCTGGTTTAGCAGCAGCTAAAGTTTTCTGGGAGGGAAGATTTTGGAATTCATGTGCTGTTGCCAAGGGCTGTTTTTGCATTAAGCAGCTGTTCCACATGAAGAATATTAGTGCCCCATAGTGCAGTGACAGGAACTGAAGGGTGCTTTCCCCTAGGAGGGTGTCTTAAGCAGTAGGCTACAGATTCACATTTCCTTTCTGTATCTCTTGAATTATTTGCTGTTCAGTGGCCTGGCTTCAGCAGAAAGGGGCTTGTTCTTTGTGCTCCTACAAGTCACTGGTTCTTACAGCAAGGGTACTTGTGGGGAGAGCAGGAGATGAGCCATTGAATTGCCTCTGGATGTGGAGGGCAGCAAATCTGGATCACTGACTCACAGCTCAGTTATTACAGCACGGTGCTAAAAGGTGGGGAGGAGATGCCACACTCACCACCCACTGCACTTTTGGTTTGTTTGGTTTTTGTTTCAGGTTTTTTTTGTTTGTTCCCCCCCAAATTAAAGAGGAAGGTTAGCTCTGTCCATTGAAGGAGAAGCTGCATCCTCCCGCCTTAAAGGACCATTCCATGTATCCCAGGTAAATAGAGCCAATTTGCCAGCACAAGAAGAGCAGCTAAGCACTAAAACAGGGTAGGATTTGCAAATCTGCTGTTCATCCTCTCTAGCTTGTTGTAGGCAAGCCCCAGACGGCTCCAAAACAGGCTGTTTCAGATGTCATCCCAAGCTGCCTAACTTCATGTCATCAGGGCTGGGCTGCTCTTCCAGGGTGTGAGGTATAGCATCACTCAAGGTTGCAGCTCCACCAGTCCATGTGGGGCCTTTTGCTGAAAAACCATAGAGTAGAGCCACAACTGCAACACATTGCTGCCCTGGCGTAGTTTTCATGGCAAAATCCCTCTTGAAGAAGAGATGAATGTAGCTCCGGTGAAGTGCATCCTCCTACTGCTTCCATTAGTATTTTTACTATTATCCCAAAATTCTTTTTAAAAAGTCCTGCTGTTCTAGCTCAACATTGTATCTTGTGGAAAACAAGGTCAGCAGATGTGGAGGAAAGGGTTAATGTACCATGCTGATCCATCACAGGCCTGCAGCAGATAAAGCAGGGCTGGTAAATCATTGTTTAGTCTATTTCAGTCAGGCATTATCCAGTGCAGATCTCCTGGGTCCACTGGGTGTAGAAGTACAAAAATAAAACAAAAGAGTAATTGTCATCTGGAGGCTGGGTTTTTTCCTTCACCCAGTTGCCCAAAACACTGCTCCTAATGTCTACTGTCCATCTGCTTGTTGCACTTCTGCTGCCTCCTCCCCTCCCATTTCACAAGGGCAAAGTGGAGGCTGAGAGCAAACGGGACTTAAGCAACAAATCCTTTCCTTCCAATTATGTCCCCTCCTACCCCCAGTAATCATAACATTTCATTACTTGTCCCAGCCATACATTTAGAAAGTTGCTAAGTAGCTGCATGCAGGAGAGCTGTATTACCAAGCCTCCATCTGTGCTGTCAACAGCGTCTCTGAATCTGTTGAAAGCTCTCAGATACTTTGAATTTTGCTGTTCTTAAGAGAACACTTCTTAGATGGCAACAATCAGAAGCCAACAGTTATGGGAGGGTGGGGGATTTTTTTTTCCCTTTTGTTTAAAGGACATGCACTCTGGCACCAAGAAGTGCAGAAGAGACACATGGCCCATAAATACATAAACCGTTTGCTAAGTCAGAAACCTGGGAGTCAGTCAAATCCATAATAGGATCCCAAGATTCATAATAAATAACTTTTAATTATAGTCCTGCACAATAGTTATTTTAAACAGATGGTTTATAGATTCACATCTGGGATTATTTTTTTTTTTAATTTAGTGCTCAGGCACACACACAGAAAGGGAGAGAACCTCAGCTAAGGTTTCTATTAGTGTTGGAAAAATACGTATTTTTTTAAAAGAGGTCAAGCTGATCCAGAACAGTGCTGCCGCATCTGACGCAACTCCCCAGTCAGTGCTCAGGTCAGCAAAGGGTTCACTCTGGAATCCCAGACTCCCTTGGAAAGGAAAATTTAGGGAAGTGTTGGAGGATCACCCTGGACTCGTCACTGCACTCACCAAGCACAACTGCTGGAGAACTCGTGTTTTAATGCATCTGGGGGAAAGATCAGAATTTTTGCTGGGTGTCCATGTTTCTCCCCTCTCTCACACTTTGCCAGTGAGAACCAAAGGTCTCCTTAACTTGGCATGCAGAGGTGATGTCAAATTCCCACACAGGAGAGATACACTAACCAGACCCAATATCAACTGCTACTGCTTCATGTTACCTTTCCTACAACCCCCTCTCAACGCAATTTGTTCACCTTCTACATACACCTCGTATTTCTACTTTCCTTCAAAGAACCCCACACAAAACAGCCCATTCTGGCGACAAACTATATCAAACTAACAGCCTTAAACTCATATGGTACAGCTAAATAAAATGCCAACATGAAAAGAAAAAAAAAGCAACACACACACACACACGCTTAAAAGGAGTCTGAATATTTGGCAGAGATCTTGGAGAGGATGTGTGCCAAACCACAGCTTGGAAGCCACAGCCAACTTTCTACAGGGTTCCCCGCTGGACTCCTGCTGGCTCACAGCAGCCACCAGGAGGATGGCCCTTTTCAACCTAGATTTGGCTTCAAGAGGGAAAAAGAAAAAAAAAAGAAAGAAAAATAGGAGTCTGCTTCATTTCTTCAGGACTGTACCAAGGAGTGCTTCCATCAATGGTATCCTGAGCCCACTCTTGTGCTGTAACAGCTGGCTGCAGAAAACATTGCAGATGTGGTTTCTCAGGGGGCCAGATGTCCACAGTGATGGTCTGGGGTTGCTTTTTTTTCTTTTTATGTATTGAAAATGCTTTTAGGAAGCTTGCACTGCATTTCTGATACCCCGAGATTATTAATTATTTATACTGAATGGGAAAAATGTTACTTAAACTTTCATTTAACCAAAAAAATGCTGTGGAGAGAGAAATAATAAAAGCAAGAGAGACAGATGAAGTAGAAATACCAACTACCATTAATGACTAATCCTGGAAACATTCATTTTTTACCATTATTCATCACAGTCCTGCTATTAATTCTGATAGGACTCCTCACCAAGTAGCTCAGGGTCTCCTTAAGTTTCTGCTAGGAGAAGCCTGTGGGATCACCCATGAAAACAATAACAATTTTCAAACAATGGCCAAAGTTACCCCCGAGGAATTCGGGATGGAGCTTTCAAACACACATATGTGGCTTTAGGAGAAGAAAGAGCAATTTAAAGTTAATGAAACAAGTGTATTCAATTCACATAGGCGGTCTCTCCACCACAAGGCAAAAGGCAGGCTCAAACGCGGGCTCCCGCCACGTGCCGTGATCCCCGTGTTCCTAGCCATGCTGCTGGGCTCTCTGCCAGGTGTTGCACACAGCCAGAGCATCCTCTCAAGCACACAAGAAGCCACACTCACACCACACAGGCCACGGGAGCAAAGGTTTGGGCCAGCACTGGTCACAGGCTGTGTCCCTCAGCAAAGCCTGGGAGCTCCCAAGCCCGTGCCTGCACCTATGTTTACGTGCAAACAACCCCGATGTTGGGCCAACTTGAACTCAAGAACAGGCTCAGACACATGTTTAACTCATGGTCTAGACAAATCCTGAGGCTCTTTCTGAAAATAGTACCCTTGCTTCTTTGGCACTCCTGCCTGGAACTCTCTGTCTCAGGTCCGATTTACAAACCTCCCTTTAATTGGCGGAGTTGATGCAAGCGAGAGATCCCTGCTAAAACTGTGGGACTGCTGTCTTCCATGAGCATTTCTCTACCTGAGCAGGAGCCACACAATTAGGCTTTGGGGAGGAGACATCAGCCCCCAAGGAGAGATGTTTGCAGACCCTTTGAACCACTGTCAGGGGAGATGAGGACAAGGTCTCATTTCCCTTATTCCCTTCCAATTATCTGCTGGGGAATTTTTTTCCCTTGCAAAAACAGATTTTGTGGGTACAGTAAAAAAATGGTCCAGCACACTAGATGCATTTCTAAATTCAAGGTGGAAAAAGTATTTCCCTATGAAATGATGTTTATTCTCTGGAAAATGATAGAGTTCTCTCCATTTGCCCACATGAACCTACAAAAACCAAGGCATATGCTTCACCAAGAGAGAGAAAGGTCCTGTTATTTTAAGCATGTAAAATTGTAATGGGACAATTCACAGGAGTGAAGCCAAACATATGCTTCAGTACCTTCAGCATTAGGTCCTTCCCTGTGGCAGAACATGACCATGATTTCAGCATGAATTGCATTAGACACAAATGACAGTATTTTAGTTCAGTTCACAATCTCTCTTTCCTTTTGTAAGCCGAGCCCTCAGTAGCCTCCGATTTGCCCCCTCATCCCTGTAATCTGTTTAGCTTATCTGGCCTCTCAGGGTGAGCAGGGAGGAGGCTGCTGCCTTCCCTGTGGTGATGCTCAGCCAGCATCAACCATCCCCCTTCATAATTCAACCTCTCCCTGCTCCCTAGGAAAGATGATTAAAACAAAGGCCCTGCTGAAAGATGACACCAAAAATCACTTCAAATGGGTATTCCCCACTGCTGTGAGGAAGACATGATTATGTGCAAGTGATTCAGGACAAATCACTCACAACCCCTTACAGACTGAACAGATTTTTTTATTTTTTCACTGTGCTTAATGATGTTCACCAGCACAAGGAAAGTGACCTTGGTGGCCCTGCTGCAATCCCAACACTGCCTGACAGCAGCAGCCCTCTGCACCAGTATTTGGTGAAAAGAAAGCATCGTCTCTTCCTCCTACATTTGCTGGCATTAATACTGAGGCTGCAGCTGGGGTCAGGGTCCCAGGACATCAAACGTTTTGCAGCACATCCCTGCTCCAGTAAGTTCAGGGACAAAGCAGACATGGCCAGACACAATTACTGCAACTGCAGATGGAGTCAGTTGGAAAGCCAGAGCAGGATCCAGACCGTGTAGTTCTCGGTCTCCCTGCCTCCACCTCCAAGAGCACCTTCAGATTAGAGGTCTGCAGCTGCACAGTTATAGGCAACACTCTTTACCTGTCAGCAGAATAGCATGGCAGTCTTCTAGCAATAAGAGACAGGGTCTTCACAAATTCCCAGCTGTTCATACCGTAGTGAAAAAAATACCCATAGTAATCCAGGAGCCAGATTTCAAGGAAGGGTTACATACAGAGATTCTTGTGGGAGACCACACCTTCACGTTTCATGAGATGCATACTTTTAAAATTCACATCTTTATCTGTTAATTTTAATTCACAGGATTATATTTCTACTTTGTCAATGAAGAGTTTGAATTAATTATTCTTTACCTAAATCTGATTACAATATCTAAGAAAAAGGTAGTCACAGGCAATACTTGTTGATTTGAAGCTCCAACTGCAAACCTGTACCCATGCTCCTGTAAAAGATTACAGCTCACTGGCCCAGTCCTGTGAGTTCTTCCCCTTGCTGGATGTTCTCAGCTACACAGATCAGTCAGCAAAACCTTTTGGATGATTACTGCCCAACTTATTTTCAGCTAAATGGGTGATGCCGAAGGCATGGTCCCACCTAGTCCTAGGCTGGTTTACCCTGACTGAAGCTGGTGGAGAATTCATTCTCCCAGAGAAGTGGCAGGCAGTTGAGGGCCATAAAAGATTCCACCACCTGAGCCTGATCAACCAAACACAGCTGAAGTCAGCAGATGTGGAATAGCATTTCTGTCCTAAGTGTATTAGCTCCTGGAGCATACTGGTCCCCCTTAAATGCCATAGCATGGCTTAGAGAAGTCTGCCAAGAAAATTGGTCTGAAAGCAACCTAAACAAATTCTAGTCCTAAAAATCGTTGAAGATGACATTCATGAATTATCAAGTGATTTCATAGAGGGCAAAGCAGATTATACCAAAGGTTTAAAATAAATTATTAAATCATTTGAATTCAGCAAATTTTAGATTATGCCATGGTGTCATCTCAAAAAATTAACCCTGCCCATCAAAAGAGTGCCCTAACAATATTCTGTTTTTATTCCTTTATTAATGTGATCCCAGTACTATACACTCTTCTTTTCCAGTAGATATTGTCAATAAGAGAAAAATAAAGCCATTTAAACAATAAGAAGGACATCAGAATCAAAGCACATCAAAATCAAAGTCTATCACTTCAGAATTCCTATGTTTTGAGAACTATATTTTCTATTAGAGATTGAATACTGACCAATAGTACTTTTTCTTCTAATGTTGTGAATTAATATTTCACTTGACATTTATTAAAAAGAGATGCATTGACTGCTTTTTAAATAAGTATCATTTCAATACATTTTGATAGGCTAAATCTGCAAATATATTATCCAAACAATAGTTATACGGCATCGCATCTTTATTACCTTCTCTTTCTGAAGCCTGCTCACTCAGTCTTTACACTAGAGATTTCAGCAGTGGCAAATGCTCTAGTTTTGGGCTTCAGTCTGTTCTAAAAACTTTGAACAAAGCAGCCCTTGAGGCCTGTGTACTTCTTAAAGACTTTAAAAAGCCCAATGGGCCTCCTAACTTACTCTGCAACAAGTCATATCCCATGAAGAAACTCACTTCTGTACAACACAAAAACAGGGCTAGATTAAAGAAAAGGAAAGAAAAAGAGCAGGGTCCCCTGCTGCTCTGTCTGGCCAGAATCATGTCTTTTACTGCCCATATCCTCTAAAGAAACGATGCTCTCATGATACATTACCCTAATACATCACCAAGTGACAGTTTTCTCATGATACTGTATCCTCAAAGATGTGATGCATGCCAGAAGCAGCGACAGGAGATCTCAGCTGGGGGAGAGAAAGGGGAGGGGTTTTTTATTTTCTTTCAAATCTTTAAGCTACACTTAGGGGTTTTCTAATGTTATTTTGAGAGGAAAATCCCTGTCAATCGTAGCTTTATAATCCAGAGGACTCCTAGAAGTTTTGCCATATGGCTTTTAAAGCAGAAAACACCAAAAAAAGTCTCTTCATTTAATTGAAGCAAGTCTTGAAATAGGACCAAAATGCTTGAGGAACAACAACCAAATAAAAATAGTAGCCCAAAAGAAAGAAGCAACGAGAGTCTGTTTTCTATTATGAAATTATTTAGGCGAAAGGCCTCCAGACACTGCTGTTTTAATGAACTTGCAAGGAAACTGAGCACTGACCCTGAATTTGTTTTCTTACGTGATCTTGCTTGTGCTACGCAGTGGTTTTAGAAAATAAAAAAAGCTTATTCACAGCAGTCTGCAGAGAGAAGGGGCAGCCTCCAGCTTGTCAGTCAGTATAGAAAAGAGCAGGAAGAGACAAGGAGTAGGAGCAGAGGAGGCAAAGGCTTTCAGGGTCTTTCAATGCTGCCTTCAACTCGCAAAGGCTCACTCATTTTTGCTGCAACTGCTGCTTGGCTGCTAGTAAAATCTCACAGGGGCCGTGGTCATCCTGGGTAATGGGCAACTCACAGCAGACATCATCCTCAAGCTGTCTTCATCCAGCTGCTGCCAGCAAAGGAAGGCCACAGGAGAATTAGTCAGAAAATCTTATGACACCATGATGTTTCATTTGACACATCTCACTTCTGTGTGTTTCTACTTCATATCTACTGAGACTTCTTTGCTTCCATCAGATGCGAAGGAGAAAGGTAGAATAGCTCTCCTCTGTTGTGATTAATCACACTGCCAAATTAAGTACGTTTGTGACTTTCAAAACTTCAGCCAACGCTGTAGCTAATAGGAGAAAAAGCGTATTTTGACTTGTGGACGAAGCAAAAGCGATATGGAAGTCATTGAGAAGAAACTAAAAGCCAAAGCTGTCAATGTCACTTTCACAGTCCTTGAGCTGACTTTGACCATATTTTGTGGCCAGGCCATGGCTGCTTTTGGGTGAGATGTAACAGCCCTCAATCACAGCAGTGATCACTTAGCCACATAACAATACCACTGCAGTCAATGAAACCACCCATGAGAGCTCAGAGCTTTGAGTCGAGCTCTTCAGCGCAGACACATGCACAATGCCCTATGCTCTGGGTAGACCCTGTTAATTAAACACTTATTTTTAAATGCTGCTCTGGAAAAAAACTGCTGTCCAAAATAAGAAACTCATCTTGCATAACCACTTTCTTCTTGAAAAATCCAGTGGTTAAAACATGTTTTTGCATAATCGTAGCCCTGCAGGGACAGTTCTCACTTCTGAAAAGCAAATTCCCTTCTTTCTGTTTTGCACATGTACAAACAAACAGATTCTGGTATGTCCAAAGCTTGCAAATCTCAACTATAATGATATATTGAATAGGAGCCATACAAGCAGTTTTTTTTTTCCTCAGCCTGTGTTCCCTCCACTCCTTCCTTTCCTCTGCCCCACTTGCACTGTAGGAAGTAAAAAAAATACCTGTTTCTGACAAGTAAACGGAGCTGACATTAGAGCAAAGCTCGAAGGTGAACAGGGTATGCACAAGTCATTTGTCATCTTGACAAAGTGAGATTTGGTCACCAGTGGGACACTTGAAAGACATCTGAACAGTTGGCCTTGACCACCAGCATTTCTTACAGCTTATAAAGGGACCCATGGGACCAAGAACACAACCTGCTTTTGGAAGTGACTCCTGCAGTGGCACCTCTTGATAGATGTAAAGGCAGTGTGATATATCAGGTGCCATTAAGGTCTTTGCTAGCAGGTTCTATTTACATAAGTATGGAGTGCAGATAGCATCTTGTTAACCCAATTAATGAGACTCAAATGTCAGGAAACAGATTATGCCTGGCTCAAAGTCCACAGTGCTCTGAAGGCAGACAGACATGATTTCATTGTGTGGGACAGCACTGTTCTCTTTGAGCAAGAACTCAGGCAGCAATCCTTCTACCTGGACAGCTTGGGGAGGCAGAAAGATGATCTGAAATCCAAAAGTTTCACGCCTTTAGTACAAGAAGAGTTCTTTATGATGAGCGACTCATATGTCACGTAAAACAGAGAACCTGCAGCTGAACCAAGGAAAACTAAAAAAGTATCCACTTGAGGTCTTGGAAGCTTAATTTTTTTATTAATTGTACATTCATCTGCAATTAGAGAAAGTCCATGTTGCCAAGTCACAGCCAGGTCTGGATTAGAAGAGAAACTCTGTTTTATCCAGCCTGTTCACACTGCTGGGTTTTACATGGGCAACTGAAACACACTTCTCTACCCTAGAGAAGAGAGGAAAATTTCACAACCAGGATGAGATCACTAATCTCTTCATCAGTGACTCTCAACATACTGCTTCATACAATAAACTGCTGTTCTCCCTCAGCCTCCAACTATTAAGCTCAGTGATATAGAAGCAGATGCTCCTGTCACCCAGGTCAGAGCAGTGAACCCTGAATGGCACAGCATGAGGTGCTTGGCCCCAAAACAGAGGGGGGGTTTTGGGAAAGGTCTTGTACTCAGCAACTGCTGTCAGCTCTCTGCTCGGCATGACAGCCCTAAGAAATTCCTGTTTGGAGCTGTCTTTGCAATGAAGGAGACAAGACAGAAAGCATGGGGTGCCTGGTGCACCAGCCCAACCTCAGCCCCACTCAGTGGGTTAACCTAAATCCCCTGATGGGAACAGTACCTTGTGGCCACAGTCACAAATTGTCTACAAACACAGAGGTGTCAAATAAATGCTCCAGAAGACACTTCAAATCCTTCTAAACCTCTGGCTCCAGAGTCATTCATAGCCTTCCTGAAGTCACATTGCATCCACATCCTCTCCAACCAGCAGTCCTTGTGCCCACTGAACAGGCTTGGAGCTGCCTACTCACCTCTCCAAATGGCTGCCTTCCATCAAAACTCCCTTTTCTGATACATGATTTGCTTCCTTTTTCCCTTTTTTGGCTCCCACCTTTATATGTAGACTGGTTTAATTATTTCCAAAAAACTCCAATGATATCAAAGATATGCCCTTTTATACTAAAATGATTATAGAAAGTTTTAGGCAGCAAATATTTACACTTCATGTAACAACAACTGCGTTGAACCATTCAAATTTTTTACTATCATAGCCTCAAGTTCTAGATATTTTATAAATGTCAGCTTCAGACTGATTTTTGGGTCAAATGATTTTTGCATGAGGATTGAAAACCTTGCCAAGTTAAACTGAACATAAACAGACATTTTCTCAGAAGCCATACAAATTGCAGACTTCTTCAGTCTCCTCGGCATTTTCATGTTAAACAAGTTCTGGTTCAGTTTCAGTGAATCAGGCTGCATCTTAAATGTCTACATCAACAATTTCCGCCAGAAATGCTTCATGTCTATAGATCATGGACAGATCAATGCCTCAAACATGCATCTGTTAAAAAGGTTTCTTATGCTACCAGACCCCCAACATTTTAAGGTGTAGCAATTTTAATTTTCCAGCATTTTTTATCCACTGTACTTACAAACATCCACCAAGCCTTGGTTTACAGGCTAAAGAACTTGCCAAAATAATTTTATTCTTTTTTTTTTTTAAATCAAAAGGACTTTCCAGATGGAATCACCAGGCTAGCTATCCCCAGGACTCTTTGGGTAGAAGTGTAAAGTGCTACATTTGAAAATTATCATCTGGGCAGTGTCATATACAGAAAAAAAATATTCTCTGTCACAAGCAAATGATCAACAGCCTCCCTGTAGTAGGAGAGTCTTCTGGTTTGTCAGTGTTTTAGGTATCACAGGCAATCCTTCAGCTAACAGCCTTATCTCAAAGCCAGCCACCCTGCCTGGCTCCATCCTGCCCCAGTGGTTTCTAGGTGACACAACAGTGAGATGTTTCACTAATTGGCACAATCAGATCATAATCATTAGGTAGCCCTAGAGCAGTCATTTATCAGCTCTTCTCTGTCTCTCCCAAACCATACCTCAACCATACATCCAGACATAAAAAAGAACAAGGAGACAACCTCAGGAAAACCAAGGTCTGTTATTCTTCATCCACTAATAAATTCTAAGACAAAACAGAAAAACAAATGCAAACATATGACTCTAGCTGTTCATCAGAACAAATTTTGATGATTCCAAGCCTTGGGGAAACTCCCATTTCACATTGAAGCCACTTAATATAACTTATGTCAGGGGCAGGTAAAAAAAAAAACCAAAACAACCCCTGAACAAGGAAACACAATCCAAAACACATAGACTGCTAGCCTATGAGCTGTCAGAAATCTGATTTTCCCGGCCAGGGCTACGCAAAATATTTGCTTACATCCCCCTGGTTATGGAGGAGTATAAGGTGCTGCCACCATGCCTCAAGCAGGATGTTTAGCCAGGAAAGAGGATTTGAGCCATACCATGGCCTCATGGGGAAAGGGACAGCTGGTCCTGCAGCCAACAGAAGAGCCTGGGGTTACACTGAGCATGCCTGAGTGCCCAGGGCTGAGCTACACCTGGGTTTCAGTGTGAAGCAGAAATGGCAGTCTCCAACCTCTCAAGTCTTGCAGGAAGTTTCGATACTGCATGCTGAGGTTTACACATATTTCAGGCTGCAATTGCTACCAGGTGAGTGACTGCCAATGCCTGGTGTGAACTAATTATCTCTGGACCAAAATGCAGTGAAACCAGGGCAGCAGAGCTCTGAGGCAGAGTTAAAGATGGCCCCACTCAACCTCTAATACTGCAGCTTTGTGCAAAGGTTTACTTAAAACAGGGACTCAAAAAAAAAAAAACCAAAAATGGGACTGCAATTTGTCTGGGAAAACATCAGGTCTTTGGCATAATTATTTCTACATGGCATTTTATCACATCCCCATCTTTAGTACTCACAAGAATAAATACATCTCAACTGTAATGCTGTCCACAGTACTGCCTTTTGCCATAGCACTTCCCAGCACAAACATACAATGCTTCCCTCTCTGAAAAATCTGGGATACAGTACAGAAAATGAAAACTATACCCAGGAGGCTGATGTGTAGAATGGATGACAATAGGAATAAAAAGGATGCACATCATAGACAATGCATGAAGACAAGTTATTTTCTCAGCAAGGTGGTAGTACACAGTCCTGCTTTAACACCAGATTATGGATGGGCATCTAGAGCAAGTGGATTCTAGACATGAGGAAAATGGGAGAAAAAAAAAAGAGCCAGGAAAAAAGTCTAATAAGTAAATGGAGAGACAGACAAAAAGTATATGAAATTCAGGTGTCAGCACAGGAAGTCAGCTTCTGGGGATGGTAAGGGATGAGATCCACGGTGTACTTGGACCCAGAGCTCAGTACTTGATTCAGCTGGATGCAAAACGTTGCACAGAGGTGGATCGGCCAAACAGTCAGACTAGGAATTTTTTAGCTGCAGCTTAATGCGTAAGATGAAGAGGCCAAGAGGCCTCAGAGGAAGTAATCACACCAGTTATTAGGTACACTATAAGTAAGTACCAGTATGATAGTCATTTTGATAGTAGTAATACAGGTAAAAGCTTTTATGTAATATTGGGTTTTTTTCTTCACAATGGCCTTTTATTTGACCATAAGCTCAATATAAAAGAGGTTGCATTTTCATTTGATTTTTTTTCTTTTTTTTTAATATTTTTCTTCCCTCAAAATTTTCTATTAAAACATGATGGGGAAATAAAACCAGATATTTGGTGGGGAAAAAATATCTCTTTTTATATGGCAGCACAAAGCAGAGCAGTAGAAGTCCTGACACTGTGAGCCATTCACTTACAGAACCATAATTCTTAAAAGGACCATTAACAACTCAATGGAAGAAACTTGAAAGCTAATAAAAACTATATACAGGTAACCGTATGCTTTTAAAATGCCATTTTGATATTGGACCAGCTCTTTAATAATGTTTTTCTTATTGGCAATAAAAAAGTGTCTTAACCTAGACTGATCCATTTTGCGCTTATTGTAGACGCATTCCAAAGACATTTGCAAGTTATATTACATTTTTCCATTTAGTTTACGGCATTTTTGTGCCCTTCATACTTTTCCATGTATTATTTATACATATTCTTTTGTATTTGAGCTATCTGATCCTTTAATTACACCAAAGAGAATGTCATTTTCATACGGGATGGATTGGATCTTCATCATCGTTACAGTGACATATCACCAGCTCTCTCTTCCAGGAGGGTTTTGCCAAGACCTATAATCAGTTCAGCACTGTGTGCATATGTGTATTTGCTCAGTGCAGCTGACTATGTTAGAAATGTGCAAGTAGTGAACTCTTCACTATCCCATGTGGTCTGAGAACAACACGAAATAGCTTCTTCCAGCCTGCAGATTTCCAGAAAGGCTTCATCATAAGCTGTTACACATGACTGTGTACCACATCCCCACAATAACTGTCACAACAAAGCAGAGTGATCTGAAGGCAGGCCAACATACCTGTGTAGGGATGTGCCACAGTCTGAGGCAGCTCTTGGACATGATGTGCAGAAAGTGGAAATCGAAAAGTCCACAGATAGCACAGACACAGCAAACAATACTATGAAATCCACGCTCATTCCCCAGAGGAGGAAATCAGATGTGACGCTGCCTGTGGTACTACTTGACCAGGGTGGGCATACCTGTATATGGAACTAAATTGACTTGAGCATTCCTCAAAACTGCTACTGGAAACTTTAAGGATCAAGCCAGGGTAACCATCCTCTACCACAGTTTGTCAGGCAAGTCAAAGTCTTGTTTCACAGGTGTTTTGCATGAATTAAGAACATTACAATTAAGAATTACAACTGAACCTACCAGAATCATCCTCCAGAAGAGCTTACCAAAGCAATCACAATCCACCTCTGGGTCTTGATCCAAGTCAATTCTCTCTTGCAAGACCTCCTTCATGTATACATATATATATACATATTCATACATACATTTCTTTAGTTTCTATGACAAAGCACATATGGGACACCCTGCTGCACCAGACACGGCGTTATGTCTGGTTTTTGTTTTCAGGGTTTGTTTTTTTGGGGTGGGGGGGTGTTGGGTTTTTTCATTTAAGAGATGGCATATACATCTGTAATTGGGAAAAAAACCTAATAAAACTTTCATCACGTCAGAGCCTGTTTGCATTTCAGGAACCCGTCATGCACCGATCAAAAGAGTATTCTCTTTTGGAGTAATATGGGGGCGAAAACTATCGGTACACTACTGTATCATAGGCTTTTTTGTCTCTCTGTTTATTATTTTTGTGGGTGAAGAGAAAGCTGATTGTATTATGCAGTAATAAAGACCAAGAATATTTAAATTGAAAGAAGATGCAGTCTTGGTAGATTCTGTAGCTGATGTATGTAAACTATTGAAATTAAATTAAATAAAATAGGTATGAAAGAATTGTTTGATGATTTTCTGTTTGGTTTTTAATATGCACTACTCCACTAAAAGTCATCTGGGCCGCATTATACCTTGAAGCAACAACAATTGAATCCTCATGTACTAAAACACTGCCATCTTCACTGAACATGTGTCAAACACTTGCTCTCAGGCTAGCTACGTGCTTTTAACTTGTGCACTGTGCCACAGAAATCAGCTATGCTATAGGTAAAGAACCCCAGCACATCTAGTAGCTGTTTTGCTTCAGTCTGCAATGAGGACATGTTTTTAGGATTGGGCTTCTTTTTGGCTGGGGGTGTGTGTGTGTGCAGAGGGGAATAAATGTCAAAGTTATTTCTTCAGTTTTTCAGTTTGCTTGCACTTGGTTTCACCAATTTATTAGGTCAAGCTAGGCAGAACACTAGGTGTTAAAATGACTAATTTAACAAATTCTTTTATGAGCAAAGGTCAAATTATACACTGCTCATTTGGATTTAAAAGCGGAAATTTAAACTACAGAATGCTGTTTCATGCTGAATAAAACTTATGGCAATCAAAGCTCTGATTTCTAGTTTCCTGAGCTCCTGTCTTCAAACTTTTCTCAGATTTCCAACACTTGGTTATCCTTTCTGGCTTCATTTATTTCCTTCTGGTCTGGATTTAGGTGATAAAAGGTTGAGACATATGATTACCACTCCTCAGGTGCAATTGGCAAGCTTGAGGCACAAGCATGAGGGAAGGGCGGAGGAGAAAAGGTGGGGGAGACTGCTCCGTGGTTTAGATGTGGTTTGTCAGGATCACTACTGGCATTTATCAGCGATTTCTTGACACAACTCACTTTGTTCTAAACTATGTTGGGCAAAAAAAAAGATAATAAAAGACTCTTTCTCCCCACAAAAACCATACAAAAACTCGAATCATTCATTCCCTTCAAAAACAATTCTAAAAGCCCTTGCAATGTCAAGACCACCATTAGCAGAGGTACACTTATCTATTTCCTTGCAGTTCCTCACTTCTACCCTGTCCCTTTCAGCTGGGATTTTTGGTACGTTCATTTTGAAACTACATACACCACTGGCCAATAGATACATTATTCTTGGATCCCTGCTTGCTTCTGGCAAGGTGCTCAGGGTCCATGGAGATGATGACAAACCAGCATGAAATGACACGGCTCTCCACACCGCCACTGGCACCACCACCTGTCATCGTTGTCACTGCTGAGCTCATCTCACCTTCTAAAAACTCAGCACTCAGAACTTTAACTCAGGCTAAGTTAATTCTGTGGTCTTTTTACATTCTTGCCCTATAATTATGCACAGGTTCTCATTTCACCTATTTCTGACGGACTGCAGCATTTTTATGTTCTTTCCACGTGGATGTTGAAGCACGTATTTCTTGAAAGAAAATGCCATAATATCAGTTGTGAGCCTACTTCTATTCTGAGTGTTAGATACCTTCCAGCCAAAAAGCTGTACCAACAAAAACTCTGATGAATTTGATCATTTACCGTACTTGTACCAGAACTTAAATATTCCATGCCTGTTTTAAATGCTGACACTCAAATAAAAGAAATCTAATCAAAAATTCCCTTTATAGTCTGTTAATAGCATTTTCCCCTGAACATTTCAAAATCCTCAATACACAAAAAGTCCCAAACTTACTAAAATGTTCTAGGCTGTCATATTTATGAAGTCTTGTTTGATTCTACTAACAGAAATTTTACTTATGCCTCCACTACCTTCAGCCCAAAACTTTCACATATAAAAGAGAAAGATCTGAAATTGTCACACACAACACGTTTGGACTCCTCAAACTGAACAAGATGTGCGAAGTGCTCCTATGGATTAAGAAAAAAAAATCATTTTTCCACAGATGTAGGAGGATAATTTTAGAAGATAGTTTTTGCATTAGGTAGCATAGCTATAATCACTTGCAGTCCTAAAGCATTTAATAACTGAAATCAATTTCTCATAGTGAATCAATATAACTCCATTATGAATACCATCAAGATTATTTATTCTTTACCTATAATCATCATTACCAATTCAGACTAGTTCCCTAAAACACAATTTTTTTTCAGTCATCTTCATAATCCACAGTTTCTCTACTTTGATTTTCAGAAGCCAACAAGACTTGAGACATTTTTAATGTTGACCATTAAGCATGACATAATGTCAAAATCATATATTCTCTAACTTTTTTTTTTTTTACTGTCAGGGGCCGCACCATTATCTGAAAGAAAAGTTTCTCTTTTTTGACAATTTTTCTTCATAGGGTTGGTTAACTTACTGCCCATCACATCCAGCATTTCCTTTCAGTGTTTACCTTCATCTGATACGGAACTTGCTGCAACTGAGAGCACTTCCCATCCTTTCATCAGAAAAGTCTTTAGCTATAAACACAGTTGCAATGGGATCCTCAGCCATGGCACCGTCAGAAAAACAATTTTCCAGCGCAAGTTCTGTGTATTTTTTTTACCCATCAGCTCTAAGTACTTTCTCCAATGTCTGTCTTTAACGGCCTGTAAGGTGAATGCATTTGAAAGCAGGCACTTTCAGTTGCCTTCAGCCTTCTTTGCCTTTTCCAGTATCTCAAATCCTATGGAAAACCAGGTAGGATGTAATATTTTCAGAGACAGTGCATCTCCGAGGAAATGCAGAGCCACAAGACATTCAGAGTGGAAGTGGGCAGAGCACCCAAGCACTCTGGCTCTAACAGCATTTTGCAGATAGCAACAGCAAGTCATAAAGCATACTTCCCCAAACCTCTGGATCATGAAGACAGCTTTAATTTGTCTTTTTGCCCATCCATGCCTCAGAAGAAGCTCAGGAGAGCAGACACGCCAAAAACCTCACATCTGTGCAGCCTGCCTGTTCTCAGAGAGACACGAAAGAAAATGAGTATGTTCAGATTGTGACTGTATCACCCACACCCACTTGTAAAGTGGAAGTGCATGAATTAAAAAGCAATGTCTTTGTAGTCAAACCATTAAACCAGGAGTTAGGAGACCTGAGCTTTCATCAGTCCACCAAGAAATTCTTTGTGGATAAACCACATTCTGTTCTTTCACTTTGATGTTTTTCTCTAAAAGGACAAAAACAAAATGGCCATTTGTTGCACTCAGCTGTAATTAATGACAAGTTCTTTGGAGATCAAATTCACTCGTGTTTATGCCATTGCTAAAGTGTGGTAATTGTAAAAGTTCACATTGAAACTATTGTCTTAGAGATATTAAAAATGACCATTTTTATGGCATTATTAAGAACATTGAGACATGTAAATTATGAATTTGGGAACTCGAGATTTTACCCACAGGGACTTATTCAGCTGGTAGCTCTTGCATGCAGAGCATTGCAGTGTTTATGTACACACACACCGACACACCCTTAGTCTTACCTGTTTCCTTAAAGGCAAGCATCCGAGCTGTTCCATGCACTCCAACACATTTCATTTTGACAAGCAGGGACATCCAGAGCAGAGCTATCTCAGTGTGAGTGCAGTGCCTTTTTATTAGAAAGCACCACCTACAGCTCAGAAGTGAGTGGCTTACCACACACCATATATGAAACCTCCAGCACATGACCCTCCGTGCAAACTTGTCTATCACCTCAACTTCTCTTTCCACATGTTAAAGCAAGTGCTCAAGAATGAACAAAACTGGTTTGCTAGCTAGACTTGGCTATTTGTAGGAGAGCCTCACCAATGTCGCTCTTGTATTCAAGATTCAGGCGTTTGTGTTAATAATAAAATTCTACTACAAGAGCTAGAAGCTTCCACCAAAGCAGTGTCCACAGACAGCAATCTGTGCTCTAGCTGCATTGTTTCTGCTCACGTTCCCACCATGAAGATCAGTCCACCCTCCCTCTGCTAATCAATGAGAAAAGTCAACTTTTGGGTTTGGTCTTCCTGCCAAGACCTTCCAGTGGTGTAAAAGGAATTGATTTTGTAATTGTTCTTTGCAAACTTCATTTCATTATTGCAACTTACTCATAATCCATGAGCTTCCAGTGTTTACCACATTTACTCCTAGAGAACTACCTGTTGCTTTACCCTTCAAAATGATTTAGCCTGTTAAGAGAAAGCCAGAGATCATTTTGTTTATGTTGCCTCTCATTCCCTCTTGCTAGGATGCATCTTCATGCTCCACAGGACAGTCTGCAAAGTTCCATCCAACACTTGATGATACAGTCCCTGCATTTCAGTTCTGTGTCCTCTAATTTGTGAGATGGGCAAAGTCCTGGAAGCAAGTTAATAGAAGCATAGAATAGTTTGGATTAGAGGGACCCCAAAGATCACCTTGGTCCAAACCCCTCACCATGGACAGAGATGCCACCCACTAGATCAGACTGTTCAGGGGCCCCATTCCTGGCCTTGGACACTGCCAGAGTTATTTAGATATCCCTCTTCATCCCAGAGCTGTTCAGATTTCCATAACTTGTGTTGTTATTTATGGCAGCCTGTGGCCACAGAAATGCATCATCACTAAGGAAGACATGCCATAATACCATCTGCAATTTCAGTGACTCACAGTATTGGTGTTTTTAATATAGGTGCCCTCAGTTGAATTTCTGTCCTCTCTTAAACAGCAATTGCTTCCTTTCTGTAACAGCTGATTAAGCTCTCTTTAATTGCTCACTTCTTACAGTATGAACATCCATCAGTTTACCCTTGAAGAGTATGATCACTCTTCCAGAGAAAGTTCCTCACTGAACTGTTATTAAACAATCAATATTTCTAGTTGAATGTAAGGCAATCTTGTTTTCTCTTCCCTCCTGGTCACAAATCACCCCATTGTTTCTCTTGTTTCGCCTCTCCCCAAACCTCTTAAAATTGATCTTTCCCCTTGTGGCAGGCCAAAACAAAGATTTCAGCAACGGGCAGTCCAGTAAGTCAATGCTTTGGATGTTGCACAGCATTAAAGCCAGTATCTCCAGACTGGTTTCCTTCTCCTCTACCAAGTCTCCCAGCTTCCAACTCAAGAAACAGAGATTGCATTTGTCCTTTGGCAGAAATAAGGCAGAGTGCAGCCAGGGCAGGTAACTGCAGTAACGCACTAGGCATCTGTGCGCTTAATAAAACATAGTGTTCTCCTGGCACAGAAGGGAGCCAAGTGCCCTCAGCTGCCATTTCACTAAAGTAAGCCCTGCAAACCACAGGGATTTAGAGTTCTTACATCCAATGCTTTTTGCAGTTCTTCATGCTCACACACTAAAAGGGTGCTCATTGATTTAATAAAGCCAAGGTCTAGAGAGATCTATAAATACAAGTGTTTTACCCTCATGCATTATTGCCCTGATGCCCAAGACAGAACTTCTGCTCTTTCACAGATAAATTGCTTCCTCGCTGGTTAACACCAGCTTCCATTAGCAAAAGTGGTGGCAGACATGTTTGGGAAGGTGATCCATGATAAAACACAGCTTCATCTCTCTTTCTGTTTTCCCTTTGATTTCTTTACTCGCCACACCCCATGCTCTTTTTCCCATCCAACTCTGTTCAGAAGAAATCAATAACGTATTCTTTATCAATATTACCTAAAAAGTTATCAATGAGTCTCACTTAAAATCTACTGCAGTGGCAGATATCAACCTCGAGGGGCTCAAGGTAATCTTGCTCCTACAGTTGCCAAAATTGCCTTCTAGAAGGCAGTCTGAAACAATTCTTTACATCTTTTATAGACTTATAATAATAGCAATAATATTAGGAGGAGAGGGTGTGTTGATATTTCAATCCTAAAGTAGAACACATTCTGTACATTCAGCTACTCTCTAAATTCCAAAATGTAAAACATAGGGCTTTCTAGCCTATACTTTTCTTTGCATTCAACAGCAAATTAGAGTTTATGGCTTTTATTTAAAAATATCATAGCAAGTTTTATTTAGAGTGACTGTTTTACAACAACTCCTAAGCCTTGGCTTGTCCAACTGAACTGCTCCCAAAAATGCTTAACTCTGAAACAGAAGGACAAGGAAGCAGAATGTTTCTCCCCAAAATGTGTATCAGCTAGCCACACCATTTACCACTGAACTCCCAGCACAGCAGGCAAAGCACTCTGACGAAAGCATCACTTGTGCTTTCACTGTCACGCTGTTACAGCACACACAGTCACGTTGCTGCCTTCACCTGGCACCCTCGTGGAGCTCCTCACCCACTGGGATTGTGACAGGGAGCACGTGGGGGCTCAAAGCAGCAGCATTTCCAAACCTTACCTTTCCTTCTTTTTGCTGGGCTACAAGCAAAGACTTCTGGGTGCACCCCCAACTCTGTGAAAGCTCTCCCCACAAAATTCACATGATAAACATGGTTTCACAATGTCCTGAAATAAAGTCATGTACAACTTTGTGCCCAGGCTTTAAAGTCAAATAAATGATTGCCAGATCATGTATTGGGTTACTTTCCATTAGCTCAGCTCTGAGATAACCTTGTGTTACATAAAGGCAACAGAGTCACCCAAGATTTGATTATGTGAAACATTCCCAGCTCTGTGCAGTTACATTTAGTACCCGTCTGAATGTTCTTACTAGCTGAAATACACACTTACCAGGCAAATACACATTATACAAGGGTTGTCTGTGATAAAAGGTATCTGCAGAATTTCCCCTTCATTTTCACATTTTGCAACCGATCCTGAAATACAAATAAAAATTTTAAAATAAGAGCATATTTCATTTTACCCTGACAGTTTTGGAAGCTATCCTCATCACACTCACGTTTAACCCTTGTTCCATTCCTAGCCCTCGATTTTAAACCCTGCCTTTATTTGTCCAGTTTAATCAGGAAAGGATGTTCAGCGTTTCTGCAAGACTCTAAAGAGAACAGGGAAATGAGTCGCCTTTTATTGCCGCACAAACCTAGACTTTCTTTGTGCCCCAGTTATAGCAAAGAAGGACGCTTTTTCTTCCCTCAGATGACGTGTGGAGAATAACGAGTACTCCATGCAAAGCAGGATACGTCTATAACGATAGATCCAGAGCTCACTGAAATCAGCAGAAAACTGTCCATTGCACTCTGAGGACTTCGACCAGCACAAGCCCTAAACCAAGCATCCTTTTAATGCACGGCAACCACTTGGCAAATGAGTCAAAATTAGCAGGCTGACTGTAAAACGGAATCAAGTTAGGAACCCCTTTAAGGGCCTAATGCTGATTAGCCGGTATTCTGTCGTGCTGGCATCACTCCTCAAAGTCTAACGGCTCCTCACTTGCGCTAGAATTTGATTCTGCGTTTCCCTCCATGCCCCAGATCTCGGGAAAACAAAACCCTCGAGGGGAAACAGAGAGAATAGGGAGGGGGGAGAAAACGAACAAGAAAACTTTTTTGGGGGTGGGGAGAGAGGCACGGCTACGGTGCTCACCTGCCCCAAACCCCGCGGTTACACCTCGGGCCGCCCTTCCCGCGCAATGCCACCCGGCGCAGGTGGGCCCCGCGCAGCCCGCGCCCCGCCGTACCTGTGAGCAGGGAGGAGGCCGGCGCCCCGGGCAGGCACAGGACGCCCAGCAGGACGGCGGCGGAGGCCGGGGAGAGGCGCGGGGCCGCCGGCCAGCCCCCGCCGAGCCGCGGCATCGTCCCAGGGGTGCCGCTGCCCACCCGCCGGCTGCGGGGCAGCGTCCGGGACGCGCCGTCGGGTGGCGGAGCCCGCCCACCCCCGGCACGCCCGCCCCAGCACCGACCCCCGGCGCCGGGCAGCGGCGGGGGGGTGGGGAGCAGGACGGGAGACCGCGGCCCGCCGGGGAGTCCCACCCCACGGCGGCACCGGGGGAGGGGACTGTGGGTGCGGGGAAAGCAGCTGTCAGCGCCTGCCCCTCGGCACCGCACCCCCTCTTTCCATCACCCCCCTCCCTTGCCCGCATCCCTTCTTATACCTTCCTCTCCCCATAGTCCCTCCTCCGGCACCCCCCGGCCCCCATGCCTCCCTCCCCCCCAGCGCACACACGCACAGACAGGCTGCCAGCCCCAGACCCCGTTTCCCTGCCGGGAGATGCCCGGCCACTCCCTCCCTGGCCCCGCCGAGCACCTCCCGGCCCGGCAGCGGCGTCGGGGGGCTGCGCCCGCGGCCGCTCGGCGGGAGGGGCGGGGGAAAGGGAGAGGATCGAGGAGAAGCGGAGGAAAGAAGAAGAGGAGGAAAAGGTAGAAGAGGAGTAGCAGGGGAGGAAACGCGGATTCTCGGGCAGGGCCGGGGTACCTGGGCAGAGCGCGGCGGCGCCGGCTGCCTCCTGCGGGCTCGTCCCCGGCTTGTGTCAGTGCCCTTCGTGCTGCGGGCAGCTCTTGCCAGCCGCCAGCGAGCGGCGAGAGGGAAGGAGGGAAAGAAGGAAGGAGGGGAGGGAGGGAGCGAGGGTTCGGAGGCTGTCCGCCGGGAACTTCGCGGAGGGGCTCCGCTCCCCGGCTGCCCGTCCGGCCGGGGCCGCCGAGCTCCCCTCGCCTCCCTCTCCCTCTGCCGCCACAGCCGGAGCCGGCAGCTCCCCGGGGCCGCTGCCCCCCGAAGTCTCCCTCCGGCCCTCCCCGCCCGGCTCCGGGGCCGCCTCTCCCGCTCGGGGCGCCCGGGGCTCGGCACGGTCTGGGCTCGGCCGGGGCGCTGGGGAGCAGCCGGGGGCAGCTCCCGGGGCAGCTCCGGGGCCGCGCTGTCCATCCCCGAGCCCGGCCCGCCGAGCGGGTCCCTCGGCCCAGCGCTCCCGGGTGTAGCTTTTGCTGCTCTTCCTTAACACTTGCCATTTGCAGGTCCACGCTTTGCTATCCCACATGTAAACATGGGCAATGCTAGCGATAGACATCGCGACACCCAGCTTTTGCCCTCACAAGTAGGCGCGGGGTCTGGACGGGATGACATTCGTGGGGTTTGGCAGAACACTCTTCTGTGACAGATCTTCCTGAGCCTGTTTCACAAATCGATTTCTTTCAAACTGTGATGTTTCATTTGGGGAAATGAACACTCTCTGAAATAAACTGGTCCGACAACAAGCTGGAAAAGGCTTTCATATTCCTACACGTTCTTATTTTATTTCTTTGGGGGCTGCATGTGAGCTGTGATTTCCAAAATGCTTACAAGTGGTGGCAAATCAAGTGTGTGGCAGGCTGGTGTATACAGGACTGCTTCAAATACATTTTACTTCCCAGTAAGATGCAAGACAATTTGATTTGCAAGTTCATTTTGAGGGTAAAACCCAAAAGCCAAGACCTTTGTAAGTCTACACCTTTGTTCTAAAAAGCAAGATGCGTATACCTCATTTCCAGTACAACTTGTCACCTACCTTTAGGGTAGAAAGCAAAAGTCCTAAAACTGCTGAAATTGCACCTATGGGGGGGACTACAGAAAACTGATACAGATCACCTTCTGGACATCACTGAAAATCTCTCTCCCTGAGGAAGGAAAACCTACTTTTTTCTTCCAGCTTCAATCTGTATGGATTGAAGCTGCATGGGAACAGAATAATTTAGATGCCATTATAAGGGTTTTATATTCCCTAAAAATACAAGTGTGGTTCTGAACCTTCTCCATGCAGTGTAGAATACGTAATAAACTCAATATATAAATACAATGCGTGTAACCCAGAAATATTTTTCTTTCTTTCTGGGAAGTGTCATTTTTACATTTCCATGCATTTTAAACAAAGATAAGCCTGTAGAAGTACCTTTTATTGTGCAGTACTCCAGAATAGATTTTCGTACGTCCAAATGTTTTTTTCCATTGGAAAGATGTACTGAAGCTTCTGGAAAACTGGCTTTTTCTTACTTCTTTATCAGTAATCAGTGGTTACATTTCCCTTTTCTAATTACAGTGCAGCCACAGCCTTTCTAAAGCAACAGCCATAGGAAAAATAAATCTACCCTAATAATTTCTTAAGTGACAACTACCACAGGAGAGTACTTATATTATCAAATGCATTGAATCTTCTCTTTATGCTGGTCTAAAATTCATTAAATATTAACATCACCCGGTGTGAGAAACATACAAATCACAATGAGGGCATCAAATAACAATCCAGGCATCCAAGTAACAGCAGGGAACATGCTAAAATAGTCTGGAAAATGCAAAGAGGAAAGTTCTTTAAAAAATGAAGACGAGAGGTGACAGCAACTGAGCATCATATTCAATCCTTGGCATAATTCATTCACTTAAGACAAACACTTTGTGAAATCATACTAAGGCAGGGCAGTCACAAAGTAGTATGTACAGATTTGTGATGTGATTTTCCTTTTTCCATGGAAAGAAACCATTGTGATCATCACTAAAGCACCTTCAACACACTGATTAGGCCTGAAGCTTACCTCTGAACATGTGCAGCATGAAAACATTGTCCGTGGGGTGAGCTTGCTCTGTCTGTGTGTCTTCGGTGGCAGCAGCAGTGCTCAGGTGAGGAACTTGCCCATCTTCCTTGCTTGAAGCACCTCCTGAAAAGGGACTTTATGTCTCCCTGTACCATGCCTACTCCACACTTCATTGCCTATTGCTGTCCAGTGGAAGAGCCTGATGAGGACTGGTGCTGTCTCTGAGTCTCCCTGGTTCCCTATCTCCTCTGTCATCGGGGAAGAGGGGAGATGAGAGAGACACTCATCCTTAGCAGGAACCTTTGTTGCTTCCTTGATATTGATAATGATGACCTATCACAGGGGAAGATCACTCATTTGAATCTCTCATGAAGTAAAACCCAGCCTGGGAGGGAAATACACCATCTTAATCCTCCCCCACCTTAGTCTCACCCACTCAGTGGTACAGGTTTGTCTTGGCTTTTTATCTCTCCTTCACCTACACTCCCAAGCCTGCCTTATCAGGGATCAGCATCCTTTTGTTGAAAAGTTGTGTTAAGTTTCAAGGTAGGTTGGTTATTTTTTTTTTCCTTTTGTATTCCTCTTTGAAGAGGTACTTATTTTTCCAAGCAACATTCAAAGCTGTGGTCATTTTAGCAAAATCAGAGGGTCACACTGAAAAACAGTGTCCTGCTATCAGATGCATACAGAGATTTTGTGGTATGCCAGCAGTTAAAACAGAAGTCTTGTCATCAAACCACTTACCTCTTTTGTACAAGCATTACATGGTATCAGTTGTTATTGAAAGGATACGTTCATTAGTTCTATTTAGTGGTCGGCCTTGGCTCTTCCAGTTGATGGAGCGGTAGCTGTTCACAATTATCACTTTGTGTGGAGCTCAGCTCCTTCTCCAGGGATGCTTTCCCAGTGGTCAGTCATTAAAGAATGTCATACATTACCTGGTCACCCAGCACCCACCCTAAAAGAAAAACAAAGCTTTATGGCTAACAACAGCGACAGTGAAGAAGACAGTGACCACATTCACATTTCTCTTCATGATTTTTACTGGCAAGTCAAAATTGCTAGGAGGCCCATTCTTCATGGCCTAGGGAATTCTTCCAGAAGGTAACAATGAGTCATTAGAATTAGCATGTGGGGAGTTTTTTGTTCTGTTTTTTTCTTTTAGGAAGTCACTTTTCTAGGTCTGGGACATAGATATCTCCTAGGATTTCCCTACCATTCAAGTTAAGAGTGCAATGAACATGTCACATGTACATCAGCAATGCAATTGTCCCTACTTTTATCCCTTTTATGTTGTTATACATTATTTTAACACAATTTATTTGTGTGTTTATGAGACTCTCAGCATAAAGAAAAAAATATGACCCAGATATACACTTTATTGAAGGCTCTGTAAATTGGCACAACTTACTGTTTCCAGTTCTGGCTTGCTAAACAACTATGAATTTACAAGGTACTGAAGGTGGTTTGCATATCTGATCAAGCTTACACATTTCTATTGTTATTAACAATCTGCAAAAGATAAGGAACTCTGATCCAGTGACTTACACCATCAAAACAAAGGTCAGGGGGAACATATTTGCTGTAGTCGAAGGCGTAGGTCTGATAAGCTTCAGCCCTGAAAATTCTTGCAGAGAGACCTGTAATTTGGGAAAGTGTTTTACTGTAATGGTGCATCAGCACACAGCAAGTGAGAAGCTCAGTTGTAACTCATAGGATTGTGATGAAGACATGGCACTTTCCTGCAGGAGAGCAGCTGGGAGTTTGCAGTTCATAGTACTGAGTGGGTTGCAGCCTTTGAAATGCTTTTGCATGTTCATTCATTTCAGTGCTAAATCCTGTTTTAAAGTTAAGAGTGTCTGCCAGTGTGGGCAAACAGTATTTCTTGCACAGCCACTTCTCCTCTAAGAGATGATGTTAATAAACCTCGAGAGTGGCCTGATTATGTCAAAGAGATGCTCCTGACAAAGATCCCCTTCTGCAAAATATTCAGAAAACTTAAATGGATGCAAACAAGGTCTGCAGACCACACCAAGAGGTTTTAAAACTCTAGCAGGATTAAAAATCACATATGGTCAAAGTCTTTAAATAAAAGCAAAGTACAAAAAGTATCTAAAATTTACAGTGAGACTTACTTGCATAAATGTTTATAAATTTTATCAAACAACTCATAATTTTGACAGTTTTCCATAAACCCCTGGAACATGCAAAGCATTTAATTTATTTGTGGCAAGATAAAGATAATGAGCAGCATTTTAAAAGTTTATTAACAAAGAATGTCCTGGCACAGTCATACTTACATACTTCTATTGTTTAAATTATATTTTCTAAGAACTCAAAAAACAAAACTTTCAAAAGGGAGCTTCTGATTGCAAAAGCATTCAAAATTATCCCCATCATCTGTATTCACAGAAAAGAAAACCAACCAAACAGCATAAATTAAACTGGATACAAACACCAGCCGTACCTCGAACTGAAAAATGCTTGTGTGCAGCAGAAAATATGGCTCCAATACGGACACAACAGACTGCTGTAATAGTCCATATCAAATATGCTCAAACAACAACAAAAGAAGTAAATTACTGCAGAAATGCTGAGGCCATCCTAATGATGGGATTCTCAGCAGAAGCTGTTCCAGAGGCCACAGGCCAAGCAAACAGAGTAAAGCAGTGTATGCTGGTTCTCCTTTCTGTTATTTCACTGCTGTAAATAGCTCGCCTTCCAGAGATAATAAAAATTATTTTGTGTGACTTGTGTGGGTTTCTGTTACATTTACCCCTGAACATCTGCTATGTCTGATAAAGGATAAGAGCTAATGAAATCACATGAAAAGTGGCATACATGAAGTACTGCTTTGTTTTCAATTTGTGAGACAAGCCAAACCCTGCATTTTGCCTGACTGTTCTACTACCTGATTAGTGTGACAAATAAGAAGTACTCGAGAAACATTCTATAAAATGGAAGATTGATTGATTAATTGATTGATTGCAGATGAGGATGGACCCTGTCTGTACTAGAGAGGTTCTTTATCCTACCCTCTGCCCCTGAAAAAGACAAAATATGCTTTTTGTGACAGAAGACTGTTCCTTCCAGCCAGGATCCAGTTGAGAAGCAGCTGTCTCTACCCAGCACAGAAAGGCAAAGGCTTGCAATTTTGCAAAAAGACGAGTATCCGTGGCACAAATGCTGTAAGATCATCACTTCACCTCTAAGCCTGTACCCCATGAGCTCATTCCTCTCGCTGCTGGTCTCCTTTCACAGCAGAATTTCTCCCAGGTCCGTTTTTCCTTTTGAACAACCAAACGCTTAAAAACTCAGAGGTGAGGTTTGAGGAACGAAACACTCTCCTTCCCGTGGGTGCCCTCATTCACCCCAAGGGAGCGAGGGGCAGCTCCGGGTCGTTCCCGGCGCCGGCGATGGAAGCGCGGCGGGGCGGGCGCTGTGCGGCGGCGCTGCCGGCAGGTGGCGCAGTCGGGAGCGCCGAGCGCAGGGCGGGATGAGCCGGAGGCGCTTCCACGATTATCCCGAGCCACGGGTCCGCTTGGAGCGAGCCGGCCGATCCCGACGTCACCGTGCCTTGCTTCCACCTCAGCGAAGTGCGCTCTTGGTTTGTTCTCAGAATGTGGCTTTTCTTTTCACTCTTCTGGCTTTGTCTGCACAGGACGTTCGCTTTCGCTGTCTCTGCAATTAGTACAACACGCCTTGTTTTATCCAGAAACAAAAGAGGTCTACAAAGAGCCCCTATTTATTGTTATTTTCCAAAAACAAAGCCGAATCAATTTACTGATCACCTTTTATCTTCAGTTTATTGGCTATACAACATTACGGCTGGTACAGGTAAGAAATCCCTTTCTTCTTGGCTTCTGATTTAAGTGAAGCACACTCCATTAAATATTAATACCCAATCAGTCCTGCTGACTGACTGTGCGACACATACAGAAAGCAATGATCCCACAATCATAAGCAGTCTTGGAAATCTCCATCAATCAGGGTATGTTCAAATAACGCACCTGAGCAAACTGGGGTAATCCTGCACTGATCTGCTGAAATTTCTGCAAGGGATGCAGTTTCATAATGAGTAACATAACCATTATTAAAGAAGCAATACTGCAGGATTTTGTATTTGTACTGAGCTGCCCACCACTGGCTTGATTAAACCCTGGATATTCTGCATATGCTTAAACTCAGTATATGTGTGTGTACACACACGCACACACACACACACACACAAAAAAAAAAAGGGGGCAGAAATAAGAAAGTATACAAAGCAGAAATTCATTAAAAATGCATTTCATTTTGCTACTGATTTACCCAGGTCAAATTAATCTCAGACCTTCACCAAAAAGAAAACACAGAGCCACTCAGGCAAGAGAAAAAAATGTACTTCCAGAAGGCCATGTAATTCATCTACCTGCCTCTCAACTATCTAAGGCTCTTTCAAGAGATGAGAGCAACATTAAATGTGCCAGAGGTGGGCTTTTGGTGTCATTACACAAATCTGCAGGGAGTTTTCGCCAAATCCCCGAGTTGTCTGACAGTAGCGTACCTCCAAATACATCATTTAGAAGCATGAGGTGAACAGAGACAGGGAGTAGTATTTACTTTGGGAAAGTATCAGTCACACGTCTTGTATATATTAGCAGGTTAAACCCAGGAGAGGCACCTGAATTACTTGTGACCAAAGAAAACAATTAATCAACAGTTTTAAGGCTTCCCAGAATTTTAAAAATGTATTTACATGTGGTGTAAACTATTTATTTTAGGTATCTTTAAACCTAGACTCTGAAGTCTCAAGTTGGCAGCTGACAGTTCTTCCAAGATAAAAAAAAAACATCTTCTGAGAGGTTGTTTGCTGATAAACTATTTTCAGACAGAACAGAATACGTGGCTTAGAGGATCTAGGGCTTTAATTAAGCTAACTTGAAAAAACAACACTGAGCTGCCTCTTTACCAAGTTACTTAAAATTCTAATGAGTTTTAATATTGTTAAATATTATTTTAATATTGATCAAATTATCTTTGTTATTCTTATGTTTCGATTAAATTGAAGTCAGTCTATATGGCTGTAGGGTAGCTTGTATCAGTACGGAAGTCAGATAATAAATAAGACAGCTATTATTAAACAGAGAAAATTATGGTGCTGAAAGTATTTCGGAAACTGCTCACCATGCTAATAGACCACATAATTTAGACCTTTTCCATGGAAACATTAGAGTAGTCCCAATGAGGTCAGTGTGGATAATGGGCAGAAGGTCCTCTCCTGCAGGCACTTGTTGCATCAGGTGCCCAGAGGAAGCCAAGATAACTCCATTCAAAACTGGGGTGACTGCAGCATCAGGGTGCCCCTGAGTTCAAGGTTCACTTTGTGTTGGATTACCCAAGAAATGGGTCTCTTCTCCCATGGCAGCTGCACCTCCTGAAGCCGCCAAGGGTAGACATTTGGGTCCACAGCCTTCTAAAAGTGGCAGCAGTGAGTGCTGTGCAGCCAGCCAGCCACACCTCTGGCCTGAGGATACATGATCATGGTCCAGAAGCTACTGAGAACAATCCACCCCATTTAGTTATCCCTCATATTCCAGCTACTAACAGACCTAAAATAATCCACAAACTCAGCTAAGTAGCTGTTTGCACCTAGGGTCTCCCAGGCTTCCCTGGGACAAAGTGGTGTCATGGAAACCAGGCAGGAAGAAACCCAAAAGTCCAACTGGAAATCTCTGGAGAAAAGATGTGCTCCATGCTTACAGAGCACACCATGCAAGCTGCATGACTGGCTGCCCACTGGCATCTCTTGGATGGCTTGAATGGGACAGCTGCAAGATGGAGAATCCCAACCTTTCCCTAGAGATCACGCAGCATGGCATTTCTAAACTTTCACAGTAACTTTCTTAGATGGATTTGTTTTGAAGTAGGTGTTTACTATTATAAATGCTTCTATGAGGAAAGAAAAGTATCAAATGACAAATTACAGAATTGAGGGTTTCTCTGTCCCACCGTAGAACTGCTTTCAACTGCTGCTGTGCCAGCAATAATGAAAACAACTGGACTTCTTAAAAGACCATTTCTGTGCATCTGTATTTTAAAAAATCAACCTCATGATCCAAATGATGATGAGTTCTCATCTGAGCATTTCACAAAATGACAATGCAGACCATCTATTAGAGAAAGTAATTCAGTGAGCACTATCCAGCGCTCACAACAGTTCCATGCTTTGCTTTTGGACCCACTCCAGCTGAATGAATAGCCAGCACATTTCCCAAAATGCAGGAATTTTGCTGCCATGAAGCACACCGAGAACAACAATCAAGCCTCAGCTTTGTAATGATAGGATTTCAAAAAATGGCCATTTAATTTAAAATAGTCTGTGGTTTGTAAAGCTGTTTCTGCAGAGCACACAGAGGATAAAATGCACATGCTTTCACAGGCTTTCAGCTGCTGGCCCAAGTGCAAAGAAAGATTAAGGCAAGACTGCTTGAATTTACATGATGCAAACTAGAAGAACCAGGAAGAAAAGATGGCTCTGAAAACTATACTTTGTTTTGTCCTAGAAGAGGGATAATGCAAACTAAGTATTTTTTTTTTTTCAGCTAGCAGGATCCAGCTAGATTGCAAAGGTATGAGTGTGAGAGCAGCCAAACAATAGCTCTATTCTCCCACAACCAATTTCTCCAAACCTGGAGTTCTCACACTGAGCCATAGGCCTTAAGTTTAATTAAAAAATGAGCGCAATCCAAAAAGTTATTTGTTAGTTTTGATAATGCAGGCCTTAGCAAGGGAAAGGACAGGGACTGAACCCAGCCTAGCAGTGTGGTACACTAACCCTACAGTATTCCTGTGGGCACACAGTGAAGATGAAGAGAGGTGTGGAAAACTGTGAGGAGAGGCAAAAAACTCTAATACCAGCTTATGAGTATTTTCTAAGCACCACTCTGTGGTATAGCTTACAATGGGTAGAAAATACATAAAGGGGAGCCAGAATACACCTCTGACATGAACTAGATGAAGGCACAGAGCTGCAGGAATCTGTGGTGAGTTTCAAGGGATGCTGGCACAACCTCTGTTGAAGCTGTGTGCTGGAGTAGGAGACTTACCCTTGAGAAGTAAAACTGCTTTGTAAAACCCGTTTCTGCTCTGTTCAGGAGCACAGGGGAGCCTGTGCAGATGTGGGGAAGGGGAAAAAGGGCTACTGCACAGCTCTGGGGCTGCACACGGACACTGTCTGAGCCTTGACTGGACCCAGATTCGGTTTGTCCTTGCTCAGAATAAAACCCACACTCTGTTCACCACAGAAGCCACATGACTAACAGTCTAGCCTCGAGCAACGATGAAGTAGGCACAAAAAATTAAGAAGAAGGGTGCTCCTTTTGCTTATGCCTTTTGGCTGGGGTTTTTTTCTGAACAAAAATGTCCCCTGGCCACATTGGTGAGTAAGTTTACCATTTTGGGAGCTGCTCCACCACACCCGTGGGATGGTGAATCAGGGAGAGTTATACAACTTTGCTATTTATGGGAGGTTTCACCCACTTACCTTTGCTGTGCTGCTCTCTCTGCTTGCAGTTGTGCACAACCAGTTTTGAAGGATGGGTAACCAGGAGTAAAAGTGTTATGGAGAAGGAATAATTTGTCTTTGGGCTTGTTGAATAAAAATTCACAGTAGCGAGGGCAATCACCATAAAGAGACAAAGGAATTTCAAATCAAAAGTCAACCTGGAAATTATTTGTCCAGGAACCCCTATACAAAAAGTCACATTGCATGCCGATTTCCATAAATGTTATGGCAAAGCCTCCCCCAACTCTACTGCAGCAATCCAAGTAAACAAATATACAGGTAAATTCCTGAACTCACTTCCTAGCTCAGCTCCCAAGGTATGGACACACCCACTGGTGTGAGATCTAAGTTGATCTCATTCAGCTAAACACTTCGGGGTTCAGATTAGTGTTCTGCATATCTCTAAATGACAATGAAGTGGAAGAGCATTTGTAGAAGTTCTTTTTCTGGCCAGGGCAATGATCCTGAACAAGTAGGACCAGAATGTGTTTTTGTGCGAATTGTCAAGCTGAAGGTACGGAGCCTACCAGGCTTAGCATCTCTCAGCATTCTGTAAACTGGAAGCCAAAAACCAGCGGCTAGGCTTGAAAAAGTTGATCTTGGTGAGCAGCAAGAAAGGTTAAAACGCACGAAACTCTGTTAGTCATTGAGATTTATTTGCTCAGTTCTAATTTTAACTTTGGTTAGCCCAATAAAAGGTATCACATCACCGTCTGGGTAGCTGTCATACAAAAAACAATGCAGCTACCAACTTTCCTCCACTGGATGACATACTTGGGCAGTAGCCCTTTAAAAAAAAAGCATCAGCTCCTTTAGTGAACATTTGGTTTTCCATTCACTATTTTCCTGATGGTGGAAGCAATGTTATTCATCCCAGAGAAGAATAGATACATTGTATTTCAAAAGTTTAACCAAAACAGGCAGTTTGCTGCAAATTTTCCTTCTTTCAGGATTTTTAAAACACACCTACAAAGTGGCTGCTGGGCAAAATCATCAATTTACAGTCAGTGGAATTTGGTAGGAAAAAAAGCAAAAGGAAAAAGAAATGAATGACAGGATTGAAAGAGCTGACTGCTACCTACAAAAATGTAGATGATGAGAAGAAAGACTAAAAGCAAAGACACTTCTCCCCATGAAATGAGCTAATAAATGTTAAACATGGGATGACTTTTTTATAAAGGAAGAGACAAAAATAGGAAAAACCCCCCATTTCTCTGTGGCAGCTGGCATGGGAGCATTTGGACACGATCCTGCTGGGAATCCAGCTTTTTGGGTCTCCTCTTCCTCCTTCCATGCCTTTTAAGTAGCAGCCAGAAGGGACAAACCTCTACATTTGAAATACCATTGCCCAGAACAATGGGGGGAATGGTCCCCTCACAAGTCACACTCCTCCTGACGGCTTTTTAGACTTGCACCCTGAAATAGGCAGTCCAGTGTCATGATGAAAGAATCGTGTCATACCACCATGAAATATCCAGTTAATGCTGGAATACGGCATTCAAATACACTGCCAAGAGAAATTCTCTTTGTTTCTACTGGATCAGAAACAATCATGCCATATTAACCAAGCTGTATTCTTGCAAGCTCGTAGGCCTTTACTGCTCAATTGGAAGGAAGACACTACACAGCCAGGCAGCTGGAAAAAGCAATTTCTGTTATATATGCAGTAACTTGACTGTTCTCCAATATTTATGGATCTTGACTTCATTATGCCATCAGAAGGAAAAAAAAAGCCAAAGTACAATAATGCCCTTTATGTCTCTTGTAATTGAATCCAACCATGATTATAAAATATTGTGAGCATTTGAAGTAACTATTAATTACTGACTGCTCACTTCATAATGAATTGGAATATCATCTGTTATAGACCAACTTTTTAATATATTCTCTAACACTTCCAAGATGCTGTGGGACTGATCTATCCTTTAAAATTAATGAAGTATTAAAATCAATAGAATAAAAACTCTTCTTTCCCAGAGAGACTGCAAACTTTGCAAGCAGTCTCATCAGATTTCTCAAAGTAAGGAGGACGGGTCTAAGTCATCCTTGGATCAAAACCCTTGCTGGTTCCTAAGCTTGTCTAAGAATAGCACCTGTCCTACATTCATTTACAAGGATAAAATGTCTCAGTATAGTCAGAGGACGCTGGAGCTTCAAAATTTTAAATGGTATGTGAAGTTCAGAAAATAGTAATCGTAACAACAAAATCAATTTAGAGAAACCACTGCAACTTTTTAAAAGATAGAGGACCAAGCTTTGTGCAGATCGAATGTCAAATTAAGTAAGTTCGTTCTTCTTAATAGCATGTCTCCTGGAAATACTTTCTTTCCACATTCTCTTGGTTGAGGAGCAGAGGGAGAGCATGCTGCTCATTGCTTGATTTCCTAAACTTTTTAGTAGTGTAGCTATGATTGTTGAAAAGCTGCTATCATCATCCTAAGAGTGACTTCATCTCTAAGTGGCTGAAGTAACATGAATAAAATGCTCTGGGGTTTTCTTTTGCGAGGGCCTATTTCACATGCAGCATCACTCTCTGCAGAGAAGCAATCACTTCTAGGGTGAAGTGTGGCAGCCATTTAATGAATACCCACTAGCTGAGTCTCATGCATATAGTATTTTAGGAATAGTACCTTTAGGAGAGACCCTTATAATTTATTACATCATCTAGCTAGGAGTTCAGTGGTGTTTCTATGTCATCTTATTTTGACATGCAGCCCCCAGTAGGAGACTACGGATGTTCTCCTGTCAAAATCAATAGCAAAATACTCACTTAAATTTATGAAAAGTAGATTTGGGCCTCTAATCAGGTTACAGTAATGATTCAGGATGGCTGACCTCCCTTCAAGATTTCAGGCCAGGCAGCAGCTTACACAATTGGAATAGCTTTTATCTTGTTTCTGCAGCTGAATGTACTGTCAGTCTGCTGGAGCTGTGGTGGAGGGAGAGCTATGATTGGCACTGATCATTCCCACTTAGGAAGCACTCCAAGTCTCTATTCTGCTTATAAAGATGAATGAAAATATCAAACACTGTTATCACATTGTCCTAGAGCATTAACTGGTTTTGCAAAAAATAATTTCCCAAAGGAACATTTTCATGATGACGGTGTGATGTTACAGTGGTGCTGGCAAACAAATGAACAATACAATATGTTGGTGCTGTATCAAATGGAAAACACTCCCATCAGAGTTAACATCAATTTACATGGTGTAGCCTGAGGGTGGGGATCTCTTCCAGGGCTCCTGCTTACTTTCATGATTTTTTACCTGATACAGAAGCAGGATTTTGCTCAATCCTTTCATTTAAAGCACAAGAATGGATACTGAAATCTTCAATACAGCAGGTTCATCTGCAAGCATGGATGCCTCTTACAGACATAGTAAATCCAAACACATCCAAAATCATGTAGAAGAAACATCAACCTACAATAACTGCACATGAAAATAAATTGGTATTTTACTCCCTTTCCTGACGGCAACAACATGAAACTCTTGAAAAAAACCCCACAGTGTTTTAAAATAGCCATTACATTTATTTAAATCTATGTTCATGTTGCATTTGTTCATACTCCTTGATATGGCAGACGTAAAGAAAGAGCAGTCAGGACACGTTGTCAGAGAAGACCAGGTCAATTCAATTAGCTGGGTTGTGCTTGCACTCTATAATTAACTACAGCACTTGCCATACATTTAATCCAAACAGAAGTGCAAAGTATCTCTGCTGTGATCTGCTGGTCTCCTGGAAAAAGCACATTCCCCCAGGTTTGCAGCTTCCATGCAGTGGACAACCAACTGTCTTGCAAAGCAGGATAGAAACATCCATTCCCAATACTACTGACTATTATAATAATTTCCAAGACAGGGAACAAAAAAATAGAGAAGAGGTCCAAGACTCTAAAGCAATTTTTTTCAGTGTTTATATAATTACAAACTGGTGTTGAACTTGGTCTACCTAGTGTATTAGGACAAATTCTCATTGAAACAACACTTTCATAACCACTTCCTGCTTGGGTGAATTTTGTTAATTATAAGCCTGGCCCTGTGGGCATGTGCCCTCAACAAGATCAAGGCTCATGAAGCAGCACAATATTGTGCAAGCTTTACCTTTGGGCTGCAAAGGAGTTAAGTCACCTGCAAATAGCACATGAAAATACCACATAAATACCAGAGCAACCTTATGCTATAAAGGAGTAAATGAAGAAAGCACCAAGATGTGAAGGGATGATGCAAATAAAGCTGTGGGAAACTCAAGGTTAATTTCAAATGAAGAAGTGATACAGAAGCTTGGTTTCAGGAGTATGTCATGTATTTTACAGTACTTTTGCACCAGTTTTGTTTCTTTTTTAGTAGATTATTTATAAACAGAAGATGCTGATAAGAAGGAAAGATACTTATTCAATATGATGCATACCCTGTAATTTTTTTTTACTTTTTATTTTCCAGTGCTGGAAGAACTCCACATAGAAATACAATCTCTGCTCAACAAATTTCAGTTTATGGCAGTAAATTACTCTTTATAAGCGATACAAGAATATAAAAACTTATCTCTAATTCTCTCTGTACAGTGAATGCTGAAGAAGAGAAAAAAACAAGACATTACAAAGCAAAGCCCAACCCCTTGAAAGCAGAGAAATGTTGTTTTTCTGTGCCACAGTTGAATAATAGTTGGACAGAAGAATGAATCTGGGGCTGGAAACCACAGTCTTAGTTTGAACTCAGCATTGTGTACAAAGCCCAAAAGATGAGCAGCGTCCAGACCTCCAGATTTTGGTCATCAGAGTAGTAATTGTTTTAATCTGTTTTTCTAAAATGCAATGGCAGAAAAACAAAATTAAAGAAAAGCCATTGGACAATAATATTCTGAAAATAAACTTCTACCAAGAAAAAAACTTTAGAAGTATTTACCTGTTTAACGGAAAAATATATGCTTCATGTTAGGACTCATATTAGAAAGTGTATTGCAAAGTTCTAGATAATAAAGATGCCATGACACACAGTATTATTTTCAAAATGTCACAAAATTCCTTTTAGATTTATTTCCAATACAATTGTCATTTAAAATTAATTTTAGTCTGTGAGCCAGTTAACCACATAACATCCTACTCAAATAGCTAAACGTGCAGATAGGCTGCATATTTAAGCTGACCAGAAGAGCTGACCAGGCATTACTCTAAAATCCTGTTCAGAACAGTTTGACTGGCCACCAGTGCCTCTCTCAGCCTCAGAAACATCGCTGATGAGAACCAAACATATGGTTCTCCCAAACTAGTAATGTTTCCTTACATTCCTTACACCTCTCTAGCTTCCAAACTTCCTGTAATTGGCCTGATTTTTTCCCAGCCAAAAAGAACTTTCTTAAAGATTCAAACTACATTTGAGAACTGCTAAGAATTACTTTACAATATTTCCTCTTAGGCTGCTGCATAAATGACTACATTTCAATTACTTCCTTCCTCTGAATTAGATGGACTATTTGGCATTGGGGGAAAAAAAGTAATTTTTATTCAATGCAACTTTTAAATCTTGATGATACTATCAAATACTGCAATTTAGCACAATATACAAAGAGGTCATACTTTACTACTATAGACAGTTCTACCTTTTTCTTCCTTCCCCCTCCCCTTTATTACCAGCATATTTTCTCCTCCTTGTACAACTATTCTCATGAGACTTTATTTTGCAAAGCATGGAGCAGAAAAGGCAAATAAGTGTGCTTCTGAGCATTACATCTTAAAATGACAGAAAATAACTTAAATAAGAGTGGACGATATAATTGACCTGAGTGCCTACTTGTCATTTACCCTAAAGTCCCAACGAAGCCAGGCAGCTCTGAGCACTGGGATCACATTCAATAATGGGAATCATGACAGAGTAATATATTTCACAGAAGTCTCATAGCGGTGTGCTTTCCAGCTGTATTATATGCCTATAATTTAGGATTCTTTGGTCCAGGATTCTACAACATTATGGTCTTTCTGTAGTAACTGTGCTTGATTTTTCTAGATTCCCTAGTAGCTGCTGACAAGAGGACAAAAGAAGATTTGAGATCTATAGTTAACGTTTAAGCCTAATAACTACAGTAATTGATTAGTTCTCCACGGATTTTCTTTGGTCACTGAGGTGTGTACAGAGACTACAGGAGATTATTTTATTGTGTAATTTTCACAGCGCAGCAGGATACCTTGACAATGGGTTGGATACCACCCTCCTGACAAAAACCATGGGGGAGGGATCAGAGTGAAGAAAACTCAGAGAGCAGAATCACTCCATAACAAGCAGGGGGTAGGATTGTTCCTTCCTGGGAAAGAAGCAAGATTTCTGGCCCCACAACTTGTAGATAAATCTGAGGTCTCCTGGGGGACAGAGTCATTTTTGTTGGGAGTTACAGCTCACTTCAGCCCTAGAGGTATCAGAAGCCTTACCCAGCTCCTTGGCTACTGAGCTATTTAATAGCTAACATGCTGAAAAAGGCTTCTTGAAACAGTTATATCGTATACTGAGCCAGAGTAGGGCCAGAGGGTTAAGCAGCAGATGCAGAAGGGCTGCAAAGCTGGTTTTGTTTTAGGGGTGGGTGGATGGAAAGAAGTTGAAAGTAGAGAGGGAGATGATGAAGGTTGATGGCTTAAGACATTCTGAAAAATAATGTCTCCTTATGATTCATAGATCAAGCTAGCACTGATCACAGCGACTGTTACAAGCTCTTTTGAAACAGCACAAAAGTGAGTTGGAGGGACATTTACTACAGCTAGAAGAGGAGCTGGCGAACCCCTGTTGAGGAAACCAACAGGAGTGTGGGATGTGGACATGGCTCATGCAATTGCATCTACCACAAACTAAACTGCAGCTATCAGTGCATTTTGTATCTGCCATCCAAGAGAATCCAACTTATATTTTGGTATGAACTAGCAACAATTGTTCAAATGCCTGTTTATACACTTGTTCCAGGTCTCATTTATTTTCAGTACCAAGTGTATTTTAGTAATATCTCAACTCACTCTCAGAAATCCAGACACAAGCCTTACTCTTCCAAACTCTAGGCCAAGGTCCTCTCAAAGTTTGCCTCAGTTGTTCAGTGTTGTATTTCAGGCACCTTGCATGGGCCTGTCCTTCCGAAGGCGAATATTCAGCACTTTCTAAATACACAACACTCAAAGCACCCTCCAACTGCACTAATAAAAATTAAGGCACTCAAAAATTGGTAGTTACTTTTGAAAATTTTACCCATAACTAGAGCAGACTGGTTGACAAGAAAAGCAGAAATCACAGGTAACCATAAAAAGATCCATGTGTTGCTGTGCTGAAGGTACTTACAGCGTAAACTTTACTCCCATTCATAGCGGCATAGTTAATGGCAAAAGGGTTTGCCCTTTATGTCCAGTAACCGTATTTTACTCTATATCTCTAGAGACCAGGAGTCTGTATAAGCAATGAGAGAGGAGAGAAAAGACTTGATGGATTACCAGTTTTTCTCCTGGTGGCGAATTCAAATGTCTGGAATCATGAATGTTAGTACAGGAGGAAACGAGATAGTTATCTTTTGTCAAAACTGTGAGATAACAAATGTTAATATAATCTCAAAGGGAGGTGCAGTTCAGAATATCTTTTTTAAAAAAGACAAAACATATCTTGAAACAAAGGTTGCTTTTAACTATGTATAAACAGTCTTTGATCAAGCAACTGAATCCTTAGAAAGGGATGATATATCACAAAACACAACACCCCTACCACAGTTGGGTTAGTGCTTAAACTTCGCTCACAGAAAGGATGATAGCAGCTGGCAAGGAGAACCAACCAAAATTAGAGTGGAACTTTTGTGTTTTTATATAAATTAGCACAGTCCTCTCTTTCTGGAAGCTGCAATCACTACAGAGTAAAATGGATTGGTACTGCTGCATTATAAATGCATCTGGCATCAGACAGAAATTTCTCCTGAGGGTTGTCGTCAGAGTTCGTGGCTTTTTGTTTCCTCTGCTGCATCCTCAGACAGACCTGCAAAACAAAAAGGAGTTGCTTAAAAATTTAGTGCAGTTGGTATCTACATGCACTATATTGTTGATTCTATCAGCTTGTGAAAGCCTTGGTTATAGCTGGAGGAAACAATTTATTACATGCAAAACACTTAGGATAAAATGCTTAACTTGCAAATTCAAGCACTCACAAGTTCAGAAAATAAAAAAAAATAATGCAATAAAGGCAATTTCACATCAGCTTTTCTATATGTATCATGGACGATGACAGTTCAAACTATAAAATCATGGACTACTTTTGCATCAGAAAAAAATGACAGAGAACAACAGATCTGAGACATAACTACTCCAATCTACCAGCATTTATCCTGTCCCTTTTTCTGGGAAAAAAAAGTGACAGCACAAGCTGCAAAACAATAGAAAATCGAATGCACACACTTATTAACAAGGATATACTTTTTATATGTATACATATTTATACATATGCATATATATGACTATCAGCTTAGGCAAGAGGAAAATAGCCAAACTCTTGTATTGACAATAACTTCTGCCTTAAGCCAAGAGAATGAGTTTTTCCCATTTTCAAATATTAGTTCAAGAAATTATACGGTCTTGGATAGGAAATAATCTTTGCAATAATGAACCTGACAGAATTTGAAATGGGGATAGAGGCTCATAAAAAGTTGCTTCAAATATCTAGGTAGAAGGAAAACAGTGGATAATCACACAAATTTGTACCCATACATACTTGAATGACTAAAATTAAAAGTGGCTATTTCACCCAGCAGTTTCTTACGTATGCTCTCTTAGTTTAGATTGAAAATTATTTAACTTAAATCCTTTTTTAATTAATTTAAGCAATCCAAAATAAATTGGCACCATCTCCAAATTATATATGAGTAATAATAAAATAGCGCACAGATTTAATGAGATTTGTTTTGATATGGTTTTTTCCCCTCTTCTCTGAAGAAGGCTGAAATCCCCCAACACACAATGAAATGATCCAGCAGGTCAGCAGAATAAAATTCGAGCATCTAGCGTTCTAAACCAAAGCCACCAGTCTCCTATCAGCCTAACTGCTTTCACAATCATGTTCACACAGACATTAGTCCCAACAACCTACAAAAAACTGAAATCAGTATGCTTTCATTTAGATCTGGGCAATTTCACATGACCAAAACCATCTATATTTATTTCCCAGCTTTTATTTCACACTTCCAGTGTTTTTGGTGCTTGAGGATTTTACAGTGGTTTTCATGGGTGATGGTACTAAACTGAACAAATGCTATCTCAACCCTTGAAATACAAACGACTAAAGCAGTAAAATTTCAGCAACAGCTGGAAGCCCAAAGGCCCCAAGGGCATAAGAAGTTCCTTTAACTGAAGTTGGTGCTTTTTTTAAGGACAATTAAAAGTACCATGTTAAGGACTGACTTGGGTTTCAAAGGTCAGCCCTTGAATGGCCATTCTTTTGTTCAGAGCTCTCATCACGAAGCACATGCTGGGATGGCAAAGGGACCAGGAGCAGGTCCCATCTTGTTTCAGTAATGATCATGGGGAAGGAGGTAGGTAGCATGATAATGGAACTTGTGGATTATAGGAAACTAAGATGAGCCACGCAGGGAGGAGAAAGAAATGTTGCCCTAGGACTAAGATATTAACAAACATGAGAGAAGATTGGAGATACTTGTGTGAAATGCACCGTTGAAATAACAAACTTTAACTTTTTCCATTGTGCTACTTCTGCAGGGCTTTCCTCAGCAAGTATGTGTGGTCAAGTTATGCCCTGGCAGTGAAACACCATAGCTCAATGCAGTGTAGAAACCATTGCAAACCCACAGTTAACACTGTTCCTGAGTATGTAGCTTTGTTGAGCTGTTTAGAGCTCTGCATATAAAAAGTACCAGAGAATATATTGCTTTCTCACCATAGTCAAGGAAAATAGTGCCAGAATTATGAAACTGCCTGCTGCACACTCCTATAAAAGCTGGACACACACATAATCCAAATGAGAAACAGAAAAAAGGAGTTATGACTATGGTCAGCTCTTTGTACCCAAAAAGAATGGCTGCAGATTTGCCACAGACCAAGAGTTTACCAACTGTGCATTGGTGTTACACATTTAAGCCATGACACTGCCACTGCACAGTGCCCTCAGCCTCTTGACATTTGAGGACCTCTAAGAAGCATAACAAAACAGAAATTAAAGAAGGGAGGTTTACAAAAATATCTGGGGGGAAAAAACTCTCAATGAGAAGGCTATAATATCATAATGCATTCTTTTTCCTTTGTTAGGCTGAAAACATACCCTGTAAAAATTAAAGTGTAATTATAAATTTTAAAAAAAGTTCTTTGAGACAAAAAACAGTGCCCAGTACCCAAGACACTGCCTTCAAAATCTGTTACTTCCCTGACATTAACTTCTTACAAATAACCCTTTTGTCTCTTTCTACAAACTGCCATGCCAAAGTGAACCATGAATGGTTACTTTCATGAAAAGCTGTGGATCCACTAAATCTAACACGTTTACTGTAATTGCTGGCTGGCAGAACTGAAGTCACAGAGCAGGATTTACCCTGATTTCACACACATTTGCACAAGAGCTCTGTAGGTTCCAGCTACAGGGAACCTGGAATACTTCTGCATGGATCAAAGAACTACTACATGAGTAAACTGTGGGAGAGGTGAGCTGACAGGTGAGGCACAGACTGCAGCTATTTCTGTTGTGCAACTCCAAAATGGAAGGCAATACATAATCAGGAAAATACAGTTTGCAATAATCAGCCTTCCCACCTCTACCCTGTATTTTTTCCAACATGTAACTTTTATTAGTCATCTAGGAGAAAAACATAAATGTCACATTGATCTAACTGGCACATTCTATGTTATAGCACATGAGATAATTAACATCAGAGAGGTTTCTCATTAGCATATTACAACAAGCTTAGGCAGATCCTAAAAAATACAGGGTATAAATATAAATTCTGAAGATTAAGGCTTCTTTACCTCATTTCATCAGGAATAAAAAAATTCCTTTCATCTTCATATCCTCCATTATTAAGTTCTCAGTGTTTCATTTTATAGAGCATCCAAAAAATCCTATCATAATAACACTGATCTGAGCACATACACTTAGAAAAATGTATATTGAAAGGTTTGTGTCCCTGTTTTTTAGCACAGCTACAAACTGGGAAGCTGCTTTTGATAAATTTATGATAAATTTTAACTCAGCAGTAGGCAACTCCAAGCAACTCCAAGAGCTTTTGGAGTTCAGTTTTCAAAACAGTCAGAATACATGATTATATTACTATCCTGCTTAGTAACATGAGATTGAGGATATCTGACACGAAGAAAGTCACTTAAATCCCTCAAATGTCATGTATTTGCCAATTAGCACCCTCAAGAAAGCAGCTTCTATAAACAAAGAAATAGAATACTTCAGTCATGTTATTTACCTCTTCAAGAGCATGACTTAATACACGTATATCGAGTCACAGAAAGTTCATTTGTAGATCAAAATGTACTTTTGAGGCTTGAAAACCAAAAGTTCAAAGAAAATCAGTTACAGTGACAGAAGCACCAAAGACAGCAGAAAAACCCCAACTTTCCTGGGATTATTGTTCGTGCAATTAGAAGAAAAAAAACCAAAATCCCAATGACACATTTAAAGGGAGAGATGATCATTTTCTGTAGTCATAAATTGTTCACACTACGCATGATGGTGTAAGGTTTAAAGATGTTCAGGTTAAATAATTAGGCAATGGAAGAAACTACCCAGGGAGGTGGCTGAGTCAGGGATATGGGAAGTTTGCAGAGATAGGGCAGATGAAATCCTAGTGGGGATAGTGGAAAGGAAGATACACAGGTTTTGAATTGGATGACCTAAAGAATCTTCTCCAATCCTATCATTTATGCTGCTATGATTCATACTGAGGAGAACATTTTGGACCCTTATGAATTACTGGCTGAGTTTCCTGGATACTATTGTACATTAGTCTACTCTAAAGCATGCATAAAACTAAGTCAAAGTTGGCTTTGAAGTGTTTGATCTACAATATCCAATACTTCCAGTCTCTTTTTTCATACAGTGACTCAGAAAAGAGCTGTTATAACAAGACAAAAGTTATTTTGAGATCAGATTAAGTTAGAAAAGGGAGGCACCCTGTTCTTCAGCTATTCCCACCTAAAAGAGGAAAAAACCCACCCCGTCTCATGGCCTAATGGTCAGTATTGCTATTTCTAGACCTGACATAAGACAGCTTCAGAACAAACTACAGCTTTAAAGTAACTGTTTTTCATAAAATTTTGGATCCAAAACTAAATGTTCCAAAAGAAAGAAGCTAATAGCTTTTTTTTGCTTTTTTGTTAACAAAAGATGACAGATTTTTCCCAGCACCTTCAAGTCATATTTCTGAAATTCATAATTCTTCTTTCAAGAAGGCCCATCTATTCATTACTAATAATTTTCTTTTCATTAAAAACTGCTTGAGGAAATGTATACTACTTCCTTTTTCTTAGTATTTCACCTTCATTCTGTAAACACAATCCAAAGGACTTTTCAAAAAGTTGAGGAAAGCACCAGTCTAGCTTATCAACAGACAGAGCTTAGTAGGAGTGAAAAATGGATTACTGTAAAATCAACAAGCTACAAACTTTCCTATACTGCTTAAATGCGAGAAACTGGACTTCATTGGTATTCTGTATCACTTTTAATGAGCTAATAAGCTGAGAGAGGTCTCAGCATTGCCTCTGCAAGTCACCAGTGAGTCACTAACCACTGCACACATAATTTAAAAATGCTCAGATTTTTGTATCAGGAAGTGGAGTGATGGTAGCTGAATAAGTGGGAAGCATGGCTGACTCATTTCTTAAAGAATTGTGTAAAACAAATAAATTTGTTTTTCATTTAGTGTGACTGAGAGAAAGGGCTTCATTCAGTGAACTTTGCTTTGTCCTAAGGGACCATATACATCACAGGGTGGATAATGTGAGACAACCATTTCCATCCCTGTAAATGTGCCCCCCACTAACTGCGACTAACATGACAAATCCAACCTACACGAAGGTATCCACTGCTAAGTTTCTAAATACCACAAAATAACAGGGGTAGAAGGGGCAGCTCTGGCCACGAGGAAGGAGGAGGGTCTATTCCCACAAAACTCACAAAAACCTTGCTAAAGTCTTCCTTTTGTCATTCTGACTTAATAGTGACATGTAGTAGCCCTGTTACACAATGGAGTTAATAACGAGGTAACAATGACAAAGGCAACATTTACCAAGTGTCCACACAGGGTTTTTTTAATTAAGTTTTAAACAACTTAAAAAGTTCCTGTGCATTCTTGCCTCTAGGGATTAGCCCTCAGTAGCCCTCAGTATGCCTCTTTTAGGTCTTTCTTCTGATTCGCATTTGGAAAATGCCCAGGACATATGAAATGTTTCTCACATAAAGTTACCAAATTTGAAAACCTGGAAAAACCTCCAGTGGCAACACTAAAATTTCCCTGGGTGCACAGCTTCTTCTTCTAACAACTCCAGTCACATACACGTGCACATATTACTATATATATATATATATATACATGCACTCCACATACACACAGTTGGAATAAACACATTCTCTAAGAACCAAGGAGCTGTCAAGCCACCAAATTCAGCTTACATATACAGATATTAAGGAGATCAAGATGAATGGGATGCTAGTTAATTTGAATCAATGTAGAGCCCTATAAGCAGTACTCTAACAACAGTGTTTTCAGTTCCACTGAGGAAAAACAACTAAAAAAAAATCCAAAAATTAATACAGAGCAAACTGAGTATGCTTGTAGGATGCCAAGCTGTTTAAAAAAAAACAGTTACCTATCTAAAATTATTGTTATTGTTATTGTTATTACTACTATAGGAAGCATAATTTCAATGAAGCCAAAATTTTGGATGAAAACCACTCATTTTCTCCAAATATCTGACTTCTCACAATCACCTACCAAATCCTGGACATTTTTCTGGGAAAGCTTGCAAAGGTTTTGAAAATTGATTGTTTTCATTTAGAGATGATCTCAAGAAGTCACAAATGACACATTTCAGCTGGAACTGATATTTCTTACCAGGAAATAAATCCTACAAATGAGTTTGCTTTTCAGTAGCCAAACCTCCCTTCTTTCTAATTAGCTATCTGCCTTTGTCAGGGCGGTAAATTAATTTAGCGGCTTCTAAGCCAAATATACACAATACAAATCTAAGACTTAAGTAATTATGGCCATACAAACACCATTGCTTCAATTTATTATTCATCATGCCTATATCTTCCCATTCACCCTAACCCACAATCCTATTAAGCTTTTCAGAAATGTTGGGTCTTTAAGAATTTGCTTTCAGAAAAAAAAAACAACAAACCACTGCTTGGACCATGTACCTTGAGATTAAACAGACTACATTATATTAAAGCCAGGGTCTGTTTTGTGTGGACATAGCTCTTGGCTTTTTCCTGGGGAGAAGCAATACCATAGCAATCAGTCTTTTGCCTGCCTGATTCCTTGTGCTGGTGTGCTGACTTGCCAGACAGACGACCAGTCAGCTGACTACTAACAAATCCTTTATTTTAGATCACCATGACAGATAGGCAAAACTCCAGGGGTAGGTTAGCTTTAGGGCAAGATTTCCACCATTTTCATATGAATAGCAGTGAATCCTACTCCTGGAGACAACCACCCAGTGTCTGCCTGCAGGAAGATCTAAGAGCCTTCATGGATACCAAATATATCTATTACAGTCAATTTCTACTCCTACAGCTTGGTTGCAGCTCATAACTGATGTCTTGAAGACCTGCAACCTCCCTCTTCAAACATTCCTCATCTAATAATAATGCCACCTGAGCTAACACTGAGGAAATTTTCTGCTGAGATTATTTTCATTTGAAATCTGTAAATACAGGTCAAATAAGGCATAGGTCTATTTTCTGCTGAATTTATCAGAACAATTTGGCTAAAAATTAAAAAACTACAGCATTTAAAAAATTTTAAACATCCCTTGAATCTTTATTTCACATAAATAAATTTGCAATGAATCATTGCAAATAAACTTCCTTGAATATATGTATATATATACATATTTAAAATAAGTTAGTTGATATGAAGTCAAAGTGAAATATTTCATTCAAGGAGAAAAAAAGAAACCTGAATAAATGATTGGAGCTTGTCCCAAAACCACAAGTTTTCCAATCTTCTTTTCTTCACATCAGAAACTTCAAAAAAAACCCCCAAACCAATGAGTTATTCATAGATCTCTACTCTTGTTACTGTGTACCTGTAACTTAAGTCAAAATAGTGCAGTTATCCTCTTAATATGCATGATATCATTGTTAGAATGAAGCTTTCAACAAACCTATGATATATCCATATAAAGTACAGGCAGTTTGAGCCAACACCACCTCCAGTGAAACATAGAATAAAAAGTCTACTAAGTTAATGGGGGGGGGAAACCTTCACTTTTCCATGAATAAAGAGTCTGACACAAACTTGAATTAGGGCCTTTGCTGTGCTTCTCAAATGAGTTTAACTGGTAGGGCCACAAAACAAATGAGCACCTTTGTGCATAAACATCAGTTTCTCCAGTAGAGAGTTCTAGTGTGTCCATTATAGCCTGCAGTACATGCAAGCCCATGGCTCCTCAGTACCAGAAAGAGATAACAAAATGCAAGAAATTCCAAAAAGAACTGCAAAAACAATTGTGTGATTTTGTACAAAACAGCAGAGAGGGAGAGAAACAAAATAGCTAAAGGCACAGCAACATTAGGAATTGTTCAGTAAAACAGATATGAAAGAGGATCAAGAAGATGAAGTCAAGGAAAGGAATATTCAAGGCTGTTCTAATGCCATGTATTTTCCCCGGGGAAGTAGTGGAAGCCACATGGCCCATGACATTTGCAAATTAGTACCACAATGAAGATAAAAATCTGGTGGTCAGGAAGATGGTCAAGCTGATATAACAAGAGTTTTCCATTTCTAACTTCTATTACCATACAACAGATCTGAGGTGCTACGAATTCCTAAGCACTGTGTAATATTCACAGAAACATCAGCTTTTGCTTACCATCAAGTATTCAGCAACTGAATACTCTTCAGTATGTTGCTCCTTGTTAAAATGGAACATTACAGTGCAAATGATAAAATCATATTCAAGATTTCCATGGATTCTTCTGGAAATAACATACAACAGGATTTTACCATTTGATGTCATTTTTCCTTTGGAGTCTTGTGGGAAAAAAGGCTTTGGTAGAGAAGTAGGCTTGAGGAAAAATGTGTTTAAAAAAAAAAAGAAGAAGAAAAACTACTTTTGTATAATACTTTCCAATCTTGAATTTCACACATTCTTTTTAAGGTACAGTATATGAGAAAAATGCTGCAGGAGGTTTTTCTCCAATGTAATTTTTTGATAAGTCTCAGAGCTGGCTTAAAAACAGAAGAACAAAATAAAAAGAGCCTGTACTAAAGTAACAGATGAAATGTCTTATAAACAGACACTTAACTCCTTTCTATTGCTCACCAACATTCTTAATCTGCTTTTTCTTCTTGTTGTCTTGGTGTTTTTTTGTTTTTTGGTGGGTTTTTTTGGTGGTTTTTTTGATTGNGTTTTAGTTGGGTTTTTTTTTGGTTTTTGGGGGGGTTTTTTTTTGTTTGTTTTTTTGTTTGTTTGTGGGTTTTTTTGTGCCATTGTCCCTTTTCATAAAACCTTATATTTGCAAATACAAGGGATGATTTTTGGGGGGTGGAGTGGCAGTGTATCACAGAATCATAGAATAACCCAAGTTAGAAGGGACCCACAAGGATCAAGTCCATAAAGTCCAATTCCTGTATAAAAGCACTTTGTATTTTTTATCCAATATGTTTTCTAAACTGTCTTAATATCTCAACATACAAAATACCTCCTTGTATCCACATTTTTCCCACTGCTAATAGTCTTGTCTCATACAAATAGAAGTGAGTTATCCCCTACTACACCCCTGAATATTTCCAGGCATATCTTGGCCATAGTAACTATAATGGGAATTTCAGTACTCACAACAAAAACTGTAAAGCTACTCCAAATTTGATGATCCAATTAAGGATCTTTAAAACCCAAAGCTGAACAACAACTAGAAATTTCTGTGCCCTCCAAACTCACACCAATCAGCAGAACCAGAAGAAGGGGAGTACTTTGTGGGACTGAGCCTTTTATCACCTCCAGAAAGAGACCAGAAGCCAACACACCGGCATCTAAGGCTTGGAATGATGAAAGTAACAGTTTTAAATGCATTATGGATTTTCTCATGGGCTCAGGAAGCAATAAAAACTAAGTACAGTCAGACTGCAGGAAACCAATATAGCTTTCATAATTTTTTGTGACTTAAGGGAAAACATGCTTAACTTTTATAGACAGCCAGTTCAGTATTACAATTTTTTTAGGAAATGTCACTGCTATGGGATTCCCACAACAAATGCAGATTATGTTGAAATTACTGTTTTCTGCAAGGACACGGTCCAAAACAAATTCCTGTCATTTAAATGATGTGAATTTAGAATGCAACACAACTCCTTGATCACAGGCTTTTCACAGAACTGAATACAAATGATGCTAGGAAAAGCAAGATTTCATTCTAGTGGTTATATAACATTATCTAACCTTGACTATGGATTAATAGGGTAAGTGCTTGAATAAAACTAAGAAGGCAACAACAAACATGCTGATTCAAAAAACAATCCCAAAAGACCTAATACGATAAAAAATTCCAGAAAATACATTGAAGTCCAAGGAGAAGGAGACCTTTTGTTGTGCAATGTTTCAATTTATCAATCAGTGCAGTTCTTTCCAACTCTGGAGGAAGTTTAAACAACATCAGTGGCTTGGCACATTTTGAAACAAAGTGCCGAATCCCAACACAGTTAAAGGGTATATCACAGATAGTTAAAAAAAATAAAAAATCCTTGATTTAAGGTCAGGTACTGTAAACACTTACTGTGGTTTATGCATAAGTAATTCAACAGAACTTAAGGAGTCCTGTAGGAATTCTCACACATGTAAATGCTTGCAGTCAAGCCTAATTTTCATACTATAGAGTCTTTTAACCTGCCAGCCAGTTTTCTCTTTTTATTCTAATGAGTAATGTAACATTACCAATTAAATATTATTAATTAATGCAAACAGTAATCTCCCTTGAAGTATGAAATTTAGCTTTCCCTGACAACAACATCCATTTAGTAACATTTTTTTTTAATCTTTTATACTTTATTGTGCCCATGACTTGCAAGTAATGCTGATATGGGGTTTTTCTGGGAGGTTATAAGTCTAAAAAGAATCTGGTGACATCACCCAAGGAAATGCCTAAGTCCTATATTACATTTAACTCAATACAATTTTGTTTAAAACTTTTGAGACAGAAAAGCATCTGTTTCCTAAGAAAGTGTTCTCAAAGGACTCTCTGCTTTTACACATGGCAGTTCGGAACTGTCACTGCAGGAGAGCTTTACATCAAAGTTCACAAAGAGCTCCAAAAGCTCCATTGGAGCCTCTCAAGGTGATAGTTTCAGCAAAACCATAGTGAGAGAAATGTTACTGAGAGACATTTTGTTATAGCAAAAATGAAATCCAAATACATTAGATGAAGATTTATCAAAATGTAGACATATACCCACTGTGTCTGCCCATTATCTGTTGTTAGGATCTTAAAGCAAGCGGGATGCATTTGCAGTTTATAGGTCATCTTGCTGCAATTGGGGGTATTGTTGGAAGAAGGGCAATATACCTCATGAGTGAAATGTTTTGAAAGGAGCTGTGAGTTAAGGTATAGACCAGTTTTGGTCTATTGGGTTGGAATGGCGAGAGTGTTTTGAAGCCTCTCACCCCTGAAATCATGGTCTTCAGTCCCTGAAATCAAACTAAACAAGAAAATAAACATCATCCTCACAGTATTTTCAGCTAAAGGTGCAAAGATATGATCACCTGAATGAAACAGGCCAGCAAAAATGCATGACTGAATGACTGAAAACCACTCATTCAAGCATGAAGATAACAAGTTTAATCCATAGATGATGAACAAGAAAGCAGTAAAACATATGAACAATAACATGTATCAAACACACTGTTTAAAGTAGCACCTACCCTTCACTCATGCCTTTCAGAAGGCAGTAAAACTGAAGCACTGTTGAAATAGGTCCAGGTAATAGAATCCAAATTTAATGGGTTGCTGTGTGGACTACCTAGCAGCTCAAGACAGATGGTTCCTTTAGGCATGGTGGAATATGCTTAACACAGCCATATCTTCTGCCCTCACACGGGAGAAATCAAATTCTGCCATCAGCAATAGTACTTGCCTGCAAGATTCCATAGCTTTTACCAGCCTGAGTTCCTGTGCAGTAGCTTGGAAAAGGAAGGCCAATCATTTTAACAAGTTACATACAGATTTAAAAAAGAATGAGCTGTTCTCACATTTGTCACCATCATATATAGGATGATAAGCTAAATGACTTTATATTTGTAAAACTAAAGTGGATCATATTGAGATATCTATCTTCAGAGATGCTGCAACACCGTTTCCCTTTCAAGACAAAACTGTTCTAAATGACACCATAGAAATGCTTCTAATGCTTTTTTACCTCCTAAATTCCAGGATTCCCAGGATCAAAATGCTCTCTTCCTTTATTCTTTCTCTAAATCTCATCTAAAAATCCCTTCATCTGGCATATGATGCTACTTCCATTAGAAAATAGCCAGATCTGGCATACTTCAAGCCTCATTGTTTTTCCAGGCTCCTCCAGGAGAGACAAAAATACATAAGGAAGAAGACAAAGTCAGAAAACAGCTTGAAATAAATCCCATTCTTTGTGAGATCTTTTTGTATCATTTTGACACATTGAGCTCTTTATTGGACTCAATAACACACTGAGCTCAATGGCTGGACTTGATGATCTTAAAAGTCTTTTCCAGCTTAGACAATTCTATGCTTCTATAATTCTATTATTAGTGCAATCTACCTAAAACCTTGGGTGTAGACTATTACAAACAGGAATAAATAATTTTAATTAACTTAATTAACTGATGGAAATAATACAAGGCCCTGCCATATCTTCCTTAAAGGCCCTGGCTCATTTGTCCACAAAGCACATCATCTACTTTCTTAATCAATGGGTACTCAAATTCATGACAGAAACTGGCACTGGCCTTCAGGGTAGGAACAAAAGTGACCCTCAACACTCAATGGGATCATGAGTCAACTGAAGTCATGAGTCAACTGAAGTCATGAGTCAACTGCAGCCTGTTGCTGATTGACTCTGCCTCACCAGTAGGTGTTACTTCAGCCATTAATGCCGAGTGCTATATGGCTGCAGGGATATGCATGCCTGCCAAGGTACATAAAAAACATCCAAACCAAACTAAAATCTGCCAGGTCCTGAAAATATCATGTAACACCCTGCCCTGTATCTGCAACAGCATCCAAAGTAATGTTTGGGAGAGCTGACCACGACCACACCCATCCCTGTGTCTGCTTTGCAGCCTGAAGGCTTTTCATTGACGGCCGTTCCACTTAATCATTCAAAGCAATGCTTGGCCATTTGATTGCTGTGATTTAACACAGTAATAACAATAATCCAGACTATGCTTAAACCACTCATAGTACTTCCAAAACTGTTTATTAGCATTGGCTTCTGCTTTACTAGCTATTTTCAACACTCTTAATTCTGAAGTTCCTCCTCCGGCACCTCCAAGAAGGCCAAGAGTATATGAAAAAGGCTGCCTTATTTTTTGTTTGACTGAGCAGTTGATAACTGCACTTAACTTCACAGTTTATTTATTTAACCTCAGCTCAAGCCATCTAAAATGCCCTGTGCATTTCAACTTTAGGTCCAAGACAGAACTGTATACAGAACACAGTCTCTTTCATTTCCATCTTGAAATGAAATTCAACAGCTCCTCTTGAACCCATGAGTCAACTGCAAGGCCCTCATTTAATAATCCCATCCTTTTATTGCAATCATAGTCTGAAAATTCAGGCCCCCATGCTCAACACCTCTGAGCAAAGCATCAGACACACCAGACTGAGGACTTCTGTCATGCTTTGCCTAAATCCTGTCTTTGAGCTAGTTCTTTCCAACTGGTAACTGAGACTCTTTGTGAAGACCTCCACAATGAGAAGCTCAATACTGGCAGTTTATTCTGTCATAGTCTTTTCAGCACAAGACACACTTTCCATGGACTGGAATGACTTCTTTCTTAATGCATGAGTCTCATCCTCCTTCACATTAGAATTCACAGGAACTGAATGCATAATTTAAGACTTGTACCCCAACAGAAATGAACATTTTACCAAGGAGCCATTAAGATTGGACAAAGAAAAGGGCATTTTTCACTTAAAAGTAGGTTTTGTTCAACAGGCAAGGCACAAGAGCAATAGACAACATAACAAAATTTTTTTGTTGTTGAATATAAAATATCTTGCAATGGTTTTCTGAAAAACATCCTCTGTTTAAAATATGCACTAACATTTTTATCAATGTTTCTAAAAAACGTACACAACTTTTCTTTTCTATACAAACACAGTGCATAAAAGGCAGAACTATGCATCCTTTCATCTATACACAATAAGAAAGAACAGCATTTCTCTGGAAGACTTCTTTGCTGTAAATCCAGTGCTTACAAAATCAGTGTAATTGAAAGAAGGTGGGATGCAGCACAAGGGTTTCTCATCTTTCCAAGCGTACAGTTCAGCTCACTCAAATAATAAAAACTCTATGCTCATTCAGTCTTACACTTCTCTTAAAGTGAGGGCACTTGATTGTGCCAAATAATGTGTTCCCTCCAGCCTCACACCAAGCAGCAGAACCAGAAGAAGGGCAGCACTTCATGGGACTGAATTGTCCAACTTGGACTGAACTGAGAACACTAACTAATTTTCCTAGTGAACTGTGCTGTACTTGTGTGATTTCTACATTACTAACAGACATTATCTATAAGAAAAAAGAAAACTTTCTAAAGTCAGCTTCTTACAAATTCCTTAGGTTACTGGTGAAAACTTAAAGGATTAAATTAAAAGACTGAGATTAAAACTTAAAAGATTGAGATTAAAACTTAATGGATTGGCATTAAAATTTAAAAACAACATTATTACCATGATGTAAATATACCTATACAGTCATATATAATTAGGTAATCATGTACATACTTATTTATATTCACTCTGCCAAATTCTGCACCATCACCATTATTTATATTTGATCTGATAGCTGGAAGACACTCCTTAGACCATTTTCTATAAAACTGTAAACAGTAGATAGCATCATCTTTTTCAGTCATTAAAGATTTACAAGTTGCTAACCAAACTTTTACCACATTCATTTTTTTTTGCTAACTTAAAAGTAAGAAGATAAAAGGATAACTTGCATCTCATTATGTTAAATTGTAACAGTGAGAAAGAAAAACAAAGAAGATAAAGCAGAGGTTTACATGGTAAATCTGCTGATTGTTGAACATGTTGAAATAAAATAATGGCCATAAATCAAATTGAAACATTTGGAAGTATTAAAAAGACCAGGTAACTTTTTAGCATCTTTCATTCTTCCCACTTCGAGTTACCTATTTTCATAAAAAACCTCATAAATTTGGCTCATGGTAGGTATCAAACACTGAAGTTAGGGGTGACTGTAAAAACAGCTTTTCTCTTTGAAATCTGACTTGCCAAGAAGTGAACTGTCACCTAAATTTGCAAAGGCAGTTCTTCTGAGATCTGAATATAACACTGGAGTGCCAAGAGGCCAGAACAATGAAATCAGAATTTTTTTAAGGCTGACTTTCAATGCTGGTACTGGACATAAATATATATATATAATATGTGTGTTTGTGTGTGTATGTATATGTATATACGTATATATATGTGTATAAATATATATTTGGAACAATGCAAATTGTAACTCAATTCTGGAAATGGAATGCTTGTGTTATGGAAAATGTTGGTATTTTCTATATCAAAACATGTAAATAAGGCAAATAAAGAAACGTTTCACTAAGTTTCAGATTGGCAATGCTATGAAGGACAACAGAAATGAAAAACTCCTATGCTGATTCCTGTTTCTGATTTTTTTGTCAGATTTACATACTCCCTCTCCCACAGGTTGCCCAGCTAAAGCCACCTATGTTTCCTGTCATTTCCCCTCACAGCACGCAGTACCTTTCACATCTACTTATTTGTTCCCAAGCAAGAACCACAAATTAGGCTGGTTTTGAGATAAGGCCGTACTTATTCAAATTCATATTAAACCCAACTGCTGACCTAAATTCATTATTTTTTGAGCCTTCCCTCTAATAATCTGGACCTCTCCTTTACACCCATCTGGATACTTCTATGAAAATTGTATGAAATTGTATATTTTTGAGATGCTCATCTCTCTTCATGGGAAACTGGCCATGAGAGTTGAACAAGGGTGAGGAGATAACACGAATCAATAGTCATGGTTACATAAGGTTTCAAAGCAGATTAAAAATGAAAGTTATTTTTGTTCAATACAAGACAACTGGATGGAAACCATTTTGAAATTATAATTTTGATATGTTCTAGCTCAACAAATCCATATGCCCCATTTCAATATGTCTAATTCCTTCATGTTAAACAAAAATAGATGCACTTTAAGCTTGGTTTCCTACAATCCACACGTCTCAGAGATATTCACTGAAGTTGTGTGAAAAAGTTGATGGAAATTAATTCACCACTAATTTCCATTCAGTGGGAAAAAAAATTGTATTGATGATTTTCTCTGGATAAAAGTAACTTTAGATGAGAAATTTTGGAGAACCAAAAAACCCTTCACAATCAAAAGCCACACTGTGATATTTAGCTACATACATGACCAGGAAAATAGTCCATAAGGAAGCACTTCTACATTAGAGGCTGGTATTAAACTTAAAAAATAACCCTATGATTTTGCCACCAGTTAGCTTTATAAAAACACCACACATTAAAGAAAAAACATAATTTAAAAAGCAGGGTGAATGCGATACTTCTAAAATTTCCTTCCTGATTGCAAAAGTTCTGTAAAAAGATTGTACTGAAAATTGTCTCATTTGAAGAGAGAAAGAACCAACACCATTTGAGATGCCCAATTTTTACCCTCATATTTCTGCAGAACAGAGCATGGGGCTCATAATCTCTGTCCCACGTGGGTATGAACAGTATACTGGCAGGAGCAGATACCTCCATGCACATTTACAAACCAAGGGCCAGCACTGTAGACCCCACGGGTCCTGAGCCCCCATGAGATGTGACCAGGAGAGCTGTAACCCCTCTGCTCACTCTCCTGGCCCTCAGCTGCTCTTAAGGCATAGAGAAGATTTCAAGGAAAAATGTGGAAACCAATTTCTGTGGATTGCTGCCCACAGAATAAAGGAGAGAACAGGACTCTATGGGGCAAAAATTCCCAGTAAGGGTTTGCAAAACAGGTGTTCATTTTCAAAAGGAAATAATGAAGTTTGGAGTTTTTTGTTTTCTAAATATGGATGAAGGGTCCTCATCCTCAGAAGCGTAAGGATGATGTGGAGGTCTTTCAGCTGCTACCATACAACCCTAAAGGTGCACCACCAAAGTGACACTTCAATGGATTAGTGGGGCAAGGACAATGTAGTTATGCATCTGGCACATGCACAGCAAACACAGAGCACCTCTGTGTTGGTGAAACTCTCTGTTAGGAACTTAAAAAAAAGTTAGCTGGAGATAAACTGAGCAGAATTTGTCTATTTTAAAGGAATATTGGGTATTATTGAACAGCCTTTAGAATGCTGCTGTTCACTGGGGCAGACCACTTCAGGAAACAAAGCATGGTAACACGAAAACATATGCAAGCAACCCTCACTTTTCACAGATTTTAAAGAACAGAAGGGCTTCAGTTATGATGCTCTCAATACAACCATCTAGTTGAATGCCTGGAATAATAATGAATATAGAATTTCACCCAATAATTTACTCAGCAAACCCTTAACTTCAAGTTGAGCTTTTTGAAGTAAAAATTTCAAATGAAGAATGAATCACATCTGTAAGGAAGTTACTGCTCTCTGCCCAAAATTTTCCTTTATTTCTAGGTCCAAATTTTTCTTGCTTTTCCTTCCAGGCACGTACATGTGCAATACATTGGCTCTAAAACCATTATCTGCTTTTGTTCATCTCTACTTTACATCAAACAAAACACAAGAGGAAGTAAAAAATAGCTGTAATATGCACATTACAGAGCACTTAATCTCATGGCTAGTGACATAAAAACTACGAGATAGCGATCTGGAATATAACACATATTGTCTACTGCAATTGCCATTGCTTGGATAGTGAGTTCAATTTGCCAGTACTGGAAGGATTAAGTCTAGGTAAAGCCCATATCCAAGCAAATTATGCCCAACATGGACAGTTTCCTCATTTGTCAGGGAGTACTTAAGGAATGAAGGAGACAGAAATGACACTCACTACACTGTGCTTTTGCAGATTCAGCAGATTTTTCTCCACAGGATAAGTAACAGTCTGGTGGACATCTCACTCTTTTTGTCACAGTGCATTTGAAAGCCAGATAACCTGGCTTATGCAAAAGGTTTTGCTTTAATAAGTCATTCTAGTGCAAGATAATTTTCTTTATAAAATAACAGTACTTCTGTTTACCAAATTTGCTACTCTGCACATTGAAACTTTATACCAGAAGGTTCTCTGCTGATTAGGAAGAACGCTGATGTTTTCCTCACTAGAAGGCACTGGCAGACATATTTCCCCAGAAGCCTTCAACTTCAGCTCCATAACACAGTAACAAGGGTAGCATAAGCTTTTTGTTAAGAAAGATGCACACTTAATCTATAAAGAAGAAATTAGGAAAGTCAGAGGAGCAGCGTGTAGAGAGATAAAGACAAACTACATCACTGTTCAGTGTCCTAAAAATACCATTTGAGCACATGAAGTAGGAAAACAAGTAGCATGGGAATTCAATTGCACTGAGCTGCATCAGTAGAAGAGGGAAGGGCAAGACCAGTTTTGAACCACAAGTGGTTCTCCATCACCTCTGATGGATGGCACTGACCAAAGACTGTGGCTGGTGGTGAAACCTTCAGCCAGGCTCGCAAGATTAAATGATAGGCAGGGACAGAGCAATGCAATTTCTCTGTGGGACAATGGCTGAACTGAGGTAACAGAATCCATAGTATGAAAATAACATTTCAGAAAAATATCACTTTACTATGTTCATCAACAAACAAAGAACAATACCAGGAACATGGTTGCACCCACATCTACATCATCTTTTACCATAGCCTCAAGTCCTAAAGTCATTCCTGGCAGCTGCTCTACAGAAGGCAGCACTGCTAGACCAAAGACAGCAGCTCAGTAATTTAGATATACATAGATACTGTGACCAGGTCCTCCGCTTGGGTCACCCAGCTGAGAATCAACAGGCTACTGTTGCTTTGTTTCTAACCACTTCCTGACTACAGCTTGGCTATTTAGTCTTTCACCACCTGGTTTATATTTGATTTGCAAAAATAAAAACAAACAATATCCCTCAAGGAACAACAAGAATACTGCACAGTTTGCAGTTTGTGACCAGAGACACAAGGAGCTGGGGCCATTCATCCTCTGCTACCTAAGCCACAGGTCAGACCCATTGCCAGCTAAGGCAATATTTCTGGTTTGAAGTATCTGCTGAGCTCTTTCAGACAATTAGAAAGATTTGTTCCATCACTGAAATAGAAAACCAAATTTAAGAACGGCTGTGTAAATAAACTGGGAAGTTCATTCAAAACCTGGGACACAGAGGCAAGCTATTTCGGGAATACAAAGAAAATTAAGTTGGAAAAAGTTCTTAAAGTTTGAAGCTATCATTCTGCTTATTTCCTTTACTATGAATGCAGACACAGGGAAAAAATGGCTCCAAAATATAAAATTTAAGGAACAAGATTAACATTATTTTAGCTGTTTCTCTGTGGATAGAACTAGACTTCTTATTTTATTGATGACCTTAAAAGTCACTTGCTGATTTAAAAGCTGGGATTCCTATCTTTTCCTGGTAAATGCATATTGCATTGCAAATAATTGCATTTTAAACTGTAATATCATAAGCATTTTGCAAATAAACAAATCCATTGTAACAATTTACGGATCTCTCATATCTAATATTTTTAATTTATCCACTTTTAATTAACTTGGGGATTAGTTCTTCCTACGAAATTAAGTTTCAGGATTAAAGTAAACTCTAGAGTCCAAAAGTCTGCTTAAAGTTGCTCAGGTAGCATATTTGCTTAAAAATATAACTTGTCAATTTAGAAAAATGCAATAACATGGAATAACAGCATTTTAAAACTCTGTTTAGAATTTTAATTGCCAAATGAGTTCAGAGTTACCCAGATCTCATTGGAATGTCATTATGATTATTCTCCATAGCAGTCTTTTAGCATGGTGATGGGAACCTGAAAGGAATCAAATGGGCAATTACAAGCTATCTCCAGAAAATACAAAGCAAACACATTTTGTAGCCCTTGTAAACTGGACTGATAACCCTCAGTCCTGGCAGCAAGGCAGGGTGGGAAGAGAAAGAAGTGCTTTTGTTGATCACCCCCTTATTTTCTTATGCCCCAAAACAGCTACACATCTTGTTCCCTATCTACTGAGTCCAATTCCTAGTTAACCAATAGAGGGGAAAAAACCCAAAACTTCTCTGGCAATGCCTACACTTATTTTCACACTGAATTGCAGGGAAAAAAGGAAATTTTAAGATCTGTTGACTTGCAATTGCAATGTTCACATGGTGCCACATGCCATGGCACTCAACCAGGGAAAAACTTAATTTATACTTACATTTTAGCACACACATATTTCCATTTATTTATGTGTCAGTACTCACAAGTTTAAAGTTAAGCATGATCCAATTTTTTAGAATAAACTGGGTAACTCCTGCTTTCCATTTCCTTCTGTGCCTTCTGTTTCTGCCAAAAACCAAACCTTTCTTTACCTTTAAGAAAAAAAATAATCTTTCAAACATTACTTAAATAAAAGCACAGGAATGTTGTTAGCTCTCAATTGATGCTTCTTTCATAAATTCATCCAATCCATTTGTAATTTGGGTTTCCACACCATCCTGCAGAAAGGTGTACTGCAATTTACACATCACTTTATCTTTTTGCAACCTTCTGCCTCATATTTCACTCAATGGCCCTAATTTTAGTATTTTGAGGATTTAGAAGTTGTGGATGCCCCATAACTGGAAACATTCAAGGTCAGGCTGTACAGGGCTTTGAAAGAAAACTGATGTAATTGAAGATGTCCTGACTTACTGCACACCATTCAAGCTTTTCTATGTCTCTATCATATCATTCACCTCTCTCCTATTCTAGAAAATGTTACCATGAAGCACCTTGGCTCTAACTTAAATTTTGTCCTTTGAATGGGTCTCCTCCCCCTTCTTTGTCTTTTCCATCCTCATGGAGCAGCATCTCCCTTCTTCATTTTCTAATAGATCCTGCAAGTGCTTGGGTAAGTCTATCACCTCTGCACACCAATTTCCTAACTCAAGTAGGAATTTGTCCCTCTTTGGGTAAGTGGTCACAGCTGGGTATTATTATGGGGTTTTTTCTCCCAGTCAGACTCTGTTCCAAAAAAATTTCCAGTCACGTACTCTTCCCTCACACAGCAGCCCCAAGAGGAGATAGCACAGGTACAGACACTTTTGTTTGTAAAAGGCCCTGTTGTTCTAAGCAGGGGAGAGACAGGAGAATCCAAACTGGCTAGATTGCCTTCATGTACCCTTCCAGACATTGTGCTTCCAATCCTGCTCCTTAGATGCCAAATTCCTGCCAGCAGAATGTCCTCATTCATGACTGTCACAAGTACAAACAGGACTCACAAAATAAATGGATTCAAAACTAAACCTAATCCCCAAACTGTGACAGAAGCTATGTGAGTAATCCCTTATCTGTCAGGGCTGTGTTCCACTTCCTCTCCACATTTCCCACCAAAAAGGGCAGAGACGAGCACTGCAGTTCAGTTGTGGGAAGCTGCTGGCATGGAAGGAAGCTCCAGCTGAGCTTATAATGGAAACCACCTGCCCCTTCACTATGACAGAACAGAATTTCTCATTATATTCCCCTATACTCCTTACAAGACAGGAGATTTTCAGTGTCATGGTAGAAAAGGAGACAATTGCAAAGGAAAAATGCATACAAAGGAGGTTAAAAACAAAAAACTACTCTCTTTTTTTTTTTCCTTTTAATAGTGGGTATGCTCAGCATCTCAGTGGGTTAGTAAAACAAAAACATATAGTGCAAAATGCGATGGAAAAGAAATAGAAAGCAAGAGTTATTACAACAATTTCTTTTTATCTCAAGATAATGTCATCACTGCAGACAATAGGAAAAAAGTCCATCTGCTTTCAATAACCAATGTGTTGTTGGCCTATCAATGTCCCAGTCTGGGTTACCACAGCATGAACTAAGAACTAAGCACAACTGGCACGAGTCCCTTCACCCTTTCCCCACCTCGGCTATATTTTCTAGTTTGGATGTCATACAAAGCACATTGAAAGTTAAGATTCCATGGAAAAATGCATGGTTTTGGGTTCTCAGACTTTGTTGATTCAATGCATTTGCTCAGTTTCTGAAAAGTAAAAAATAAAAGTAAAATCAGCTACAAGAATGAGGCAGGTGAAAAAAGTTCTGCCACTCTACAACTGGTGACAGAACTGATGATATACTCCTCTTTTTAAAGCAGTGGCACAGTACTAATATGAAACTAAGAGGGACCATGTTTATTAGAGGGGATGCCCTGTTGAATAGAGCATCACAGCATATTGAGCTAAGTCAGGCAGAGATCATTAGGCAAAGATCATCTGGGGGAGCAGCAAGCTCCCAGGCCCTCAAAGTCATCAAAAAGATGGTGGAATGTAACCTACAACTAAGAAGGAAAAGTAACAGGCAAAGAGATACGCTGTCTAACAAGATTCACCCCGAAGTCTCAGTGGGATACAGTATTTTCTCCACACTCTCTTCTGAGCTGTTGTGGAGTGTTGCTATGTGCTATTGAATACTTACCACATTCCACCCCAGGGGTGGCTCCCTTTCAGTACTGGGTGAAGTGATCTTATTCAAACATTACTTAGCTCACAGGAGTGCTGTGAAACTTAATTAAATTAATGCCTGAAAAGTGCTTTGAGGTTCTCAGATGAAAGGTGCTACAGAAATCCAAAGTACTATTAGTGTTTCTAAGGATAGGTGAAGCAGTTTGAATAAACTAAAAACCGACATAAATCTTTCCTCAAAGTAAAAGTTTTTGGAGTATCGGTTTCCTGGTTTTTAATTTTGTTTTCGTTTTTAAGACCTTTACAATTCCTAACTTCACTTTCAATTTAAATAACCATTTTAGAGCTGCACAAGACAAAGCATACTAATATCTCATTCATTTTCAGCCTCAACTTTACCCTGCTTAAAAAGGTGCACTCAATATTTCAAACCTCATCACTGTTGAAGAAGATAGCCATCTTCTACCTGTGATCCACTCTGCAGGCAACTTTATCAGATAAAAAATATCCAGGTCTTGGATCTTCAGTGAGTTTACAGTTTTGCAATTAGCAATCAATTGTTATTGGAGAGTTAACTCCAGTCTCCAACTGTTCTGAGTAACAATAACACGATGAAAGGAAAATGCAAGCCATAACTACCATCATCCTCTTGAGGCTACAAAAACAGGAGAAACAATAGTTTTCAGAGAAGAAAACAGCTTGGAGAGGTGGGGTTTTCTCCTCAGCCTCCATGACTACATTTAGAATAATATACTTTTTTCATATGTTCAAAATAGGACACTTAAGAGGTCCTACACCCAGTCTCCTTTCTTTAAAAAAAAAATCAAAATATTATAACCAAAGGGCTCTATTAACATGAAAACAAGGTCAGCCATTTCAATGGCACATAGCCGAAAACCGTATAAGAAATGCATTTCTAAAAAGTATAAACACAGAGCATTATTAAAGTCATGTCATGACATGTGAAACTTGTACTCAAACAGAAAGTAATTAAATCACAGAAAGCTCATGAAAATGTTTGTTCTCATGAAATTTCCATCTTGCTTTCTGGGTCAAAATAATATGAATAAATATTCTAAACAGAAAACTGTAGAAATTGAGCTTTTAATCCTTTTGAGATTTGTCTGTCACCATTTATTTCCTTTGCAGTCTGGAAACGAGGGAAGGAATGCTGAAACTCTGTCACCTGCAAGAAAGTACTGAGGGATGTGGGTACATAAAACGATATAGCTACTCCATTTCAGTATCATTTTATTCAATGCAGACCAAGAGGAATTTTTATTGATTCAGTGCACTTTAGGGGTTTGGCATCTAGTTACAGGTTGTATAACACTACTGTGAGAAACCATTTTTAACCTTGAGTATGCATGACTGCTTGTGAACTACTTTTATGTTAGGTAACTACACAGGAACAGAGGAGGCTGTGGTCAAAAGGAAGGAAGTCACAATCTCTGCCCTATATATATTCACTTTAATTGCCATCTGCATATAAAAATATGTGTTCAGTTTGAATAAAACCACATAGAACATATTCATTCTCTTGAAAAAGCACAAGAGTATCAGCACCAAGCAAGATAACGTAATGCACAGAATGTGCATTATATGACAGTGCAAGCAAATAAACACCCACCAGGCTAAAAAGACTGATCAAACTACAGAGTATTCTGCTCACACGCAACCACAGAAGTCAGATCTGGTGACTGCACTAGAGTATACACACCACCACAACTTCCATGGCACACTCACCCTATCAGAGCCTGGCACATATTTTTGTTACCTGTGTTGCCTACCACCATGGGTCAAGAGCCATTCACACACAGATTTCCATTCATCCAGAGCAAGAACCCACTTAAGGCATTCTCCTCACTTAAGTCGTCATATGGTCACTAATTTTTTTCTTTCAAATACTTATCCATCTCTTTTCTGAAAACTGCAATAGTTGCTTCTCTATTGCCTACTCTCTGGAAGCTCTACAATATTAATAACCATCTGTAAACAGTTATTAATATTGTAGAGCTTCTAGAGAGAAGGCAACAGAGTGCAATTCCTCCTCAATTCCTTTCATACATGACACTTCTATTCTAGTCTTGTCTATATCTCCTTGTTTTCTGCCCCAGATTATAGTTCAAAAAGACCCACTGTTTCAATTCTCTTTAAAGTAACATACTTTTTAAGTGGAATCCTTCTTAATGCAGTAAGATCCCCTTCTTTCCTAAAGAACTCAGATCTAGTTATTCAGCATAGCTGAAATGCCCACATTACTACTTATCCCAGCTGTCCTTTGCTCTGCTGTAACTTTTCTCTTTCAGTGTTTTTCCCTCTTTTAAAATAACATGCATTCCTTACACAGACCTAAAATTATTTCCCGCAGCTATTCCAGAAATTTTAAACAGTTATTTTTGCAGTTTAATATAAAAAGTATTTATACAATGCCTTCTATCCAAAAAGCTTGAAGAACTTAACACTTTAAACTAAGTTTTACCATAACTCCGTGAAACGCCTCTTTATTTACAACTCTCTTCCCTCTGGGCAAGTAAGACTATATCCACATTACAGAACCAGAATCTAATGCAGCAGGGACCAGAAAAGCCTATGGGCTGGCTTCACCCTTGGCTGAAGCTCATCTAAGTATGGGCTGCAGCCCAGAATGGAGGTCCACCCTTCCTCCTCCTCCCTCCTCTTGAGTCCCTGCAAACAGGCTTACACAGCCAAATCAGGCAACAGATGACACTGCTGAAAATAGATCTTTTCTTTTGCCAGGTTGCTAATTGTCTCAGCTCAGCTGACCATCCCACCATGCACCTTGTGTCACTACAAGGCAGGGAAAACACATGGCTGAGAGCAAGCATAGCTCCTGCTCCTTTCAGCAGGAGTTTGAACTTAAGTAATTCAGATGCCTGTAAAACTGCAGCCACAGTGTAGAGACAGGCAGATGGCTGCTCTAAGGAGTCATTAATACAAAATGGAGTGTGTACCTACTGTCCCTTACTCCAGCTGCTTGTTTCCATTTCTTCCCTGTACTGGTGCTAAGACTACCGACTTCACAACTGAACTATCACATAAGCAGCAAGGAAAGCGAAAGTGATACAAATAACACAAACATTTATTTTCTGATGGTTTAGTGAACAAAGTGCTAGCACATGGGCAAGGCAGGAGCAGGAGAAAGAAAGAAAGAGGAACAATCTCCTCTTTCCAGCAAGGAGTGATCCTGGACCAGCTTAGTCATCTCATGTAGCTCCACACTACAGGAAAGGGCCACAAGCTAGACTGTTGAGAGAATTAACCAGAAATATGTAGTGCCTGTTTAGTGCTATACTTGCAAACACTTCAGGCTTTTATCTCAAATAGCCTTAAAGACCTTTTGTCCACTCACTGTTTGCCAGTATTTGTCAACTTCCTACTTTCTTTCTTAACCTCTTAGCTTTTAATTTCTTACAATTCACCAATTAAGCTCTGCTGAGTATTTGCCGACTCTTACATTCCTTAGTTACCCAAACTCCGAATCACCCTATTTTCTATGTATAAATCCCCTTCATCTTCCTTTACTGTTTTATCTTTTACTCAATTTCTTCAAAATACTTCTCGTATTAAAGTGTTGTCCTCCTTTTAACTTCTTCACTAGAAGTGGCATTTACCCAGTTTTACTTCCTATTACAATTATGTCTTTCCTTAACACAGCTCTGAATTTACAGCCTTCCCCTTGAAGCTGGCTCTCAGAAGACTCAATTTGTTCTCTCTGGTAGTGAAGAAGGGTCACCTCTTTCCCAATCCCAAAAACTGGCAGCAGTTGTGTTGTACACACAACAGAATCGCATCCCAAGAATAACACACGCACAAGTCAACAGAGACCATGCAGCTACCAAACGATGCATTTATTGTAACAAAAGTCTGACAGTCTAGAATGGTTACCTCCATTAAAGATGTGTGACAAGCATCACACCATAAGTAAGTTTTAAATTGAATTTCACCTTCTATCGATTGGCCCTCCACCTTACATTTAGATCTAATTAGATGGTGTTAATAGACAGCGCTGAATGAAAAACTGTATAAAAAGAGACAGAATAAGCTGGGCAATATCCTCAGTAGCAGGACTTGATCCCATGAGGTTGTGAATGCCCAGAAATCCAAAGCATTTAATGTGAGGGTACCAACTGAGCAGTAAATACATGTACTGAACAAAGTTTACATGCCAGGCTATATAGCTCTGACCCCATGAATCTCTAGAGACTCAATTTACAAGAATGCTTTTCCAGAAAACAGTAGATAATCTCTTGCCTACATGGCACAATCATTCACACAAAAGCAGCTGTGAAAACCTCTCAGGATTGCTCCAGCTACAAGGACCTGTGTTCTCCCTTAACTGTAAACTCTTGACCAGTGCTACAGCATTAAGGAGAACAACACAATTGTGTAAAGATAGACTCACAGGCTACTACAGGGAATAGGATGCACATTCCTTTAAGGCATGATAAGAAAGCCTTTTCTTTTTTTTTTTTAATGCAAGGATGCAATGTATTTTATAATTTTAGTTTTAGTTTAGGGGCAGTTTAGGTTATTGTGCTCTCTTACACAACTGTCATGCAAAGAACAAAACTCCAAGTTACCATCAGCTTAAGAAGCTCCCCAAAACCAATTTTAATACATTACTACTAAGAGGACAAATTGGCCATTCTGTCAACAGAGAACACCAAGAAGTTGACTAGTCTCCTTACAAGATGGGCAAAGATGAAATGTGATGAATATGCAGCTGATGAAGGAAATGTATAGTGAAAACTCTTCAGGATGGTACTCAGTCTGCTAGCAGAGGGCTCTGCCTTGCCAGATGCCAGAGCTCAAACAAAGCCTTTGATGAAATCACAACTACCCTTGTCTCAGTTTCACAAAAAAAAAGAAAAAAAAAAAGAGACTGTGGACAGTTTAATTATCACAGAACCATTACCATCAGCGGCAGTTTCATAATCTTGAAATGCTGCCATTTTCAAAAGCCATTTGCCTGAAAAAAATCCTTAAAACACAAGAGGCTGTCATACTGTCCAAACAATAGAGCAATTCTTATACAATCAGACGCCACAACTAATTATTCAAAACAAAAACACCCCCCCTATTTTTAAACAAGGGAACAAAGGATGTAAATTTTATCCAGAAATATTAGATTTTAAAAGGAGTAAAAATATCCAAAAATCAAACCAGATGAATATTGTAGACTTTCTTTCATGCTTGTACATGCACGAAACTGATTCTGTGTTATAGGACTGAGTACATACACTGTTCATGTTCCTAACAAACGCAATAAAAAATAATAAGTAATAAAAACAAGCTGTAAGAGCTGTTTTGGTCACTTTCACTTACATTTCAAAGGAACTGTCTGCTTCATTCACACTCTATCTTATTTAGGTTAATCAAACTGTATTTTATTTCTTCTTTGAGAACTATAAAGATTGCTCCGATAAAGTGCCTACTAAGATAAGTGTTTCAGTGTTCTTTTTTCATACCATTAGTCACAATTTCCTAATGCTGATATTTTGCCAGGATGACAGAGGAAGCAGTTACAAATGCAAGTGATTAGTATGTGTGTGAGTGCCTTGACACACAGTTTTGGTCACTTACTAATACAAATACTGAGCTGGCCTAAGGGCATCTTTGTGTCATTTTCCATCAATAGAAAAATCTGAACCCTTTGTAGCAAGTTGCTACTAAGCATTATGTCCTTGACTTCTATTGAGTTAACTTTTCAAACATCTGATGTTTGTTATTCATTTTGTACAGCATTTGGACGGTCTAGAAACCTCAGTAATCAAAGCAATATGCGCATTGGAGAATGTTCTTTTTGTTAGTCTATACTGGTCATATATCAATCATCTGACTATACAGAGACTGGACGAAGTTCAGCTGCCTTTTTTTTTTTTTATGAGACAGATCCATATGTAACAATTATGTATGCAAATAGTGCCCAAACACATGGGAAAAAACCAATGCAGACAGATGGCAAAATCCTCAGCCAGTTGAATCGAGTAGGGCCAGAATTACATTCCTAAAATTTTGGCTTAAGATATGCTGTTTGAGAAGGTAAAAGGAGTCCAAAATGCTGGAGTTTATGAAGAGGAGACTCAGAGACTGGAATAAAAACCCACTGCCAAGATCGGAAGACAAGTTCGGAGCAGCTAGAGAGGAACTGTGGCAGGAAAAGCACAAGTACAGCTGAAAGTCTGAAAGGACAGTTTGAAAGCAACGAAATGAGAGGATGAAAATGGGTGATTCAGGCAGGAGACAGTAATTAATAGAAGCAAATAAAACCAGTGGCTGTCAATAGAGGAAACAAGAGAAGAGCTGTATCTGCTTTGCAGCCCAGTTCATTTGACATAGCTGAGTGGAAGGAATATGGTTATTGTTGGTCAGAAGGGGTTCTGGACTAGCAGGGGGTTTTCAGAAGTGCTATAAGCAGCTCAGTGGCGGGTTTGATCTAAGTCTGAAGTGGGCATACAGGCCAGACTTCTCACTTCTGTCAGCCCTATACTTGAAGGTGAGGCTCCATTGCTTGGGGATTTCAGAGGTCTGCATGGTGGAGAATGGATGCAACAAAGGGAAGCAGAACCAGTGCAAGACTTGAAAACAATCGAGTGAATCAAGTGACTACTTGAAGCAGACTACTGAAGAAAAAAGGCTTGCAGCTGGAGGCTGCATAGACCCATAAGTAGCAGCTCCTGTTTCTAAGGTGGCTGACCTGCATTAAGACTCAAAGAAATACTCTGGAACAAATCCAAAGGGATTTCTCCTGCTACAGGAGGGCCCTGGCATTGGCGGTTACCTATGGTCCAAGAGAATATTTTTCTGGCTGACCTGAAATGAGAACAAGGCAGGAAAATTTTCTTTGCTTCATTCTTCTGACCTGGCTGCTTTTTCTGGAGTTTCTTAAACCAGTAGCAAAGATGTGTAAGGCAGCTTCTACAAAAATACATCAGTGGAAGTCCATGGAAATCAGGTATGTAACCAAGACATGCCTTCCTTGATTTTAGCTAGATGTTGTCTAGCTTCATGAGAAGAGGAAAACTGCTTCTTCCTCCTTCAGTACCTGCTTTTTTCTTTTTTCCCTAACAAACAGAAAATGAATGTATAAAGTAATTTAGGAAAGGTGTGCTACATTATGTACATCATCCTTATAGGACACATAACAGCCCATGAGAAACAACTCTGAAGATGGCTTTAGCTCACATCCACATCCAAGTAAGGTTTGCACAGCCAGCAATATGAGGAACTCAAAGGTCACTTCAGTGGCGTCTCCTTCCACTGCCAGAGCAACTTTCAGCTCTGCTCCTAGCAAAACAACCATGTCTAGAGCAAAATGTTTTAAACTCCATGTAGATGTAAAGGCAGAGAGAAAAATAATCCCTTCACGTCCATGGAATCAGTTAAGGAAGGGATAAATTACAAAACAAATTCTAGATGTAACTAGAGTTGAAGCGAGGTGAACTAGTAAACCAGCAAGGTACCGCTGGCATCCTGTGAGACATTTCCATGAAGTCTTACTTCTTTTTTTCCTCCTTAGGAGACACACAAAAAGGCTGTTTAAGCAGCATGCAGAGCCCTAACTAACTGTGTTCTGAACACAGTCAAACACCTGGGAGTCTCAGTGGCTGCCACTACACAAACAGGGAAAGCAGACTGGTGTGGCAAGAGATTGCTTATACGTGTGGCAAAGTACTTGGATCTAGCAGCCATTGCATCAACGTCACCTACAAGAAGGTTTTTGGGACACTCTGCTTGGCAGTTTTGATTGGCCCTGCACTGAAGCAGAAAGCACAACAATGTTTGCATGCCTGGGTGTGTAACTTCCAAGAGGAGGTAAAATACAGTGCAGAGAATATCTCAACAATCCTGATAACAGTGAATTTATTGAATGTAAAATAATACACCATGATATAGGTGAAATGTAATTTGGACCATCAGTCTTCTACAGAATTCACATATGTGTTAGCTGAACTTATAGACAGCAGGAAGAACGATTATTTGGAATGACACCACATTAAACAACAGAACAAATGCATAAAAAATATGCATCTTTTATTTGCGACTTGGCATAAAATTGAACGGAGGGAGAAACACCGCCACACATTGTTGACAGAACAGAAATGTATTTAACACTTCTTCGATCTTATATAAATAGTAAGCTTATTCTATGAAGATTTATGACACTAATTCCACTAGATTATTTATTTTAAATGAGGTATTTAAATCAATTCACAAATGGATTGTTCCACGCCAACTTGGATAGCTCACAGGCACTGTACAAGGATTTTAACATAGTAGCCCTTTTGGCAGGGGAGGGGAAATAGCCGTGTTTTTCCTTCCCCACCAAAAAAGGCTTTTCTATTAGAAATATAAACTCAAATCCAGGGTGACAGCTCATCTCTCCCTAAATCTAGGCATGTTTTTTTAAAAGCCTATGAAATTATAAAGAGTTAGGAATTATATACAAAATAAAAATATGACAGAAAGGAAAGCTTTCATCTCTCATGGAAGCAAAGACTGTTTTTGTTGATACATATGGAAAAAATTAGGCCCAATTATATGTTGTGCTTTGGCACTGTGGTTCCAGCTTCACCACAGGCTTATTTTTTTCACAGATATACCATTACAGCCAATTCTACCCTTGAACATTTGAACTCAAACCTTGTAACACAGGCATTTTTGTTGCTAGATTACTTGTACCCTGGATGAAATGTTCTGTGTTACTGTTGTCCTATATTTAGAACTTTAAAAAGAGTTATCTGTATAGATTTCAGAGAACATATACTTACAAAAATATAGGAAGATTAAAACATTTTGTGAATAAAGCACACATTGCAGGATAATATCTCGGTTTATAAATTAGATTGTAGAGAGACTGAATGTGATGTGGTAGGGACAAAATAGAGATCATCAGAGACAGAGGAAAAAATTATCCTAAAAAAAGAAATCTGTATAACTTTTAAACAGGAAAGATGAGGGAGAGGAAGCCATGATGAAGACAAGATTGTAACTGTCAAGGTAATGAGAGAAAGGACATAAAGGGTTAAACAGACAAAAATTTGAGGTTTACAGATGAAAATTTTCATGAGAATTGTATTAATTGTCACTTAGGAATGACAGTTAATAAAATTCAAAAATAGGCATCTTTAATTTATAATGAACAGCCATTTAAAGACCTTGAAAACACAATTTTTCATTACAGTTCTGCAGCTCTTTTGGAAACAGTGAGGCAACTTACAAATCAAAAGAGTTTGATAAGCACTAGTCCAGCTAGTCCATGAATACATCTGTTGCTAAATCCTTATATAAATTTAATGATATTTTATTATTTGAACAGAGAACACAGACACAGCTATCTTAAAATTCTGCATTAAACATCCCTCTGCAATATCTGTGAAGATCATTAGCCATGGCTGGGCTAAAGACAAGCTTCCCAAAGATCGCAAGCATAAGCAAACGTGGCCTGGCTGTCTGTAACCTGGAATAATAAAATGTCAGAGCAGGCAAGCCATCAGCCATCTATCTGTGGTATTTCCTAAATGCCTAATATGCCTCGATATACAATGTCACCTAACTGAAATACTATAACAATAATTGGTTCTTCCTGTACTTAGACAAGAATGAATATTGTGCACAGAAAATGGAGAGGGACATAAAGGACAAGGGAGAAATATTAAATGGAAATGTAATGCATATAGTGAATACAAATAAATTGAGCTATTGTGCCTTGCAGGAGAGGACACTGAAGTTTTCCCCCAGCCAGACAGCAAAGGCTGCTGCAAAACTAGGAAAGAATTCTTTTCAAATTGACTAATTTTTATAACAACTACATGAATACTACAGAAAAAATTCCTACAGATTCAGATGTTTAAATTAAATCTTAAAATTACCAAAACCTCTTCAAAAATCAGCCAACTACATATCCCTCATTCCAGAAAGAGCAGGATAAAAACTGAAAGCAACTAAATATATCCAACATTTATCCAGTATTTGGATAGATAGGGATTTTTTTAACATGTTTTTCTGATGCTTGTTTAGGACATGTAATTTATTTTCTTAAAATTAGTACTGCCCACAAACATAAGCAAAAGCAAACATCAACATTATTAAATAGTTTGGGAACTTAATTGGTTTGATTGAAATGAACTCCAGCCATCTTGAAAATACCAAAGATGCTTTTGTGAATACAGTGCTCCTTCCAGTCTTTCACGGGAAAATACATCTACTGTTGATATCTGCAATCTTGACAGTATGGATAATGACATTCTGATAAGATCATGTTGTCTGGGCACTGCAAAATTACATAGTTCTACTACAGGTTTTCCATTACATGCACAAAGACAAGAAGAATAAGTTGCAAATTCTGAAGCAAGTAACCTATCAGGCTTATGTCACTTTTCCTTCACATTATTCAAGTAAAATTTGTAACTAAAACCCAGAGTTTGATAAATAGACTTGAACTTTGTAAGATTTTAGAACCAATGTTTAAAAACCAGCAGAATATATATGACATTAACAACAACAACAAAAAAGTCTCTCAATATATCTATTTTTAATTTCCTGATTTTCTATATTCCAATATTTCCATCTTCCAAAAACTCTACTAAGGAGTGTATGCTTTCATAGAATTTTGACTATCCTAAATTAGGAATAAAAAAATTATAATGAAGAAGCAATTTTATTAAGACAAAATTATTTAAGTAAATTGTTATTACATATTTATATATCTAATACATATATACCAATATATTTCTATAAATATATATATATTATATAATTGACCTGGCACACCAAATTTTAAGAATACCGTCATCTTTTATCCCCAACCTTACTGGTTTTTCTCCAAAACATATAGCAGTAAATCATAAATATTTTTGTAGAACTATTTTTTCACTAACTAAAAATGGGATAACACAGTAAAAAGTTATTATATTAAATCAGTAATGCATCCTTTTAAGGTGTATACTCAAATTAGAGCAGCCCCATTCTCTTAGAGCACTGATTATTGACTCAGTGGTATTTGAAAAAAATTACACCATTTTAGATTTTATGTTTCCTGGAAAGTTTCCTAGAATGGCTTCTCATGAAGGACACTTCATTTAGTAAGAGACCAAACACTTGCAGTGGTCTCCCAAAACACAGTGAGGATGACGCTGAGATGGGAGAAGGCTAAGGCAGTCAATCTACACAGGGCTATGGAATACCAGGTATATTTAAGAGTGGCAAGTGTAACACAATGGCTGCGGGAGCACCACAACTCTCTCCACGTGCCACTTTCACTTTCAGAGAAAAATGTGGGCTTTTTTCAAAAAAAATCTTCCTATTCTGTTCACACGATGAAGTTAAGCCCCAAAGAAACCTCACATTACTGCCACAGAAGTGAGGCAGTGATCCACTGGCTGGATTAGCCTCATGCATCTGGGTTCATTCAGAGAAGTTAAAGTGATTAAGCAAAAAAGTATGAAGACAAATGCATTAAATAACATTTGTTACAGCTTGTATATTGTTAGCATCCTGGTGGTACACTCTACCATCATCTTAATTCCAAAAAGAGACCCTTCACAAGGGCATCCATCCAGTTTTGGTTTACATGCTTTATTTCTCAATCTTAAATAAATTCACTCTCACTTTCTTAATCATCCCTCTATACACAAGCGCTCTGGAAACAATTCACTGCAATCCTTTCCCTTTCCTCTGTCTCCACAGAGAATTATACAGGCTACAGTTTTAAAGAAAACACAGTTTATGAGTCAAAAAGACTGTTTGGGGAAATACAAAGTAGATGACAGATGTGTAATACAATATGGAACTTGCATATGTGTATGTAGGGGCATACAGGTTAAATTATTGCCTGATGGATTTCCCATGGCAGCAAAATATAGGCAGTCATTCTGACCTTTTAAAAGTTGTTCATTGGTGCTCTGGCGCTGAAAAACAATCATTAAAAATTATTTTCAGTAGTAAACAGATGGCTCACCTTTGCAAAGGAGCTCTCAGATGTTCTATATAATGACTCCTATATTTCCTTATGTCCCACCTGCTGGTCATAAGGTAAGGAAAAAAGAGAAATAGCTGTAGTAGTCCTGAGTACCTCTTGCTGTCAGCTTTTTGGGTTTAGAACAGGTACATGTAATTTATGACAGATATTACAGAAATTATTTTGAACACTACAGAGAAGCAAAGAGATCTATACTGCTAATGTACGTTAAGTCATCTAAATCTCTGTTAAGTCAGTGAAAGGCAATCAAAGAAAGTAATACAATTTTATTGGATAGATCTTTTGGGAGTTTTGCATGAGTAACATGCCTTCTTTTTGGCCTGAGCAGGAAGCCAAAATACAGCATCTTTAGGGTATTTCTATTACAAAGAGAAAACAAAGAGAAAGTTGCATGTTTCTTTGAAGCAAATTCTTACTAATGATATTATTTGCCTTTCACCCCAAATTTGGCCTCATCTTAACTCAGTCTTTGCTTTTCCTAGGCTCAGTTTTCACAATTGTGTGTCTCACAATTCTCCACAGATTCGGCTTGTTTGTCTTCCATTTATTTCCACAGAGAGAGAGAGAGAGAGAGAGAGAGAAAGCTTATCGGGAATTTTAAAGGGCACCTCTGTGAAGATGCGGTCCCAAAGACAAGCTACAAGCCTGCTACTGCTTTTCAGTGCTTTTCGGGACTGCTGGCTTGTGCCACCACATTGCCACTGCTGGTGCCAGGAATGCTGAGTAAAGCTTCCTGTACTGAAGTCACATTCATTCCCTTGCTTAGACATCTAAGCATGTAGACAATGGGCAGTAAGACTCCTGAGTCCACATGTGTTTTGCTAAGAGTTAACATTAAGTGGCAAAATATCCCTGTATCTTGGCAGGAAACAACTTTTGCCCCTCACCTCCCAGCTGACTCCAAAGAAGTTTTGCTTCTTCTTATGCTGAATTAAGTCTTAAATTGCAATATAATAGCAATACCAAAAAAAACAAAACAAAACAAACAAANACCCCAACAAACAAAAAAAAAAACCAATACCAAAACAACAAAGTAAAGGATTAATATTTAAGTTTTTAATTGAGATTAGAAAAAACACTGTGGAAGAGCTGCTCTAAAATGTAAGATTTTGGGGCAAAATCAAGAGATATATAATTATCTTAAGTTTACAAAAACTAAAATTCAATGCTTGCCGTTCACACTGCACCACACAACTACAAAATACAGCACTCAATGTCAACCAAAAGATGTCCACAGTTCAGACTGAAATTTACCACAGGCAGCCTCACAGCCGAGCTCTGGAAGATGCTTTCTATCTTTGAGATGCTCACTGAAGCTCAGACACTCTCATAAACATTTGTAAATACCCAGCAGTTTTTAGCAACTGCACAAATACTATAATTATTCACTGAAATTTACTGAAATCTGGGCCTATCAAGGAAGATGTTTTGGGAATTTACAGGGGGTGTGTGTTACAGACTGCATACACCTTATTTTGAAATGCATGTTAGTTTATCTTTGATGTATAGTATCAGTAACTGATTTTTCCATATTCTCTGTAATGAATGTACTTGCATCTATACACACACACTATTTTGATCATGAATTCACTAAATCTTTGAAGTACAAAAACTCCCTTTTTTAAGCTAACACTACCCCTTTGGTATGGCTCTGGTACAAGACTACTTAACTAATCATTTCATTTTAACGATGTAATGAAAATACCACAAGGCTGTCCTCACAGTCCTAATTACTACTAAAGGGATCTATGAGGATACTTTAGAATATATTCATCCTGTACTCCATATACCATAAATTCAATTAGCAAGCTATATGCTAATACTTAGATTAATATACTTCAGAGAAATTAATTCTTCATTAGTGACAGGTATACTAAATACTTCATTCCTGTTTGTACCACTTGCCTCCCTAATTATGATTTATTCCAGGGATTAATTTCAAGACTTTGAAGTAACATAAGATTACCATTGAGTAGCAAATAGAAGCAAGATTTAACAGTACATATATTTATCATTCTCAAGAAGCTAACATGAACAAGTTTATCTATCTAAAATAAAAATGTAGTTTGCTTTTCCAGACAGCAATCATCCAAGCTAGAGGCAACAGCAGAATTTTAACCTTGAAACTTTTTGGATTTCTTGCTTTACTCTCCCAGTTTATGTATTTCCCTATATGCTACATACCTCATGTCCCCGTGGCTTTTTGGATATAAGTTGTATTTAATTTTAAAAGACTTCACACAAAAGGACAAGTTCAAACATTCTAAATCATGAAATTAGATTCATAGGAATTTCTGACGCAATTAAAATAAACAAACCTATGCCCCAAATATGGGGTTTTATAGACTTAGCCTAAGGTCTTCTCTGAAGAATTGTTGAAGTAATTGTCTTCCTCCTAAATTTCCTCTTTCCAGGAGGAGTCTGAATATGCTGTTAAAAATAAGCAGGCTGATTATTAACTATAATATTCAAGATCAACACTAACAACTACATTATTTGAGACTGGCATTCCTAAAGTAGATTTGCCTTTTCTGAGTCTTTTTTCAACTTGTCAAGAAAAGAAACCGTTTCACTGCAAATGTATAAAAGCCACATTATTTCACTGTCCACCAGCACAGATTTCTTTTTCTCTTACATTCTATTTATAAATGAAAACAGATGAACTCAATAAAACATAAGTCCACAGAATTATGGCTTCCTTTATTCTAGTGGTAAAGAAGTTATACATAATTGGCACATAATTTTATCCAGTGGTTGAAACTTTTTCTTGAAACCAAAAAAGGAACCACTCTGTTTAAAAACCTGGTGGTTTCACTTCAGTGCAATCCATCATATTCTCTGATGCTAGTAAACGTGGGTTGACTAAACAGCACCTACCTACTATATTGCTTGATACTCAGGAGAGTTTCTCTTTTTCAGTCTCAAATCTAAAGTCCACACCATCACAGTGGACCAAGACAACTGTTTAGCTTATCAATAACGAAGACAGCGTGGCTTAAGAAGATGGAGGCCAAATTCCCCTTTCATATTAATGTTATCAGGAAATTGAATTCCATTCAACAGAAAGCAGAACTTCGCCCTCTGTTATGTCAATACAGTGTTAATGAAACAAATCTCTCTATACATTTCATTGTTTCATGTCAAGTTTTATTTCAGGTATATACTAGAGCTTAACATTTTGATTTTCTGCCAACATCCAGATAGCAGAAAATGCTTTGTATTTTCGTTTGGTTACTTCTGGGTAAAACAATTAATTACCAAATCTTTACGTGCTTCATGAGTAGGTAATAACTAAAAAGTGTCTGACACAAATATATGGCAGTGCACTGTTTTTTGGAGACCTTAAAAAAGTAAAAGTAAATGTGAAAGGTCCTCCACATTGGCTCCAGAAGACAGGCCAGATCTTCACATAAAATCAGCAAAAGGCCATTGACTTCAGCAGAACAGCACTGATTTTTACATGGAATGAGTTTCTGGGATTTTAGTGGAGACACAATTTCTTTCAACCATTAGAACACTATCATACAGACACACTAATAATGTTAATGTTTAATTCATTATGAGCTTTAGTTTTATCTAGCAATTCACTTCCTTATATGGGGTAATGGGGGGGGGAGGAAAGAGGGAGAGTAGGATTCAGCTCACCTAATGGTAATTATGCAAAAATTAGGCCTCTAATAGTACAGAAGAGTCTCCTTTGACAGATAACAGAGAAAGGAATTCACAAGACAAATCTATGACCTTATGTAAGACACCTCTCTTAGAGCAGGCTGGTATTTCACCCTATCCTCCTTGCCTGCACACTCTGCAGCCCAAGTAGTGAGCACTGATCACATATCTGACTTTGACACTGTAATTATGAAAAGTTGCTGATTTGGCTATTTCATTTTTCTTTTTCTTAGCGTACCTGATGCTGAAAGACAAATTAATCACAGTGCAGAATGTACATATTAGCTGCTACATTATGAAATAACAATTATCAGAAATTCACTTTTTTTTAAACTATGTAGAACCGTATAATTTGCAAATAGACAGGATGTGTAGCACTGATGTTTTTCAACAAATCAGTGAAGAGAAGTTCCTTTAAAATCACAAAGCAGTATTGTTTCCATCTTGAACTACAATATACTTAAAACATACTGCCACCTTGAAGAAAAAAAACAGGAAGAGATTATAAATTACAACCCAGTCATTAGCTCAAAGTTCTTCCCATCACAAGATCATACAAAATCATTTCTCCCTTTTTAATCTCTCCCACCATTCAAAAGAAATTAGTTTAGGAAAATTTTAATGCTATGAATACATTTGTGTGGATATATACAGAAATTCTACTTTTCAAGTCACTTAGGTAACTCAGCCACGATGTTTTATAATGCACACCTTGTTGTGTGCTGTAACTTGCACAAAAATATTATTCATACAAAGTTTGTAATAACATACTTTTAGCATTATGATAATAAACATTGTTAACAAATGTTCTATAGTTGGCAAGAACAGTACTCCACCTTACAGAAGCTACTAGTCCTACAGAATAAAGTTTCACTTCTAAATCCAGAAGAATATAGACATGTTTTTGTGAAACTACTTGGAAATAAAAATGACCAGACAAGCAGAAAAGATAAACACAAAATGAAGAAAACTAGCATTAAAAATCTGAAGTACTATGTTACAGATCAAATTAAAATTAGAACTCATCAAGAAGATTTCAACAGACTTTTTAAACTTTAAAATGTAAATTTTCCCAATTCAAAAACCAAGGATTACAAAAATGCCTCCAGGTAAAAGATATACGTCAAAAAGGAGAGTCTTCAGGTCAAGAACTGAATTCCACTATTTCCCCAGCTAATTGGGTATTCCCTGCCTATCAATATATTGGCTCCTTGGAAGTGGTTGACTCATTCTATGCAAATTTTTTTTGTAATTAAAATTCACTGAAGCAAAGATAAGAAGTCAAAAATCTTCCTATGAGAATTCAATGGTACAGCCCTTCATTGTGGTCTTTCTCTCTCACCAATATTTTATTTAAAATTAAACAACTACAACAGAAGACTGAAAAAAAAATCAGTTCAAAATTATCAGCATAGCTAATGGTAAAAACACATTCATCTGTGTCATGGTCATGCCTCTGCTTAGGTGAGTGATTAAATATCAATGATCAAAATTGATATTTATGCCCATATATTTGTACCCATCAGCACAAATCATACTGATTTTTCTCATTAAAGTTACTCTGAAACTAAAGCCCATCTAAACGTAAACTGAAAAGAATAACTAGCACTACAGAATCTACTAAGGCATTTAATTAAGCAGGCATATCTAGATTTTGCATGGGTGAACCAGTCCTGTCCTCAGCTTCTGCCCTTGGTGGGGAAGCTCCAACCTGACCTGGCTCCAGTTAATTGGTATCCTTCCCTTCCAGAGGACCCAGACTGGATGCAGTACCTATATGTGGCCAAGGGTATCCAACAGGTGCCAACTGGAGGGGGAAAAAAAATGTTTTCTTGACCTACAGACTCTGTTCCTGCCCATCAGGGCTCAGTGCTGTTCTCCATCTCTGCCAGGACATGCTGGGGACTCATGCTCAGCAACTTGTCCAACCTCTGCAGGCCCTTCTCACCCACTGCTCCTGAGTATCACCGTAAGGGGTTAATTCTTCCTGCAGCACTTCACAGTACCCTTGCTGAATTTACTAAAGTTCCTCTTGGCCCTTTCCTCCAGCCTGCCGGGGCTGTCCTGAATGGCAGCCCTGACCTTGAGGGTCCCAGCTGCCCACCCCAATTTCATGTGGTGCACACCTGATGAGAGCACACTCTTATCCGTCTCCTGAGGAATGATGTTCTACAGCATTTAGTCGCAGAAAAATCTCATTTGTGACTGGCCTCCAGACTGAGCATGACTCACTACTATTCTTTAAGTAGTTTTTTGCTCACTTACTTGTCCCCCATTTCAGGCCACAAGGCCCCAGCTTGGATACTCCTTATTTTTGGGTACTTATAGTGCAGAGCTATGTTCTCATGTCGTATTTTCTGTTTTATTCTTCAAAACTCCCCAATTACAAATGGTCAGAAAGGAGACCTAAGACATGAAAGCCAAAGCTTCTTTAAGGAAATTCTCTTGCTGCTGAGCTATACATCATAATTTATATTCCAAAATATGATCTATCATTTGGACAATTAATGATTTCAGAGTATTCCTTCAATTTTCCTAAAGACTGCCATAGTAATTAAGGAAAGCGTTGCCATAGGAATTAAGTACATGCAGTTCCTAGTTTCTCCCCAGCCCAGCTTGGTTACTAAGACTGCCAAACTAGCAGCAGCACCACTTGGTTCAGCAGATTCAGGCTTTATACCTCTAAGACAAGGGTCTGTCATAGGTGGATATGCAGGTTGCATTATAACAAGTTGTGCATCTGTTTTATCAGAGATTTTGTCCAAAATATATTTAATATTTAGATCATTATTTATTTTCAGTTTGAATGACTTTCAAATCTTATTTCACAGCAAGACTATAGTATCAGCACTGTGCAAACAAAGCAGCTAAATAGAATCACAGTAAATGTCCCATTTAAGGGTCAACTTTCAGTTTGCTAAGAACACCAGAGTGGAACATAACAAATAGTATGTAGTTTTCAACAAGAGCCCTCTATTCCCACCCCCCCTCATTTCTCTGAGCCTTTGGATGGCTATCCAATTTAATGGTTACATCAGGAATCTTAATCCCTCCTGACTTTATTTTAAGCACTCTTCTGATCAGATAATCCAGACTGCATTAAGTTCCACTTGTTTTCTTTGGTTACAAGAAATATCTTCACAACAATAGAAAAACATGCTCTCAATAACTAAAGGAAAATGGAGTCCATGAAATAAACTAGGAGATGCACTGAAAGAACAACTTTTGTTTTCAGTTACATACAAGGAAAGGCTTAAACTGGGATCAAGATGAAGCATCTTGGAAAAGTTAATGTTATGAAAGAACTGACATTTTGTTCCTGTGGTGAACTCAGGCAGCCATAGCCTAGGACTATCACTGCTAATTGATCCATTTCTTGTTGGGAGTACAACTTCAACCTTTTTGGTCAAACATATTAAAATTTTAGCATGCAGAAAATATGACTCACTCATTATTCACTTAAGAATGGTGTAAGCCTCCAAATAAAAAAAAAAATTGCATTTCTTGGCCAGTTTGAAATATTAGATTGCCCTCTTGATTCATGAAAGTCACTTTCTCCTTTTGGCATAACCTGTTGTAAAGCCAAACAACAAAATAGACCTCTGATCTCCTTATTCCATTGAAAATAATTGCTTTTTCTTTTTTTATACAAGTATTTGGGTGGTTCTCTTGATCAGATACTAGCAAGAAAATAACCTACAGGGGAAAAAAAAAGAATAATGCTGAGAGAGCCTTTGACTCCATCAGTGACTCAAAGCAAGGTCAGAAGCATGATCCATAAAGTCATGAGCTTTCTGGTCATTTTTGCTAAAAGAGCATCTTCAAAGGAGGAGTGAGGAGAAGAGTCAGCCAGGAAGCTACAGAAGTCATTCTCAGGTGAGTGAGAACTGGCTGAAACTAGAAATAGCATCATGAGGGAACAAATTCTCAGGAAAATCATCCTTGTGTACTCCTTAGGAAAGAGAAGAATAACCTCTGTAAGACAATTAGTTCACCTACAAAAGGTCTGTAAAATGGATAAGACTCAGTGGTTTCCGCAGACACAAGGAATTTCTCTTCAGAAGAGAAAGCCTCAGCTCCTCTACTTTTTTCAGTATAGACACTTGAACTACAGATGCTTAAAGAATAGACTTTGAATCCAGCTTTGGCTGTTAATATAACAAGCTGAAATCCCAGAAAAATAAAGTACCACTTAAAACCTTTCCAAACATCAGCTAAGATGGAAACAAGATTCAATTGTTACTACTCCTCTTTGTATTCTAGCCACATCCTTAATAAAAATCTGCCTAAGCCCCTGCAGCACTTGGACAGTATTTAAAACGAGTAGAAATTCATTCCTATGAACACTGATGCTCACTTCCTCTTATATCATTAATATAACTGCCCATGGAATTCACTGTCATAGAGGAAGAATTTAACAGAATTTCCAGATACATTAGGCTGTCTATAATTTAAATACTGAAAAGAATGCAAAGATTAAGATTCATCAGTGGGATTACTCTTCTCTAAAAAGCTACTGAAAAAGTAAATGCTCTTTTAATCAAGCAGCAGGTCAGGTTCTTTGTATTCAGTGCTAACACAAATCCTCCGTGACTGCCTCAGTCTTCCCTTCTGTCACACAACCTCTACTCATTTTTAGAATTAATGTATTATTTGGCTGCACTTTACAGTAGGTGATGAATCCTATCTGCTTCTCTCTTGGCACATTATATCCAAGATACCAGGAAAAAAAGATTAGTCAGGAGTCCAGACCACAGCATTAAAAGAATAAGTGTCTTGTAATGTTTCTTTGTCAGAAAGATTACAGGGAAGCCAGAGGTGGGCAGGTCACATTAGGAAAGCAAGCTCATTAGAGAAAACTACAAATGGCAACTCTAACTCTCAGAGGGCTTTGAATGTTGCATAAAAATCCTTGCAAGCCTCAGATGGTACCCCACATGTGAGTCATTCTGAGAGTCATCATCTTAATTATTCAAATTAAGATATGTGCAAATCTTGCATAGATTAACATCACAGCAGCATAAAACCAGCAATATGATCAGTAAAACAAGATGGGAGCCTCTAGACTTGTGTTCACATGCCCAAACTGAAAATAATGCAGTTACAATTCAAACTCTGCAACAGAAATAGGTAAGTTCTTTTCTCCTGCCTGTGCCTTCATAAAGAGGTGATAATTCTAGCACTCAACAATGCTCCACAAAGTTCCAAAAAAACCACCATGGACTCCTATATCATTGCCCAATACAGGATGTACTTAATGCTCATCAGTGAACCTACCTTTCATTAACACCTTCCTTTAGTTGCTCAGTTTACTAACACATGATCCATTACTGCCAGAAAAATACCTTGAAACATTCTATGATCCAAGTTATTATTATAATTGGCAGCAGCCTAAGGTACATTCACTTTTCCACAGCTCAGTGTGAGCATCAGACGTGATTTAGAAGTCCTACGTTTCTGGATAGAGGTATGAAAGATATAACACTTTTCTGTGACTTTAGTTGACTTACTGGTTTGGTTCCAGAAACAGTTTGTTCTCTGGCTAGGACGAGTCACAGCACTTTCCTATGTCAAGATCCTATGACATATTCAGCACCTTCAATTCCTATCAAGTTGACAGCACTTTGATCTTCAACTATTTTACTCCCCATGATACATTTGGCAGATTTGTAAGTACTCACTGTTTTGTTTCCTTCTTTCTTATGAAAATGATAATGCAAAGTCATTGTGTCTGGTTTGTAACCTTGGGTGCAATCAAGAATTTCCTGAAATTTTTCCACTGTGTTGTTTTGCCTTATTTGAAGAATACAAACAGAAATTCAGTCATGAAGGTGAACAGCTCTGCTGTGAAATCTCTGATCCCTTCCAGCAATTTCTGTAAAAACTTACACATTCATATTTGCTTTTCTAAATCACTCACTAGCCTTTCCATAAGGAAAAATAAATCATCTTCACTAATGACCACTAATCATCATATTGGGTTAAAAAAAATTTCTCAAGTCCACTTTCCCTTTGATTTTGTCTTTGGGGAATTGGTTCCAGTTAATACACAGCACACCCCTCGCTTGACTAACCAGCATTGGCTGGAGGTGATTTATCCGACTGCCATTACCTAGGTAATTTGCCATGTATCATTACACTGTTGACCAGTGATTTGGGAGTCCCAGCAGTATCCCTGGGATGTAAAACTAGTGAGAACCTACTATATGAAAGCTGGAGTTATTATACTGCTCCTCTCTGAGCTATTTAAGCTACTTTTAGGAGACCCTGGAGCTTGCTCCTTCAAGTGCAGTATTTATTTTCCATGACAGTTACAGACCTAAAAGCTCAGGGCCCGATCCAAAGACTCCTGTAGTCAGTGGCAAACTTCCTTTGCTTCTCATCAAGGCTTCACACACCATTCTCAGAAGCTGCAGCCACAATGGGAGCCTGTTCTGAAGACAGAAATGATGGTTCAGAAGGGGTGAGCCTTTGCACTTCCCTCTAGTGCTGCTGACAGCTGAGGAGAGCAGGAATACGCTGCAGAGCCACTCTAGTGCCAACTCATAAACAAGTTCAGAGGGAGCAAAGAAGACCCTTCACTTCAAATCCCCACTTCTATGATTTGGAAGCAGTTCACTCTCTTGTTCTTTCTCACTGTCATGCAGAAGATTCATTTGGAGGGGTGGCTTTTTTTTTTTAAATTATATTATACAAATTTTCCCTGTGAATGAGAAATATTTGAGTTTCAATAACAAATTAAAATGTTCTTTTCCTTTTAACTCTTCAGGATTTTGTGGAGGGAGTAATTTCTACACAAAGTTTGAAAATATCCGCTGTGACTTCACACTTATAAGAATTTTTACTAAGTTTAAAAAAAAAAAACAAGGACCCTGACCATTCAGAAAAACAGTGGGTAGCTTCTGCAAATTATCCTAATCCACAAATTAAGAATTTAAAAACAGATACAACCTACCTTCAAATATCTGATATAGGAAACTTTAAAGCAACTTTAGACATATTTTATACACAATGATTGTGAATATTACTTTTCTGTAGTACAGAGACAGTTTACAGAACTCTGAATCTGTGATTTATCCACTGGATTTGCTCTGTACTTAAAAATCTCATTTTGTACATTTAAAACATCTGTTGTTCTGAAAGTTCCTAGCAACAAGGAGGGAACTAAATCCAAAATCAAGATCATAATATGGCTAAATCACTCCTCAGTTTTACTTCTGCATTAAAGCTGCTTTGGGGTTTATGAGCCAGAGAAAGTTTGTCTCATTATAAAAAGGAAATGAACATACACTTTAAAATGACTATTTAGAGCACAGATTGTCATCAGACTAGGAGCTGGTGCTTTCAGTAGCTGGAACAGACTAATGACATAATACTGAAAGCTATCAAAGTAATATGATATAAAATAAAATAAAAATTAATTAAAATAATATTATTACACAACTATTTTCAAATAATTTCGCCCATTCAATATAACAGAGATTAATCTGGTTTTACAATATCAAATATGAAGTCTCTGTCTCAAAAATGGTAAAAACCATTTTAAGACCAAGCATGCAAAGTTCTCTTTTTTCACTATAGAGGTATTGAAAAACTAAAAGTACTTTTATAGCTAAAAAACCCAAGAATAACAATAAATTAAAATCATTAAAAGGTACCTTGATTTTTTCCCCAAAGATCAGAAGAAAGAAAAAAAGAGAAAGAAAAAAAAAACAAACCTGATAGAATTAGATTAAGTATGACTTTTATGTATGAAGATGTATATTTTTCATGTAACAGAATGAAAGCAACTTCCTAAAGCATTTATATTGTCTTCTTCCAGACCATGCATCCTCTTGGTCTTTATCTTGACTCTAAAGCCAGCTGCAGGATCTTTCAGCTTGAATATCCTTGTTTCACACCTGCCTTACAACAGTGACACATATTTAAGTCATTACATTATGCACGTGTTCATAAGACATGCCAGGAGTTAATGTTTCTGATCTGTAAAGAAAACAATGGCTTCCTATTACCAGTTAACCAATATATTGTGCATGTGAGTGCACTGCAGCACAACTGCTGGGAAATTTTATGTACCACATACACTTCTTTGACCAGTGCCAATATTTCCCCCTGTGTAGCTTTTACACTCCACTTGTACAAACCCTTCCAAGGATTGCTCTACCTTATTCATTCCACAACCCAGATATAAGCATACCATGGGCATGGCAGCTGCAGACAATCCTTTTTTTAAAGAATTCCACCAAAGGGTCAGCTATGCTTGTTAAGATATTTAGGGTGTCTGTCCCATTTAAACCAAGTCTAAAATAAATTTTTTTGAATGGAGCCTAGTAAGAGAGAACAATTCCACATAAATGAAAACCATATGGAATTGTTCAAAAGGTCAACTATGTAAAAACGTGTTATATACTGTGTTTATAGGTATTTTATTCACAGACAAGGCTGGCATTGGGGTTTTATTGATATCCTGGTGAAAAGCACATTAATCAAAGGATTCCAACCCCCTTTTCTCTGCATTTTAATGCAGACCACGAAACAGCACAGTAACAAACTATTATTTTTGAAACATATTAACTTGTATTTAATCTATATTATGTTTTGATTGTAAATCACTTCTGGCTTTGTATCCAGATATTTACAGGTGACCTGTACATACATGCCGTTCCCATTCAAATGCCATTTGAACATTTCTGAACTTCACAGCTGATATTACACATGCAAATCAGAACCCTATACTATACCACAGGCTCACCTCCACTCAAAAGTGCTGAATATTTTACCACAGCTAACTAGATAATCTAATCGAAATAGTAAATACACTGTCAGATTTTGTTGTGTTCGAGAACATTCAAGATTTGCCCAGAAGCAACTAGGCTAAGCCTAAACATGAAAGTCCAAAGACTTTGCATAGCAAAGACCTCGAGGATACAAAAACATTTACACACAGAAGGCAACTTAAGAAAGGGGGAAGTTTGTGCCTGCACATGACCTTTGCTTTCAGTGAAACTAATGATATGATTGTGAATAAAATATGATGCAGATATGGTGTCTGTACATTGACTGTATCAATGCAGCACATTATTACATTTATGTTTGCCCCAGAAATCATAGTCAGAAATAGCCAGGCACCAGCTTGGTACTCCCGGGTACCAGTTAGGAGCCTCAGTACATGAAATTCACTTTAAACTGTCACCTTGATAACTGTCCTTATCCAGCTGCACCTCTACTGCACTTAAGGAACTAGGAGCCCTACAGGGAATGCATGAGCAACTACAACAGGAAGTTGTTAGCTGCTGGGCTCAGCAGTCAGAAATCTGCTTTCCATTTACACCTGCTCCAGCCAGAGTCTGTAGAACAGAAACAAACCCTTGATTGAAGTTCAGAGGTGTAATAGTAGGTGTGACTGTACAATACAGAAAACCATTTATGGGTTATGTTCTTTCTCAGACTCAAGACGCAACCATAGACGCTGAGTTTTGCACATTTTAAATTTTTTTTATATCAAAAAAATATACACACGGTGCAAAGGGTCAAATTTGACAAGAGATACCTGGAGTAATATTGATGTTATAGATTGATATATTTGCTCTCTATACTTCTACCTGTAATAAACGCATTCAATATGTAAAACTAGGCTATATACATACATGCAGTAAATATTTATATTAACTAGAGAAACAATACGGTACAATCTTATTTTCCATTTACTAATTTCAGACTTGGAACAAAACTTTATCCAAATAAAAAAAAATCCACTGAAAATAGAAGAATCTTTCATCATAGAAAGTACTGTATCTGCAAAAAAAATTTTGCTATGCATACAAGCAAGAAGAAAATCTAAATACTAAATATTTAATTTTCAAACTTGGAGGGAGAGAGGTATATAAAAAAGGGAAATTAAGATCATCTTCTATGTATATTAATTTTATTTGCAACATGTCCAAAGAACAGCCTCTTTTTTCAGAGGTATTCTAAAACCAATATTGATCTATACAATTTCTGAAAACAGCAGAAGCCTCAATAAAAATACACAGGCTGCTCAAATTAATTAAAATTAAAAGGCAAAATTTGGGCCCAACATGTGCTGCAAATACTCCACTCATTTGCACTTGTATAAAGAGATCACTAACATTCCAATCTCAGTGTTAACATCCAAATGACAAACTCCACCATTTACCATTTACATAGACACTTCATGTTTCATGTCAGTATTCAAGTAATTTCAATCCCTTTTTTAGCCTTTGATTATTCCACCAAAAATGTAAGGTACCTACATATCTAAACATGAAACCACATGTCCGTAAGAGTACATTCAGAATTGCAAATGGCAGCATTTATGACATTGATTTGAGAACATTCTGTTCAAAGCACATCGAGAAGTAGAGGAAAAGGCATGCAAATTAATATGTTGCGCTTTTTAAATGGCCATTAAGATTTAATATTTGCTATGATAAATTCTTCTGATGAAAAGATATTTTTCTACTAAAATACTTATTCAGATTTTCAATCCTAAATCCTAGAAAACATCACTCTGCATCGTTCTCATACTTTTTTCAGACAACTTACTTGTCTACTCCATTATTTTCATTAATTATGCTTTGCATCTACTCCAAGAATTGAAAATAAATCCATACTCCCTGTTTCTTCTCCAGTCTCTACACCGTTTAAAGCATTTTTTCAATCCCATAAATATGATAAAGCATAAACACATGTACACTGCACTCTTCTGTGCTCTAAGTATCAAATCAGTAGCCACTGATTTTAAAATTCTGCACAAGCTACTGAAGCTATCCTCTAGGAAATATTAGGCATGTTGATATAATAAGTCTTCTCTTTGTTTCTTATATAATTATTTACATCAGTGCTGCTGCACATATATTGACTACTTTAGCACAGGAAAAAAACCCTCACCTAAGGAGAAAAATATTTTTCTGTCAGGATCCATAATCTGAAGTGGTATTGGCCGCTAAATTACTAAATGGCTATTTCACATATGTCAGGAACAGATGAAGTTTAGCGCAATCCAGAACTCTCTACGTGCAAAATGCATATCTCATTTGTCCCTTTCTTCACTACTTCTTCCTCTTGTTCAACTAAAACTGAGACAATTTAAAGTCTCAAAGATCTCAGAAAACTGCAGCTTGAGGAGAAAAGACTGTAGCTACCCAAGTTTCAAATTACTTCCTTATTCCACCTTTCCTTTCTCTCCTTGCCTGGTACCAAAATTCTATGCAACAGTTAATAAAACTATTCAGAAAGAAAACTGTTCTTCTCAGAAAATTATCTGTAAAAATGCATCACTCACAGCTGCTTTATTAACCTAGGTCAGATGAAATATGGCATGTCAGGTTATCTCAAGAGTCAAGTCACAGTCTGAATGTACCTAAGCTGCTTCTTAAAATTTTGCTGTGCACAACTGTGCACACACTTCAATGCCTGTTCTTCCACTCTTCCAATCTTCCATTCTTCTGTTTTCTTGACCCTTAGACAGTCATTACCTATAACCAGTAAGACTACTTCCTAAACCAAAATTCCTTTCTGCTTGGCCATGATTTCTTCTACTGTTATAATTTTGACCTCCAAACTCCTTAGCAAGTCCCATTTAATCAGAGAATGCATAGATTAAATTTAATTAAATGCTATACACAAACTACAGGTCTTAAGCAACTCAAGCAACAGTTGTCACTGATATTACAAAACTCCTAATGGAATCCATTTTGGGAAAATACAGTGCCCAAGATGAATGATCACGCTTCCTGTGATGCACTTATAATGAAATTAATATGCCGGTGTAAGCTTCCACACAAAAATATGCTTGAAAACAGAGGGTCAGTGAGGGTCAACATTCAACCTACATGAATACAAAATTTGAAATGCAAGAGAGATTTCAACAGAAGACCAAAACCCAAGCCATTCAACACTGCCAGTGAGGGGAGGATGATATATATGAAAGGAAACAAACAAACTGGAGTTCGTGGAATTTTTTAGAGACAGAATGAAAACAATGTAAAAATGGGACAAAGATTGAGTAGAGTCAAATAGTTCAATCACATGGAGTGAGATTTGATACAGGACATGTTTGCAACAGTGTTCTGAAGATTGAAACTTCACAAGCTTACTTTCTGGGATTGGAACTGAACAAGTTTGCAAAAGCCCTTAAAAGCAACTCTGCTCTTTCTGAATAAAACCTCAAAACTCACATTAGTCTTGAAAACAGACTAAATCTTGAAGCATGCATTTGAACCACACACATTTTATTCACTACAATTTTCATTCAACTTATTTATGTGGGGAATGGGTGATCTGCAAGAATTTTTGGAAGCCTTATCAGAAGACATAAAAAATACAGCTACTGGGAATAGGAAATCTTATAATGAAAAGCATGACACACAGCTCAAAATCCTGAAATCAAACTGTTTCCCAAAAACATCTGGCTTTCTTTTGTGGGATTTTATGTCCATAATAATAAATAAGTCAGGTTTAGGAGTGCCAGTTTATTAACTATTTAAGAATGTCTAAGGCACAGCAGCTGCCTGGATCTCACAGCATGTCCAAATAGACCGAATGTTCCCTCCTGGTAACAGTATATTCAAATACAAGTATTACTATTACAGATTGATACTAATAAACACAGGTTTAATTTTAAATGGGGTTTAAAATCCATTTCCTTCCCTCACCATTTGTTATTTATTTTTTAGCTACTGAATATTCCTGGACAGTTAACAAAAATCTTAAACATTTCATCACTTTGCAGTACTGTTGAAGGCTTCGGATGTAACAGTACAATATTTCTGAATTAAAGTTACTTTTTTGGAATCAAGTACGTAAATACATACCATGTCTGTATATTTTTCTTTTGAAACTTTCATTTTACTTCATGCCTTACAGTTTCAACTCACCAATTCCTATCATCTGCACTGAGGCTGAGGAAAAGAACAGTCTTTTAATGTCACCATTCCTACTTCTTACTCTTTTGAACACATTTTTCTCTCTTATGAACCCATGAAGGCAATTAAAAAGACAATATTTTTCATCTGGATTTAGTTTTGAAAATGTGTAAACTCCATTTCTGAAATTAGGCAATCTTCACAACCAGCTAATGAGGGTTTTTGTTCCTTTGGGTAATCTTTTTGGATTAGGCCACTAGGAATTTTATTGCTTTAAAAGACATGCCTGGGTAGCAGGAGGACAATTGAATTGTTAATAAAACTTGTTTTAGAGAATCATTTCACATCAGGTGCAGCATGGAGAAGGAAAAGAAGTTAACTGTAGAGCTGTAAAGCTGTGAGTGCTCTTCGCTAAGAGCCAACAGCTGCAAACAGTTCTCACAGTCTATTTATCAGGTTGGTTAGGTACTGGAATTTAGAGTCCATTACAAAGACTGCATTTTCATAACTGTTTCCAGTAGCTTGGACTAAGTAAGGAAGCCATGGAAGAGAAAACTCCCTAAAAGTAGCTGCATATGATCACTGTAATGATTGAAAGATGAGATCCATTCCCTGCACATGACATATAAAAAGACATAAATACATAAGTATTTCTACATTTGCAAAATATGCAAATCTCATAAAATATTCCAGTGTCATTGACTAGCCTCCTCAAAATTAGAAACAAGAATGGACAAAGGTGTGGCACATTTTGGGGACCCAAAAAACCTGTTGAAAAGATGATACCTGCCTTCTACCCATGGTAAGACTGAATCCAATCCCAGGCAAAGACTTTGAGCAGTATGCTGCAGCATGCATTCTAGGATTTGGCATATGAATGGAATTCTTCTAACATTTTTGCTGTGATATAAAGATGACAATCAAAACAATTCAAGACAAAAAGAAATTAGTTTTCTTTTACAAAATATTTTAACCATCTGGATTTTTTTGAAAATAATCTTATAATTCCAAAACACAGCCTGCATCAAAACTAAGTTAACTAAATGGAATTTTTCTTGTCCTCCAAGAATTATCAAATAATTTAGGTTGAAAAAATCCTTTAAGATTATCAAATCCAACTGTCAACCTAACACAGCCAAGTCCATCACTGAACCAGGTCCCCAAGAGCCACACTTACATGTCTTTTAAACACCTCTGGGGACAGTGACTCAACCATTTCTCCGGGCAGCCTATACCAATGCTTGATAATCCTCTGAAGAATCTGAAAGAAATTCAAGAGTTTCTTCTTCATTTCCAATCTAAACCTGGGCACAACTTTAGGCCATTTTTTCTTGTCCTATCACTTATTACTTTTGAGGAGACACTGACTCCCATCTTGCTACAGCCTCCTTTCAGGTAGTTGTAGAGAGAGATAAAGTCCTTCATGAGCCTACTTTTTTCCAGGCTTTAGCCCAGCTTCCTCAGCCATTCCTCATCAGATTTGTGCTCCAGGACCCTCACTAGTTTTGTTGCCCTTCTCTGGACTTGTTCCAGCACCTCAATGTCTTTCTTGTAGGGAGAGGCCCAAAACTGAATACAGGACTCAAGGTGTGGCCTCACCAGTGGGGAGTACGGGGGGGGGCAATCACTGCCCTGGTCCTGCTGGCCACACTATTCCTGATACAGGCCAGGATACCATTGGCATTTTTGGCCACCTGGGGACATGCTGGCTCATGTTCAGCTGCTGTTGACCAACAGCCCAGGTCCTTTTCCACATGGCAGCTTTCCAGCCACTCCTCCCCCAGCCTGTACCACTACCTGGCGCTGTTGTAAGCCAAGTGCAGGACCCAGAGCATTGCCTTGTTGAACCTCATGCAATTGGCCTCAGCCCATCATTCCAGCCTGTTGGGATCAAGATCTCTGAAGTTTCCTTGATACATGCTCAGCAAGCCACTGTTTCAGTAAAAGGACCTCATGCTCCCTGAAGGGATTGCTAGCTACTCATCTCAACCCTCCACATCAGAACTGCACAAATGCCCACCTTATCCAAACAAGCCTACAATCTGCTTCCTTAACTTATTTCAGAAAAAACAAGTGAACTTGACTTAAGAATTTAAGCACTAGGATTTTGCTAAGGTCATTTAGACAGCATTCAGCAATTAGCTCCACTCACAAATCTAAAGTGTTGCTAATCTCTGACAAGGGAAGAAAAAGAAAGGGGGAAAGAGGGAGAGAAAAATAATGCTTATCTGTGAAAAGGTTACAAATTATTTCTTTCACTGACAGGCAGAATAAGAACGTGTGTTTGTGATCTATTAGAAAATTGTGCTTGTGAATTCTTAAAAAGCGTATTTCAGGGAATAGAAATCTTTGGGAATGAAAGCCTGTCTGCACTGATTAAGTCATCAGATGCAAAGTGTTAGAATTGCCAGTCTTGTTTCCCTGTTTAATCTCTTGTCGAGGAAGTCCCCAAGGCACTTTTTAATTGTGTTTATACAGCAAAGCAATGATATATCACATGTGGCAGTACAAAAATATTTTCATGCTGATTCTATAGGTTTGCATAACTCTGATCAAGGTACTTTTCCTGTTTTAACTTTACAGCTTAACTTTCAAATTTAAATCTGAATTTATAACTGAAGACTTGAAAAATTTGCACTCACACAATTAAAGAACACTAAAAAAATACACTTGACTCAGTTTCATTTTCATTGTATTTTTTTTATAGAAGTTGTTATGCAAATGTTTACTGTGCATTTCTTTCACATACCTTCACAAACAAAAGCAAGTCTGTTCCCCCGTGATCACCCACTCAGCCAGCAGGGTACACAAGATTAACTGCAAGCCTATGCAGAGATTTAATTCCCAGTATCTCTTATTAAACGCAGACTGCAATAGTTTTCTGTTTTACTCACTGCCACAATGCTTCACAGTTTCCAAGGTTTTTTTTGTAAAGCCTGACAGATGTGTAAGATTTGAAGAATTTTCTTTTTGTTTTTGTTTCAGCTTCTTAATAATTGTATAATTCAACATTGTTCAAAAGAGTCTTGGGTGTGGCCAAGAAAAACCCTCTAACGGTCTCCATTGCAAATGGAAAGGCGAATAATTCAGATTGCAATCTAAAAAATTTACAAATGTTTTTGAAAGGAGGACCAACTAAAAACTGTTTTGTATTGCTTGAGTAGGATGAACTACATTGGATGCTGCCAACCCAGGCAAAAAAAAAAATCATTCCCCATAAATACTTGAGTTTGCACTTGTGTTGCAGAACTGTCATGTGAAAAATGAGAGGATAACCAAACTGCAGATCCAGCCCCAGTAAAACTAGTTTGAAGAAGGATAATTTGTTGGGTTTAGCCTCCCATAAACAGACTCCATACACAGCAATACAAAACATTGATTTTTACAAACAAGGAAAAGGCATCTCAAACCTCAAAAGTGGGAATGATTATACATTCCTAAAAGGATCTCAGACTTTGTTTGTGAAGTTACAGCTAACAGAGCACTGTAACATCTTGTGTATATCTATTTTACTCACAAACACACCCATTTTTACCTATGTACTGTATGTATAAATGTTTACAGATACCCTAATGCTACATAGTATACAAGGATACCCTATAGATATCCTAATGCTACACAAGGACTGAGACTTCAATTCAAGAGCATTAAGCATTGTTCAATCTATTCTGAATTTGAGTAATAATGAGAATCACACCAGATTTTCTAACAGCTACCATGGATAACAGGTATATATTTTTAGTTATGGTTTTATAGCAGACAATGTACATAAGCAAGTGAAAGTTACTCAGGCACATTCCTATAGATTTTGCTGACTTTAGGATCGCATACAAGACAGGAGTTAGATCTCCAATAAATCACAGGCTTTTTTCACTTTTAGAATACATTATTTTCACTAACATTTATGGAGCCGAATCAGCCAACATGAAACACTTCTGTTCAAATGATCCCACACAGCCTGTGCAGAGACCTCTAAAAACCCCCATGAGTATTACACACCACATTTCCAACACAACAGTAGAAAGCCATCAGCAGTTAACCCCTGCTGGCTTCCACCTCTGCCAACACCCCTTGAAGTAAGATGTCCTTACTTGCTTGTATACTCTGTGCCACTTTCAAAGGCTTTGTGTGATTTTTAAAAAGCAGTTTAATAAAGGCAAATAATCCAGCGGCTTTTTTAAAAAAGAAGAGTTTTTCACACCCAAATTCCATTACGTTTCAAAGGAATTTAAGAGCTCAACTCCCTTAAGGTCTTTAATGTAGGTTAGCAGCATACTATTTATCAAAACAGTGACTATTTGATCCCCACTTGTGTAAAAAAAAGATGGGCACCAAGAGGCAGCTTCAGCATCTTGAAGTTGGTGATTTACATATATAAATTTAACCTTATATGTGGTGCCTCCACAGTCATTACCCAATAACTACTTTATTGCTTCCTGGCTGGGGCCTCCTCCACTGTACCAAAGCCACTAAATAATACACTCAGGCTCCCACACTTCTTCCACATCATGGGTCCACCACTGGATCACTAACCAAGCAGTTGTCATCCTAAGATGGTAATAGTTCTGAAAAAAAGCTGACTAGACCAGGTACAACTTATCTGTCTGAAAGAACACAGTAGATTTTTTTATAGAGTGCTATCAGATCATCTGGGTGCACCTAAACCAATTTTTTTAATATAGCCACTTCACAACTGTAAAAATCTCCCTAGCACTGTACACTCCCTCTGAGCGAATGAGATATTTGAAAAGTGGATGATGCTCCCATCTTTTTCAGAATATCTTCATTCTGAGCCTAGGCATGGATGGCTCTTCAATGCCACCTGGGCAATTTTTCATTCTTCAATTCAGCACTTCTTCTTACACTGTGTAGGAAAAGCAACTACCATTCTTATTGCCCAAACAGTAAAAGTACATAACTTTTAACACAAAAGCACAGAATGGGAGGTAACTACTCCCCCAGTGTAGATCAGCAAGAAAGAAACTAACTGCAAAACCCAAAGGTTGACCTCATGTTGTTTTGTAACATAAGCACTTTCCACCCAAAGGGCAAAAGTCAAGGAGAGTTTGATTGTGGAGTCAAAATAGTCCTACCGCTCTGTTATTTTAGCCTCCCTTTCTTCCTCCAGATTATTCCACTCAACATAACCTACAGCATTTAGTGATAAACCTGCTGGCACACAATTTATAGAGAAACAACACTTGACTCTCTTTCAGCTACTTATCTTTTTAAGCAGTGGAAAGAAAAAGACTCCTACTATATATAGTGACTCCTTGGTGTCTAGCCTTCCCCGCTCCCCCCCCACCCCGGCCCTGTTTTTGGTATGCACACAGGACACGATGGTTTTAAGCAGAGCAACAGAGAACAGCTCACTTTCCCTAAAGGACATAATAGATGCCTTTTCACAACTGAAGGCCACTTGTAATGCATGGTTGACTGTGAAAAGTAACTGTGAAGCAATGGTAAGATCGAGTATCTTTAACCATATTGAAGAACCCAAAGCCATGAAGTTTATGCCACTAATTGAGAATCAGTGTGTACTTGCATGATGTGCTACCAAATCAAAGATTATTCAATTATAAGAATAATGTAGGGCAACAACAAAAACTTTCTTTTTATAGCTAGCCAAGTATAAGAACAGCAAAAGGGAAGCAAAAAAATTACTAAGTAAACTACTTTCCTATTCTCATGAATCTGGAAAACGTCAGGGGCCGATGCGTGGAAAAAAATCACAGAAAACATGAAAGGTATGTTTTACTTTGCCAATTAGTAGTAAACATTATTTTTCCAAAGGAACACCTCTAATAGTGTATATTATTAACTTACACATTGCAAAATTAAATAGCACTCTCTTTCTGATTCTATAAATAGACAAATATATGTACAGAAAATTAAACACTGAAAAAGTTGTAAGCAGCACTAATTTAAGGAATCAAACATTTCCAGATCAAATTCTTAGAGTATCAAACTGCTATTCCAGCACTGATATAATCAGCAATCAAAAATAAGGCATTTTCTCCTCAAAATTTCATTTGTAGGCCAATGCTAACCCCCTTCTCAGGTTGGAGACATAGCTTTTTATGGAGTCATGCAAAGGTCATATTGAGTGCTGTATTTGAGCTTCTTTTTTTTGTGTCCAGTAACATGAGCAAGAAAGAAGGTGGACTGCAATTTGAAGGATTTAAAAAATAAACAAAAAACCCCAAAAAAACCACACCAAACCAAAAAGCCCCACACTTTACTGAAGCCAGAATTCTGGGACGGGCAATTTCTCTGCCCACTATTTTATACATCTCAGATAAAGGCAAGTATTTTCAAATCATAAGTGATGTGCACAGGAAAACAACACTAACTAACGCACAGAGAATTCCAATTAAAACCAGACAAAACAGAATAGCAGTGATTTTGCATAAAGAAATAAACCCAAAAAAAGAGTAATTTGAAATTCATGAAAATTTTAGAAAGTTCTCCATATAGAAAGTTTTAGCAAGTTTTTAGAAACTCTTTAGAAAGTTTTGATTTGTTTCAGCTTGGTCAAAAAAGAAGAAAAAAGGCTGTGTTCCATCTACTACAACTCTGCTTTTGTTATAGTTATCCTTGTATCTTTCCCAGCCTGTATATGCTTATTTCCAAAACAATATTTTTTCATCACTTACACAAAACACTAATTTACACAAAAACCCCACAGATTTACACATCTCCAAACTCTCCAAGACAGAAAAATATCAGAAAGAAAGAATAATCCAGCTAGAAGAACTGTGGGCTCTGCATACCTGTATGGGGATGACACATGAGTCCATAAGGACCAATCTTTGTGTAACAGGCTGAGTTTTGAGAACTGAAATTTCTAAAATGAGCGGTGTACTTTTTTTTAATAACAGGAAAATGGTTCATGTTTGAGTTAGAAAGCTACAGGTGACATTCTGTTTTATTCTACAGTTCAAAACTGTGTCTTTAAATGCTTTTTTTTCTTTAATTTAAACTAGCTTTTAAAGAGTAACTCCCAAGTGGTTTCAAAACCCAATTTGTTCACAAACTATGGTCAACATATGGTGACTATTGAAGCTAACCATAAAAAAATTAATCAAGTTAAGTGCACTTGAGAAAAATGTTGCCTTCTGACTAAGATAACATAGAACTTTCTGCAAATGTTTCTGCAACACAGATCTATCTGCTTTTCATAGCTTTCTAAGACATATTAAAAGACAAAATTGAGCAAGAATAATGCTATCCTACAAACAACTGTACAAAAAGTGCACCTACAGACAGTGGCAACAACATGACTTGGCTCTTACATTAATAGGAGTGAGCTTTCTTATGTGCTGTCCATATGCAGGCTGTGTAACTATGAAGAAAATAGTCAAGGGACTCATTTATATCCGTTTTTGCAGATGATACAATTTAATATGAGGATTCATGGGGTGCATAACTGTAAATCTTTGACTGAAAATTACACATGGAGACAGAAAGCAACAGAATTATTGAAATAGTTTGAGCCTAACAATGAACATCTCAGCGTTCCTACAGCATCGGTACAGGCTGCCAAACCCATAAATCACTAGCCTGAAAATGAATGAAAATGAAAATCCTTTATTTGTGTAAAAACATGAGAAAGGATGACTTAATTAGAGAACAAAACCTTCACTATATCCAGTTGATTTATATGGTTTTCTCATCCATGAAACAAAAGAATCTTGCATTACATTTCTCTGCAATAAAGGGCGTGAGTCATCCTTCACTACCACAGTGAGCACAATAATACACATCAAAGGGCTCAGGAAAGTTACATTTAATGATATCCCTTAGACAGTCCATGAAGTAAAGCAACATATCTCATTAATCCCAACCATCCTAACCCTCTAAGTACCTCAAAAGGCAGGCAAGCTTACCTTAAGCCAGCTTTAGCAGAAAGAGATGGCCCTGAGTCTCCTACTGCTGAGCAAAAACATTTTATGGTATTATGTAAAGTATTTTACAGTTTACAATATTAAATATCAAGTTATTAATTAATATGTTTATATAGTATGATCCTACCTTCACAGAACAGAAACATACATGTCTCTGTGCCGTTCAGCCCTGCCCACAGAACTCCTCACTAATCGGAAAATTCTGCCTGCTTGTGGTCTATGCTCTCCTGAGGCTGGAGATCATGCAAGTACTTCAAGACCCAGAACTCAATATTTTTCTTTTTCTGAGTTCAGGCTATTTGTACAGCCTGCCTGCCCAGCAGCAGTGAGGCCAAGCTTCTTCAATGCCTCTTTTCTTATCAGCACCAGCCACATCAACACTTTAGAGGCAGGTGAGGTCAACAAGCCCCATGGACCAGGCAGCATATTGAGTTTTCCATCTTTCAGGTGAGTGAGTCTAGAATGTCTCTAAGTTTTCTCTTAAAGGCTGTGACTGTGTTACACTAGAATTGAGACTAAAGGTGAACACACCTAAGCTCAGATGGCAAATGCAGCCTTCCTCTGCACAGCAGGTGCACACAGAGATTCCGTATTACTATTCTCCAGTGAGGAAAATAAAATTCTCAGGTCCCTAACATATGAGGCTTAATAGCAAGGATCGACAGCTATCTTAGGCATTATACCACCATACATTATACCAGAGGGAGTCAGTTCCACCTATGTTCCTGCACCACTTTCTATGGCATAAGCCTGCAGAACCATCTAAACATAAAACACAAGCTGAAGATGTGGTGAGTGGAATTTGGGTTACATATATTTGGTGAGAGACCTAAGTAATGACTTGATGGAGTCAAGTTTCTCCACAGTGCAATTAAGAAGAGCTTAAATAATAAACAAAAGTTTGTAGTAACTGCTACTAGTGTCACCTTCTAGGATTTAGGCAGCACATATAACTGAGCAAGGCATGTGTGCATTTACCTTCTCCAGTGCCAGCCTAGAGGACACATTGTTTTTGAAGAAGCAGGAGACAGGAATCAGTTTCTTTTTGCAAAATGGAATAAAACCCACACCGTGCTCCTCCTAGAATACTAAAACGCCAGGTTGTTGGTGATTTTCCTCTTTGAAATTCCTGCTCCGGGACACATTAGGCATTTTATGGCCTCTAAAGCAAAATTTTCCCAGAAGCATTATCGGAACAGAGTTTTTACCGCCTTCCCCAAAATGAAGTAGTAATTCAGCAGTAGAATAGTAAGGTTTAAAGCATGCTGAAATCACTGCTTTGCATGCATACTAACACTGTCCCCTTGTACTCCATTGTCTTCTTTATTTCCACTTCCTCCCTCCTGTTTTGTTGTCTGACTGAAAGCTCGGGCACAGGCTGCCAGGCTGCTCTCCGTTTATACAGCACCTACTATAACAGGGTCACAGCCTGTGAAACAAATTCCAGAGCACTAAAACACTATAAACAACCACCGCCAACAGGCCTGTCAGAGCAAATTAACTGAGTATATTTTGGTGACGCATGATTCCCAATGGCTTCTTAAGCAGTTTCTCTTCCTGATTTATGAAATCATCCAGTTTTCCACAATGAACTAGATGGCTGTTAGTGCAAATTACTGAAATTCTGCTTGACTTATGCAAAGCATTTTATAGGCAGATCCTCTGCTGGTGCAAGCTAAGACCTTCAACAGCACAAGAACAACAAGTTATACCACCATGTGCCCCTTCATCCACACTGACCTCAGCCCTCCCTCTTAAACCCTCCCGTTTCAAGGGTATGACTCAATTCACATTCGTATCTGAGCTCTCAGTCCTGTGGAAGAAAGTATCTGTTAGGGTAGGATGCAGCTTCACTTAGTGAATCCTTCTACCCTTGACACTGCACTGCCTGCAAGCGGCCCTAGTGGGACGGGAGCTGAGCCGAGAGAAGGAAGATTGCAACTCAATCTGCACTCCTCTGCTATCAGCAAAGCCATCCTCATGCTCCAACCATGAGACAGAAATGGATGGAGTATACAGGACCAGCGTGGTCCTGTATACTCCATCCATCCTTGGAGGATTTTTCCCAGCAGTAGCTGGTTGCTACAGCTTCGTCTAGACATGAACAATATAAGTTTCCTTGTAACTCCTGTGGGAAATGTCCAGCTGTGAAAACTGCTGGAATTTCCTGATAGCGACAGTGTCCTGCCTTGTATTTTAGAATAAACAATGTTGACAGCAACAGTGTGCCAGACGTAGACTTTACCAGTCTGCTGCAGAAACAGGGACCTTCCACCTACTTTTCACTTTTCCTTTTTATGAAAACTGATAAGCATATCATGAGCCATTCCTGCCACACTCATACCCATTCCCCCAGTTACATAAATGAGTACAGATAGAAGAAGAGAGAATACACAGTAAAGCAGGATTATTTCAAAAGCTTATACCCATTACTCTTGTTTCTTTCATGATAAGAAATTATGACAAATTCTATAATCAGTACTCTCTTCAGCCAATTTTCATTGTGTAATTACAATAAATTAAGATTTCACGTACTGTATAAAATCAGACATGGGGAAAAATAATATTTATACACCTCTTTTAACCCAACTTCAACTGTGGGCAGCCATGTAATAGGATTTTGACTGTTCTTTTCCAATCAACATAGACTCTGGGTCATATTGCCAGAAAGACCAAGAGATAAGACAACCACAAATATCCACACTTCATCTCTGTACACCCTTTAAAAATTATTATTAATTAAAGATTATTATGTTTCGAAAAGCTAGGACTCAGAATTTTATACTACACTACTTTTAGCCACATCCCCACCCTTATGCAAAACTTTAAATATATGTGGAAACTTATTTTATACACCAGGAACAAGGTAACATACCACAAACTAAAAAAAATTCATGTCACCTACCCAACAATAAGCCCTTCTTGCACTTCTTAACATGTAAAACCCACAGAATTTCGTAAGGATTTGTTTTTCCCATACAGCTCTAGAGATAAGTGATCAGTTCAAGTATCTGCATGTTCAGCCATCATTTGACTGAATGTGGTAACATGAGCATTAGCTATGGTGACATGCCACTATGCCCTGTCTGTTCTTCCAATCTCATGTATTCAAAATTTGACAAAACCATACTTTAGGACTCCAGGAAACTCCTGCATATACATCCACCCAGCCTGATTAGCCTGAAAAAACAAATGGCGTAGTGGCAACTATGAAAGACAAGTTCAAAGGCAGGTCAGAAGGTAACAAAGCTCCACATGAAGAAGGATCTGTTGCACTCAGCTGCTTTCTGTATCATCAAGCAACACAATATCATGTCTCTTTCTTTAAGACTGTACTTAATTCCTGCATTGCTTTTTTTAAACTAAACTTCAAAAGCCAAATACAAATATCAAGCAGCAGATTTAGAGCAAGTGAATGGTGACAGCAGGATCAAATGGAAACAAATGGACAGGAACATCATCAACTGCTTCTGGGGAAGGAGAGTTGGCTGTCACCAGCTACTTCTGGTCATGCTGGCCAAAGGCAAAGAGATGAACAGAGTTTGAAGATGATTAAGTACCTTGATATGGTTGTATCAGGAAAGGCATAATGGAAAATGGAAACTTACTGGCTAACAGGCCAAGAAAAAGAGAGAACAGATATATTCAAACCAGAATCACACTTACGAATGCTTTTAGTTGGATTAAGCCAGGCAGCTCATCTCAAATTACGTTACACTACCATGGCGCTCCTGTGAAGTACAAATCCAGCCCCTGGTGTTGAAGTAACAGTGCCAGACACACCAAGTCGCTCGTGCCTTCTGTCAGGCCATTAAAATGTGCCACAGGTCTCAGACCTGGTCCAGGAGAAGAAGTTTTATTTGACCACCCGAGCCAGCGAAGGTGGCAGGCAGCGAGTGTGTGCTGATGTCTTGCCACAGGGAGAAGTTGAGTCACTGTTCACTGTGCCAGCTGGATTCAGGCACGAGTTTAATAAACTGGTTCACTGCAGTGATCATGCCTGGTTGTTGCTGGCACCAAATGCTTTCATCTCTAAATGTCACAGGCAGGTTAGTGTGGCTTTTCTTTTTTCTTTTTTTCCAGTAGGTGAATAAAAATGTGGAAATTCCAGCTACAAAACCCCAGCAAGAAAGAGAACAGCAGAAAAAAAAAGATGTACTTTTGACGTTTGTTGCTGAAATAACTGGCTCCACAATTTTAGCTCCACGTTAAAATAGGGACAAAAATAAACCTGTCCTCTGTGGTCCATCGTAATTGCTAAAATCTTTGAATTATTTTCTGTGCAATCATTCTGCAAAGATTTTCTTGGAATGGGTCAAGGAAACATCAAGCAAGGAGGTAACTTCTTGTCACACAACCTGAAGAAACATGTCCAGGCAAGTGAGAGGTAACCAACTTACTGCTCGCCAGGAAAGTTGCACATATACGCCACTGCAAATTCTCGAAAAATGCATACCTGTACTGCCCCATTGCTTGCTAAATTCCTTCTCTGGTTGGGATTGATCAATTTTGCATTCTATTGCACTTCAGAAAAAGAACTAATCTCTACACAGGTATAAACCCTAATGAGACCTTGTTCAGAGTTTTTAAACCAGACCTTAATGATCACATTACAAATTACCTTCTCTCACCATAAAAAGAAACAAGCAAGCTCAACAGCAACATTTTCAGGAAGAATCTTTAAATCTTAGTGCCCTAGTCAACTGTAAAATATGCTTAGTCCTGTTCCCAAAACTTCCAGAAAACAAGTTAAAGCCACCCCAAAATGTTTGTCATCCCCAAATGGGTTGGCACTCAGTAGCAGGTAGACTTCTATAAAATTTTGGGTTATCTGATTTTCTGTTGCAGGCAAAAAAGGCCTATGATAAAGAGAACTAAGGTGAAGGATTATTTTTCATTCCTCATCCATCAGGTTGCACATGTCTGCTGACCACTGAATTTGTTTTATTTGCAAGGGCAGCAGGGAACAATAACAATTCCCAAACAGAAAAGGAAACAGAAGAGTTATAGAATTACACATAACCCTCCCCAACATCCTTTTAACAATCAAAGGAAAAAAGATAACCATATTTCCATTGTGGATAATGAAATTTGAGATTCATGTCATCTTGTTGCCTCCTTTTATGGCAGAATTAATTTAAGGAGAAAGTCCCAATTTCCCACTTCAAATATATTGCCACAATCAAAGATAATTTATACTTCATTTATTCTCTTCCATCAAAGAAACAATATAGACACAAACCAGGCTTCTAGAAATGGGAAGGTCATAAATTTGATCATATTTAAAAGGAGAAAAAAGAAAAAAAGTGTATTTTTATAACTTTTCCAGCATCTAAATAGGAAAAATTACTTGCTTTTCTCCTATTCATTCTGGATACAGGTCAGATGTGTCTCTCAAGTAATTTGCGTCACCCATGGCCTCACTAAGGATTGCCAAGCTTTTACAAGGCTGTTTCTCAGCTTTGAATATTGCCAAAACAAAACTGCTCCAGTGTATTACAGGGAGATGTGAGGAACTTGTGTATTATAATATTTGAGTTCTGTCTGGAGCCAAGATTTAATAAGGTCTTGCTGCTTTTTGATAAAAGCTATTTCTTTAGAAATATAACACAAAAATAGCTTTACATGGACAACCAAGTGTAACAAGAGAGACAGGACCATTCACAGTGTCAGTGCCAGTCTAGACAAACATGCAAAATCCTGTGTTCCATCTCACAAGGTTCATTATATAAAACCATACAGAAAACAAACCAAGACCGAGTCAGCATTTCCTGCCAGGAAAAATATTATATGGCTTACCAGCTGCTGAGGACAGGAGTCTGTGAATTCAAAGAAGCAAAAATTATGTGATTCAGGATATAAATGTCTCCTCAAAAAGAACAGGAGCAGGATAGTCAAGTGGTTTAGCATGCCCAGGGCAGGATGTATTAGCAGGATTACTGGAGATGACTTATGCCTGTTCTGCAACTCAGTAGGAAATGCAAGCACGTTTACATGCCTGCCTCAGTGCTTTCTTGGACAGGACATCAGACCTTTTAATGACCTTCTAATTTCTCTTTCCTAAACCCATTTGCACATCAAAATTTTGGACTGCAATTTCTTCTGTTAATATTATGATAATCCATGTTAAATCAATGATGTTCCCTTATACAAACTGTTTATTCTAAAGTGATGGCAGTAAATTTTTACCTCATTAGACAGTGAGGGGATTTGGGTGCTGTATTTTAATTAAACAGGTTGACTGTAATCACGGATCTGAGACAGATGCACAAATTTTGACTTGAGTCAAACATGATAAAACAGAAACATAACGAAGAAACCTCGAGCCCAACATTCTTTTTCATTATTCGCACAATAAAAATACACTAACGTAATTTCTCTTGTAGAAGCAAATTATTTTTTTCCCCATTCTGTGGATTACAATGAAGTCTGACCTTATATCAGGTCCTAAGTAACTGCATCTCTACCCAAATTCCTCCAGAGTTCCCTGATAAGCAAACACTGGTCCAATATCACACCTCAAATGGTTCTGGTTAGATACTGGTAGCTTGATACTGATTTTCCTTCTCTCAAAACTTTGGAAAATAGTGAATCATGGTTGGAAACACAGCAGCTGGTGGTGGAACTCCAGCTTGCATCTTTTCAGCTCCACAGAAGTTTTTTTGTGATGATACGAAGCAGCATTTGAATCTCATGTCTAATATATACAAAAGACATCACCATTGCTTATTTACCTCACAAAAAAATGCAGATGCTTGGGATATCAACTGCCTTCTCTTGATAGTTCAAAAAAATTGCTATATATTCCTATACAGAAGCTGTCTTTTTCAATACAGAAGAATAATTGCCATAATAGCAGAGCAACGTTTTAACAAAAGAACAGTTAGGCTTTGAAGATTCATGAACTCTGCATACTGGAAATCTAAAATGTCAGAGCTCATTACAAAGAGTTTAAAATTGGTTCTTAGCCTTTTTTTTCCCCTTACAAGCTAAAGAAGATACATTAAATTATTTTATTCTGAGATATTATTAATCATTGAGGCTCTTTCTCTTCCTTTGAACTTCAAGTGAAAAGAAATTAGAGCCATCAGTGTCTGGAAAAAGTCCGCTTTTCAGAGCCAGGGCAGTGATTCAGGTTATACCTGAATTTTCTCCAATATGTTCCTGCAATTAGTGAATTTGATTTCCATTAAGTATAAAACACATCATAAAAATATCATGGTCTAACATACTAAGTGTGAGACTCAAGTTAAGTAAATTCTATATTTTGGTCCTTAATTCCTCCTTATATTTATCTAATTCATGTGTCTGCTTTAGCTTCTCCCTATGTACATATATCTAATTACCATTACTTGCATCACTGACCATTTTGCTGACAAATGAATCTAGAAAATGCTTATGCTCAGATCTGCAGAATGAGCATGGAAAAAATCCTCATTGACACAGTCGTCTCTTGCAAAATACTGTGAAAGTTTGTTTAAGACACTATGTGTCAAGGAGTTAGCATCAGTTCTGGGACAGGAAATGAGGTAGAGAAACAAGCACATCAACTGTGGTTGAAGGACAGAAACTGATTCAGGGATTCCTCCAAAGAAATTAATAGCAGTGGCATATGACCCACTTTGGACACCTGCACAAAGCATCTATACTTGGCAGATGTCCTTAAATAATGACAGTTAAATGTTTTGGAAGCTGCCTTTTTGGTTTTGTGTCCCCCCACCCCTGTTCTATATTGTAGAGGTGGACCAAATACAACATTTTCTTAATTCTGGGGTGAGCAACCTGTCCAACTGGAAGTATGTTTTATCCCAGAATTCAAAAATAAATGCCTGCATGCCTTTCCACACTCCAAAGAGCTCTGAAGGATACAGGAAACATGACATTGCCAGATCAACGACTTGTGGAAATGTTGCTCTATTGAAAGCAATTTTGGGAGGCTTAGATTGAGACCTTTCTCTCCTAGATATGAGAAGCGTTCCTTTGTTGCATGTCCCAACATCTGAGTAGATGAAAGTAATAAAAACGAGGAAAACATGAATGTAATTCAGATGTCTTGGGTGGTTTGGAAGATCAGAGAAAGACAGAATATGAAACTCTTTCTTTCAAAGAAAATGCAACTTTCAACAATTATTGTCTGCTTTAAGTGTAGTATTTTCTATCTACCACAGTGACAATTTCCCACTCTGGTAAAACATGGTTTTCAAATTGCAAGTCTGTGTGGCAATTAAGGGTTTAAAGTGGTAGTATGGAATCTTTACTTGACTGATTACATCGACACAATAGATTTTATAGTGTGCAAAACAAAAGAAAATACGAAGATAAAACATATTATATTATTTATCTGCTGATGATTAATTCTGACAATAAACACCATTTGTATCCCTGTGGGCCTAATATTTTCAGAGTATAAAACTGAGCAAGTTGTGTGGCATCAGTTTATTAGAAGAAAATTACCCATGGATGAAATTATGAAAGAGGAAGGTCATCAAAAGTTATCAAGATTTGACTGAGCCTTCTTGATCAAAAAACTCTGACCTTTCCTTTTCCTGTACTTGCAAGAAAGTTATTCCATACAAAACATTTCTCGCAACTGCTCTAATTTCCTAAAGGTTACTGGACTGTTTGTTATTCTAGCTGTAAAGGTAGCAAGCAGCAATGTTAATTAATGACCTCCTAGAAATTTGCACAAAATTATATTGCATGCAAACACCAGAATGTTAGTAAATTATTTCCCTTCTATACAACAGCAAAGTTGATTTTTGCATACCATTATATAAAAGTATTTACACATATATTTCTGCAAATTACCTTACTTCCAGTATCCCCATGTTAGCAGCTGAATGAATATGCTGAGGAGCTTGTTGCCATTCACTTAAGTGATATGATATTCCACAGGATTAATTTCCACTACACCTTCAGGTTTTGTAGTGATGTTTATGCTAGCAATCACTGCTAATGTTTCATTCAATATATTTTGCACAGTCTTTTGCTAAATCACTAAAGCAATGAGCAAATACTAAGAAAAGAAAAGAATGAACAATTAGAAAGTGAAAATAGCAAATCATGGTCCAGTGAACTCTGGCTTTGCCTTAAACACATTAGAAAATGTGTTCCTCAGCTCCTCACTTCTCCCACATTTCATAAAGCACTGTTAACCCCTTCTCTTTGTCTGTGGGTGGGAGCTCAGTGCACCAATAAGATATGTTCAAATCCACACAGCCTTCAATGAGTTAACTTTTCGTCCACAAAGGTGAAGAGTTTTGCTGACCCAGTGCAAGTCAGCTTGAATAAAATTCAGTTCTGCTGTAGTCAACAGGAAAGTAGGAAGGAAAATAGGATTTAACAAACAAAGCATAAAAAGTCCACAGCAGGAAATCATTATTTGGGCAATTGTTCACTTTGTTAACAGACTGGACTGTATTAATATCTATCAGTGCATACTGCTGTGTTTGTGGTTTCTCTGTAGTGGCACGTCTGGTCTGATTAGTTACAAAGTGGTCATATAGGCAAGTGAAATCTGCAATTGTGTGAGGTTTCCGAAGAATACAGAATACATATGTCATTAATGCTTAATCTGGCACCAGCTTATTCTGGTTAAAGTTCGAGCGGTTGACTAAAATTAAATCAATACTAAAAGGAGCTCAGAATGCCAACAGAAGTGGTTTACAGACATAGTTTCACTGACCATTACAGCTGCTATGGATTAGGCACATGAAACGGTTCAGTTCAAGTTAACATTTCTAGTATAGATACACAAAAAACTGCAGCCACAGTATTCTGTGTGCTTGCAGTCAAAAGCATTCTAGGAACACATATAACATTGTTCCAAGTTACCTTTTCACATTTATCAATTTCAGTCATGCTTCTTACCACAAGAAGGTTAAATTAAAATAATTAGAATATATACATGTGTATGCATGTGTGTGTGTGTGTGTGTGTATATATATATATATATATATGACATTCCCGTTAAGAAATAGATTTGTAGACAAAGATCCTATAAACCGCTGGGGAAAGGCTGACATTCTACGGGGTTTCACATAAAAATTGTATGTAAAACTATATATAAAAATGTAAAATTATATATAAAAGTTAAAAAGCTATCAATACTAACCAGTGAACATGGTAACACCAACAATGTTTGTACAGGAATGGTTCCTTAACTTCCATGAGAGGAGTCATAAACCAGTTTCTTTAATGTATTCTGAAGGTTCTGGATGCAAAGCAGGATCACTGGCAGAACACTCATCTCCTCGTCTAACTATATTTTAGGTCCCCTTTTCCGAAGGGAAATATTTCCCTGCCTTTCTCAAGCTTCTTTGAAGCTACCTTAAAAGCTGCAACCTCTGAGAAATGAACTTTGGGTTAGAAACTGGTGGTGAGGTAAGAAAAGGTGTGCAATATAATCTTTTATCAGGCTCAGACATTTTAGATCAATATGAAAGCAGTAAAGATGCCAATTTTAACTGATTGTGAATGCAGTTCAGTGGTTGTTCTGAAGAAAGATTTTGATTTACTTGGTTTATGATGGGAGCATGGCCGCGCCAAATACTATTTCCCAATACTGCAGAGACTTAAATGAAACACATGCTGAATATATCATTCTGAGCCATTCATTTATCATCTTTTATGGAATTTGAGGGATTTACTAAGGCCACTTTATTTTAACTATTAACATTTTATCCAGTTCACAGGGCATCAGCTATTCAGAAGAAAACTGGAAAAGGTCAATACATGTAGCCAGCAATTGCAAAACACATCCCATGCATTGCATTTCACTCTTGACCCAATAACTTCCCTTTCCCAACCTTGATATTTCAGAAAGCATGGGTATTTTTTTTATCTGATAGTTCATAAGACTATCATTAGCCAGCTTTCACAGTACTATGTTTTGACCACTTTCCAAGGTGTGGGATCAAATTCAGTATCTGAGAACATTTCTAATCCCCTCTAGAAAAGTTGTGAGCTGAAATGTACAAAACTGCTGCAAGGCTTCTTGAAGTAGTTAAGCCCCACATAAAGCTATATGGAAAACTTGGGAATAAGCCCAAGAGACACCTGTGTAGGTTACCTGTGCCTCCTCTGCTTTTCACCTTTCAGCAAGCTTTATATTTGAGCAAAGATTTGGATGTTAGATTCACAGAGAACCAGTGGCCCACTGGCCTCCATAACTAGCATGGAGGAGATGCCCTGCTATGCCTATTCACTCTCAGCCACTTCTCAAAAATAAAGAGCACAATATTACTTACATGTGCCTCAGCACACTGCTTTGCTCCAATACCCCTGTGGGTTTGCTATTCTGTGTATCAAAATAGTGCAGGAGTTTAAAAACTTTTAATTGAATAATTATTCTGTCCACCTTATACTTATTAAAATGTTGGGTTGAGCCATTGTTTAACATCAGAATAATTATTTTCAGTTTCAGTCTCCTAATTAGGAATCAGTTTCAAAATTAAATTAACACAGATTTTGTGGAAGTTATGTGTAATTTACAGTTTGATAAAATCCCCCATGTAAATCTGGAGGATAAGACAAGTTGTTGGTAATAATCTGAATTTACAGAACAGAATTTGGTCTGTTTATTGTGAAGGGTTACCTTTTAAATTTTACTTACATGGACTGCCTTTTTTTTTTTGAGATAATCAATTGTAAAAGTAACAAATCTCATATTCACGTTTAAACAAGATTGCAACTCACTGAGGTAATCTAAGGGGTAAATTATAAAGCACTAAATACTTGTCTTTTACAAATTACTAGCAAGAATGAATATCATTATTTATTTCAATTTCAGGCACTTGAATACCAACTCAGTGCACTGAATTCTTGACAGTTGCCAGGAATTTTGTAGGACAAATTCACAAGATTACATTACAAGTTTTTGCAGTTAGTGTCCAACTATTACCCATATAAAACATTCCTCCTAATTATTTAAATGACAGTGCAATACCCAAGTCAAGCCTTAAAACGCGAACAATTAATCTTGTGGCTTGACACTAGGCTGGCACTGAGAGGTAGACCCAATTTAACTAAAATTACACTATGCTTTCAGGATGTCTTTTGAAAGATATTTAAGACATCCCTTTGAAAAATGGGAATTGCCATTTTTTAAATTCAAATTACAATTGCCTTTTCCATTGATATCTCATTTATAGTAGCACAAAAGTAAAACGATCTTGAAAAAAAACTACTTTATAACTTAAGACCACAATCTGCATTGACGTAATTCAGGAAAAGAAGAGGAGTACATACGGAGATCGGTGATTCTGAAACAAATATAACAATAGAAAGATTGCGCTAAGTGCCTGCAAAGTGAAACCTCGGCATATTAAATACAAAAACTAACACGAACATGTAAGGAGAAAGCATCTCCTGCTATTTCACACTCCCTAAACTATGTTACAATAATTTCATGTCTTTCACACTTCTCTTATCCAGTGGCATATGAATTGTACTTCAGTTACATACTAAATCAACACTAAGACAGTATGAGACTTTTTATTCCTCAGATTCATACAATAACTATGAATAAAGTAGTCTACATCAAATCTCCTGCTCCAAACAGAGCCACCACTGAATTCAGATCAGGTTGCTCAGGGTTTTAGCTAACCTATGTAGGCCTGACAGCTCCAATGAAGGAGATGCCACAGTCTAACTTAGAAGCCAATATGAAAGTTTTAACATCCTCATCATGAGAAGTCACTGGAATTTTTTTCCCTTTATATAATTTGGGAACCTCTCCTGTTTCAATTTATAACCATTTTGTCCTCTCCTCCTGCCTTGCAGCTCTGTGAAAGCCAGGCTCTTTCTTCTCAAAACCTCCTCTTCAGTACTAGCAATCTACATTCAAGGTCCATCCTAAGCATCCTCTTGTCCAGGCGAAACACATCCCATCGCCTCTACTCCTCCTCACAGAAAAGTTCCAGCTCTCAACTTCATAGTCCACTGCTGATCTTACACAATTTTACTGACACCTCCCTTGAACTGGAGGGGACCAAAACTGAACACTGTACTGCCCATGTGCATATTTTCATGTTTGCTTGAGATTTTTGACAGTGGTTTTGCTTGTTTGGGTTTTTTTGATGTTTTTTGGGGTTTTGTTTTGTTTGGGTTTTTGGCCCAATTACTTGAGTTAACCAAAATGTAGCCATTAATCAGAAATATTAATATAATGGACTATGAAAAAGAACATAAATCACATGGGCTGTATCCTGCTACATTTATGAACTCCTAAGATAAAGCATATCCTTTTCTGAGTATACAGTTTATTAACACCCTATTTATATCAACATTTCTCATTATATACTGGTTTTGGAGTGTCTATTTAAGCAACAACTATATTTCCATACCATTTTGTTCAGAGATTAGGTATAGAAATAATATATCTCCTGCATGTAAAGAACTGAAATGTTTTCATAATAGTTTTGTTATTCAAAAAAGAAATTGTCAGATATAAGTATTAAAATTCACACCAACTTTTCGTATTTTACTTCTCATTTTCTCTAGATTACAATATCTGTGGACTAACTCCTGCTATAACTATTCTATTAAACAAAGTACTAAAATCACTCTCTGCCCCTGCTTGGGTTCTTCCTTGCTTTGGACCACCCATACACCACATTCATGTTGTACTCTACTTTCTATATTCGCAGTAGAGAAAACTCTTTGTTTCAGCACTGTGAAATTTAATACTTCTCCATTGCTGCATTTGCAAAACCATCATCCTTGCCTTGATACATCTCAGTCATTATTTTCTCAAGTCACACTTTTCATTGGAAGTCTTATGAATATAAAACTTTTTTCAGACTAAAATACCAAACCCCACAAAACCCTACCAAGCTTGCTGTAACAAAGCCTGCCTTATTTGCTGTCATCTTGATCTTTTCAGTTTATCAGTATCTTCAATCTTCTCTCTCAACCAATATAATGTCTTTGGGGGAAAAAAAGTGCCTCAAATCTTTTGTAGGCAAAAATAATCATTGTAATGCATGAGTCCCATTATATACAAAAAGCAATGCAACAATTTCTTCATTTCTTAGGAAGAAGTTAACATCGCTCTGTGGGCTCCTTGTCAAGTTCCAGCAGTTACAAAATGTCTTTGTGTAATGTATCAGCATTCCTGAAGTTTTGTGAAACTGGGGAGGGGAAATCAATGTTAAAAATCAGGGAGCTGGAGCCTTCACATGAAATACAGTTTTGTTCCTACCACAAAGCTAAGTGGTTTTGATCTTTCTGAACTTCTCAATCATGTGTGACCAAAGAATTCTTTGCAATGAATTATGTTTGCCTTCTATGTTAATGAAAAGCCAACATGCATAATTTATAGAAGCTAAGAACCAAACATTAAAAAATAAAGTCATAAAAAAGCCATAGGAGTCTTTAATGGCAGAGTTCTCACCATCTAAATGGAACTGTAATACAATATTTTTCTGTCAGATTTATTAGGTTTTATTCAAATATGTTCGACTTTGCAATGATGTTTGTACAAAAATTCCAAAGAGTGAAAAACATTAAAAACCAATAAAATTCAAACAAATGAATGGTCACAAGAAAAGCAGAAAGTCTGTAGAAGACTTCATTTTCTTTTAAAGCCAATATTAGGCTTAAATGTCAGCCATTAATATCTAAAATACATTCCTCTTTCACAAAGGTGTATCCTAATATTTTACGTTCTTTTTTGCTTTTCGGCTGCTACTCCTCAGTACAGTGACTTCGTGTAAGGAGTGGTATTCCACCAAAGTAACTGTCATCCTCTCTCTTTAGTGACAGAGAAAGGCTTCTTCCAGATGCAGGAACTGAAAAAGCAGTGGAAAGGAAGAAAAGGTCTGGATCCTGAGCCACAAGCATTAACAAGGAGCATTTCCATCAGCTTGCACAACTTCAAAGTATATGTAACTATGTTTTGCAGTGTCATATCATCCCCACACCCCTCATCCTCATATAAATAAGACTGTAGAGTAAATATTCTATTGAAAGACAAAGATAGCAACAGAAAATATGTTTCTTCATCCAGTTCCTAATTGTGGGACATATTATTTGTTTGGTGTACAGAGCAGTTACCTTTTTCATGTAATGAGTAAGAATCATCTATCACCCTTTTAAAACAGATGTATATCATTTGAGCTTGTCTACTTAGGGTGAATTTTTTTATCTACACCATCTTGCAAACTGGACCTAGTAGAGCAGAGAGTTGCTCTGCTATCACTCTAAATGCTAAGCTGCCACTGATTTCATATGACAATGCAACTTGGTCGACATGTATTAATACAGACTTCCAGACAAAATAACTACTTTGTACATCTGAAGAATTAATTTTCCAAAGTACCTTCAATAACTAAACAGCAAGATCTTAACCAAAATGTTCTATTGATAGTAAGTTTGAAGGTATGTTTTGGGAAAGCATTGCAAACTATCAGTAACACAAGTTTATTCTGTGCTCATGCAAATCACACAATTATGAGTGAGGTTAAGTAAAATTAGACTGCTTACAGGCTACCTCTGTAAGCAGAGGAATGGAATAGCTTCTGCTTTGAAAACATCTCAAGAGCTGGATCTCATTCCCAAGGAAAGCCTGATCAGGCCAAATTGTTTCAGAAGTGAGCTGGTTAGACAGACAATAAAAACTGAATCATCAGTGCAGATGAGAAAGAGCTCCCTTGAACAATACTCTTCCTTGCTTCTTAAAATCAGTAACTGAGAAATGTGTCCTCTCCATTTATTACTGCACTGCTCCTCATGAATCTTGGAAAAAAAAGTACTGATTTGGAAAGAAGCTGCTACAAAATTCACTGCTAAGTTAATGAGGTAAATCATTGGATCCTACATTGCTTCTAGTGATAATTATGGATTACAAATCCAGAAACAACTTTCTGTTCATCTTTTCTTCTAGCTAACCTACTACATTTTGACATTTCCTGTTCGCCTGTGGTAGGTCTGTCCAGAGGTTACAAAGAAAACAAACTAGGAGAAAAAAGTGTTCTCCTCACTCTGATAGCAGTCTTTTCTCCCCAAGCATAGTTCCTATGGTAAGCCAGCCTTCTTCCTTATAAATATTTCAACACAAAAAACCTACTTCTCAGGGACAGTCATAACAAATTCATCATCTTAGTTCCAAGAAGACATACATGCAAAGACCTGTTCTACAGGTTGTCAAAAATAATTGACTAATTATGACAACTAAAATGACAGGAAGCACTGACAAGACATTACAAGACAATTTTTTTTTCCCCCACATAAAAGTTTTACTGGGAAAATTAACTGAATAAAAAGAAAATACTGAAAGAATTATTGTCAGACATTTGCTTCCTCTGCAGCATCTAAGAGTTAAAACCATTAAATCATGTGCGTCAAAGCGTTGATTTGGCTGTTATTATTATAAAAATCAAGTCTTCAGACATTTGAAAGCCCCTCTAGCTTCACACAAAAAGTATAAGCAATTCCATATATCTCCTACATTTCACTATGACATTATCTCCGTGATGATTAAACAGATCAGGAATTGGAGAATTATTATAATAATTCAAAATCTTCGTTTCATATGGGATTGCATTCAGGTCCACTGGTATAGGGATCTTGATGCCTTTAATCACCATACCAGTGGGCAAGAAATCAACACCATAAAAATTATGTGAAGAATTTGACAGACCTTTCTGACACTTCTATCATATTTAATTACATTCCTCTCAGATTTCTATGGGAAGATTCAAAACTGACACTGACTTATATTAATGTTGTCAGACATGTTTAGAACACACAGAGTCATTAGATCTTTGGAAATTTTAGGCCTTAACTATTATTAAATTTTAAAGAACTTTGCATTAGAAGCCTGGATACTAGAAAACGACTAGCAACTCTTTGAGTTGACAACCTCAGAGGTCAAAAATTAAAGTAACTATATATCTTTTGATTTAGTTTCTCAAATAAATTACAGATATACTATGGCAATATGGCATGAAGGAATCTGTACCATTGCTGTGTCTGATTTTCCTTTTCTTTGGAATACACAGGTAAATAGACAATGAAATAAATCACATGGATTCTTTAGTAAGTACTCAGTGAATTTAATGTCACTAAGTAAGTTCTTTATGACTTGGAATTAATTCATAAAATCCCATAAGAAAGAAGGGTTTTTTCTCTACCCTACACCCACATCTTCTAAAAGACTGTTCATGAAAATTATGTAAATGTTACCTCAAACACAAGTTAAGCACAGACCCATCAATTATGGTTTAGCTGTCCATTAGGAAAACAAATACTCTGCATACAAGATCACATACCACTTGTTATATATAACCTTTCACAAATTAAAATTCCGTAACTACATTATTTATTACTTAATAGACTACCACACTGAGTAACTAATTTATTCAATGACGTTAAACAATTTAGTTAATAGTAAATCCAATATTTAAAAGCCACAGATTTTGCTAAGATCCCTTCTGCAGTTGAAGTTTGCATAGCTGCAATGACTCACACCCAAGTAGCCATTTGGCTAAATTCCAATCAGGATTCTACTGTGTTATGCAAACTCAAAGCTTCATGATTAAAAAATTAAAATTGGTTTCTGAATGTGAATAAATATAATTTTTTAACTGTGAAAAGGTAATAGCATATTTATAATACCTTAGAAAATATTTTAAAGTTCTCTCTTCACCAATACATAGCAATAAACTCAACCAAAACACCACTTTTCTATCTTAATCATCTCAAAGTAAAGTGAATATCACTATCAAATAGGGCCATTTGAATCCATTCAAATATCATTGACACTTTCTTTCACCATTTTTTTTTTTTTAAGAGAGAGACCAAAGGAAATTAATGCAATCCCATACTTTAATAGGAAAGTAGATCTCTATGGTTAACATAGCAAACGAACTTAAATAGTTTCTAATCAGGTCAAACTGTCAGTAAGGGTCCCTTCTCATAATCAGAGATAAGGAGAATGAAACTACTGCTCCATTTTCTTATGCAGATATTCTACATGGCCAAATACTACTTTTACAGTCAACATCCTTCTCACTACAAAAGTCTGATTTGATCAGGCACTTTTGATGCTTTGATAGAAAGATTGAAAATTACTTCAGTGATTGAAATCATCAGTGCTAATAAAAAGGGAATTGGAAGAGATGAGTGTGATGCAATGCTGTAATTCATTTTTGTAATATTTAATTAAACTCGGAGCTATGGATCATAAAATAAAAATTTATTTTGGCTAAGAGAGAAATATATGTATAAACTTGCTACAACTTGCAGCTGAAATTATACTTTCCTACATAGCCAGAACCAAGTAAAGCAATAAATGGAGCACAATCAACAAGACAACACAACGACACACCTGAAAAATCTCATTTCTGATGACCACAGGTACCACATCTACAAATAAACTTTCTGGGTAGAAGTCTCAAAAGAAATGCTAAGTAAATACTAAGTAAAAGGAAAGGTGAAAGTTATACTAAGCGTGGTTGTATCTAAATAAAATAGAATTTCACCTTATGCATTTCTGTGGTCTGAAGACAATAAACAACACTTACCAAACGTAAGACAGCTGGCAGATTTTCACAGCTAAGGAAGTGACTGTCTTTTACTGCCTCAGACCCCAGTACTAGTTGGGATGAGTATTCACACCCTTTACCTGTTAATTAGTGATTTTTAACATAGCTATCAAATAATACACAAGTGTACATTCATTCCTTTGATCAGCCTGCAAACAAACCCTCCTAAAAAAAAGGGAAAAAAAGAAGGCTAAGTCAACACAGAAAAAAGCTTTATATTTAATTCCTTCACATGTTGCAAACTTAATTGCACAGTAAAGCAGCATTTCAGTTAAAAAACCCAAAAAAACAATACCAAAACCAACAAACAAGAACCCTAGAGAGCCTGTTTCTACTTAACTACCTTCCCCATTTTGACTTTTTAACAGCAAGAAGAAAAACACAACCCATACAAAAAACACAGATCTTCTCATAAAAGCTCCTTCCCAGGTTGACTGTTAATGCACATGGGAATTTAGTACAAAGACATTTTCTGCAAAACTTCCAGTTTACAAAATGATGACTGAAAATATTACATCTCTGTTAAACTGACCTTCTATTTATCAGGTCTACAGGGGACACTGATTCTGGACAAAATCTTTAAGACTGAATAGACACATGGCACAAATAGAAGCTCTTTTCACTTTATTATTGGAAAAGCTTTGCCTTCTACATCTCCAATTTCATCCTAATACACAAATGATTTTATACCTATTTAAGCTGTCACTATACACACACCATGTCCACCATAGTCCTAAGCAGCACAAAAATTTTAAGAGTTAAACTATTTACAACCACCATCCTTTTTTCTTCCTGAAGGAAAACACTGCAGCATTATGTATTTGTTTTACAATGTCTATTGTTAAAGATTTCACAAGGAACATATAAGTTCATGTGGAGAGCTATTGTCTGTAAAGGGAGCAAGGTTACAGATCAACAACTAAATTTTATAAGGACTTAACTGTCACCAAGGGGTCAGTTTAACTAACCCTTTATCAGTAAGGCTTTGCCTTAGGAATACAGCAATTTTCCAGTTTCAGAGAATTTTCCCCTTGCCTGTTCCAATAGCTTCACTTCTCTGGCCAGTATTGCTGACTTTAATTTTAGATTTCTGCTAATTTACTTGTTAAAAATAGTACTTCTGTCTTAATACTGTACATTTTGAAATATTGCCCATTCTGTAGCACTTAGAGACATGTATGTGAAAAAAAAAAGGGGGGGAAAAAAAGTAGTTAAAATATTCACTGCTTTCATGCACAGAACAGGACCAGAAATCTAATACTGTGTCAGCAGACAGACTGTTTCAGAACCACATCCACACACTCTCTGGCAATATGCAAACTCACTGCCTCACCCTTATACATTTTCTTCTTCAAAGCAGATACCAAAGAAATTAGTTTGTCCCCAGTTTTTTAACATCAAAGACAGGAGGCCAAATTAATCCCTAGTGTAACCCGATGGAATTGGTCCTTGGTCTTACTCCCCAAGGAAAGCACTACTCCAAAACATACATTTAATTAATATCCTCTCTCGTCTATAGATTCCTATAGGGCTTTTAAACTTTTCCTTGTGGCATGCTCTTTGCAACTAGTCTAAGTTCATACAAAGGCCCCTTCTATCCTGGTGCTTTATTAGTGCTAGGAAATAATTTTAACATGTATGTTAAAAGATGTTTCCACAAGAACACGGATAACACAGAGTGAACACTCAACAGTGGAATTTTGCAACTAACATAAAGCATAACCAAGGAAGTAGCCTTATAGTCTGTGACAACATATGGAAAACTGGTGAAAGAGAAGGGGAAGCAATGGCCCAAGACAGATAAAACTGGGTATGGAAAAAAAAGAAAGTTTGATCACTATCTTGCTCACAATAATAATCAAAGGCAAAGCTCCTATTAGCTAAAATATATAGGATCGAGCTTTTCATGAAGTGGAATAAAATTCTCTTAGGTCTCTCAAGCAGAGATTATTACTGGATTGATGTAAGCATACACTAAAGAATCTTTCTGAAAGAAAATCATCTTGAGTGTACATATATGCAGAAGAAAGATGCATGGGGTTTTTTTGGAATCAGAGTTAATGTAAGGAACACAGCAGCCAGGAAGAGAAAACTGAATAGAAGTGTAATGGAGAGGAGTAATGCTCCTTATTGCTTCTCAATAATCATAACTGCATTCAACTTCTTGACATTAGAATTAGACAAACCAGGTAAATAAAGACTCAGGCTTGTTTTAAAAGCCTTTTAACTGTCTCTGCATGAATTACTATTTCTAGCTCTGAACTGAAGTGCAAGGATACTGGACAGCAGAGACACATGGATATTTTATGTTATAATTTGCAAATGTGTGCATTTTCAAAGTTTACCTGACAAAGAAAACCCAATAGTCCCTCACACACATCCTCCATGATTCTGAAAACAACCCCAGCATTAGCATACTTAGCCACAAAAAAAAGTGAATTTCTATTTTATAAAGACACACCATTTAATTGTGAACTGCTATACATGACAAAAAAGGTATTTCTGAAATCCACTGCAACATCATTCAGCTCCTCAGATTGCCTAGAACAGCAAGACTCAAGATTCCAATAAAAAAGATCAGTGTCAGACCATGAGACCAAGACCCTAGCAAGGTGTTTGCCAAGTGAAGCTAATACCAAACGTAGAAAAACATTTGGAACTTTTGGTTCTTGGATTTTATTCTCTGCATTGTACTTGCTCTGGAAATAGCCAAGTGAACAGAATCACTAGCCATGCTAATGCAAATGTCTTTGATTACAAAGTATCCACGAGGTCAGAAAAATCTCAAATATCTGAAATTCAGCTTCTGGAAGCATTTTAAATTAAATCTCATTTTACACAGCTGATAAGAATATGACTTAATAGAAAATGTTATTTGTGGTATGATCTTCTAGTATGAAGGCCAAACATTCCATATTTCATTATTTTCTCATGCGTGCAGGCTTTTTACATTAAAAAAATTCAACTTTTGTTGTACCATATTTCAGCTGCTACAATTACTAAGGTACATGATATTTGAGAAAGAAATTAAAAGCAGTAACAGCTTGAAAACAAAATTAAGCTGGTGCCTTTAAAATCTTTTCCCCCAAATTGAAGTGATCTTGCAACACACACCCAACTCTTAGCGCAATCCAGTTTAAAGTAACTGATAATTTGCAAAACCATTCTAAGATACAGTATTGACATGCTCTTGCATGTCACTAAACAGGGGTAATTTATCATACATGCTGTTAATTTGTATTTTTTTTTCCAAAAACTTATAACTTAGAAGAAAAGTCCATTAGAACAGCACTCAAAATCACTGTTCACCTGAATGCATTCTGCAGAGAAAACTCCCCTAGTACCATGGAACACAACAAAATGTCAGGGTTCTATAAATTACCTTCTTATCAAGGGATAAGTTTTCTAACTTTATCTACAGCTTTTGCTCAATTAAAAATTCAGCAGCAGCTTCCAAAGATCATGGACCAGGTAGATTGTCCTAACGATACTCACATTTTGGGACCCTGGACATACTGCAGCCAAAGCTTTTAGCTTTCCTTGATGCTCTATTTTCTTTCTTGCTCCTAGCAGATTTCTTGAGCATAGATAATTGGAACCTTTCTAAAGAATCAGAGGTCTAAAATTCAGCATCCACAGATCTGCTAAAGTACGGTCTTCCAAGAGAGACTGTACTGCTAGAGTCAGTCTTCCACCTCAGCGTCTAAATGAAGGAAAAAAAAAAAAAAAGAGAAGGAAGGAAAGGAAGGAAAAAAAAGGAAGAAAAAGAAGGAAAAAAAATTGCAAGAGCTATAAAGACAACTACTCTTTGTTTAGTGAAAGAGTTTTATGTACCAACGTAATCAATAACTTATGTGTATGATCTTCACAGCCTCTGTCTCCTTCTCCTTCCCGAGAGTTCAGTGGGTACAAATGAGGTCTCTGTTGCATATCCAGGATTCCTGTTCTTCTCCTTCAATTATCATGTTGCTTTGAGTTTTTTTCCTCTCTCTAAACTACTTGGTAGAGAAGTAACCTTTTTAAAGTGGCTGTTCATCAAGCAGATGATCCTTGATCATCTCCACTTTATGATCTGTTCAGTATTGATGGAAATTGTAATCAAGAGAAACATTTCAAAAAAAAAAGAGCAGTGGGTTGTTTAGAATTCAACACTGGGGAAAAAAATTAAAATGAAGTTTAAGCCGTTTTTTCAACAAAGATGTTTGTCTTTGAAAAAGCTCTAAGCATCATAATATAACTAGATGGACCTGTTCTCTAGACCTACCCATCTTTTCTCCCAGAACGCAAAATTTTTCCATTGCTAGTACTGTGCCATGAGCCTGGAATTCTACTCAGAAAAAGTCTCAGAACAAAGAGGCAAGGATGCAAGTAGTTTTCCAATAGAAATGAAATTTGCAGTGTGATAAAAGCATATGCAAGGAGTTCACAATCTGAAGCCAGTATGCATTAAGTGTAGATACACACATTCCCTATGGAAAGCTTTAAAAGCTCTGCAGGAGCTGCAAATAGCAGTGAGGCCTAAAGCAAAGCCAAGGAACACTTGGAACTTCTGAGAAACTGAATGTCAACACAATATCATTTATGAAAGTATGTGGTAAATTCTGAGAAGCTGCCTCGCAAGTCTCAGTTCAACCAATGACTTTAGCAGGAGCTTAATTGGTTTTCCTGCCACCCTTCTTCTTGAGCTGGTTCTATTTTGACCATTGAGTGAAAAGCAACAGCCAGTGTAAATCTCCTAATCCGTCACTCATGACATTTAAACAGACTGCGTTGTCGTGAACGGTGTGACTCAGGTTAAATTTCCATTAAATACTTCCCTGCTTTAATTATTTTTTCAATGAAAGTTGACACTAGCAACACAAAAAAAAAAAATCCCATCATAAGCAGGCAAGTAGGCTGGAACTCTATCACGAAGCTGTCACTAGGCACTGTGAAGAATTCACGATCAGGTGCTTACTCATCAACAGAAGAAAACTCATCATATTTAAAGGCTCACCTTTTCAGTCTGTATGAATCCCTGTTGAATGAGACATAGTTATTTTTCCAAATAGTTAATACTGGAGTTCAGAAGAACCAAAGAATTTTGAAAATTCCAGACAGCAGAAAAGCAATGCAACACAAAGATTAGTGTCAAGTAAATATTACTTTTACCTGTATTAGAACCAATAATTCCAGGAATAATGCATCCCACAAACATGTGAGAATATACTTAATATTCATACTGTGACAGCAATAGAAATAAGAGAGCCTGCACATACAAAAGGACTGTTAACAGCTTTAAATTCCAGCTTGGTGCATGAAATAATCACATGCATAAATTCATTCCTACTCAGTATAACAGTCCACTGATATTAAAACACATTCTGGAAACCATTCACTTCAGTGGTCTGAAAATCACAATTATCACATTAAAATAGGTGACTAATGAATTGGTTACCCATGTGGCTACTCCATCATAAAATCCTAATAGCTTCAGTGATTTAAAAGCCATTATGAAGAGAGATAGCAGAAAAATCTGGACCACATTCATTTGCATAGTAAATATTAGACTATAAAATGTTATTTTCTCATCATTATTAGCCAGTAAAAAGGTACTTGTTCTCTCTTTATGTGGCTGCTACTGTTTTCAACCTCTGGAGTAACAGCAGAAAAAAAAATTTTAAAATTTACAAGTGCAGGAGGAATTACTAGATAAATGTAAAAATTTTAAGAAAAACTCTAAGCCTCACAGAATCATACCAATGACAAAATGTAGACAATTCAGGAATATTTCCTTTGGTTGGAATGAAGAACATCCATTTGATGATTGAACATGACATATGATAAAATATATAAACCAGTAAAAAATTATTCAACCTGACCAAAATCTGTACTTAATTTTATAAAATGTGATGGCATAAGAATTAGACAAGACTTTAAGCAAGCTTCTTCTACTGCACTCCACTTCCTCAAAAATACACTGAATGAATTTTGAGGCAAGAGACTGAAAGTCTCAACATTTTTCGTACCTAGAGGGAAGTCTTCTACTTTCTAGCTCATGTGTCACTCAAATTACATCATTATCAAACATGAAGGAAAGAATAAGCTGTTTTACAATATCTGGAGATGTAGCCAATATCTCCAGGAGATACAGGGAATGGGCAGATCTTTTTGAGGAAACTGGCAATCTTTCCTTGCCAATAAATACAGATACGGGCCCTGAAGAACTTTGGGGAGTTTTTTAACCTCTTTAACTTGTAGGAGGGACATAACCATGATCATATGAAGGGAATACAGCTAAGAAGTGGTACTATAACCTCTCCATGATCTGACATATAAAGTGCGGCACAAGATGCTAAACCTGAGCTCTGATGCCTTTTGCAAGTACTTCCCTTCTCTCAGAATGACTGTAAACCCCTAAAATATAACACATCTCTAAATGAAGCAAAGACAGGCAACAAAAGGGAGATCAGCAAAAGATCAGCAGGAGGAGAAAGTAGTAAAGTCAGTCTATTCAAGTAACTCGAAGATCCAGTCATCTCCTGGTTCACTTCAATTTCATCCAACCATCTTTTGCTTAAATATGGAATTCCACATGCTAAAATATAGTCTTCCTTTTAAGCTCCTTAGATGTACAGAAAATGCAGGACAATTGGTTAAACACATATAGATAAAATCAGAGAAAGCACCCACAATAATGAGATAAGTTAGAATTGTATCAGCCCAATCTACTTTTGTTTAGACAGGATATAATCAGTTCTTCAGACTGAAGGTCAGCACAATCCAAGTCAGGCACAAAGATTAAAAAAAAATATTATCTGAGCATATCTAACTTATACAGAGAAAATTTAAGAACGGTTTATAAATTTGTCAGTTTTGTCATAGAGGTTGTTGTTTCTTGTAGTAATATAATTGTCAAGAATACAGATCTTATAGTCCAACCTCAAGCACCCCTTGCAAAAGGCTATAGCATCAAGGAATGTTTTGACTACACAGCATTTCCTGAATGAATGGGAACATAAGACCTTTTTACTGGTCTAAAACATAAATACGAGAATTCGTAATATTGACGATAGTATAGCTTAGGAAAAAAAAGAAAGCAGAGGATTAATTTGTTTGTTGTTTGGTTGGTTGGAGGTTGTTTGTTTGTTTGTTTGAATATTCCAGTTAGAGCATTCATTCAGTAATGTATCACATATGCATGGAGAGTTATAGAAAAGCTTTTATTGTGTGTTTAATGCATCAAAAGCACAGTTTGAGCAGCTAGAAAAATTCAAACAAGCCCTTCAATTGACTTGCACATGAGCAGGACCAATATCTTCAAGCTAATTCATGTTGCTTCACAGACAGTTCTTAAAAATAGTTATTTATTTCCCTAATGGACTTGTTTTAATCCTCCAGTATGGTTAATGGGTCTTTTTTCCTACAGAATATTATATATGACCATAGAATCTTTTAGTGTCTTGAGCCTAAGTCCACAGGCCTACTTTTCAGGGAGCAGATCAATCAGCCTAAAAACTGAGTCTGAAGTAAGATCAAAATTTTTTAAAAATGCATTAAAGCCCACAGAATTATTAGTTCTGCCTGTTAACTCCATTTTAATAGTTTTTACAAGTCTAATTCTGACATTGTGTGAGAAATAGCAGGCAAAAAACCCTAACTATAACTTATCAGGGAAAAAACAAAGAAATGCAAGCTATTCTTGAGTGATTCTCAACGGCTGCACTTTAAAAACAGAATCAGGACTGCAAGTGCATAAACTGATGAAAACAGTGATTTATTTTTAAGTATGTTGTACTTGGAAAATCATTATAAACCAAAACAAGGCAGAACTCAGCAATGGAAAAAGCAGCTAAAGGAAATCCACGCGGGCTTCATTCTTTCACTCTTCCCCCCCCCAGACGAATCCTCTTGCCCTCACTGCTCTTTTCTGTACCTCCAGTCATATTCATCTACCTCTCTTGTATTCCTGAGACCTTCAATAGACACCTCAGAGTTGCTTGTCTCTATCCTTCCCTTCCGTAGAACTAATTATCCATCTACTTGGCATTCAGATCCTTTCTAAAATTTTCATACACATATGCATTCATATGCACAATCAGGACAAACTCAGATTCAGGGGAAATTAGATCCCTAAGTGTACTTGCAAATCTGGATATGAAAATCAGGCTGCAAAAAACAAGAGGCAACAACATAGCAGTTTAATTTATTCAACATTTGATTCTGCAGACTGGACGGCCAATGTGTCAAAAGTTGAATTGGAATTATGGGACAGATCCAGAAGTACCTTCTCAGAAATCTCTAAGTTAAGGATTGAAATACCTAAGAAGTGGACATTTGACTCCAGACTGCAGTTCTGGTCACTTGCCTAACACAGTCTACGGACACAGAAAAATATCTTCAAAGTAAAGGGTCCAATACCCCAAAAAGCTGTGCTTAGAGCCAATAAGCACAGCAAGAAGGAAATATTGTAATTACATGTAAAAACAGGTGCTAGAACTTCATCTCTCTTCTTTATCAAAAGCATGACTGCCTACCAAGACTCTCCAGTTGAAATGGATCAAGGACAGAAGTCTCCACTGAAGACAGCCATTGTCTCTTGGTCAAAAACCTCTCTTGATTTTGAGTATGTATAGCTGTTTTGCTGAGTTGTGCTCTGAAGCAGACATTGTGGGTGTATTTTAACAATGCTCAAAGAACGCGACTCCAGGAATCTTCAGGCATATCCCCACCTTACTTGGTGAGAGGTAGTGAAATAAGGGAACTTTCAGTCCAACAGACTTCCTTAGTGCATTTAGGGCATTTCAAACACTAAAGTAGAGCATAAGCTCACTACTGTTCTCTCAGGAATTTTGCCCACTTCTTTTAAGTCCCATTTTAAAAACCAAAGCAGGTGTTTCCAGTCTTGCCTTTAGAAAACAGACACCGTGAAATCAATTTCAGTAAAATACACCACCACAAAAAGATCTTACGCCACTATATAATAGACAGATAAACTACTGTATATGTTCTTTAAAAATAAAGATCTAAGTTATTCTTAAAAAATAATTATTGTCAATTGTATCCTTTCATGATGGTTTTGTCAAAGAATATACACTGTACAGTAACAGGACTTGGAAAAAAAAAAGAGAAACCAACAACTTTCCTCAGAAAGAAATTTTGTATGGTATCTCAGTGCAATTACAATTTATTTGTAATTGCAGCCCCCATCTTCACTATTCATGGTATTGGCTGTGTAAAAAGAGCCAGCAAGTGTCAATCACACAGCCCAGTGGAACAACAACCTGGTATACTGTTTCAGAGGAAGAAAACTGAGAAAGACAATAGAAGAAAAGTAATTCTGGCAGAAAGTTGAAGATGCAGGGTTTGTTGCTGCTTCCACACCTCAGGAGAAACTTCCTTTCCTGCCTACTTAAATAACAGCAACAAACATGCAAACAACAAGAATATAAATAATTTAAAATACAGGTTCAGCACCATGCTAATAGAGGATATAAAAGCACAAGGGTATGAGGACAGCCAGTAGGTGTCATATGTTGGGAAGTGCCGAACACCGCATGCAAGGTACAAAGAGACTACAGCCTCTGCTGAAATAATTTGCAGGCGCTTGGGATGACGCCTCTGGTTGTGTACTGCCAGTTGTTACACAACACATTCCTGGAATGAATCAGCCTAAATGAGCAAGGCTATCTTTAGTGCGGGACATAATGGGTTATGAATCAGGAGCACTGAAGACAAGCTCGTCTCTTTTTTTTAAAAAAAGACATGTTTCCAACATGTATTAAACACATCAGTAAAACAGTGACTGCAACTTTGAAAATATCACTGCAAACATTTATTCCACTTAACACACCACCTGTATGACAGAAAACAAAAATATGTGAATACAAATGGAAAGTAAAATTCCACCACAGTTTAATATGCCACACAGAGAGACCTTTTTATACAACATTATCAGTCAAAATAAGAAATGTCAGAAAACATAACGTCAGTGAAATCTACTAATAAAATTAAATTTCGTCAAGGCTGCAGCCAGAGGAGACAGCAATAAAATCTTGGTAAACAACCTTACACTATGTTTTAGAAAAATACTAGAGGAAGAAAATCTATCACCATTTTTTATTTTTATTTCAGTCCTCAGTATTTCACTCTAATAGAGTTCTTTTTGCCATTAACTGGAGAATCAAATTAAGAGGGTTAGTCATCTAACTACCTAGTAGGCAGGTGCAATCAAGTGTGTAGGTGACTAAATCCCAAAATACAGCTTTGCAATTAAACAGCAAAAATAATTTTGTGCTTACAAAATTATAGGTCATCTTTCAAAAACAATCCCTTAGGGTAAGAATTTTTTTTTTAAAAAAAAGAGGGCTCCTTATACTTTCTCTGAGATTTGCAAAGCAACTGATCCTTATACTTCAGCACCCAAGGGCTTTTCTGTTAGAATGAAATTTTCTGTTAGAATGAAATAAACAAAATATTTAAAATATTTTAAAATGAAAGGGACTTTGTAGGAGGTTCATCAGTAACAGCTATGTGTTTAATCTCTGATATAGATTTATAATTAGAAAGACCTGATCCAAATGAGCCAAATTAATTTATAAACTTGATTAAACCAAAACTCTAATTGAGGTTTTCCTGTTCTGTGGATCAAGTTACTAAATCACTTTGGACTACACAGCACAGATGCAAGGTGCTCTTCTTTAAAGCCACCATATTTATAAAGCCATGATACCTTTCTTTTTTTTCCCTTCAGATACCTGTGGACAAGTTCAAACACATGAAGCCATCCAACCTGACCAATGTGAAGTGGAGGCAGAGAGAAGAACGCCTCTCTCTGTAACTACCCCCACATTTTTGTCGAATAAAAACTATGAAATGTTATGGTGGAGCCAATTATCAAGTCAATTTGGTTGCTTTTTCCTTTCTGGGTCTTTTCCTGATGTAGGTCTTTAAACTTCTGCCCCGTTAAGCCTGTGGATCGGTGCAATTTACAGCACTTCTTACGATAACTGAACATGGGCAAAAAGAAACACAGACAAGAGATACATTATTTTTTGTAGAGAGGATAATTTATTCTTCAGATACTGTCTTATAAAAGATTAAACAACAAGAATACTGAAAAAAAATCAGGGTTTGTCCTACACTTCATTTCAAAAAAATAGTTTGATATACTTCACTAAAACATAATAGAGAACCACAAATTCATGGTACATTGCATAAGAACAGCTTTGAATGCTGCAATTCAAAATAGTTACAACAAAATATTTTAAGAACACAGCTCTCTAGTGGCAGTGAAGTGCTTTAGCTTCAAAATACTTCTACATTTAAACCAAAAAGCAGAGATAAATATTTACTGGACAAATTAAAAAGATCTGAACTAGCCCGGGCCTCAGTTTTGCAAACTACCTGTCTATGAATAGCACCACTGCTTTATACACTAACTTTAGTTTAGCTTTATGAACAGGACCCAACACAAGCATAGGATTTTTGGTACAACATTTGAATATTCCATTTGTAATATTAAAAACATTCATTCAAATGGTGAAACTAGAACTGACTACAAATACATAACTGATCCAAAAAGCTATTATAATGAATCTTCAAAGTTTTTGTTCTTTTTTTTTAACTATACCTCCTTTTTTATCCTGTAGAACAAGAAGAGAGAATATAAAATTCAACAAAATTTCAATTCAGTTAAGAAAAAAAGTGAGTTAAAAAGATATTAATCCCTTGTACATCATTCTTCTGAGAAAAGGTTTTGCTTGTCAGACCAGCAATGCCTAAGGGAGAGTGCCCTCAAAGAAGCACTTTTTCCCAAGACAATTTCTAAAGGAAATGTGTTTGAACCAGAGGAGTTTGGATGCATAAACCTAAGAAGGTACAGCTGTAGTTTTCCTTTCTCCATAGAAATACATTTAAATCAGACTGAGAAAAGTACAGTTAATAGTCTACAGAGGCAGCAGGGATAATAAAAGTGGTTATGACAAACACTTTTAGACTGACCTTATGTACAAGGGAAGCATAAAGGTGATCAAGTCATATCAAAGTTCAAGCTGGTCCTTTTGAAAAGAACCTTTGAAAAAATCCCAACCACATGAAAATCTAATTCTCTATATATTTGGCAAGTATTGAGCAAGCCATTCTTTCTTAAACAGTATAGAGATCCTGAAGTGCTCTGAGCATGTTATTAAAGGTTCACTTCATTGATGGGTAAGTGCAAACTGACTGAAAAATTTTGCACCTGAGCAATAAAGAGCTAGTTTCAAAATTATATTGAGACTTTCAAAAGTTCCCATAATATTTGATTAGAGTTAAGCTCTCAGACTAGAAGAATTCTAAACTTTCATCATCTCCTGATTATTGTTATTTATGGATTTATAAAAAGGGTTGCACATTAAAAAGACTGCACAGCACACAACCTAGTTAACTTTTATTCTGCTTATATGAAAGATGCACCCCTTGAATGGCAAATGTAATTGTGGCTGCTCATGAAGACCAATTTAACAGCGCATCCACAAAACAGAATGAAAAGCTGATCAATTTTGCAAAGGCTGTTTCATAGCCTTAGAAGGGAGAAGTTCTGGACAGTAGTAAAAGGCAAACTAAACCAGTATTGAAGACAGTCAGAAGTAATTTTTTATCAAAAAAACACACTTCTGGTTTTGCAAAAGCTGATCATGGATCATACTGCAGTGTATCTCTTGGGTACTTAAATATTCAGCTTATGTTTCATTCCACTGATAAAGACATATTTGGCCAGTTCTTCACACAGTAAGATAGCCCTTACCAGACAAGGATGTTCAATTTTTTTAAACTCATATTGCTCTAAACCTCCGCACAAAATCAACTAACAACAGTATAAAGCAGTGATAGATGCACTAAGAAAAATTCCTTTAAGTCATATGTCACAATGTAGCAACCAACATTTCCCATTCCAAGTTGGGGGGAAAGCTGTAGGAATGTAGGTAAGAACAGGGAGATTAGAGATTAAAATATAATTTTCAATTTTTACTTGAATGTGGGAATACACTTAAATACAATCAATATCTGAATGATCCATAAGAGGAAGTACTCAGGTAAAAACAGAAACAGAAGGACAAAATATTCTAGATGAAAACAATTGCAATTACCATTAGAAAATACTTCATTTAAAGCTTAAATACCATATGCAGAATTAAATTAAAAAACAATTACTGAAATGCTTTACTCAAATATGAGTAAAAATTGAATAGCATGTTCAGTTAATTCTTTTGCCACTATCACTGACATATACTGGATGCCTACATTGCAACTTAAATTTGGAACAGAAGCGAGCTTTTGAAGTCATCCCCAGTTTCTGTACTGTGGTTCATATATCACAGAACTAAAAGAATACAGATGAGAGTCCTTTTAGATGGAGCAATGCTAGAAAATGTACTCCAACCACTAATGGAGTCCATAGGACCAGATTAGGGAGAGTCGGAAGTGAAACACCCTGAAATATAGATAGTGTGAACATCAAGCTCTCCACACAAACTGTTTCCTTCCACAAATGTTGAGCGGTTTTTGCCCTGCACTGCTCAGCACAGCCATTACAATCACTTTTTAGACCACAAATTATGCCTACTGTCACATGCACTTGCTTTTAAGTACTGCACTGTAAACTGTACAAACTGCACTGAACCTGTTACTCATTCCTGCTCTTTGGAATTTGAATTTAAGAGCTCTTGGTCTCCACAGCCCGAGGCAGACAGATAATCTGCTCATGCTACAATTCTACAAACGTAGTCAAAAAGCATAAACAATACTCATTCCAAAATAGGACGCGGCACTTTTCCAACCCTCATCATTTAACTTTCCAGTACTGACTCAAACACTTTTGCAGCTGCACAGAGAAGTGCCTGACAGAAGTGCTTGAGGTGGGACTAGCAAAATGTGCAAGCATGGCATGAGAAGTTCCAAAGCAAAGGCACTGTCAGACATGAATGCCTGAACCTAGCAGAGCTTCCCCCAGTGCCATGTGGCCCCCTGCACAGTATTCAGGCACCAGGGCAAACTCCAAAACAATCCATGGAAAGATAGGGGTAGACATGGGTATCTTCACTAGCTCTTTAGAGGAAACTGTTTTCTTCACTAACTATCCAGAGCTGCTGATGCAGGTGGAATGAATGACGAGGTTTGAACCAAAGCTCAACTTGTGTTTTCAGATATTGAAACACTTTCTTACGGTCCCAAAGTGAGCAGTCAAAATACAGCTCTTCATGCTTGATGCAAAGTGCATTTAATTTAAAAGACAACCTATCAGTGGTATGGATGATCTTAAATATATTGGAGTTACAATATACTGCCCAATAGCAATATTCAAAATAATTTAAGAAAATATTATGCCATCTACTTTTGCTATACTGAATAGAGAAGTCAGTGGAACAAAACTCTGACCTATGGATTCATTGGAGACAGTAGAAACTTGTCTTCCCTTTTAAAAATGCTAGGTTGTAATGGTGTGGTTTTGGTTTTATCAGTTTTATGTGTGTATTTGTTCTTTGCCTTTATACTGTTTTTTATAAGTTGTAATGGTTTGGTCCATGTACCCCATGTTTAACCCTTCATGGTTTCCCCCAAGTTATAGTTATGTGTCAATCATCAGTTAAGGAATGCCCAAGTCCTGTCAGTCACTCCAGGGCCTCTCTCTGTGTCTGGAAAGTTCTAGTGAGGACACTGAATGATTGGCCAGGATCCAAGGAGTTCCCTCCCTTGCATTATTGGTTTGTTCTATTGATTATCATTTATGTACAGGGTCACCCCCTCCATACCCCTGATTAGTTCCCACTGTACCCTTCCTCCTTTATCCACCCCACACTTAAGGTGTTACACGAGGGAGATCTGCGCTCTCGTGGGCGACTCTCTGCTGGGCACACAGTCTCCCCGTGGGCCTCAATAAACTCCAGCAGAAGTTCCCCATCAGAGTCCTTCCTTTATTCCTCGTCACTGTTCATGCTTCTGCAGGGCAAAAACCCACAGGATCGGGGACGTATCCCAGGATACGGAACCGTACCTCTCACTGTGGCTGGTGCCAGGGCTGGCCAGGCAACGCGGGAGAGGGAGACACCGCACCACTGCACTAGGTATCTAGTAAGGCTGACCTTTGGAGAAGGCAAAACTCTGCTTCTTTCCAAATCTAATAGATTAAGTAAATAACCTGAATATTTGGATAAACATTCCAATTAAATATGAATAGCTCTACATAAATCTTATACAGATCCTGATGCTGAATTCAAAACTACACAGGCACATACCTTTAAATAATAAATTATACTTAAAATAACTCAGAAGTTCATTCCAGAAGAGATTTAAAATGTTCATAATTTAGTAAGACATTTTTGTTTAAAGTTTTAATGAATGAAATGTAAGATACTGGCAGATTTGCCTCATTCCACTGCTGTGAGCTCAGTAGAATTTAAGGGATGTAAGCAGGGAGACATGTATTTCAAGTCACATAAATATAAGGAGTGTCTTACACACATTTAGCATTGTTTTCTTTATTTTGCCACATGCTTAGTAGTGCACTTGGCTAAACATACTTTCAGATTTCAAGTGCACATTGAAACATACTACTGCATATCCTGCAAAGGTGGAAAAGGTTATACTTTCCTATTGGCACCCTTTTTGTCTTGGATCAATCTAATCAGTTATACTCAAACAAAACTGTACTACTTGTGTTTGATATTGCATTGCCATTGTTGGTGTCCTGTATTTCCACTCCTGTCAAACCTCCTGCAGGTACTTGGCTACCATTTTTTTGCCTTTTCTATTAAATATCTGGTCATTAACACATCCTCTAAAACCATAGCAATGATTTGAGACAGCATGGAAAAAATAAAGAGCAGAATACCAAATTTGCAATGTAGCTCTGTTTTAACACACTTTCCTGAATAGGAGTGTGGGGGAGCAGACACTTGAAAATATTTTTCTCCATTTTGTTATTAAAATTAAAATTTTAATTAAATTGCTCCTTAGGTTTTGAAAAATATTTCCATATAATGTTATTATCCTTCACTGGCTTAAGATAATCCAAGAGTTGCTGTCAGGTGTCTGTTATATAGGACAAGACTTAAGCAAATTGAAAATGCATTCAGGGTTTGTTCAGTCTTTAAAAAACTGGACTTCATAAGTGTTCAGTATATTTTACGCTTGTATAAATTTAAGATCAAATAATTTTAAGGCATCACTATTCAGCACATTGAGCTGTACTAAGGCTTCTTCGGTCACAACATGATAGACTGCTTCTGATCTCACCTGAATGCACACTACCGTGAAACAAAATTAATATGCCCAACTGTAGTTGGCAAGAGAAAAGATTTGAGTCTATGCCAAAACGACTTGTCCAGTGCCAATGTCTGTATCACCAAAATATTTGACAAATCAGTTTGTTTATCACTGTTCCAGTATCAGAATTATTCTCCCACTTCAGCAAAGGTGAATCTACTGCTAAGATATTCTCATTTCTATGGACTGTAAATCTATGTTGGAAATCAAGGTCAGTTTTTTTAGAAATTTCTCAAATGCATCTCAACATAAGGAAAATCTCCTCTTGCCAGAACAACTCAAAAATAATGATTCCAGCTTCTACTGGAATGGCAGGTGGAAAGAGGCATCATATGACAGGGCAAATGGATATGAACAGGTAGGAGAGAGAGATATTTGTCTGGGAGAAAAGAGGTTCACAAAACAAAGGAACGCCTATACTGAGATTCTTACGGAAAGTTTTGTCAGTTATTTTATATCTGTACAAAGAGAGGAGGTCTCTTGGGATCTCTATCATGATGAGCCTGTTAATTCAACTTCAAGTAGTGCCTGCCAAGAATAGTCTCCCCTGAAACTGTTACTTATTACAAAATCAGGCAACAAGAATTGCTTAATGTATATTGCAGATTTTAAAACTCATCCCATTTGCTGTAAAAATAGAGAACAAAGCACATCACCATGGATATGCAATATGGACAATAATACATATCTAGCAAAATCACATTCCAAAGACCTAAAATGGCTTTTAAAAACCTACCTTAGGAACTCAAATCCAACTTCTATTTTTCTGTGCAAGTAGATAATGGTGAGCAGACAAACATGAAAGACCCGCTTTCAAAGAATTAGCAGAATGTGTCACTGGGAGTTAAGAAAGAGCCCCCTCCACCTTCTTTACCTTCTTTTGGGACATAAGACCTAGGTATGTCTAAAAGCTGCTACTCTGAAAATTAGAGACATTACCATTCAGGTTGCTTTTTGCAACTAAAAAAAAAACCAAAAACCAAAAAACAAAAAAACAAAAAAACAAAAAAAAACAAAAAACAAAAAANTATAGGCTCTTTCTCCCACAACTACAGGGCACTCAGCAGGTAAACCATGAAAGATAACTACTTTGAGAAGTACTAAAACCACAGATAATTCCAAGACCAAATAGCTGTTAAAAATAAATTGTTTCTGTTTGAAATTGTAATTTAGGCAGATGATTTTGAGAATTAGAAAATTGCTTACAATACCTTTTTTATCTTATATTAATTTTTTAAATCCTATGTAAACTTCAATTGTTACCATCTTTTCCACAAATGCATTCCTACTGATTTACAGAAATAAGTTTGGAAGCTCTTTCTGATTTTCTAGACTGAGTTGCATGGATACTTACTGTTAGTTAGTTACTTTTTCATTATTTATTACAACGGTATTACATATTACTCTCACCTATCTTCTGTGATTCTGGAATAGCTTGAGCCAACGCCTGTGTTGCCTTATTTGTAGCTGCCTATGTAAATTCCTGCTTGTAACAATTAGTACTCATTCACACTTCTGGAGAAGTTCAGGAATGTAACCTGGCAGAGAATCATTCTTTTGAGCAACAAGAACTGAGCAGCAATACTCAGCTCTGGAGAGAACCCTGATAGCCACAGACCTAAACTGCTTAAGAAATGACCCTGATATTGAAAGAAGAAACAAATGGATAGTAAATACAGACAAGACAAAATTCAGCTAGGGGAAAACATACTCTAATCACTGAGCAAACTATTGAAATCTTGCATTTATTTCAACTGTCTTTCTCTAAATGTAATATAGTAAATTTTACATGCCACCTATGACTGTTCTTTAAAATTCAGGAACACACAGCACACTGAGAAATGGTTACCTAAATCTTCTGAATGAAATCCAGACTACAAAATCACAGAATTACAGAGTAGCCATCATATCTGGACAGAAAATCCAGCAGTCCTGATCAACTTCATAACTACCAATAATTGTTAGAACCTTTGACACCTCTACTGAATATTACAAGCTGAGTACTGAAAAGAATTTAATATTCTCTGGTAAGCAAAATGACTCCAAGATTGGAGAGGAAAAAAAAAAAAAAAGAAAGTGGGAGTAGAAGGGGTATTAATTCAAAACAAAGCTGATCAACAGAAAAAAAAATTACCTGAAATACAGATCTTAAGGGTTATCACCTAATGGGAAAAGGAATCAATTTTGGCTAAACAGTCTGTTTTCCAGTTAATCTTTATGTTAGAGAACACAATAAAGGCCATGGTGTATTACATGACTATAAATATCAAATATTGACAATTCAGAAAAGAAATTCTGAAATACAGGATGTGACACATGACTTTTAGTCAGTGCATAATTGTCAGAACAGTACTTCAGAAAGCAAAAGAAACACAATTTTTTTTTGTTTAGTCCCATTTATTGTTATTACACATTATTACACTGTGTTTATCACATAGCCTCTCTGAAAAGTCCTATTAACAAAGGGAAAAGAAAAGAAAGAATGGCATTTCATTTTAGACCATTCCAGATTGATCTCTCGTCCTTGCTCAGACATCTGGAATTCATCCAGAATAAAAATTGTATTTTAGAGAAAATGAGCTAACACAGACCTTGAACAGTTTGTTATCCTAAAATTTAGCTGTTAGCCATAAATATTCCAAAATGTTAGAACTGCTGCTCAAGGGTATTTTATGTGTTGGCATAGCTTCATGTTCATGATGAAGTCTTGACCTATTCTCCATTTGACAAAACCAAGCAAATGCTAAGGAGAACAGGAGAAGCAGCTGTCCTAATATGACATTTCTTTCAGGCTTATAACCAATTTTACTCCAAGAAGGACCAAATACAGGTGATATAGAAAGACCAGAGGGTGTTTTCACTTTGCCTACTATACTCCCTTGTGAGTCCAGTGAGACTACATATGCTTGGCAGTGCATGTGCTTAAAAACTTTGCTGGATTAGGTCCTGTGTCCACAATTTTAGAGCTGTGAGAAAATTGCCAGGAAAAAGCATAAATGGGTTCTGGCACAATGGACTGTGAACACAAGAATGAACAGGCTCCCCATCGTACACAAACCACCTTCCATGGCATAAAAATAAACTAGTACTCCTAGCACTGGTCCATTAGGTAAGAGAACTCAGAATAACTTCACAATTACACTTAAAAAGGCACAGCACACAATTTAAAATATCCTATTAGCATTCTGGGTTCTTTTCTCAATGCTCCTTTTAAGGGCATGATTGTGCTTTAGCACAGGCTAACATAAGGTAGGGCACAGTTGTAGCTTCCCCATTCCCTTATTCCTTGATCCAGAACTCATGGTCCTGCCACTATGAGGTGAAGGATTCAGACAGCTGATCAAGTCAAAAGCTAGAAGGCAATCACATTTTATACTTAACTTGACACAGCTATGGCCTGCTGTCATAGGGATGTTCATGCTCTCCTCCCTGCATCATGATGCACACACCAACCTCTCCCACTGCAGAACTAGCAGTTTTGCAGCTGTGGACACAGTTACAGCTCACAGACCCCACAAGACAGTAAGCTTTCCTTCTAAAGGTCTAACCATATATATAAAGATTAAGGTTAGAAAAAAAGCAGCTTGAACCATATTTTAAAATTTCGATCCATTCAGCTCCCTAAAGCTGCCTTACCACCTGGTCATTATAAATTGTGCTGGCACCAGTGAATGGAGAAACACTTGGTGGCTGAGAGGATAAGAAGATAAAGCCATGGCAACTTTCCCACTTGACGCTGTAGCTCGTTCGGATACAACCAGTCTAGTTTTGAGCTGGCTACCCCAGGCACTGCTGGTAGCAGCTCTGGAGAAGTTATCTTTTCAGGCATGTTTTGCAACAGGCCTGAGGAACAGTAACAGTGATTGCTTCTTTAATGCTGCTAGCCCTGCAGCCTGGAGGAAAGCGTGCGTGTGTTTTTAATCGTGCTTTTCACAATTAAAAACTTTACCAAATTATGACTACAGGGGAGAGAGTTAATACTCATGTGATGTGGTATATTTAATTTCTACTGTGCTATTGTCTTCTGTTCCCTGTTCTTACCTTGCTCCTTTTTCATCTTTCTCACCAACAATGACAGCAGTTGCCAAGCTCAAAGTGACAAATTATTAGGACTCAAACATGAAAAAAAAATATTACATCTGCTGGAATATACAACAGAATACAGCTACAAAAGAACAAAATTTTCTTGATAAATAGAGGCACAGGAGACGTCTGACTCTGTCTAACTGCATATAATTTTACTATTTCTCTACTCCTAACTTTTCCATTTAAGGTTTTCTTGAATGGGATTGAGATCACATCAAAATCAAAGTTACAACATTTTGCTAAGGCTATTTTCCAGAAAACAAACTTAGCTTCTAACTTCTAAAGTAGTATTCTCCAGCGTGCTAATACATAGCTGGAGTATTGCACAGGGCTACATAGACCATCACTCTGTCCATGACACTTCAGGTATTAGACCTGAAGACACCTGTGACATCTATGAGACAAAATACATTTAGAAAAAATAAATCACTGATTCAATCCAATTATGAACATGAAGGCACGGGTCTTCTACAGGGCAAGGGCCCTAAAGAAATTTTAAAGACAACTAAATGAAGAGTTCAGGTTTTATTAAGTAGTATCATATTTGCTAGATAGTAACTACACAGTGAGCTGAAAAGCTATGTAGCCTACTGCTGTCACAAAATATTTTACTCTATTTAGAAACTGAGCAAGCTAAGGAACTACAGGGTTTCTCTTGTGGTTTACCTTGTCCTGTGAGGCAATGTGGGCTGTAAAATAACATGATATTAATAAAAGAAATGTATCTTCACTAAGTGATATACATTTGTTCTGGGGGTACCATGAAAGGAATCAGACCCAGCTCTAACACCACTCTAAATATCATATCCTGTTCTGATTAATATTTTGGAACTTCTTTCTATTTTTCCATTTAAAATAGAATGAAGATTTGAAAACAAAATCTGTCCTAGGAAATACAAACTATTTTTGCTTCCAGCCTATGTTTTCAAAGTCCTAAACTTATTCGGCCTTGTGCACTGACCGACCGCTTAGTAACCCTGATGCATGAGTACAGACATACAATGACACAGGCTGGGAAGACACACCTGCTTCATGCACTGCTTCGTGCAGCAGGAGTACATCTGGTTGTATGTTCCAGTAGTTATTACAAAATTCAGCACTTACCCTGTTTTTCATTAATTCCTACTTCAGCCTCATATCCTACTTTTGGAAATATTTTGGTACAGTTAATACTAAATTGGTGAGGGTGACACCCAACCAGAGGAAGACATAATTATTCTAACAGGTAAAATAGCTGAGAGGATACTCTGTGGAGCACAACCATACAAAATTACTCAGAATTAGAATCTGCTTAGCAGAGATGGCTGATAAATATTTTACGAGGCTGACAAAATAACTGCTTACCTCAGGGTAAGTCATAAGCACTGCATTGTTGGAACTGTTGATTTTAATAACAAGGGCTACCGTTCTGCTGTTGCTTGTCCTTTTTGTGGAAATCTTCCTAAGTGTAATATTGTTTGGTCCCAGGGTACTAAACAATTCCTTAACAAAGTCATCCAATCACCCTCATCAGTGTGGTGAACTTGAATCAGTTCTGGAAGCCTGACTTCAGAATTTTGCCATTACAATTGATCTGCCCCCTTGATCAGTAAACATCAGAAGACCTGCATTAACTACAGTCAAAATTCAAAAACTACTACATTTAATTCTTCAGTGAAGTTAAAAATATGATAGATTCAAGTATTAGGTACAACATAGTCACATGTGCTGCATCTCACAACCACAGGCAATGAGAACAAATTCAAGAACCAAGGAGCTCATGACAGTCCATCAGCTGTGATGGTTGTGGCAGCACACAGGGATGGGGCCCCAAAATATATTGCTTTTAAAAGTAGAATGTGGATTAGGAATATGTTCACTCTGGAGAAGTGAGTGGAGAATTTAAAAACTGTGGAAGAGCTCTTAACACTACAGCATACAAATGTAAAATAAGAATTTTAGTGTCCATTTTAAGTAACCTGTTTTAAGAACTACAGCCAGCATGACCAAAATGTGTACTGCTCCAGAAGACCAAAAAAATTTTATCTACAACAGACTACAGGGATCTGGGGTACAAACCTCTTCTGAGACATATCAGCACCAGCATCACGGTACCGCCTACCTGTACAAGCATGGCAATCGCATTGCCTCTATAGAAAAGCTGTGAATGATAGAACCTTGATGGTGCAGTAGCATTTTGACTATTACATTCTAATAATTAAGAGGAAAAAAATTTTGATTTCAACCCCAGAAATATTTCAGTACTATGCACAATATTATTTAACTAAGATGATGTGAACTAGCAATATACATCATCCATATTACCAATAATATTCATTTGGTGACAATTCAAAGTTCTAGCAAAGCTCCAAAGTGGCCTATAATGGCACTGATAATTTCCACAAAATGACATGGAAAACATATCTGCAGTTCCAGTAACACTCTCCAACAAAGAGCATGTGGGAATGTGCTCCCTCTTTTGAGGCGTGTCAGCAGTTCTTTGAATGAGAGTCACTGTTTCCATTCAAATCCCTTATTTTTCAGGGGGTTGCAAAGTCAGCCCTCAGGGAGAGGGAACTGATCTTAGCAGTTTCAGGTGCTTTCATGTGATCCTGTATCTCAAAAACAGTCCTTTTTTCTTTTTTCTAAAGAACGTTTAAGCCATTAGCTCATAACATGGATGGCTGCCTTCTGGAACGGTGAGGGGAGAAAGGGGCGCAAGACACTAAAATTACTTCTAAAAGAAGATATTTTGGAAAATAACCTCTAACACCTCCACAATGTCATTTTTTTCCAGTTCCTAAAGATCTACAGCTAATCTCCATTTGGTGCCCAATGCTGACAAGTTATAAAGTGAGTCTTGGCATTTTGTATAACCTGGAAAAAAAGACCTGGAAAACCATTTTAAAGGCTCATCCTGGAATTAACAAATAACAAATACTCATTTGATATATCAAACTATTACAAAAATATTAACTTCAGGGTTCTAAAAAATGATAGTGAAACACTTTTAGGATAGAAGTAACCCTTACTAAGTGTAATCTGACTTTTATATAAAACATAAGTCATACAATTCCAAGTTTCTGCATCAGAAAAGCTTCTCCTTGGAGTGCTCAATGAGTTTCTGGGATTTCCTGAAATTTGCAATACTGGTTTACAGCAGTAGAGGAGACCTTACAGTGGAGTGTTTGGCTCTGTTTGGTGCTATTGAATGCCACACATTTAATTACCCCTTTTATACAAAGAAGGATGGCAGAAGCCAAAAGTGTCTGTCAGCCAACTGTGTTGTCCAGGCTATGAAAACCTGAGCAGGATGCAATATGCCTAGCAGCATCTAAATTCTTCTTGGAATGTTGAGCAAGCATTCAGATAATATACTGGTGAGTTTCTCTGTCCTTTTATTCTCTTTTTATTTTGTTTAATAATAACACCTCATTAGAAACCAGAATAGAATGAAGTGTTTACAGTTCTCAAAGACTGACATTAACATATAGGAACCATTAATATCTAACACAAATAAACATAAAGAATCAACAGCAGAATGTAAATTTTATAGATACTATTCTATAAGGTCAAGAAAGTAATACAGGTATCTGTGTACTATCTCACAAACCAACAAAGATCTGACAAAAGAAGTGAAGCCAGGAATAATGCACTAATCCAAAGAATGTATGAAATTCAAAGCTATCCATGTTCTGAACAAAAATCATGATTTCCCAGTTAAACAAAAAATTAGGTACAAAAATTTGTGTTGCAGAACTGGAGATTTGGTACTGCATTAGGTGGCTGAAAACATGTGTTGAGAAAGGAGTTTTACAGAATATTCGGTAAAAAGATTTCATCCCAGCTAAAGAAAACAGTAGCCAGCAGTTCAAAACCATGAGAAAAAGTACAAACTGCCTGGCATATTTGTAGTGTGCACTTTGAACAGCAACACTGGATGCAGTGGAGGAAACAACTGGTATGAGGAAGCAAAAGCAACACAAGTCTTATAGACACTCATATGGAAATGGAGTATTAATCTGCACCAACACAGATGAAAAGTAAACAGCAGCAAATAACAGAGAAGTCTGACGGTTTCTTTCCTGCCCATCTTTACTTGCAGAAGAAACGTGAGTGAATGAATCCTGGTGACAGACAATCATCTACTTCTCTTAAGCTCATAGTTATGCAAGAAAACTGCCAAGGATATATGAAAACCAACATTTAGTCACCAAAAAAAGCCCTTTTAAACTTCTCTTTTTTTTTTTTTAAATTCCTTCCACTGTGCTACAATTCCCCTTTCTTGTCTACAAAACCTAATCATAATTCGTAAAAATGTGTTTAGATTTGATTTTGGATTTGTTTCATATTTAGCATGCCCACTCTTCTCAACCTATCTTTTCTGTATTCCTTACCTTCCATTATCCTTCAGGATTTCTCATGTTCAGGTCTTATTGTAAGTTCCTTGTTGAGGAAAAGCTTTTTGATAAGATTCCAGAAAGCTCTGGATACAGCCATGAATATGTTGCTATGCCTTGTATCGCTCTTTGCTACTCCTTTACTGCAGCAATAGCAATCATTTGCTAATAATTTTAAGAGTGCCTTTGAATTCTCTCTTCAATAAAAAACAAAACAAAGTACTTTACACAAACAATTCTAATGCAGCCACCAAATTTGAAGGAAAAGGGTCAGGCTCTCTATATCATGACCTGTTCGTCTCCTACCTCTTTTCTGTGATGTCACAGCAAATTCTGAGACAACCCACAAGGCAGTGTAAGGTAGTTCAGTTCTTTGTTATATTGACAATCATGAAACAAAGTGGCATTAATCAGAGACTTTTTTTAACCTCTGAATGAAAGCATTTTGTAAAACACTATACCAACTACTGGTATGGGGCAAACACAGAGACCAATCTTTTTACTCACTGCAGTTGGCAATATACACCATAATATAGTACAATCTGCAAATAATAGAACAAATATAAGACTTTCTGTGTTCTCTTGTGCTATATTACATTTCAGAGGAGATGTATATACAAGCTCCTGCTAAAAGAGAAACTGCACTTCATTTGGTATTGACTTAATGAAGGAATTCTCACATTAATCTCTTAAGCTGTACTGCTCTTTAGAAAAACAGACTCTGTGGAAAAGAAAACCTCCATAAATCTCTTCAACTCTCTCCAGAAAAATAGGCTTTTTGTAGCCCAGTGATTTTCTTTGCACCTTTTCTTGTGGAAACAATTAGCTTAGCAATTTTAAAGTATTAGGTGGGCCCAGCTGCAGGCTCCTGGTATCTTTCCTATTGCATAGCAATCTCCATACAGAAAGAAACAAGGATCTAGTCTCATAATACCACAATACATCAGTGGGAAATACCTAAGTGAGCAACTAAGGCAGTCAAGTCTGAAGGAACTTTCACTTACCTGAGGCCATCACAAGTTTCCTCATTTTTGACAGATTTGTTTCTAATTTCAGGATTCTTTGCTAGGTAATGACCAAATATTGTGTTGCAACTCACTTGTCAAAATGCTTGAAACTGTACTCAAACTGTCAGCATCACAATTGCCCCTTCAGATGAGCCCTGATAATTGGGTCTTCAGTGATTTTTAAAAAGTCAGTCTGTTGTTCTGTACTCTTGCCATGAGTGCAGTAACCAAACTTCAGACGGAAGTTCAGGTTCAAGACCGTAACCATAAGCAGCTGAAAAGGCTGTGTTGCCAACAGTACTGATTCATTCCACTGATTGTTTAGAAAGTTCACTATGGGCATGAAATCCCTCTCCAGACAGCATGGACATTTCTTCAAAATTATCTTTAACTTAACTGAAACATTTCCCTTTTATTTAATCTCATGTACAATACAGTTAGTATTACAACTGATTTCTGTCCTATTATACTGTCTTACCTGGAAAAGTGAACTGCTTTGTACACTGCAAATACTTTTGCCGTAATTGGCAAAAATATCAGTATCCAAATCATTACTAGTGCAGCAAATTATAATAATTACAATGACAGTAGTAAGGCCTTCTGTACCTTACTCATGCATGCCGAAAATATAGGGCAGTTATTAGTCCAATATATAAACAATATATGTCTGAGAGAAAATAGAAATCTTGCACAGACCTGCTTTAGAGTTTTTACAGAAAATTTAGGCACCCTTCAAAGCAAATTCCAGGATATGCCTTTACTTATATGTGTAGGCAATAAATAATATTAAGATATTAAGAACTGTACAGCACAAAAATAAAAAGACTCAGTGGAGAGCTGACAGCAATTTATATCCAAAAGCTCTTTATTATATAACTCTTTGTACAAAGCTAAGTGTTTAAGAGGACTCCTTTCTATAACCAAAAACATGAAATACTACCACAAAATTTCATCTTATATTACATCAATTTTTGATGAGCTACTCAGGAGATGTAGTTTGCAGTTTCACACCGTTGTGTATTCATAAGAAAAATTAAGCACATAGATAAATTTAAATGTGTCCCTAGACCCTTTAAAATAAAATAATCAATTCAATCTTGTTTATTAAAAAGTAGTGAACAAAACACCTTTGTGGGCTGGAACCATGGGATAGTTCCTAAAATTGTCTAGGCTATTAAAAACAGCAATCTTTGATTAGAAGGGTGAAGTCAAAGATACCCTTAAATGCCACCTACAACATCGACATGAGCATTGCCATTCAATACTGGAGAAAAAGTAACAAAATAAATAAAATACACTAAAGACATGCAGCTGTATACAATGTCTGGGTGCAGCTTTGGAGGGTGCTTTGAAAATCTGACTCAGAATGTCTTGATTTACTGGACTTTATAGCTCAACCTCACAGTCGTCTAAGCATAGCTGGCTGTCTATTTAATCAAAAATAATAAGCCAAATTCAAACTAAAGACAATTAAAAATCTGTTCCAATCATCAATATAAATGCTGACACAGGTTTGGTCTTAGATGCTTTGAATATTAAACTATGGAAGCTTATTTACTTTACTAAATATAATCATAGAAGATGAGAACCTCAATATTTAATCTTAAAGTCATCTAAATATTTGCATGACAGCAACATACAAAGAATTTAACTAAAACAGTAGAAGCACAGTAGCAAATCCAAAAGCTGAATCTTTTGTCTTATGAATAGCTTCTCAGAAATAGTTGTGTCTAAACAATAAATGTAAATACTGAGCCATACTGCTCTCTCAGGAAGAGACAATTGTTATGAATTAGCACGGCAAAGTCAGGCAAATATTTCCCTTAATCATTAAAGATTTTTTGTTCTTGTTTAGATAGATCATTTAAAGAATAGATTTAAGGGATCTTAGATGAAAAATTCTGCCAGGAAAATTAAGTCTTACAAGTTGCTAAAATTCCAATACCTGCATGTCATCACACTTGACAAATCTGACTCCAGGTGCTGTAAAATCCTGAACAAGTAAGGAAATTACAAAGTATTCAGTACAACTCTGTCACGCCAAAAAAAAAAANAAAAAAAAAAATATATATAAAATAAATAAATAAATAAATAAATAAATAAAAAACCAAAACAAAACCAACCAAACCCACCAAGAAACATTTTTCAACCCAAACATTCTTTTATTCATACTAACTTTTCATCTGCTTTTCCATCAATTTAGTCATGGTTTATCAGCATAAAACTCTTTACTCATAAAAAAACTACCAAACCCTTCGTGTGTAAAATATTCAGTAGGAATACTGGTTGGAAAAGAAGGTCTTAGGAAATTCTCTTTCATGGTAAGTAGCATGCAGCGCAGAGCATACAAGGAGTTCAAAATACTTACTTTAAGTGCTATATCCTGATAAACACACATGTTTTTATTACAACCTAAAGCTCACCAGCAGCATAGTTTAATTGTTCTTTTAAGGTTGTTTCCCTTATTTCTTAGAGATTTCTCTAAAAAGCCTGCAGGTACAAGAACTTCTTTATACCTCTTCATGGAAAACCATATTTTCATTTAGTTCCATCAGAAATATTCTAGCACAAGTGAGAGCTTGAGAAGTGGAGCTCTGCAAATCTCTGTTAATTGTTACCTTTTAGAACACATGAAAACTTCTCCATAAAATTCAAACCACTCAAGCAGATGCAACTCTAGTTAGAAATTCCTAACTCGTAAAGAAGAAAACAGAAGACAGCAGGAAGAGTACACCAAAAGAGAAAGGAATTCCACAGTACCTACACAGAGTCTACAATCACTATGTTCATACTTGCGATTGCAGTAGAGGTCAGCACTGGTATTATAGCTGTGAGCTCATGGAAGAAGTAAAGACATAACAAGTGAACATCAAATTACATTCAAACTCTCCACTAGGCTTCTGCAGTCTATATGCAGAGTCTATATACAATACATGCTGCTCTGTCCACTTTCTCACCAAAACACCAAGAACAAAATTAGCAGGGATCACACTAACTTTATCCTTCCCAATGCAATGCACACAGCCTCCATGTCTTGAGGTGGTAAGAAATGGAAGAATTATTTTCCATTCACTGGGACAGAGAATGTTCAAGAAAGTATTTTGTACCTACTCAAAGCAAAAGTAATCTAAAAGAATCTACTCCTACAACTGCAATACCATTAGCTTCCAAATATCATGAATGTGATCCCATTCTCTACTCTGAAATCACAGCATACTTGGATTAGAAAAAAATAAATAAGAAAAACAACCCAGTGAGAACTATTTCAGCAATTAAGAGAAAACATCATAAAACCAGTAATTCCCCTTCCAAAGAGACTCCATGATTGGGCTAAAACCATTCATTCTGTCCTTGCACAGATTTGTAGATGACTACTAGACATCATTTTCTGCTCTCCCAAGTAACTATTCCAAGTAAAGCCAAAAGTCTCGCTCACATGCTTAGCAGCTGCCTGGAAAGTCTCAGTATAATACTTTGCATGAGATAATTTGCAAGTCTGTGACAGGATGATGGCCTACAACACACTTTCTCACAGAACAGTCTTCCAGATTTCAGTCCCTCATTTTCCTCAGTTCTTTCTTTGCATAGCTCATAGAACACATTATCATATAATCACAGAACATCCTGAGTTGGAAGTAACCCACTAGGGTCATCAAACAACCAACTCATAACTTATAATGAGAATCTATCTTGAACTCCATTAGGAAATGAAGGAGGATATATCAAGAAAAATTACTTTTAGTCTACTTTGTCCTTTTTTCTCTTTTATTTACTGCACACCATTAAATTAAATGCGAACTCAAAACAAAAATATGCATAAGACACAGGAGATATTATTTGAGGGCTCTTTGTAATCACCATGGTCTTGCTGCAGTCTGTGGTGCCTGAGCAAGAACTCAGTCCAAAAATATCATGTACAGAAAAACATTGAAAGGCTGTGATTTCATGCCTACTGTTGCCTTCAGGTTTAAGTAGCTCCCTTGGCTCTTACACTCAGAGCAATTAGAATTTCCAGACAGCTCGGTGGCAGATATTCTAGGTGTTCTCTATATTGCAGCACTAACTGGCAGATGGCAGTCAATTCTTAGCATGAATGAATTAAACTCACTCATATAACACATGGCTGTAAACCTAAAGACTTTTTAAAAGCTTTCAAAGTTTTCATTCTGCCTTTTATAGTTACAAAGCAACAACAGCCAGCTATGTGACGTAAGTCTCAAGTTATATCAAGTTATATCATGGGCTAAGACATACACTAGGGTATGCAGGTCCCCATGCTGTTTTTTCTGAATCTCATGAATACATTTCTAAGCTTTTCCACTCATGCTAGTCTTTTCAGTAATAAGGTTATTTAAATATAGGAGAACACTATCTACTGAAGAAAAAATATGTGCTTGATCAGAAGACTAGAGCATCAGACAAAGAGAAATAACCTGCCATATGTTTGTGATTTAATAGTCTAGTTGCCTGAAGTTGGAATTTTATCAGGATTGTATGCAACATCAGAGAGATGATCTACTTTTCCATTACCAGGAGGTTACTTAATATACCCAGACGGCAAAGGTTAAACTATATTTATGTCAACTTTGACAGGCTCTCTTCTTCTAATGACCTGAAGTCCATGAGGACCACAAGTAATTAGCACTCTAGAAAAGTCAGAGCTTTAGGCCTCCAGGGGATCTTTCAGGTTGTTTTTATAAGCAGGTACTAATTTTTAAGTTTTAAGTTACACTGTGACATTATTATACGTTGCTACATTAGACATCCTTCTTTCCTGCCCACTGTTAAAAATCTGCTGATGTAAATTCTGCTATTGAAATTAACTATCTATTCCAACTTCCTGCCTGTCTTTGCTACAAGTTAGCTGAGCAAACAAGCAGCTGAATGCTTTTTAAACACATAATTGATTGGGCTTTACAGATGTATAAGTACTTTCTATTTTTGACTGTTGTTGGTTGCAACCCCTAAGCTGCTTTTGTTAACTTCAACACCCATCCATAACGAACACTTCTGATTTACAAGCAGCATTCAAATACCCTTTATAATAAATATTATAGTATAAAATCAGACAAGGAGAGGGGAAAAGAAGTGTGAAGGTACAACTTAGTAAGCAAAATGTGAAATTGCTATAATTAAACCCTGAGAATTTACCAGACACTTTATTAAACTGCAAGGCAGTACTTTACAGTGCTGCTTTTAAAATATGTTAACACTATATCACAGTTCCCGGCAGCATGAAGTCTTTCCAGAAAATGTGTCATCACTATATGCAGCATATTTTATAGCCAGTACAATTTCATTTTATTATATCCAATAATATTTTTCTGAAATTCTAGGAAGTCTCCCCACAAAAGATAAGTAATGACCATATTTTAATCAGCTGGCACAAAGTGTAACCACCATACCACAGGAAAAAAAAGCCTTTATTACACCAAAATGCCCTCAGTTTCATTTTGCCTCTGTGGAAAAGATCATTAATAGAACCTGTGAGAATCTCATTCAAGTATTATGTAGCACAAAACTTTTCAACTGTGAAGTTATTTAATTCCAAGACTGATCTTTACAGTCGAGCCACTCTTGACACAAGAGGCTGAATAAGCTCAGAACCCTACACATTGTACGACTGTAGCAAGAAAAGGTAGAAATTATGCCAACAAAGGCTGAAATATATGCCATTTGTTTCATATGTCCACAAGCATTCTGAAAAGATGACCTGTACACCTTCAAGTGAAATAACATAATTTTCCTTTTCTTACCAGGCTTGGATTTCTGCTTTGTGGTGTCCTCGTGACTGGCAAACATTGCTGTGGAGCCTGGTATAACAGTCCTTTCCTCTAAGTCACACTCTGGGATTGTAGCACAGCCACCTAGTTGAAAATGGAAGACACTTAATGGGGTGTTTATGCAACAAAACAAATTCACTGGTGCATAATTGAGGAAAAGAGGCGATAAATTAGCTGACAGGAACGCATAAAACTAAAATAGTCCTTACTTTCACTTCAAGGAAACATTTGCTAAAGAAAACTATTACCATTGTTTAGAAGGCTGGTTATGCTTTAATGACTTCTCTCTACTACTTACGTCATCTTGAAAAAAAGTGAATGAATTTAGACCACAGAATATGCAAAACTGGTTCCACACAAAACACGGAAAATAATGTGATTTGTGTTAAAGACCAGATTACTGGGAGCTATTTTTGTAATAAAGTAATTAAGTGTGAATGGAATAACTTTACAAAATCAACAAACCTTAAGAAGATTGTTGACTTGCCACAAAGAATGATATGCTGATTTTTTTTTTTGTATGGGCTATTAAATACAGTATTTTTATTAAAGATATGGAAAAACAGGGACACTTTCAGTGTCAATAACATGCCTTATTCAAGTGATTATAGGATGTACGGTATAACATTTTCTTTGTGTTTCAACATTGCTTTACGAGCCGTTCATTAGCACAATTACTTACAGCTTTTTCTTCAAATGTTTTTAAATGCCTATGTTTAAAATTTGAAGAGACGTAAAATCTGGTAGTAGTAGTACCAGCTGTAGTGGCTTGCAGTGAAATAGGTTGATGTAAATTTGTTTCGGAACAGCTGTGGTCAGGACACTGGAGGATGTGTCGCTATTCCGCAGCAAAAAGACGGCCTCACAGTAAGTGCACTGCCAACAACACAGTACACAGCTGAGCTACATCTTTTTCTCACAGCCCTCCCAGGAACACCACTAGCAAGCAAACAAATCCATGTACTCATCTATTGTGCTCTGAAAGCACGTTTATAAGCAACACACCAACCCCCAACAGTGTGCACAAACATTTTACCTTCATGTAAGAGTTGTTCTATTTTGAAGACACATTCTACTCCAGGCCCCATAAAAAAGTCCATCAAATTTGCAGCCACACAGACTATCCTCCCTTTACTAAACTAAAGGAGTAAAACAATTAAAAGTAAGGTTGCATTCCTGAGTAGGAGAGTTGCATTTTCCCTGGCAGTTTCAGAAGCACTGGCAAACCAATGCACCATGTCTTGCAGAAATGCAAGGGTAAAGCACACCAGCTCCAACGAACCCTTTGAAAACACTCAGTCCTACCAGATGGAGAACTAATACAGCATCTTTGCTTCTAAGCAAGAGTAAAGACACAAGCTGCTTTATCCAAATACACCCTGAGAAAAAATATAAGGTGCATCACAGGATTTATGTTTGATTTATAGCAAGCAAATTTGGTCAGTAAGAAAGGAAGGTTAGGAGTAAGTGTGTCAGTGTGCAGACTTGCAACCCATGACAGCTTCAAATATTTAGGATACCTACTATGAAAATGGAAGAGAAAATTGGAAATTAGAAAAACCTCTTCATGTTAAAATACTGTAACAGTGGGGTCATGTCTGACATTGCATTAAATATAAATGTACCAACAGCCTAAATGGAAATAAATATCTGTAAACCAATACTTCTGTTACCATTTGAAAATTGTGACTAAAATGTAAACAACAAGATTTGAGGAAATAGAAATCAGTGTTTGAAAAGTGAATTCAGATTTTTTTCATTCTTATTGTTCAGATAAAATCTACACTCTTAAACATGAGCCTGTAAACACAGGATACAAAATTAAGATTTCTGGCCCCAAGGAACTATCAAGAGCAGCATAATACATTTTAATATGACAACGTTTTGTAACAGCATGAGCAAAAACTCACCAAGTCTATTAGTATCTATTGAATTTCTACATGGAAATAGAGAACTGTTCTAACATCAATTCAAAAACCCAAAATTCAGTAACTTACAGTCTTTGAGAACTGATGGCCTTTGGTGCCACAATATTTCATTAGTTTTCAATGCTGACAGCAACTGAATGAGAGTTGGAAAAGGTCTATTTGCCCTTAGCTACATCACACTACTTGTTAAAAGGAAGCAGGATGTCATGATTTTGATTTTAATGTGAGCGATTCATTGAGATTTACTTGTTATGATACCATCAGAAGTTATTACAACTAAAAGCAAAATTAACTTCTTCCATAAATTTATTTTACTGAGAATACTGACAACTGAAATGTTACCAGTGACATATTATTTTACATAAAAAGAAAATTTAGACAAAACACACAGAGCAGTACTACCAGCATCGATATTAAGAGTAATAATTACATGTGACTTCTGCAAGGATGCCAATAACTGTTTCCTATGAATTATTTTTTTAAATACTCTTGTTTCATAAAGACATTCCATGTGCTAAAAGCACTATTCTCAGTGGGGCAGGATTTCACTAGGAATTTTTGTGACAATAATTATTTAAATAAGTGACCAGACAAGAAAGCAATATCATAGTTATACCTTTACCTTTTTTTGAGACAATGAGGCTTACAGGATCAAGGATTACAGGATCATTTCTACCTTGTTCTTCTAATACCAGTACTACCTTTTAAATGAAGGAGCTACTCAAATTTGCTAAACATATCTCTTAACTTGTTCAGATGCTTAGAGCTGGGTAGCATGACTGGACCCTCATCTACACATGGCCTGCCTCAACACAAGTGGAACCCACTTCTTCCAATGAAACTAACAGGAAATTCCATTTTCTTGCTTCAATCGGCACAGATAACGCATCCTCAAGATAATAATGGATATGCTTGGCAACATGCTATGATTTGCCACAGGAAGGAAGGTGTGGAGACCACACTAAGACTGTTGTCACACTGAAAAAAGGGAAACATTCAAAGCAAATTTCAAACTTCCACTAGACTGAAAAAGAAACTGGATAAGGCACAAATGCACACTACTGAATATAACATTTATACCATGGTAGACCAGGATTTTGTGATTCAAAAACATTTTATAACTCAGAAGGACAGCTATGTGAAAAAAAAAAAAAACAAACCACCACCCACAACACGTTTTCTACTAGAAGTACAAGCTTTTCATTTCATACTTCAAAAGTTCTACTCATGGTCTATATTCTGACTTCTCTTGTCAGAACTTTTTAAATTAAAAGGACTCTTTGTATTTTTTTATCTTTCTAAATACATTTCAATAACTATTCATTGAATGTTTTACCAACCATTTTCAGTTTTTATGCACATTGACTCCTAAAAGAAATCACAGCAACAAAATAATTCACATTCATTCACAATTAATTGAATGGTACAGATCTGAAAAGTGAAATATTTAAAGAAAAAAGGGGAAGAGAGGAGGAATAGTAGTACATAAATCTACACACTGGAAAATATCCAAGCTGAGAAGTCCTCCAGATGTCAGTCTGTAAACAGAGCTTCATAAAATGAATTTCCCCATTAATTGTTGGCAGGAATAACATCTAGAATATGTTATTACATCTGACCCACTCTTTCCCCCTTTTCTGTGTAGCTAAATTCTTGTCTGGCATCACAGATATTTTATCAGTTGTGATAAATCCAAGAAAGCAAGCTTTTGTCAACAAAACTGCTTGATAGGGTACAGCATGCATAAAATTACACTCAAGCTAATTGTGAACTTTGTTCACCAAAGGAAATGAGACTTCTCTTGCTTATTTTCACTACATCTGTTTTTGTAACACTTTTGGTTCTTAAGTTGGAAAAAGATACCCACACCCAAAGGAAACATAAACATATAACACATATTGAACAAAAATTAAGTACTGACAGTTTTCCTACAGGTTCCCATCAGCATGTTTTTATGCATTTTGATATGGCTTTAAAAGTTGAAAAACAGGAAAACAAAAGTGGTATACATCAGAAAAAATGAAAAGGCACTTTGAGGTAGAGTATGAGTTTCCTTTTTCTCTTCCACACAATCACAACCTAAACTATGCATAAAGTTTCCATTTTCCTCTGAAATTAACTCTTACAAGAGTCCACAGAAAGAAGAAAAAACAGCTTCCTGGGCAGTCTTTGGCAGCAAGATAGTCAAAATGTGAGCAGGAAGCTCTGTAAATAGCAGGTTTTGCATCCATATGTAAAACATTATAAAATGGAGCTAATCCAAATAGTAAAATTATTTCATAGAGATTCTAAAAAGCTATACCCAAAACCATGTTCACTTGGGTTTTCTATTCTGCCGACAATTTTAGGAAAGTGTACACCAAAAATGCAGTGCAATGCTTTAGAGGTTATTCTCTCTAAAAGAGTTTATCAATTACTTCTAGTGATTCTGCTAGCTAAACTTATTCAAGTTCTGTAAATTCTATTAGAATCTGCCTATCAGAAAGTAGCCTGCTTGTTGAAATAAACACTGCATGCAGGCTGTGAAGATAAGTAATGCTATTGCTGCTTTTCAAATGGAAGATAAAACAACACAATCTATAGAAGAAAACAACATATATTTGAGTGTATTATGAGATCTATGGAACATTTATTCACATACCCTGGATTAGAGGCTATCATTTGAATAGACACATTCCAGGAATGCAAACACATTTCCATTGCAGAGTTTGAGGAGAAAGAGGGAGAAGAACTATGAGGAAGGGAAAAAGTAAGGGAGAGAAAGAGGGGAGGAGAAAGAGGAGGTGGAGCACTAAGACAGAAAGGAAGGCAGGGGGGAGGGAGGAGGGAAGGCAGAGAAAAAGGTGTGTTTGTTTTTTCCTCCTAAATGGGTGTCTGGTAACAAACACTGTTACAATTCACAACAGCAAACACTCCAGGTTCAGTTTGGATATTCACTTGCAGAATGCAGAGTCACTAAATAATCATTTATAGATTTCAGAAGATATCACTTAAGTCTAACAGTGGCTACAATCCTGCAGTCACACAATTCCATTTTTTTCTCTCTCCTTTGAATAACCAAATTCAACAAAATGACAGAAAATATTTCTGTATTACATTCCAGTAGAATAATAAATTAGGGGAAAAAATTATACCAACAGAATATGTAGTCCAAGGTCATAGAAAATCACCAAAACATATTTTCAATGGAAGCACAGAGACATACCAGACTGTTGTTCTGATTTACTCATGTTTTACTGAAATGCTTAACAAAACTTCCAGTTCTTAAATTCCATAGTTTTTTTCCCTACAATGAATTGTCACTGTTTGCATGGAGTGCTATGCAAAGATAATTCACACCAATTGTGTGGCTTCTGTTTGAGCTTGTAGCTCATTCAAATATTTTGAACCCGCCTGAGTTCATAAAACCTTGACTTAACAAAGTTCAGGGTACTTTGGCAGCAGAAGTTCTTTATGGGAGCAACTGTGGTGTTTAAACTGTCAAATAGTCTTGGCCATTCTTCCAGGATGAGGTTCAGTGCATGTGGTATGCAAGTCATACGAATGGCATTGGGAAACACATTGCTAAGAGCAGATCCAACAGCTGTTTTCATTAAAGACACATTATTGGACATTCAGCCAAGAACACAAGATCAGCATTCAGTAGTACCCTTACTGACTCAGGACTGGGAATGCAGGAACAGTGAACTGTATAAATGCCACCCAATATCTACCAAAGGCATTTGTTACACACTGCGAACAAAGGATAAACAATGATGTTTGTGCTTCGGCCACGTAAGTGCACTGTTCCACCCAACCACCTATCCACCTGATGAGCACAGGCTGGCTGAAAAAGATGCTCTGTGTTCTGATATGTGTTGGGAGAGGCAACTTACAGAATTTTGTAGCGTTTGGAGGATTTCCATCTGCTTTTGCATAACAGAAAAGAAAAATCAGCTTAGAAAGAAATTTTTCAAGGCAAATATCAACTCTTGACAAACAACATAAGCACAAAAATCACTATTTTTTCAGAGTACGCTGCCTCACAAAACACTTGGTGGTTTTTACTGACTGTGTCTTACATCCTCTTCCCCATATTCAGTGGATCACTAAGTATAACTTCTGTTTATCATAACTTAACATGGTTTTCTTTCAAAATGCTTTAATACAGCAGTAGTAGAAGTTACAGAATATACTGTCATCAATCTATTCTCAGGACAACATTCTCCACTCAGTAACAAACTAATTTCATGCTACTCTTTTGCTGAGCAAGAAGAATATGCAAGGTTTTTGTTTTGGTTTAAACAGATAAACTCATTTAGTGTGCATAAATATACATATATATGTATTTGGATATATGCACATATGAAATGCATAAATAACTTCATACAACTTTTTTTTAGTAAGACTTTTTTTTAATCTGTAGAGATGCATTGCATTGTTTTGGTAATACACAAGGAGGCTACTAGACCTTTAGATTTTTCTACAAATTTACATCAAAAACTTTAATAGGTAATGCTTCCTTTGATAAACACTTTCCTGATTATTTTTCCTAAAAGCATATTTCAATGAATTTGCAATGTCAGTTCTGGTTTCTATCTGCCAATACAATAGAGTGCACCTCAAAGACAGTGTTTGGAGCAGCTGGGATCTCTGGAGCGTGTTTGTCAAAAAAGCTTTCACAATATTGTCTTTACATAGTCTCTAACCTTTCTTCAGCATACACTGAAAGCAAACAGACTAAAACTGACTTTTACAGTCTTGATAACAAATCCTCCTGGTATCCATCATTGTAAAAAATTTAGAGAAATATTTTGCTCCTATTCCCATTTAAAACACTTTCCATTTCCTGCAGCACACATATGAGAAACTTTCTTCCAGCTGAGGACCCAATTCATGAAGACTCAATGAAGACACCTACACAGATGCTGTATACTTGTATATATCTGCATACACACACAAATTTTGGACTTACTAGTGAAGGAAAATCAAGTCCTCATTCCCTGCACTCAGAAGTTGAACGGACTAAATGTGGCCTGGTTAGCAGTGCTGTAACCCATGAGTTACCAAAGAGTTCCATCACACAACCATAGTGTAAAGGCTGTCAAAGTGAGCAGTATTTGACTGATTATGGGGAACAAATAACTATTTATCTGCAGGGAGCTTACAGTATATTGGCCTAAGCAAAACACTTAACAACAGGAGGAAGGTAAAAAATGCAAGTTAGTGAAAATGGGATTTTGATCTTAGCTGTGAACAAGAAATAAAAGACAATGCAATTTGCTGCATGAGGCCATGTTATGCTGGAGATTTTGGATGTTTGAGACAGCCTTGATAGAACAGTAGCAAGACAGCAACAGCTGATGCCTAATCCAGATGAGAAATGGAGTGAAATCAAAGAAAAAGCATTTGAGATGTATGCTAATGCATGATTCTGGGCTAGAGAATACAGGAACAAAACATACTGACATCAGATGCAATATCAGGTATGCTGTGGACAATAGAAGACAGTAGACTAGTAACTGTGATTAAAATGTAGGTACTGAAGAATACATGTTGCTCAGAAAAACAAAAATTAAATTGGTAGAGCAATACTTCCTACCACTATTGTGATGGGTTACTGAAAGAGAAGTATACAGAACTGGTCACTTTGGAAAACCAGAACTGGTCACTTTGGAAAACTACTGTCAAGTAGTTTAGTACACAAAATGTCAAGTTTTAGCAACAAAACACAAATATCTTATTTCAATAGCAATTGCAGTTGCTTTAATATTATAAGAGTGAGAAATGACGGTAGTATAGAAATAAAAGATACAAAACCCACAGAAATAATCACAGGCTGACAGAAGGAAAAGGTCCCAGTGTGATGACTACTAAAATTTTGAAATCCACCTGAAAATGTTTCCTGTAAGGAACAAGAAAGGAGTAACACTACTGAACAAGATGCTATTAAGACATCTGGAACACTGAGTTCAATTCCTGGTACCATGTTCATGACAGGTTAAATAAACCTCGAAAACCTCAACTGAAGATTACTAAGATCATACAGGAATCACATATCTTACTGAACAGTCCCGCCGAACTAAGACCACTAAAAAGGGAACAGACTGATCTTTATCAATAATGCAATTAGGCCAGAAACCCTTAGTGTTTGGCAAAATAGAAGAGACTCTTAGAACAAGAATGAATTGTTTCCAAATTAATTTTTACTAGAAATTAGGTTTCTGACTACCAAGTGAGCAAGGGCTTTGAATCATCCCTGAACAGAAATCATGGAGGTAAATAATTCTGTCTATGAATGAGACTAAATTACCCTATTCTAACACAGAGATGGAGTTTCTGAACAAGGGGTTTCTTTTCTTCCTTCCCCTCCATCCCCTCCAAATAGAAAATATAGGGAACAGAGATCAAAACAGATATAGATTTATCAATTAGCATTCTGAAATTATCCAATTATCTGTTATCTAATTATGAAGAGTTATCCAATCCCTAGAACTTAAATAAATTACTATTCTCTATTTATCTATTCATTTATCTATCTAGTGATGAAACAAACATGGATAAAAACATCCTCTTTTAATGTTATTGAAATAAACCAACATCTATCTGCTGGATGTATAAGACAACTGCATATTGCTACTTTGGGCACTAAGAGTTTAGGAAATCAAAGCATTCATAAGGAAAAGTTTTTTGTAACACTGAAGTTCCCTTCCACAACTGAAAAGCAACCTCTGCTTTGTGCTTCTCTGTAAATCATATCAAAGATAGCACTGCTTTCATGTATTGGAAATTTCTACTTTCTCAGTTGTACCTAAATATTGTATTTGTCCATAGTATGTAGAAAATGTAAATAATATTGTATTTGTTTAGTCATTAAAAATGTTGTTTTAACATAATTATCAACTATGACTTTTATTCATTGCACTGGGAGCTAAGAATCAATCCAATTATACTAACCCATCTTTGCTCCAACACTGCAAAAAGAAACATAAATTCCGTATATTTACTTTCTTTTCACTAGCATTTAATACTTCATTCACTATATACTCCACTGACCAAACAAATCCAAGTATTATCTTACATCAGCTCAACCTTCTACAGCATTAAAATCCTTGAGATTGACTTTAAGAGGAATAAAGAAAAGGCAATTTTGGCTTCAGTAAGTATCAAAATACCATTTAATTAATTTAGTTTATTTGGAGGAAATAAGCACAAAACTCTACATAACAATTTAAAATTACATCTTATCCTATAGAAAAAACTTTTTCCTTTGTTTATAGAACTTCCCATTCAGAAAAATTTACTCTACACACTGCATAGAATTTTATTCTTTCACTAGTACCACACCTATACCTGTGTAAATCACGCAATTTTACTACAGTCACTACAAATCAAATGCTATGAAAATGATGTAACTGAGGGATAAACAATTCAACACATAGAAACATATAGAAACTTATAGAAACATATAGAAACATATAGAAACATTTTGTGTCATATCTCCTGCAAGCATTTTAAGAAGTAGCCAGGAGATTCATACACTTCACATGATAAACCTTAACTAGAATCAACTTTACAAAATTGCAAAGTATCTTTTGACCAAACACAAGGTATCTGAATTTCTGAAAAATCATGCTTCCAAAAACCTCTAATAACTGGAAAAAATCCTGGACCTGAACTTTTCAGAGATAGGGAAAAGATTCAGTTTGACTGATGCCATGAAATGAATTCCATCTACTAGAAGACAGTGAATAGTTAGGGAGAATCCTGTTCAAATTCAGGGGGGTTTTTTGGGTTTTTTTGGAGGGGGGGAGGAGGGTGTTGGGTTTTTTTTTTGGTGTTTTGTTTTTTTGTTTTGGGGTTGTGGGGTTTTTTTGGTGGGGAGGTTTGATTGGGTTTTTCTGGTTGGCTGGTTAGTTTTTTTTGTCAAAAATAAGGTCTGCTTTTACAATAAAAATGCTGTGTCTCAAACAAAGTGGCTTTTTATATGAGAAACCAGAGGATTAACTGTTCTGTTTCATTTTATTTAAAAGCTGACATTGCTGCTACTGTCTAAGATAATAAATAAAGTGACAGAGCAAGTGATGCTCTCAGTCTGCTACTTCTATGCCTTATGCTTATTTAATTCTCTAGTTTTTAAGGATCATCTTGTAGCTTGACCAGGAGAAGGCCCTACTAATTTTTAAAACACACTATTTCTAAATGTGATTGGATACCCTGAAATCTGCTAAAGTACAAAATGAAAATCGTATACAAAGGGGAGTCCCTACTTCCCTTCCCCTCCTAATCACATTTTTTTTGTTTGTATATCAGCTGTACACACTGGAGAAAATATATTTCAATTTAAACATACATTTTGTAATGCTTATTTTAAATAAAACATAATTTAGAAATGTCTACATCATCTCCAAGGAAAGTATATAAAGCAAGATAAAGACTAAATTATGAAATATACTATTCCAAATACAACTAAAAGTATTGGACAAATAACATAAAACTGGAGAGATCTTATAGCTTGTTTTGTCCAATCACACCAATCAAGAAAAAAAGAGAGGAAACAGGTTTAGAAGTCCTGCCAGGAGCCTGCTCCAGGCCAGATTCTCCATGGGGTCCCAGCTTCCTTTGAGCACATCCACCTCCATGGGCTGCAGGTGGATAATCTGCTGCACCATCGACTTTCATAGGCTGCAGGAGGACAACCTGCCTCACCACGGTGTTCACCACAGGCTTCACGGGAATCTCTGCTCCTGTACCTGGAGTACCAACACCACCTCCTTCTCCATTGACCTTGGCATCTGCAGAGCTGTTTTTCTCACACATTCTCACTCCTCTCTCCAGCTGCAGCTTAACAGACCTTTTCCCCCCTTCTTAAATACACTATCCTAGAGGTGCTGCCACCATCCCTGATGGGCTGGGTCTTGGCCAGCGACTGGTCTGCCCTGGAGCTGGCTGGCACTGGCTCTGTTGGACATGGGCAAAGCTTCTGGCAGCCTCTCAGAGAAGCCACCCCTGCAGCCCCTGCTACCAAAACCCAGCCAAACAATATCCAGTATACCCTCTTATGGAACTAGACAAAAAGAACATACTAGTATCCCTTTTTCCAGGCTATAAACACTACTTGGTCTGGAAAGTCAAATATTATTTGAAATAGGTTTTTAAAGTTTAAAGCCATTCTCAGACAAAGCTAGGATTTTGCAAATGTTGATATGCTTGAAATTATTTGGTGGACTTTACGAAGCTGCTGATTAAACACCATGACTGCTGCTTTTCCTATACTTCAGCAATGTACTGGTTCTTTTTACCATCCTCTTCTTCTTTCTTTAAACTGTCTTGCCACTGCACTGACTTACTAGCTATACTTTCTCTACCTGTACATTACTTGAAAGAAACTAACAAGTCCAAATACCTGTATCTGAGTGGCAAACCAAAGACCATCTAAAAATATGGCATCCAAGGACATCACTGTAGCTTGTTGACTTCACACCTGTGATATGTGATATCAACTTCTTTTGACAGTTTATAAACACCATGAGCAATATCTTAGTGCCCACAATTGTGGAATATCTGAAGTTATTCTAAATATTTTAGAGTAAAATTTACTACAACCATAATTTACCCAATATTGTCCTCTTCATGTCATTAGAGAGAAGAAGTATTCAATATGAAAAAACAATTACATCATTTTGACTGATGAGTTGGGGGATTTTTGAAGTTGCTATCAATTTTTCCTCCAACAGCACCAAAATTCTTCCAGGTCTTGGTAACATCTGAACTCCTTCATTAAAAACAGTAACTTGATGGGGCCAATAATTAAACAACACCCATAAAAAACCCCACGAACTACCACAAAAAAAAAATCCTACTATGTAAACACCATGCTTCTTCATTTCCTTCCATGAAAAGTCTGTGTTCATATAAAGCATTTGTTGTATAGCCAAGCTTATTGTGGCATTATGAATCTCTTCAAGTAATCTTCTCTCAAGATTACTGAAACACACGAGGTTGTCTTGGCTTCCCTTCATAAAATAAGCTTAATGACCTCAAAAACACAATAATCAAAGGCCAAGGATACATTTCATTGGTCAAAAAAGTGTTCTCTACTCCTTTGCCTTAATTTAGTCATGTCTATAACAGCAAGCGAAGCAGAGCAATGGTAACCTAACTTCAGAGCATAGGACTTCACATTGAAGATGCAGTGTCCCCTCTGAACATGTTTAAAATGCTTTTTAACTCTCTTTTTTCCTGATACTTCAAGTTTTGATCATGATTTCATATTCAATAATCAATTCCCTACAGGACAATGTACTTTCTTCCTCATTGAAAATTTATGAAATCAGACCAGTATCTAGAATGCAACACATCCCTCAATATTCTGAGTATATGACAACAAATTAGAGGTTTTCAGAGCCTTGAGAAAGATTATTCTAATTTTAACAGATGAACTCATGATTAGCTTCATTTAAAAGATAAAGTGATTATATTATTTTTATGAAGCACTACATAATTTAAATTAAAACACTAGCTATACTTTGTTCATACATAGAAAAAAAAATTGCTAGAAATGCTAAAAAAGAAACTCCATTGGCTAAATATAGATTTTTTTCCCTTTCCACATGACCCAGAACTAAAAGAGAAATTGGAAAAGACATTGTCTAGATAATGATTTACCTAAATAGAGTTACTGAAATCCAGCTCCAGTTTCCGTTATGTAGCCAAACAGCCTGCAGGTATAATATCTTCAGCTGGCACCAGGCTTAATGCTTTTTTATTGATCTGCCCATGGCTTAAGTGCACACATAGGATATGGATTGTTAAACAATTCTTGTTATCTATCACTGATTATGGAAATATATTACATCTTGCAGCAGCATCTGCACTTTCTCTAACATAAAATGCTACTTAAAGCAAACTGTCCATTTTAACCTGTGAACTCTCTAACACTTGTGGGGCTTTTTGTGTACCAGCTAAATGGCTGAATTTGTTAAGTACCAATTACAAAAAAACCCCTCTTTGTTACAGCCTATGGTATAAGTGATAATAGATCATTAGATTCTCTGTATTTGATTTACAACAAATGCAACGTATAATTATAACTGAAAGTAGTAAGTACTTTCAGATTCTTTCTATTTCTTCTCTTCCCCAATTGTTCCCTACCTCCTTCTCCTTGAAGATTTCAACAAATCTGTGGGATTTGCTCAAGTCAGTCTTTGCAAAGGATTTGGGACAGATATTAATACTGCATGCTGAGTATTTCCTATTTGGTGCTCAGTAGGAATCACAGAATCATAGAATGTGTAGGTTGGAAGAGACCTTCAAGATCATCGAGTCCAACCCAGCCCTAACAACTCAACTAGATCATGGCATCGAGTGCCACGTCCAGTCTTTTTTTAAACACATCCGGGGATGGTGAATTAATAGAAATAAATCAATGCAATTTTTATATTTTCTTTATACTTTTTTCTCTGTACTTGTCACAAAGATAAGAGTATAGAATTGTCATCATAGCATCAAAGTTACAAGGAAAAATGAGGCTTCTGCAGTCCTCTAGTTTTTTTCTTCCCAGAATGGAATTCCATAGTTCTGTTTTCCTTTCTACTAACATCAAATCTGCAATAAGGTAAAAACCATCTTCTGTACCTTCCTTTTGTCCAAACACTGAAAAAAGACCCACCTGATGTGAATTCAGACTCTGAAGTACTTCTTTTAAAAGAAGTCCACTTCAGGGTTTGCTCTCATGCATTCTGCTAAGTCAGTTCACCAATCACTACATGAATGTTAGTAGAATAGTAACAGAGAATTGTCAAGTAAACAGGAGAAATCCTGACTAAATTAAGTGAATGGCAAAACTCCCAGTGACTTCAATGGGGCCAGGACTTCATCCCTATCTTGTTGATCAAAGCAATTATTTCACTGTTCAGAAGGACTACACTGCTGCACTTGCCAAGAATTTCTTAAAGCAGCCTACCATGGTGAGTCGTAATTGTATACACCTCTGTAACTATTCCTTTTTCATTCTACTAAGGTAAACTCTCCAACAGACAAAAATACAACATCATAAACAGTATCCAAACAGCATAAAAAGGTCTTTCCTTCATATTAGCAAATGTGCCAGACATAACAAAGCTCTCCTTAGCATGACCTTACCACACATCTGCAAATGAATTATTATCACTCCCTTAACACCTATTCCCAACCACTGATGGTCATGCCTGCAGAAGCGGGATACCTGCATTAACTAAGAATGATGTGACACAACAAATAAAGTGCTTCCTTGGTTTGGCAACGTGGTGTTAGAAAAAAAGCTCCCAATTTTACAGTGAATCACAAAGTACAGGCTGGAAGGGATATCTTCTACATACCATGGACCCAAATTCAGAGTAGATTAACTGTGAGTAGTATAACTCAACACCTCTTCTATTTCTTCACAGGGTTTACAATATACACCCTAACTACACTAACCAAAATGATGTCATGTATATGCAATTCAATAGCCAGAGAGAACCAACTTATACACATGAGAATCGATTTCACACTAAGCTAGAAGAAACCTGGTTTTAATGTGCTGCAAAAATGACCAAAAACAGGGCTCTTTTTGACATAGACATCAGTATTTTTTATTTGGAAATATTTGAGAAATCTGTTGTAAAATTGTACAACAAGCATTTTTCCCTTGATAACTAATTAAATGAAGTAACCAAGCACAACTGCTTCATTTTTTCTCCTCAGACTGGGAAATTATTGCAAAGTATTAATTCTGCCAATACAGTTCCTTTGTAGAGAAACATGGCAGCTGTTTACTGCCAAAGGCATCATAAGAACTTGTCTTACTTTCAGAAGTACTTTTAATCACAGGAGCATAAGAAAATCCTCTGTGTAACACATAATACGACCCTTGCTAGATCTTAACATCTTTAACTACTTCATCATATCTGGCTCTAGTCTATTTTACATCACTCCGTAGAATCTTCTCCATCTCAACAACTTTCTGGTAAAATGCAACCAGACCCAGGATATCTAACATAATTTATGGCACTAATTTTAATCTCCTGCATAACTCCTCTTGCATTGTTCCATGCTTTATTAGCAACCTGATTCAAATGAGAATGTCAGTTCATAACTTCATTTAAGCATCTCTGAACAGCAACCTAATACCCCTAATGGCTACTCCAGTTACAAGAAACCTGCTCCATTTTAGAGAAAATAAAACCCAACAAAATCATATCTATTTAAATAGATTTTAAGATTGGAAGGTCTGATCATTCAGCAAGATTTTACCCTGAAATGTCCTCCACAAATTCCTATATGTAATTCAAGCACCCATTTATTTCTAAACTGGTTTCAACAATGTCACCAGCAAATATTTTCACTTTAAAAACCCTCAGTTTTGACTGAAAAGTTTATTTGAAAAAAGTGCTAGAAGAAACACATGCTTATAAATACTCTGATACAGTTTTAAGATAATTACAAAAGATTTCTCAGTGCGGGTGTAAAATTTAATACAGTTCAGCACCATCTAACTTACATTAAAAATGATGTTCATAATATTTATTACCACTAGTTGCACTATTTCTGTTCACTCTTTCATTTGAATTGAGGCATCCTTCATCATCCACATACATCAGACCTTCTCTTTGATCTCTAATGGTAAATTTAAAGGCTGAGTAAATGTCCTTTGAAACATAGTGTGGCACAGCTGTTTATTGTTACGTAGAAGACAGTAAGTCATTAAAACTGAAACTCAATTAAAACAGTGGAACATCCCCCTAATCATTTTCCAACTTTGAAGTAATACCCTTTTTGGTGATATCTCTAATTTACAGTTAACTAGTTTTCTCAAAGTGGAGTAAGTCAAGCTTTGGTTAGGGTCAGAATTAATAAAGTACATCTTTCATCAAAAGACAGAGACCTCCTGGCAATGCACCCTGCTGTGGTATTTGCACTTATAACACGCAGCAAACACCCATCAGATATGCAGCCTACCATGATAATTGCATGAAACTCATCAAACCTGCAGTTTTTACCAGTTTGCAGAAGGCTTTTACAATCCTAAAAAAAAAGTACTTCAGCATTATGTTGCTAACTACACATTACATTTTTATTAGTTTTTTACCAATATTCTAATCAGTAGAGGGTGCGCTAAATCTTTGCCTCCAAGTGTAAATGAATCAAAACAAAACCTTAAGGATTCAAGTTTATGAATTCTTTGCTTTTGCATGCCCTGTTGTCATCAGTCTTTGTGTTTCAGTCAGGACACAATTAGGAAAAAAATAATTATTTAAAAAATTTTTTAAATCTGTCAGAGTCATGAAGCACCTCATATGTTTGATTTGATGACATTTTCCAGCTTAGATACCAGATCAAAGTTTTAGGGATGGGTGAGTCTGAATAAACACAGGAGCAAGGCAAACATGAATTTATGGACCTTCACTTATCATGTGAACATTAGCTGAACCACTGATACCAGGCTCATGAGTAACAGCTGACTTCTCACAAAAAAAGTAGAATAGTCATAAACATGCTCTCATACTTTAAAAATCCAGAAAAAAAGATCTTCAAGTTTAATACTGACAATACACAGCTTTCTAACAATGTCAAGCATTCAGACTCAGGAAGATGTTGCCCTTTTTCTCCCCAAGAAAAATCCACCAAGACCATGGGGGTGCAATTCACAATACAGCTACTGAGGAACATTACTGCAGATATGCATCCAATCTGTGCTAGAGGTGATCACTCAAAAAGACAAAAAATAAAAGTGAAATTGAGAGAGATTATACACCTCACTGTCTGTCATCCATAACCCAAGATGCTACCTTAAAATGGCACTATTTTATTCCTAGGCTGATATGCAAGGGTATGAGTGCCGCTTGCCGAGGCACTGGCTGTGTCTCAGGCTCTCTGAAACCCAGCATGTCCAATCACATCTACCTCATGGACCCCCAAGCCTGGGATCCAACCACCCAGAGGCAGTGAAAACTGCCCTACATCACCAGATGGAGCTGGCTGGGTAATATGTTCCCTGAAGTTCAAGTGCTCTCTCTCAAATTAGTGCAGTTAACCTCAGGGAATACTTCTTTAATTGCAGTGTAGTTTTCCACTGCAGAAGAGAAAAAATAAAAAAGAAAAAAAAAAAAGACAGAGAGAGAAATCATTTATTAGTACAGACATCCTTGGCTCTCTGAAACTCATAACCCAAGAAAATTTTGGCTAAAGTTATATTAAAACTGCAGTTTAAAGCTTTGTTATCATACAGTTATGCATTTTAAAAACAATCTTCTAGTACAGAGTTTGTCATGCTTAGACTAAGACCCAAGGCAATTTCAGCTTCAAATGTTAAAGCCACTCTTTTACCTAAAGTTAACAGACCTTTAAAGCTTTTGTTTTGTTTTGTTTTGTTTCGTTTCAAAAAAGCACTGGGAACTTTCCTGTATGCAACTCAAAACCAGCTGTACTTTTCAAATAAAAACTTTCCAAGTGCCTGGCTCTCTGCAGATCTTTGGCAAATCTGTTTGAAAAATTGAAAAGTGGGTGCCTGAGCCAAAGCTTACTGAAGTCTATGGAAAAACTCCCACAGATTTCATCAGGATTTGGATTAGGCTCTGAAAAAGTCTGAAGTAATTGAAAAATCAGTTCTGCATGTACAAAATATGAAATTTTCACTAGGTTTAGATTTATTGGACTCCTTTATGGTAATGTGGAAGAGCAAATACACTGTAAATGGTGTTAGTGATGTACACATAGTTTTACACTGTTAATTCACCACAGAGTTCCATAGACTCGTACATGTTCCTTACACTGCCTACATAATAGAAATGATGAAGTCAATCCCACGTATACAAACACCTTCATTTTAAAGTGACTTGAATATTAAGAAAAAAATAACATTAATATCTTTATTGTTCAAGTGGGTTTTAATTTTTTTTAACCGAAGACCAAGCATTCACTTAATTTTTTTTAGCTGAAGACTAAAAGCTGTAAGACAGATTCAGTGATAATATTTACATAAAAATAATTACGCAAACAACTATCTCATTCTGGGCACACTTGCTTAGGACAGTTTATAATAATGTAACTTCAGCAATTTCAGCTAAGGTGCACCTAATTTATGGCAACATAAGAGGATCAGGTTAAGCCAACGTAAATGTGCCAGAAAACCAAGAAGAATAGCAAATGCAAAATAAATGGATTGTGGTACCTGAAATAATGGCCACGACATCTCCTGATGTGTAAACAGCTGCATCTCTGCTGACAGAAGGATGCTATTCCCAGTCAGAAGAAACCAAGTCGTTATACTTGACATAACCTGCTTCATTCATCTGTATCATCTCTCTGCTTTTAACTATTTGTGGATGGATCATTGGCCATGGTTGTACTTAAGAAAAGCAGACAATCCCTGTAACTTTTTGGTGGTCTTGTCCAGATAGGGATTGGAAAGGAAAACTAATATCATGCAAACTGCAGAGCTAATTACGGTCTTCAAATGTATGGATACCAGTGCACTTCATCATATAAGCTGTTCTCATAGGCTGTTCTTCAAATATCACAGAAAAAAAAAGCTTAGAGGAATCAAGAAATCTGGTAATTGGAAATCCAAACACTAACTAGACATACAAGACTGAACCTTTGTTAATCTCATACCTTAAATAAAATTATTATGCTACATTATTAAAGTTTGGCTATATTTTTTAAAAAATGGCATAATTTTTTCAGCCTTGTAAAATAACTGTCCAGGTTTTACCTTTACTTTTTTAACCTGCTACTATTGAATCATCTAAAATGGAAGGTCAGAGACTGTATGCTTTCTCCATTAGCAATTCTTTTTCCATAGCTGTGAACAATTACCTTATTAATGCAGATTTTAGAAGGTTATTTTTGCTTGTGGTCTCTAAAGGTTTCAAACAACATAGAAAATAAAGTCCAGTGACAAGCAGGATCATTAGGGGAAATTTTTTCAACTGACAATTATTTTCACCAAAAGCTTACCTCAACATTATGAATCATTTGTGACCACTTATATCTAAGTAGGACATATTAAAATTTAATGGATTTCAATGCAAAGAGCCAGCAATAGAATCGTGCACACCAAGGCACTAATGTGTTGATCCGAACAGTACTTAGTTGAGGCAAGTTGGAATTGCAATGCTGCCAACTAAATTTCACAGTACCACAAATGAATGAATCCCAAATCTCAAGAGGGATTTCTTTTTTATTCATTATGCATGACATTTTCCTCTTTAAATTATTCATTTTTGAAAAAATGTTATTGCTTTAGCCTTCTTAACCTTTGTACTCCTTCCCCCTGTGGTTTTTGCCAGCTGTAATATCAATTGAGGAGGGGAGATGTTCTAAACAACATAATAAAAACCTTTTCACAACCCTACAAAAAATGTATCTTGTTAGTCTTCCATCTTATTTTTCCCCTTTTCACAACTCTGAAACTTGGAACACCTTGGGGGGGGAGAAAAAAGCATCTATTTTCTATCAGTGCTTTCATTTCAATTTAAAAAAATAAAATTCCAGCACTTTACCATTGTTTATGTAATCCCTGAAAATTAACCACTTGGAGAAATATCATCTGAGTCCTGCAGGGTGATGAAAGTTGACTAAGTGAATTAAAATTAAAGACCACCACAAACATTGTTTCCTGCTTTCTTCCCACGTCTGATATTCAGATTTCCAGTTTTCAGTGTGCTCACCTGAACCAAGACAAATGATGCAAGAACAGAATGCAAAGTGTTCTTAGGCTCACCACGGTCAATTTATCTGTAATCTGTGTTTTAAGAGCAGAACAGTTAAAAAAAAAAGTGTACGTAGGAGCTACAACACAAGACTGCAAGGCATATTTGAACTCTGTTTTTACACAGGTATTACAGTATGACCTTGGAAACATCACTTAGCTTCTGCATAGCTCAATTTCCCTTTCCACACAAATAAATGACCAAAGTTACTAAAACAATAGAAATAAAAGTTTTGATGAACTAAGGAAGTTACAATGGAAAGAAATCATGAAGAGTAAAGATCCACATCAGAAAGCCAAGCAATCAAGTTTCTGGCTCCACTAAACTGTTCTTAAGCTTTTCTTAAGGAACCACTAAAACTTGTTGCTGTAAGCTCTCCCAAAATTCTCCCTAACGACTTGCTACTCCCCTTCCTTTTCACTAAATTTGCTTTGTGGGACAAGGGACATATTTTAATCTCAAAAATAGAACCCAAACAATTTGTTTAAAATGTTTGATATATTACTATTCACTTATTTCGAGGCTTTTAGAACTGTCCATAGTGAACAGCTGATGATTTTCCAAAAAAAATATTTTCAACACAAAGAACTAGAAGTCAAAATGATATAAAGCTGCAGCATTATATCATGTTCCACTAAATACTATATCATGTCTCATTGTTAGTTCACCCAACATAATTTAACAGGAGTGCATGACAATGCTAAGGGCTGTAAGAGTGAGAGCAACTTCTTTACTCTTTTTCTTACGTGATTATCATTGCAATTAGACAGCGAGATGAAAGTTATGTTTGAACTGGCACAGCAGCTCAGCCATGCAGAGCTGCACAAACTGGACACAGAAGTACACAATTATTGCACTGTTTATGGATTTAGTCTCTGTTACGCTTTTGTCAAACCTTGTAAAAAAATCTCCTTGCCTTCTAGATCCAGACTGGTACCACACGATTTTCCCTGCAGTTACTGCTTGGGGGGGCCCAGATTGACAGATGCCCAAGAAAAGGTCTTCCTAGCCTTTTGTTGCTACCTCTCTCTGTCAGACTCATTTTTACTCCCTTGGGTGGCTACTGATGGGATTACTTGCTCCAGCTATCACAGTGAAGGGACTGTCATGGAGTTGCATGGACATCAAAGGGTGCAGGATGGAGAAGGAAACCAGCGAAGCCAAATGCAGAGAGAGAAATACAGAAAACAATTGAGGAGAACCAGAAGGGAAAAAAAATTAATCAGAGCCATATTGGTAGCCTTACTAGAGGGAAGAACTAAAAGAAGATAGAAAGTACATATTTTACCAAATGTATGTTTGCCTTAAGGCGCTATGAAAATACAGGAATTCCAAAAAGACTTTTAGAGTGATGATAGATCTGTTTTGGTTTCAATACAAGTAGTACACAAGTTTTCAACCTGTAAACATACATTAACTTTCAAAACAGGTAAATCCAAGTTTTAAGCACTTAAGAAAATGAAGAATAATGAATGCAATACTTCAGTGGTACATAGCTATACTTCATATATATATTAAATAAATTTAGCCAGCAAATGTAAGAAAAATCTTACTGTCTTTCTATTTAAACGAGCAGTTCAGTTTTACATTATACATCAACCAATACTTTTTCACTGATTGTAAACAAACCACTTCCCACAGAAATTCGTAAAGTTATTTAATTGATCAACCTGTATGATTTTAAGGAAGTTAGAAAAGATGAGTTAGAGTTTACCTTACAACAGTTAAAGTCACTTAATGTCAATTTCATATTTGAGATTCTTGGCCTGTGCCAAGAAATCTGTAGGAATGAATTGACACAGTGCTTTGGGCAGTAAAAGACTTCAGGTACATCTAAGAAAAAAGTCCTTAGCAAAGTGATATGCAATGAGAAATAAGCACTGTTATTAAGGTTTAGATTTACTGAATTCAAAGATACTTACCAATGTCCTTTAGACACTTTTGTAAATGCTACTGGAATGGAGGCAGGTAGGGTATAGTGGAAGCAGGTGTGGGATACTAGGATAAAGATGGGTAAAATGCTGAATCTAATTTGGTCAATGACCACCAATTTTATCAGTCAGTGCTGAACAGTGCTCAAGCCTACAAAATCCTTTCAAGTACTTTCAATAACCAGTGTGAATATCCTTCCTTACACAGATTTAATAAGCAGTCCTAAACAGCTTTATGAATCCCCAATATATTGACAATAAAATAAGAAGAAAAAATCTAAAAACATTATTTCAAGGGTTACTAAAGGAAAAACAAGAAAGTAATTAATATTTTATTCCTACAGAAAATATATGGAAAATATCCTAAGTGAGAATCACGCTTCATTATGGACTATAGTCTTCTGCAGAAATAAACAACACTGGACTTGTGTCACATCTGAGAAAAACAATTTATATTTTTAAACACTTCTTTGCACCTCCATGAGGGGCTACACAAAACTGACAATGCATCATGGTCTCAAGCTCACAATATTTAAGTTACAGGAAAAGATCTCAAACCATGCTTTGTCATCCTCACATGATTTTTATAAGTATCTGCTGGTGGTTCAAAAGCATTGTCTGGGCCTCAGGGCCAACTTCTGTATCTGTTGGGTTCAGGCTACTTGAAATTCAAACTACATGGTTCTAACTTCTCCAGGGAAAAAAACACTTACTGTAACTGCTACCAAGATAACATTACAAACACAGACTGGAACCTGTGTGAGTACAAATGGACGTCACTACATTTTTCAAGATACTCTGAATTTAAGTCTGTTAAAGTTGGAGAATATTTCATTTATACTGAATGTTCCCGTCTGCTAATGATCACTGAAGAATTCATAATTAAGGGTGTAAGACAGGAATTAGCAACTACAAAAATCCTATTTCTTCAGATTAAACTATTACTAGTCTTTCTTCAGATATACTCAGTGTACTAAGAACTTGCAGCAATATTTATGTCTAATTCTCATATATAAATTAATATTACTCTCCCAGGATCTCAAATCCACATGTTTTTCCAATTAGTACTAACATTCCCCCCAAGTTTAATAGCATGTAAACAGAGAGTTCCTTAAGGAATATGACACATTCTGTTTCATCCCAGTTTTCCAGTGAAGAAAACAGCTTTCAAAGGGGAAGTACTCACTCACAAATACCACCACAGGATCTTGAAAACAGGTTTTTATAAGCTCATGCAAGGAAAAGAAATCCTAGAAAAAATTTGTCTTCTAAAGTAGGAACATAGATTATGGGTGCATATATATACTTAATGTGGTAAAGAACGTTGCCTTTAAAGTTTGCATTTAACCATTCATAATCTAAATGGTAGAAACATTATTAGACAAAGTAAAATTATAATCAACCTGAAAAATTAAAAAACGATGAAAACAAAGTATCTAGTGAAGTAAACACTACCATGCTAATTCTGTATAAATACAGAATGGGAAACATCTGGTTACGCAACAAATTTGTAGAAAAGGGTTTTGAAGTGGAGATAGAGTACAGTACAATATACTTCCTGCACAGAATAAAGGAAAAGTATTCTGTTTCAGAAAACAAGGTGTAAGATTGAAAATCATTCATAAAAAGAATGATAGCATTTTGTAACAATCAGTATAAAAGAAAAGTAACTGTAGGAATGTACTAAAAACATTCCAAAGTTTTAAACAATTAAAGAACATCATTAATTGCCAGCTCCTCTTTCACTATTCACAATAAAAAACTCTGATTTGCAGGAAAAACCATGTATATCAAACACTAGGAAAACTTCCCAACAAGGACACTAAGCTACTATAACAGCTATCAAGACACTGTTCAGGGTTTAAGAGTTCAGACAAACTTGGTCACTGATGTTCTGAATCCCTTAACCCCATGGCAACACAAGGGGGAAAACTAGATGGGCAGTCATCTTGCCTTCTAGCTCTAACTTTATACAACTTTCTGATATGACACTTACACAAAACTATTTGTAAGTCCTATTTACTGGATGCAAAATATTCATCCCTTTCCTTATAACTTCAGTTATAAGGATTCAGCCATCTGCAAAGATGACAGTTTTTGGCATTCCACAGATTTCAGTGTTGGAGATCAGTAGTTGACTTTCCAGTTAAATAATATTTTCTCTACTGCGCCAGTTATATTCAACTATGTGAGTAAATCATGCTAAAGCATAGTACAATGATCTCCTAATGAAGCCAAGAGAGAAAAAATATTGAAGTCGAGTTAAAAAAACAAGGCAGAAGAAAAAGGATGGCCTAAAGAAAAATGAAGTCCTTATTTAAATTTAAAAATCCTTGCTTGAATGAAGCGTTGAACCGATGCAGGCACTATTTTCACATCATATCAGGAACTTTTATAGGAAAAGCAGGATCACATTCTAGTCGAAGAGCAACCGAGCCTCCCAAAATAGGGGTGAAGCAGTACTCTAAGCAGAGCTCCAATCAGACTGACATCTAAACAAGTCTTCAAACCCCCACACTTAATACTCATCAAGGTTTTAAAAGCAATCCTGCACAACACACAGATATTGTAAGAGACCATTAAAAGCTACAAAATTAACTCACTGCAGGTCATCAGGATTTATGCTATAAATTCTCACACCCATTAAACTCAATACATGACAATGTGGGTGGTCTACAGCACCTTTCCAAGCACTTCCCTGGCACTGACCCACACTTTGGGTTGGCACCACTCCCTTAACCCCTCACTATTCCTCTCATCCAGCCATTTATGTATTGCCAAAGGCAACACAATACATGATATAGCCTGATGTGGTTTACAGTTATAATCATATTTAGCCAATGAATCTGATTAAATTTTAATCACCCATATTAGAACATCTTACATACTGGAAAACTATCATGTCTCCCCTGAGACATTTCTCTTTATTTTTCCCTCAGAAGAAACAAAACTGAACTTTATTCAATTTATCTAGGTTTCCCTTAAATTGCACTCCCCTGTTAATCCTACTCATGAAGAATAGAAAGAATAGAAAAAATCATATCTCCTCATTAAAAGTCATATGACTACAACCCAAAGTTGGAATTCATTTTTACTGGAAACATATTGCTGTCTTTTATTCAGTTGATGGTCCAATATAACCCCATGAGCCTATCCTATGGCAATAGTGCTTATGGAATTATTTCTCAAATTTTACTTCATCAGATTCTTACTTGCTAGAGTCCTTGGCACTTGTCTCAGCTGAAAACCATCTTAATAACTTTAGATCCTTCCTCTAATTTACCAAGATCAGCGTTATTTCTCTCTCAATATGCCTCAAACTACTGCAAGCTTGTTGCAAAACCACAATTTTAACATTCATGCTCATATTCACTGAAGCTATTAAAGAAAATAGTGAACAAAACCACACCCAGGAGAGACCATGGTCTACCTCTAACATACACACTTGGAATAACTACAAATACTAAAAACTACTTTTGAAGGCATCTTTCAAATAGTTGCACACTTCAAGATAATCATCAGCTTCTCAATGTGGCTTCAGCCAATTTCTCTAGATTTCATGGTACACTATCTTGAATGTATTAAATACAATTTCTAAAAATTGAGCCTACTGTTATAGTGGTACTAGAAGGGTCCTAGGCACTTTAAAAGAATTTTTTTTAAGTTGTTAGCTATGGAAAAAGGGGTTTTCATCATTAAGAAAAAGAATGGGCTTAAGAAAAAGTGGCATTCAACAAAATCCTCAAGCTAATGCTGGTTACCCTACTGAATAATTATGGGACCATCTTTGGCTTGGCTTGGAGCTTAAACATCCTGAAGAACTTTCCCCTACATTACCATCCAGTATTTAACCAAAACTCCTCAGACACAAATAAAATTCTCAGTCTCCCTCTCCACATATAGTACTACCTTGTTCTCCTCTAGCTATTCTAGATCTCTCCTTTAAGGGCTGGGAAAAGGAGTGCCTCTATTTTCTAGGCATTATCAAAGAGCTCTTGACTCAACAGCACAGTTATTTTGTATACTGGTTTCCCTTTATAAGGCAACATTCTCCATTTCTTTCATGTGTAGACAGAACAGGTGCTTTTAGGTGGAAACAGTGAGTCAAATTTTTTTGATTATCCCCACTAATGACACTATTTTCACACTGAGGAGTGATCTTGAGCACAGGAATTCATTTCTTTTCGGTAAATCTAACCAGGCGGATGAATTCCAGGAATGTACCTACAGCACTCCAACTGCCAATGAAGAACCAGTACGGGCACAAAGCTAGTTCTGAAACATAGACATGATACAAGTCATGTTGCCAGCTTCAACTCTTTCTGCCTGCAGATCTGCTTCTAACAGACCACGTTACTTGCCAAGATAGAGATGGCCAGAGAAAATCTGAACAGGTGACAAGACAAACATGTTTAAAAAGTGTCAGTAAAACCTTTATTCTCAAAAAGAAGTTCCAAGTTTTCTCAGTCCATTCAAAGACAAACACACAGAGTTTCAAATCACACAGCACATTCTGCTGAAGGGTAACTACTTAAATACTATGCTATTCTGAGCATTTGACAGAAGTATTCCTCTCTAATGAGCTTCTCATTAATTAAGATAACGTTTTTTAATTTCAACCTCTTTCAAAAATTACATTCTTTCAACAGTTAATGAGTAAATGCAAAGTCTATCAAGAGGAATATTTCTTCTAATTTGTTTACAATATTTACAAATTTCACTCTTTTCCTAACAGAATCATAATCTAATTGCATAGTTCCCTGAACTCAATAACACTAGTCAACTGAATAGGAAGAAGTGAATTTCCTTATTAAATCAATTCACCTCAATAGCTTAGGTGGGAAAAAGTTGAACTGCAGCTATTCACACCTTTTAAAAATTCTTGGAAGGAAAAACAATGGTTACATAATCAAAGTTCAACAAATGAAATGCTCTGCGCATGTATTTTAGTCTTGCAAAGAAATACTGACAGAAATTTGCAAAGCCAATATGACACTCACTCTGCCACACTTCCTTACTTCACATAATTATGAGTCTGGTTCCAGATATGGTAACAGTGTAATACTAAAATAAATTAATATGTTTCTAGAATTTCTACCACTTCATTGTCCACAGCTGTTTTACCAGATCATTTATAGTGGCACATGTAAACGAGGGCTGCACATAACAAGGACTTTTGAGTTGCTGAAACATTGTACAGGCCATTCATATTATATTAAACAAGAATTTAATTATTCTTTGTAATGTAAGAAAGCAAAATACTGATAATCAAGATACTGTCCTAACACAACCCCAATCTTATCAAAAACAATATCCATGAAGCCAACAAAATAAACTCCCAATTTTAAGCATGATGTATATACAAAATACAAATTTTTCCTTACAGATGTGAAGACTGCTGTAGAAGGAAGGCATTGAGGTCAAAGACCGTAATGATTCTATTGCTCAGGAGAGTATGAAGCCGAATGAACAGCCAATCCAGATTTGGAGCAGAAAGATGGGGAAAAAAAATACCTGTTTCCAAGTCACCAGGAGTATCTGATGTTTGTTAAGAGTCTGTCTATCTGTCTCACTGGAGGAAAACGGCAGGGAGAAAATGTCTCGCAACAGTACAAAGATGCTAAACTTCAGACTCTACAGGAAAAGTCTAAGTTTGCTATAATTAAAAAGTGGGAATATAGAAAAGAACATGAATAAAATTTCCTTTAAAAATAGTAATTCCATGACATTCATGTAAATCATTGTGTACTGTGAAATCATTGTGTACTGTACATGCCCACATTCTTATTCTATATGGGAAATACTACTCAACACATACCTAAATTAGTTTCATCTTCAATTTCATGTTTTCTGTGAGATATTACTCAGTCAACTAGTACTTTTTAAAGTTGCAGATTTTTTTATTTAGTGTTTTCACTACTTCATGATTTGTCATATGGATATGCCATAAAGCCACTAATACAAACACATTAATTCCTTTATCAAGAAAGCAGGACTTTTCACTCCTACCTTTTTCTATCACACTAGAAACATACACATGTACACATCCAATTGCAAAGAATTAAGTGATAAGAATTTTCAGCATAACAATGACCATCTGTGTTTCATTTGTTGCATTACTGTGCATATTGTGTAAGAGCAACAGTAAGTTCTGAATAAAATGAGAAAAAAGATCTCAGACTTAACATTATCTTTTTACCTAAGTCATTCTACTTGTCAGCAACACAAACAGTGTTAGGTTTCCACAATCAATGAAAAACAAACCGCCAAAAAAGTAAAATGCACAAAATTTTTAGTTTTAATATGCAAATAAATATTTTGGATTCTGAACATCCATGAACTTCATGTCTTACCTGGCATGACAGCAGCCTGCTGAGTGGCCGAGTCTGTACTTAATGAAAGGCGACCACCTTTGGCCAATCTATCACAGAAGAGGGTGATGTTCTTCTTCAGTCTGCTGGTATCTTTGGGCATGGACAACTGGCTGCTAAGAGTCAGGGCCTGCTCCTTGGAGCTCTTTGACAAACAAGTTCTTAACAAGTAAGAGACCGCAGCATCCACGGTTTCTTCCCAACCCTGCATTAGAGAAAAGGAAATTAAATAAAATTAGGTGAAGTGCAATAATATATAGCATATTAAAAATATGGTAACAAATCATGGACTGAGAATTTTCAAACTATACTGATACAAAAAATATAGTTTTGGGGTTAATGAGTGTGGTAAACACCCAGCTGCAACGTGTACAAGCAAAAGTGGAAAAAAAAACTTGTTCAAATATTGAGGTTGACAGAGAAATCTAATTTCAATAATAACAATGTATGGACACTATGTGATAGAACAGATAAATTCAGTCATTGCACTAATAACTGAAAACTAGAAATTCCTGGTTGTGACATTTAAAATCAAGAACAGAATGGAGATGTAAATAAAAGCATAATATGTAGTATATAATATTATGATGATGATGATACGTCACAGCCAGGAAAAGAATATGTATCCAATTATTTGTTTCTTGGAATCACAAAGATTCTCATAATATGCCAATAGCAGAGAACATCGTGACTGCAACACAAAGCTACAATTATTCAGAACCCATTTATCAGATCAATTAACTTTAAGTTATGAGCACAGGTGTGTCAGTGCTGTGATGAACAGGGACCTTGATTTCAGCATAGTGTCAAGCTGTAAATATTTATGAAAAGACCAGCTTAGTAATCACTTCCAGTTAAACAAATTACTCTCAGTAAAAGCAAGTAAGTTTCTTTTCACTAAGCACCTTGAATAGCACATTTAAAAGTTAGGTTTGAGTCTCTCATCTGTTCTGTGGTTTTCAGTGACTCAAACAAATCAAAGGCGTTTCTTTAAGTAAGATCCTGGATAGGAGAAGTTCTACTATTGGTGACAAGGCTATTAGGCTAATGCATAAAATCTAATATATCACATCCATCTCATTTTTGCAGTATGACCTGAAGATTGACTCCTCTTGATGCATTCTGGAATCTTAAATTACACTCTATGATGAGCCTGTGTGATTAATCCACAGCATCTATAATTAATTAATTGCAAGACAGTCACAAGGCCTTCTCATGTCTTTTCATGACAATCTTACAGAACTTGGATAGAGTTAGCAAGTAATATAAAGGGCTTTGTGGTCTGCTAACTTCATGACTCATAACATCTCTTAGAATTCAGCCACCTGTAAACAAGTTCTATGTATGTGCTGCCTACATGAACAGGAAAGTATATTTCATCACTGTAGCATTAGTGTCTGCTCTCTCAACGCTCCTGATGGGCTGGGACTTTGGCAAGTCTTCAATGACTTCAGAAGTTTTGACATGACAATCTGGAATCACCCAGCTCTACTTGCTGCTACACTAACAGAAGGTAACATCAAGCTTGCTTTTTTGAGGCAAGTAGTCAGAAAAGAAAATTCAGGTATCCAGTCGTAGTGAATACAAACACAGATTCTTCTCGTTTTTAAGCTCTTTCTCACAATGTGTTCTACTTGATTGAAAATGCTCAGCTGAACAGCAAAATTGCCCACCCACGCAAATTTACATGACTCAGTAAGAGTAACATTTGAAAGAATGATGGTGTCAACCCTGCCATAGCCCACTGAGCAAATAATGTTTATGGATTTCTTCAATTAAATACATAATGGCTTTTGTGAAGGTCACTACCTTTAACACAGGGAACCAAAGGCCACCTTACTGAACTTGTTAAATTCCTAAGAACAGATCCAGGGCAGATGCTTACTAGTGGTCAAGTACACCAGTGAGACCACACAGTCATATGCACCTCATCCTTGTCCAAACATTCTCCATACTGAGTGTCCTGGAAATGTGATGTGTGTGTATAATATATTTACATTTTGTAGAGGAACAGGATGACTAGTGAGGTTTTCTTAGTCAGCATTTGTCTTTCTGACTTCAGAAAAACATTAACCTATTATGTTATCTGGATTTTCCCCCCATAAAAAAAAATCCATAAATTAGAACAAAAACCACATAAATTAGAAAAATCATGCCAAGCAATCAATGCTGTAGTAGCTTAACACCTTTCAAATAGTCTAGAAAGAGTCCATTAGAATGCAATGCATCCACTGACCTGTGATGGTGACAGGAAATCATCCATTCTGCAGCCAATTTAAAGAGGTTAATGAGCTGGTAAATGCTGTCTACATTCCCACATACTGGGCAATGAAACTTAATATGTACAAAGCCCCAAAAACAGCCAAGCCAGCCACTCCTAATTATACTACAAATCATGAAAAATAAGAATAATATAAACATAAGAATCTTTACTTTCACTGAAAGACAAAGAAACACATGATTAACTGTTGTCAGCATACAGTAGCTCAGAAGCTGGCCAATATGTCTCTCCAAATAAGTTGTAAAAATGCAGGCAAAAGCACTTAAATAAAAGCACTGAATTACAAGCTAACAAAAGTCAGGAAATTAAAAGTGGCTAGTATTCTGTCCTTGGCTCACACAGGTATGTTTTACTTTATACCACAGCCTTAACATTTTCCAACCCTTGTTCTTGTATTTCATTTCCATGTAAAACTGGTTTCTCAGTAGACCATAAAACTATCTTCTCCAATTCAAGGTCTGCTGACCTAGTAAGTCCAGTCGAATCCAAAGCAGCCTTTATGATTAATGAAAGAGTACACAAAAGCTGCCTCTAAATGAAGAAAAACTTGTTGGAAAACTGTTCAGGTGATTTTGTACAACTAAGAATTAATGGCTGCAGACAAGACTGCATTTGTCAGCAATTTTTATTGGTGCAAGGGGAGAATTGAAGGAGTAAGAAAAAATCTTCACATGCTAAAAAAGCTGAAAGGTGTTCAGAAATAAAAGTATTCTTGTCTATAACCTACACTGCAGAATGTTTCTACCGCCACAGTTGTAATATTCACTAATGGCTTTCTGTGTAGTATTCTGCATATTTGAGGACCAAAAGGTACACCTTCAACAGGAGGGTGATGTCAGTAATCCATCATTCTGTGACCAGCAAGCTTTGCAATGACTGCGACAATGTCAGTCAAGACTCACAGAAAGAGGCACTATTAAATGAGCTAAGTTCTTCATGTAATTGAAAGAGATAAGAAAAATATTTAATTCATCAATTTTACTTTTTCACTGGGAAAGGCTGGGCTTCCTGTTTTGCATATATACATTATAATTTTTCTCTTTTAGGTAATAGGTAGAGATTGGCACTTTCTTTAAACTGAATCAAATACACTGCAGGAGCCTGAAGACCAAATGTAGACTTGTGAGATACTAGCATGGCTAATATTATATTAGTACACATCACTTGTGTTCCCTACAAATTGCCATAAAGGATCCTCAGATGTCATGGCATACCTGAGTGTGACGATAATCATACATTCAATCTCACTTTGGCATATAGCTTCATCCAGAGTACCTTGTTTATAGCTTGACACTCGGCTGCAAGATTCCACCCTCCTAGAGTTTAGCTAGTCAAAAACAAGGTCAACTGGATCTGAGAGAAGGATTTCCATATTTTTGTTGTTAAGATGCATAGAGCACATATATGTAGGGAGAAGTTTGAGATAGGGTCTGTTGCCAGATTTGGCAGGTTTACTCATATAGTGTACCTTCTTAACACATTTATACAGTTAGTATATTTCAGAGATCTACAAATTGATACTATTTGTCTTAAGTACAAATAAATCATTCTAATAGTGTATTGGTCAAACTTGAACAAGATTCTTAAGTTGTGTGCGTAAGCCAGACAAGTATTTCATTGTGTATCTTTTACTTTGAAAGCCTTTATCTTTATTTATAATATTCCTAAGGCAACAGCCATTTTCCAAGCTGCCTATGATGTAATTTATCCTGGAGTGACAATCAAGGCAGTTCTGAAAGAATTCAAATGCAATGTGAAATATAGTGCATAAACTATGCAAAATTGGTGCCAGCCAAACTATGGGAATTCTTACAGCTGTTAACTCAGGAACTTGCCTGGCTATATCTTATTTCTTTAGTGCAGACACAATAGTGATTTCATCGGTTTTCAAAAATGCTAGAATATTTGAAAGTTTACAATATGAATTACAATCTTGGCATTTATGCTTAACCACCAAAGAAGAGGTTTCTATATCTGAAAGCATTGTATATGCTAATTCACAAGAAACACCAGCCATGTGTCTCTCAGCACTCTGCTTCTACAGTGATTGAGAAAATTTTCTTATTTTTACACATACAAACCAATAATCCACCACTCCATGGGTACTGACCTTGTAGTATCCACACAGGCAGAGACCATCAGCAAATTTGGCCAGGAATTTACTGTGGTACCAGTTTTCCTAACTCATATTCTTCAAGCGTATTTTATATTTCTAACTGATCTATTTGTCTCACAGAGGAGATAAAAGTCACAGAAGCTATAAAGTAGGCACACAACATCTGCCTGTGCTGTCAGAAATGGAAATGACAAACTTTCCTTGTGAGTGTGCCTGAAAAATTACTGCTAAAAAGAATTGAGAAAGCCTCTAGAAGACCTTTTGAAAAGAATCAGAAAAAAAGAAAAGAAAAAGGCAAATCAATAGACCAAATATCAATTTAGTATTCAGAAAAATTGCAGCAAAATATTACTGAAGTCTTAATGTATTCCATCAGAACAGTGTCAAGAGAGTATATTTTTTAAGAAAAGGTTTTCTAAGAAAAAATTATTCTTGGTTGAAGAATTATCTGTGTACCAATATAAACCCAGTTTTATTTAACATAATGCATTTCAAACACCAGTCACAGATTGTCCAGAGTCTTCTACAATTCACTTTTTTATTAAAAAACCCAGAAAAATCATAGCAAAAGCACCTCCACATAGATAAATAAAAAACACCTACCACTGGGATAACTGAGAAACAGGGAACTGCCAAAATCCTACAGACTAGTGGAATTCAAGCCTGATGAATATCCAGACAAAATGACTCAAGCTTAAATACATTCCAAATCTATTAAGTGCCTAAGAAGGACATTTGTACTGAGCACACGATAGAAAAATCACAATTGAAATTCTTTTATTAAACCTGCTCTCCGTAGTCATATCTTTCTTTAAATCATTTATGATGCATAATGTTCATAATATTAACTGATCTGATTTTGACTTGTACTGCCATTTAAAGAAATTCAGTTCTAATAGGAATTCACAGACCGATGAAAGCAATATCAAAGTGAGGACATACTTGAACATCCCAGACAAAGTAAGAGACAGAACAACAAAAAAACAGGAAGAAAATTAGTGTGATACATAGTTCTAGAAAAATAGTTCAAAACAGCAGATTAATTGATTTCTCTTTAAATCATGGAAACTATCTTTATTTGTGAGATGGTACTCTGAAGTCAACCTGCTGTGAAGAGCTACATTATAGCATTATGGACATTTAAATCTTATTAAGGGTTTGGACTTTCTAATTTGTTTGGAGTAGACAAATTTGCTATCTACTTAAAACACAAGAAATAAAAGCCAAACATAGGACAAAAGAAAATGCAAATTCCAGAGAAGTACAAGGTTATATCTTGATAACTCTGACCACAATATGAGCAATCAAGCTCTGTAGGGATCCTGGTACAATAGACAGCTAGGGTAAAAGCTTGAACAGTCTATGAAGAACAACAAATAAAAGACTACAGAAATGAATCAAGATTTGTATAGGAAACTGTATGAGATCTTGTTACAATATTTATTGAACTGGTACAAGTATAGCAAAACAGATCTGTGAAGAGTTATTTAAAATTAAGTATTTATGCCAGCAATTATTTTCCAGCTACTTAAAACATCTAATTCAAATACTAGTCTCTCACATTTGGAGGTTAATACACTGCAAAAATCAGATTTAGCAAAATCCTTTGTGAATAAAGTGAGTTCATTTAAAAGTCTGTCACAGACACATTTGTAATTCCTGCACAGCTGTGCTTTAGTTGCCAGTCATAACAGAAACAGCAACTTTATCTGTTCTATGTAGAAATATTTATTTAATAGGAACTCCAGCAGCATAGACAACTCTCTACAAGAACTTTTCATTTTGAGTCCTACTTGGTAAACATATATTGATAGCCAATGGCAACTTCACCTGAGAAAAACCTCTATGACAGATTCTTTCCTGGAAAGCACACTTGCCATTTAAAAGTTTCTCTGGTATTTTTGTCCTCTGAATTTCAATTCACAAACCGCCAAACACTTCTACATTAATTGTAAATATAGTTTTTGGAGTATTCTGTTCTATGGACATTTAACTTTAAAACAAGATTTGCCAAACTCTAGTTCTATAGCATCTTCAGATACGGAAAGAAAGTTAAAATGCATTTGGCTTAGTAATCAAAATAGTGTTTTTTAAATTATCTTATAGAATATGTGACATTTTTCTTTTAGGAATAGCACTCCTAAACTAATCTAATGGAAAAATCAAACTGTAGAAGAGCAATATTAAAAGCAGTGGGTGTTTTAGAAATCTAGCAAAGTGAGCATTACTAAATAAAGGTTCTGAAAGCTGCATTCATGAGGATGATGACCTCTACCTTTTGAGATTTCTTTTTCAATTCAAACTCTGAGCAAAATCCTGCTCACATAAAAAAGTTATGGTTATCAGCAGTTATAGGGTTTTCTGTATTAATGAAACTGGTAACATGATTAAACAGTGTAAGAAAGCAAAACCAGTAAGAAAGCAAAACTCTGGGTGGGGACCATAGTCATAATATTTCTAACTGCTTAACCCTTAAATGCTTTTGAGATTAGCAGTTTACTCTCTGGAAAATGCATGCTTCACCAAAAAATTATATACTAGGATGAAAAAAGATTATGGTTTCATTAGCTCCTCCATTAAAATTTAACCTCTGTATATGCAGCCAAGTTTCCATATGGGCTGCATCCTTTCGCATTGGATGTTCTTCATTTGCCCAAAAGACTTTCAAAATGAGGTTAAAATTAAATTAGAATTAGATCAGTAGTCTTCTTCTTTACAAGTAATGAATCTGTCTCAACTCTTCTTTCAATTTGTCTCATATCTCAAAATTGGAGCAATACAGAGTGTTTCCTAACACCTGATTTCTTGAGGGTTTTTTGGGCTACAGTGGTCTTTTAAGAGTGGGTAAGAGGCAGGGAAAATGGCATATTTCTTCAAAAGATAAATTCTAACTATATAATTCTACAGTTATTTATCTAGTAATGTTTATTTGTTGTAATATTAATGCATCCTATCTGGAATTGTGAAAGTTCATACACTTCATGGGTTTCTGTAGACACCATTCCCCAACCCTGAATTTTTGAGAGATTTTTTTCATGTTAATTTTCTTTTTAGCTTGACTTCTTATGACCATTGATCCCTTCTGGGAACTGATGAAAGAAACTCTTGTAAGCACTACATGAATTGAATGGCTCGACTTCTTTTGTTGCCAGCTTCAGAAGTCTGTTGTTTTGATTTTTAGCACTGAAAACATCTAACGCTTCATATTTCTTTCCTCAATAACTTTTCGTCAGTTAGTTAGGAAAATTGAGGTGCTATTTGGGTCTTGCAGAGGTTGTCAAAGCTGTTTGCACACAAGAAAACACACCAGGAGTTGTGCGTCTTGCTGAAGAATGCTACACATCCAGCAACAGGTCTGCCATACATGAACACTACAATTAGGTTCAGCAAGATAATTTTTAATATGGGGAAAAGGAATCAGACCTTGTTACACTTAGCCTGGAGGAAAAAAGTAGATAAAACACATGCTAAAACAAGGTTATTGAAACTTCTCATTGCACCTCAGCCCATACTCCATTTTTATATCACTGATATTCTTGGAGATGAACTTTTCACCTTTCACTATATCTTTTATTAGGTTACCAATACACTATGCTATGAAATACTGACAAATGAGATTGCATTTCCAAAACCTGTGAAATATGGAAGCACACAAACTAAGATATTTTAGATCTGGGAAAAAATTGTAATGAAGTTTGTTTCCTATTTAAATTCTCACATTAGTTTAGATCTACACACCACTATCTTTAAACTCAGCTCTGTTGCTTCAAATTGTGGAATTTCTATTCTGCCAAAATGCACAGTTGAGGACAAAGAGGACAGTGGTAAACTGGACTTGCACGTTTACTTGGATAGCCAATTTTCAAGTTTATGCTAGGAGGTTTTTTTTTTTTGGGGGGGGGGTGGTTCCTACAACAGTATCTTAAGCAAAGTCATTAACTCCCCCACTGTTTGTACAGATTTGATTTATAAGCTGTTTTACTTTTGAGGTCTCTAAACCATATTTTTCATCAAACTTCCACTTCATTGAAAAAGCCAGGAGATGATGAAGGACATAAATTATGCAATCTTTTGGCCTATTTTAATGTAAGTCTCTCACTAGCTGTGCAAATATGAGAGAATACTGGGATATCATTCTTAATCTAGGAATTAAGACAAAGCATCTTACCAATAACTAAAAGAAAAAAATCCATCTGAAAAAAATGATTACTCTGAAAATCTTGATGAAAAAAGTGCTTTTTTTCTGGGTTCTTGTTACAAAAGATGAAAAATTCATCTCCTGCATGATATCCCTATCTTTCTATCTTTATCTGTGTGACATGATAGCTTTGTAAATTCCAGTAGACAGACTATACAACAGCACACCATGTGAGCAACAGCTATATCTTATCTTGTAATGACCAAAAAATGCTACATGATTGCAACTCAGAACCAAGAACAACCATCAACAACTTCAGAATCACAAATGGTTCCCCCCACTTCCCCCAAATAACAAAGATTAGTTTGGTGATTAGGTCTTCACATTCCCTCTCAGAAACATTTTTGACCAGGAGATCTAAGGAAAACAATGAATTTGGCTGCATACCATTGCCACATGGTCAATATAAACACAGAGCTTCACAAAATTATTGGGAGTAACTAATTTTCTCAGAAAACACCATGAGGTATGGTTAGATACAATGCTACTAACATAACACTATAGTATTTATAAAAAAAGCATCATAGTTTTGAACTAATGACAGACAATCAGAAAGTAAAACCGACAATAAATATGCAGTTTTTAATTCTATAAACCCTGTCGTATTAGGAAACATAAAGGTCATACTTTAACGAAACAGATTCGTTGTTTCAATATATAAGCAATTCCATCAGAATTTTACCATCAATCATAAATCCCATTACATTTCTCATATACTAGTACAGTAAAGATCAATACACAGATCCATAGAATGGTTCAGGTTGGAAGGGACTTTCAAGATTCTCCAGTACCATGGGCAGGGACACCTTCCACTAGATCAGATTGCTCAAAGCCCCATCGAAGTTGCCCTTGAACACTTCCATGGATGGGGGGTACACAACCTGTTCCAGTGCATCACCTTCCTTATAGCAAAGAATTTTTTCCTAATATCTGATCTAAACCCACCCTCCTTGACCTAACACCACATCCCCTTGTGTAAAATCTCTCTCTATCTTTCTTGTAAACCCTTTTACTGGAAGGCTGCATACCAAGAGGCTGAGGATCTTCCAATTAGGACACAATATCGAGGGAATTCTCCACTGACAATAAACTTCTTTAAAAGAAAAAAAGCAAAGCGAAAGAAAGAGCCACTGATTATATATATTGAGTGTTAAGACCCTTTGCTGAACAACATTGCTGTAATCACTGTAATGCATCGCTCTTGTCATTAAGCAGTTTAGATGACACCTGATCTGAACTCCTGGTATGCACCACATACTCAGTAATTACTACTACACTAAAATAGCTCTTTGTACCTGAACTAGACAGATCACCCTAACAAAGAGAAAGTTTAGAGGTCCCCATCATAATATTACATAAAGATGTCTGATAACAGAAGCTTATTTAATTTATCAAACAAAGAGTACATCTCTTGGGACAACTGCAGTACTTCACAGGGTATCCAAATCACTTTAAAAGGAGGTGATATATGCTGGAAGCAAACTAATCAAAGCAGAACACAGTTCTGCTTGACTAATTTGCACCAAGCAATAAGATTCCTAAGTGTAGGTCTCTGCTTATAACAGAGACAGCGTACTGAAAATTAGCTTCAGGATGTCCAATACCAGCAGAAAAAATAAGATGAATACTCAAGTTAAGATTAATTCTCAAAACTTTTTAATTAAAATACATATAACAAATAGATATGTCAGATTATCCATTAGCATAAGGTTTTTACCAAGATTGAATGCTTGTTCTAACTTGATAAATTTTCAGGGAATACAACTAAACAAGACAAGAATACAACAATTCTTTCTGTCTTTTGAACTTTGACAATTCATAATGCATGCCAAACCTATTTCTGCATAATTTTGTTTAAATCAATTTTATGCCATCTGGAAGAAATAGAGAAAGTTTTATTTTTTGAAAACCATTACTACTGCCAACCATCAGAAGCAAGCCTGTTAAAAAATTAAAATCTTACAGTCTCTTCTTATCAAACACCAGAAAAACAGCAAATGATAAAAAAATTGAAAATACAATTGAGCATGGCTTCTTTTGATAATCTTTTGAGGTGGAAAGCATCAGATAAAGATATATTATAGATTTTCAGTAATTCACAAAAGTTTTCAACACACCACATTAAGCCTGTCTTTCTCAGACCAACAGAATATTGGCATTTTTCTATTCTACCCAGAGAATTCACTGTGAGGAATCACATGAATTTAGCTACAAATGAAGATCACTAGAAAGTGCAATTTGTCTTCAACTTGGTATTGTTGCCATAAACCACCGGCTTCTCACTAAATAAAATTAACTGCAGGAAAATAATGATTACCAGACACTTCAAGGAACTGTGATAGTGCTTGCACTAGTGGTAAGATCACCTCTTTGGTCTTCACCCCCTTTTGTCCAAGTTACTTAACATTTAATCTTCTGTGCTTAGACATTTTAACCCTGTCAAATAATCAATCTATTTGAAACTCTGCTTTTAAGGATAACAAATAAAAGTAGAAACAGTTGCAGTAATCTAGTGGCTTTACAACCACATGTCCTTCTGTCCACCTACTCATGTTAAGAGTGACTGAGAGAGCTAGGGTTGTTTAGCCTGGAGAAAAAGAGTTGAAGTACCACTTCAACTCCCTGAAAAGAGGTTTTAGCCAGGTGGAAGGTGGCCTGTTCTCCAGCACGACCAGCAACAGGACAAGACAACAAAGTCTCAAGGTGCACCAGAGGAGGTTCATGTTGGACATCAGAATGGGCTGCCCAGGGAGGTGATGGAGTCACCATCCCTGGAGCTGTTCAGGAAATGACTGGATATGACAAAGGTTGGACTTTAGGATCTTACAAGTCTTTTCCAACTTTAAAGGTTCTATGATTCTACTTATCTCTGGTATGCTCTGGTCCTCTTGGAAGCAGGCTAGCAGGCAGAGCACTGATTTCCATATCAAAACATACTACAAAAGAATGTTCAAGGTACTTGAACTATGCTCTCTTACTTCTCTTATTATCCAGCTGGGTCATATACACATGCATGAGCAAAGAACATCGACAGGAACCAGGCATCGCTACTGCATTTTTAACCTTTCTCCCTAATACAGGACTTTCCCTGCCCAGGGAAGAGTGGCAATCTTATTTCTCCACCTTCTTCCCCTCACTTGACAATCTTATGTTACCCTGAACCAAACTAAACTTCAGGCTAAGAGTGATCTTTTTTACCGAAAAATTATGGGGTTTTTTGGGAAAGCTGAAAGCACCTTCCTTTTATGTTGGTGATTAAGGGTTTAAAACTTACTAGATTTTTGCCCCCATTTCTTTTAGACTTAAATGCTTCATTGTACCAGAAGAGTCTTCCTGAATGGTTCTGTTGGGTGGCATTGATTCAAATAGGAGGAAGACTTATTTATTAGTTTTGATAATTAAAAAAAGTTATTCAGTGTCATTTAATGCAATTTCCCAAGCTGGAAAAAAGGCAACAAATTTCATGTGTGTTTATCTTTAAAATCACATATCTGCAGATGTATTATCACCTTGTTTCTAAAAAGCAGGAGGGGAATAAATATAATGTATCTGCTGTAAACTTATCTGTTCACAAAAATAAAGAATACAACCATATGGAAAACTGGTTCCAAGTTATCCATCATCGCGGCTCACTGCTTTGTGGTAGTTTTGTGCAATTTTGTTGGTTTATTGGGTTTGGGGCAAGGTTTTTTTGTTACATTTAAGAAATTTTAACTAAAAGATAATTTGTACTAGCCTGTGGCAAACAAGAAAATAAAATTTTCTTGTTTAAATTAAATAAGTATTTCAGCCTATTTTTAAATATTTCATTCTGGTACACAGTTGGAGCTTTGCATTTAAAAAGTGGTTTCAATGACAAGTGGAATATAGAAAATATAAGGCCCAAAAAACTAATTCCAGATGATTTGTAATGCGATCAAGAGCTAGGTTGGATTAATTACAAGAATTAAAGTGACAATTTCCAATAAATTCTAAACATTAGAGCTCATAAAAATTACTCTTGCCAAAGATGAAGCTCAAAGCTTCAAAAGTACTAGAGAGCAATGGAAAATTCAGAGAAAATTTTTTCTAATGTCAGTCATGACAGAATTAATCCTTCTGGAATAACAGAAATAACCTTACCTTTGATTTTAGGAGTTTAATCTCAGAAAAGGATTCTTTCCACAAAATAGTATTTTTTACATTACTCAAGAACTCTAGATTAAAACCCATTTTGTATCATGCATAAAACCTAGCAGGCTATCTAGTCTTTCCCAAATGACCTTTTCTTTTTCTTGTGAATAACATTCAGATCATCTTCTTAGAGAAAGCAGAGACACTTTTGATAGTAACTCCTGGGACTTCTACAGGCATGTTGGAAGATTTTTCTGACACCATTTCTTTTTCATCATTGCCTTAAAGTATATTTTTCAACTTTATCTAGTCAACACTGTGAAGTGGTAAATTTATAGTCCCTAATGTAAGTTAATTACTGTAAATCACAGAGTCAATTAAAATATGCATTTCACCCTCAGGCATATTTTTCTTTCAAATTAGAACTTCAATAAATTCTTAAGATCTAATACAGACATTCACTTGGTTGGTATGACTCCAAACACAATTAAAGAGAGATGGGAATGTATTTCCTCAACACCAGTTTATAGCTGTTACTATTAACTATAGTAACAAAAATACGACTATGACAAGCAAGGAATGATTCTGAGCAATGGAGCGCTTGTATGTCATTATTTGGTAACATCAGGAGAACTATGAAAATATTTACTCTTCAGTAAAGTTGCTGTTGATGTCTGTACTGCCAAGGGCCCTCCATCAGTCTTACAGTCAGAATGTTTGTATTGACAGACATATTCTTCCTTTGTAATGCCTTAAACAAAGAAAGCATTAATACCTTAACGATCAGGCATACGAACCATCAGTCAAACCAGACGCCATCCAACCATTATATCAAAACTACCCTGTGTAGCATGAACCCTTTGAACCCTTTAAGTTAGTCTGAACAAATTCCCTCCTCTCCCAAACGGATTTCCTATTGTAAACATACGCTTCATCACAAACTCAGCTTTTTTCAAATATCTTTCTCTATCCAGAAAACTCAGCTTGGCAAAGGATAATCACTGAAAAACACCCCTTAGAACAGCCCCTATAACAAGCCAATGACAAATATGTTAGATTAGCTGAACAGTGACCAACTGTCCTGGAAAAAACTGAATCGTGTAACAAAATTTCCAGCACATTTTTAACATTATTAACAAATCATGGATTCTTTTCTCTCCAAAAGCACTACAGTAACAAAGTACATTGGAGAAAACCACACCTAACTTCCCTGCAACTACTTTTCTTCGGTTTTGGTATCAATTTCTTAGTGACTTCATTAGCTCATTTATCACACTGAGACCTGAGAGTTCTCATTCAATTTCTAATGCTATACTTCTACGACTGTGCACCACTCATGAAAGAATCACTGAAAAAGAGGAATGTTCTTGTATTTCCAACACTGAACAACCCTTTTAGTCAGTTTTATCAAAGCAGTGCTATTTAGGTGTTTGTTAGAAGTTTACTGCCAGAAACAAATTATGATGCCAAATATCTCTTATTTGCAGAAGATATGCAAATTCACAGTATTTTTTCCACTATATCTTTGTAGACGAGAAAACCCAAATTTTATATGTTCTTAGACAAAAGTTTGCAGCAACAGAAACCATTTAGCAGTCTGTAAAAAAATGACACAACGAGAACAGAGAATGTCACTTTCACATTTGCTAAATATCTAACTGAAGTGATTGCCGGGTCTAGAAAACAAGATACAATCTGTTCTAAATGAAATGGTATGTATGAGAATAATGTTGATGTTCTGGTAAAAGAAGCATTTCTTTTTATGTTAACAGTGTATTCCAAACATTTCCCCTTTTTTAAGAAAACACTAGTTTAATGCTCACAAGGCAGAAAATGTTCTGAAAATGTAGACTGCATCCAAACTTTCTTCTAACATGTTCCCTCCAAATAAAAATACGATAAACCATCATACAGAACTGTTTGAAGAGTAAATAAAAATTCTTCGGAGTATTTTCTTTCACCAGTGTTCTACTTCACTGCTTACGAGAAAACCTGAACACCAGCTAGGAGCTTCTGTCTGTAAATATCATTGTTATGTCAGAAGATTTCCCCATTCCCTGCCTAAGCTTCTTAAATTACATTCAGATTTCTGTGGTACTGAATTACTTCAATATGGCAAGTAATGCAGTATTTTGTAAAGGTTTTGTTTCTATTTCCACCTCCAGTTATTGTTGGTTTACATTTTTCATCCTGACTGCTCTGCAGGATATACATTCTTATAACGCTTATGTGAAGTCTTACAGCTTCAACACAGAACATTTTTAACCAGCACGTTCAACCACACCAAGATATAGGCTGAAGCAATATCCTGCATTACAGGATACAACAAATGGTACCATATTTTATCAAAACTTGGGTCAAAGCAACCCAATTCTTGATGGCAAAATAAAAAATAGTCGTGTAAAAAAGTGTTTGTTTGGGCTTTTAGGAGACTCATAGGAACTTTCTTTGAATTCAGTTCATGGGACTGCACGTTCCTCAGTTGTGAAACCTGATTTTTCCAAATTTAAATGAGGACTAAATCCAAAACAAATCTCAACAAAACTGCTTTGCTTTGCCTGCTATGAGTCAATATCATGTAAAATGCCAAAACACTTTTTGCCGCCAACATCCCCCCCCTCCGCCCTGGTAGAAATTGCAGAAGATCCTAGCTTGGAACCCAGCACAAGCTTTCTAAAAGACCACAAACCATTCTAAGTATTCCAGGTATGCACCAAAATCTGGATTCACTGTACATCGCAAAAACCCTGCGCAGAGCATGAAAATTAAAATTAATGTGTACTTAAGATAATTCTTGAAACTAACTGGGGATCAACTCTTAATTAAGTTGAGAACACTCTTTAATTCAACTAAAGTAGTGTTTAGCTGCGGACCTGAGGTGTGGATATAAACAGGATTACTTTTCTTCACAGACAATTCTCCAGATTTTATATACAATCTCACCTGGTCACACTCATTAAATCAAAACAGAATTAGCAAGACACCTACAGAATGCAGAACTATATAGTGCATGGTTTGGAATACAAGGAAATTGGATATTCACAATATTTTGCTTAGATAACTTTCATCCATTATATAAATCACTATAAACCCAGTGAAGACAAAGTATGGCAAAAAATTAATAGACTTAAATGTAGGCACTGTATTTGATGCGTGTACCTTTTATATTTCTACTGGAACGTGGACATGTATGTTATAGAGCATTTATATTAGAGTCTTCAAAACCTGGGGGTATTATTCTATGAGGTATATCCTCTACTGAAACATGCTATAACCTACTCCTACTTTTCCACCTTCCTGTGAAATCAGTGTAATCTGCATCAAACACCTACCTAATAAGGTTACTTAAATTACTTCAAAGGACAGTCTTCAGCAAAGTACAGGGAGAAATATGGAAATTCAAGATCCTTACAAATTCTTACCAGCTCTTGCGTATCTTCTGCTAATGGCAATAACGTAGCTTGCAAAATAGCAGTTTGATCAGTGCTGAGCTTCTGCCACAAACTAATCAGCATAATCACCAGATGGGTGGCACTTTTCAACTTTGCAAATGCCTGGAACATGTTGGCTTGATTTTCTTCTGCTGCATCTGCTAGAGCTATTACCTGCAAAAATTACAAACATCTGTTAAATATAATTTTACCATCCACACTCAACATTGAAATTACCTTTGGCATACTCTTATTTTCCTTTAGAAGATCCTGAGGAATTCTGTTTTCCATAAACACAAACCACAGAGTATTAAATGAGTTATCATTTATCTAGATTTTTCTTTTGCATACCCAAGGCAATTTCAAGTCCATATGGCAACAGGATTAATCTATCTACTACAATCAGTGTAGAAAGGATTTTGTTTAGAGCGTATTTTTAAGGCATTCCTGAAATTAATCCCCAGCATGTCACATATGTGACAACAAACTAATTTTCAGGTTTATATCACATACTAATTTCCATATGACCAGTAAGCCTACTGTATTAATCAAAAACAACACATTGATTTTACGCTATTAAAAAGGCAGCATATAATTCTTTCCATTGGAACACAGCTGCCATCTGTTATTTTATTAACTCTCTTGTCTCTCCATGTTTTGCCCTAGTTTCTTCAGCTTTTATGCCAAAATGTAAACATTATGGATCATGTATATGAAGGCAATATCACTTTAAGTGCCAGACATTATGAAAGACTTTTCAAAAAAAAATAAAAGTAACAGATTCACTTCTTCTAATATGGTAAGAGTTTTGCTGAGTACTTCAAGGTGGGGAAAAACAGAAAAGCTATTACATGATACTCTATTCGGTTCAGAAATAATTATTCATTGTATATTAGTGTCCACTCACAGCACTAAAAAAAAAACAAGGATATTTTGAAAACCATTGCTATTAACGTCTTCATTCTTGAAATAGAATGTTTAGACATTTTCCATCACTGGTGAAAAGAGAAGATGACAGTGATTTCAATAGGCAATTGCTATAATGTCAATATGACAAGAGACTTTCACGGTATTTGCACTGGAGTACTTCGAGTAAGGGAAATGTATACCGGTTAGGGGTTCATCCCGGGCAAGCACAACTTAGAAGACTTGTTCTCAGGAGTGCCATTACATCTCCATGTTACCCAAATAACACTTGGTTTACAGAAGCGTCGATTATCTGATTGTTATTTAAATCAACACAAAGAACCTCTCTCAACCACTCTCTGCTAATTTATCTGCAGACGGGGTAATAGGTGCTTGACTGGAGTTGTGAAAAGCCTCACAGAAATGCAGTTAAAGTGTAATTAGTATTACAACAGAATTTACACAGTAAAACTTGCAGAGCCTGATTCATTAACATTTTGGCAACAGCAGGAAAACGAAAATACTATATGATGCATCTTCAGCAGGGAAAGACAGCCAACCAGCTGTTAGCATTTGGTGGAGGAAAACTATTTTTAATCTGCAATGCTGGCATTAGAGATGTATGTGTGTTCCCTCCAAGCTCCCATGTGACTGGGAAGATAAAGAAAACAGAATTTTAGGCAACTATAAATATTAAACATTTCAAACAAAATGTGTTGATAGCTTTTGTTTTAGATTTTAAAATGTAATCTTTCCAAATAAAGCAGAGAACCCACAGGACACCCATGAGTCCAAACACTACATAAATCAGAGCCAAGTAACAAAATAAACAAAAAAACCCCAAACCCAGCTAACCATGTGAAGGAGAACCAAGAAATTAATCCCAAGCAGTGAAAACCAACATAACATACTATGGTCAGAGAATAGTAATAATATCACTGATATGTCAACTGATGCATTTGTGTTGGCACTCAATCTGTCCTGACCAAAGCCTTGATGCTTTCCACACCTCATGTTCTACACAAGGTTAAGTTCCATATCACAGTCACTCTCCAAGAGTGACAAAGCCACCCATTAGGCACCACACTATGTAGCAACCTACATCAGCTGTCTCTGACCCATGTAACCAGCAATTGTATGCACTGTATACAGCTTCATCTTTCTGAGACAAGCAACAACAGTAAAATCTTCCTCAGATTTAAAAATAAGATCTGACAGAGGCCTTCAAATATCTAATCTCTTTTCCTGCCCAACATACAACTGAAAATTTGGGAAGAACAATGAATGAAGATGAATTTAACATGCTGATGAGGTGTGCTCATTCAATGGTTTGCTTCCTATGTCATCACTGGTTGGGATAGCACAATTCACAATTCCTGGCAAGCTACCTGTACCCTATTATGGATAATGCTCAGGTGATATTAATTTTGCTGAAGATTCAGGTAAATAGAGTTACCCTTGTGTGACAACTACCTGAACCCCACTTACACAGCAAAGGCTACTTTCTAGTCATGCATAAATTCCCAGGTGATTTCTCACTGCGCTATTTTCAACTGACATTCTCCTACATACTTCAGAAACACAAATAGCATAAAGAGAAGTAACTGACATGGCCTTTTACCTTACGGACCTTTCATTTTAGGATAGGTTTTCTTCCCATTTTATAACCATGAATAAAGGAGACGCCCACCTTTTCACAGGCTTTAGGTGTAAAACAAACATCCCAGTACTCCCAAACAATGCCTGATGTACCAAAACCATAACCTATTTTGAAAGTCGTTTCATAAAAACCCTTAAGAAGAACAACTATTAAAAGTTTTTCTTTGGCACAAAATTTTATGGTTCTCATGCACAATAATATAAGGCAAATGTTATAAAAGTGGTAGACCTAAGTTTCTAAAGGAGAAGTGCAATCTTTTAGCATTGCAGGTCACTGAAACATAGCAATTAAATTTTTAGATAACTGCAAATACACAAGTTCTACTTTACACTTGCAGAAAAACCAAGGAGGGGGGAAAAAACACTTTAAGTGCTAATTATTCTTTTAACAGAGAAGTCGCCCAATATAGCTTTCTGAGATCTGGAACATCCAGGACACAGGACAATACAATAAGAATTACCACACCATAATGTAGGCACGTACAGATGTAGTAATTTTTAAAAAGCCCCAATACATGACAATACATGGTTACTGAGTAAATACTTGATAGGAGGTGGAAAAAAAGAAAAATATTTTCTCATGGAGTAAAATTACTCAAAAAATCTCCCAGGACACAAGCTACAAATTTTAGAAGTGTTCTGGGGCTCTTCATTCTTGCAGAATTTAGGAATAAGTATTTTTAACAACATGACATTCACATTTTTAATAATTTTATTTTCACCTGAGCATGTCTATTTATATTTTGTAATATTTGAGGAAGATAAACAATCTCTACCCTTTGCAATCTGAGATTCCAGCCACTTCAGATTCATGATTCTCCGTAACATCCTATTTTTGTTTTCAGTTCTCAGAGTAGCTGTTCAAACTGTTTAATATCTATTTTATCATCGTTCTAAATAGACACAAAATCTTATTAAAAAAGAAAACTTCTCCCTGTCTCACTTTTTCACAGGATAGGTAGGACAACACATTGCAACTGACAGTCTCATATGTAGCTTACATATAAATATTTTAGACCAACTGGAAACAATTAAGTAAAACGTCCATCTATATCACATAAGACCTATCATTGTCTACTTAATAGTATTCTTTCTTCTTTCTTCTTTCTTCTTCTTTAATATCACAAACCTTTCAAACAAAGAAAACTAAAAATAAGTTTTTCAAACTCTCTTTCAAAAATTTATGAAAGAAAAGAAAGTATCTGATGCTGGAAATATTCAAGAGCTACTATAATAGTGTGGAAGTATAATATTGAACATATATTTTACAATTTTTATCAGAACTTGCTTTAAAGTTATATTATTTTTACATTTTTTTCTGAATAGACCCCTCTGTTCCAATACATGTAACTACAGAAAAGTAAAGGCCAGTTAAGTTATTGTGAAAGCATATTGTAAAAAAAAAAAACTGCTCTCTAAACAAAGATATTTACTAAATTTCATATTCACAGTTGCAATGTAAAGCTGAAATCCAGATTTTTTTATGATCTTGAGAATTTTATACCCCAACACTATTACAATGATTTGACTTCAATAATTTCAAAGCATAGAACATTTCTCAATGTTTTCATCCTTAAGTTTTTAAGCAGAAAGATGTCTCTCCATGCTTGTTTCATTGCTAAGTAGGCCTTATAAGACGTCAAGCATTTGAAAACTAATGGTGACGCAAGTTTTAAAACCAGTCAGAGTTCTCCATCATTAGTAGTAATGTAAGATATTTTTAGAGCACGGTTTAATATCCAGCAATAACTTCAAAATTAGCCTCTTGAGAAAGTCTTGCAACATAGCCCACTTGTACATGCAGACAAATTTCTTGAGGCAATAATGACCATAATAATAATGACTCTCCCAGGCTTATTCTAGCAATATACAAAAAATACAAATACAATTCCAAAAATACAAAACACTTTCTTCTTAGCTGGATAGGAAGTTGAAGAAAACTTTGAAAAAGTCAAGGGCAAGAAATGAGTGTGAAGTTCCAGGGAGCTTCCTTTGTGTTGGTAGTATATTTTCTTGGACTCCCTAACACTATTGGGACTAAAAACTCTGCCAGATTTTATGCCATATCCTAAAATGGAGAACATGAAAAGTGTTAGATAATTTGGTTGGGGTTTTTTTGTTTAAACAGATGGAATAAAACAGCTATTGGCCACTGGTAAAAAACTAGCCAACTAGTCTTACTGTCATTTAGTTCTAATACATTGGGTTCAGCTTCTGAAATTTTGAGGTAACTTTATTTTTAGCAGAAATAAAGTTTGAAAAAAAGGCATTTTGGCATTCAAGGAATAGAACCTCTTTACATGTCATCCATAGCACTTATAAGCAATTCTTATAGAAAAACTTTGTTAAAATATGAAAGATAACATCAGAAATTTAATTATTCTGAAATGAACACAGGGAGGATGAAGCTCATAGGTCTCTTCTGGCAATTGTTTTTACAGAATAATTTATTGCAAGGAAGTTAATTGAAACCCCTTATAACTATTTTTAAGCAGAATTAGATCATCGTAAAGCAGGACTAATGAATATAAAGCAGGAAAAAATGGAGACCTGAGAAATGCTAATTATGGCTTTTTCATTGCTATTGACACAGGACATTCACTACTAGTCTCATCCTTTTCCCCATTTTAAAGAAAATATAACTCAGTTGCAAACCTAAAACAAGATCCAACACCATTTTGTTTGTGTAGTTTTAAGAAGTCTCCATCACATATCTTAATTCACACAGGATTTTTAAGCATTCGAAGTCAAATATGCTTTTTCTTACAAGTCTCTTTGTTTACCTTAATATATAAAATTCTTAAAACCCTTACTCCAGGAAAACCAAACTTTTTGGTTTTTTTCTAAGCAGACAAGTCTCAAAGTAGTTTCCAAGATAAAGAGTGATCAGCAGCCTGATTCCCTGCGCCGACCATCTCACTCAACAGCCATTGTGCACAGAGCTTTTGACAGGTGACTAAAGCTTTATGGAATGCGGGCGGAGATATCCATGTCAGAGATCGATCTTTATCGAACACTCCGTCACCAGGAAGAACAGCCATGTCCCTCTCGCAAGGGAGCACCTCTAAACGCCGTGGCGCTTCCACAGCGCGGCAGTGGCGACGAGAGAGCGCACGTTGGGATTAAGTACCCCGGGGCACAATTATCCGACCCTCATGAGAATGTCTCAGCTTGTGCTAACCACGACTTCAGCTTTTTCAGTTGTGGCACAGGACCACCATGAAGACAACAAAGCATCAATTCACTAGACACCAAATACTCGACTTTCAAGTGAAGCTCAACACGGCTTTGATGAGAGAAGACAGCAGAGACAAAAGACATTGCAGCATGGTGATCCATGCTTTATCTGCATGCACACAGCTACCTCCTGAAAATCTCCTGCCTCACTTGATGAACATGAAATTAACATGAGTAATTACTATAGCAATCTGTGCCTCTGAAAACAAGACAACTTCAATTGAGAAAATACTGAGGGATGTCAGGGAAACCGTGTTTTGTTTTGTTTTCTTCTGTTGCTTCCATGACAGAATTATCTCTAACAGCTCTACTGCACCTTTCTAAATTGGGTTTTGCCACAAAGCAATACTGTCTACAAGCATAACAAAGGCTGCACATTTTGATGACAATCAACTCAAACACTTCACAAGAGCCAAATGTATGTACTGTTTAAATTCAGAACTCTCTTTTGAAACTTCACAAGTATCTAAGCTATGCCTTACTGCCACAAAACCAAAGTGGGATTGGATTATTGCCACAGAGAATCATGCTGCATCATTTATTTTAATTCTTTCATTTTAAGAACTAGTGACAATGATGTCAGTAAGAAAATCTTTGGCGATAAAGAAAATATAATTTCAGCCATACAGCAACATAGCAGTATGAATATGGTCAATTCAAAAGGAAAAAACCTCCAGCTTTTTAATTTTTCCTCTTTAGAATACTCAATAAGAAAATATGCTTTTTCTGCAGAAGTCGCTCTCCCCAGCTTTTATCTACACCATTATAGTCTGAATGGAATTTTTTTTTGAAAATTACTGCAAAATATTTAGTGAGTTTAGAACCCTACGCACCTGAGTGCACTACCCAAAAGTACTTGATTACTTAAACATCTAAACCCAAATCAAAACCCTGATTGATCAATGTCACCTTGTTCCATAGGAATTTTATATTTTGTCTGTACTAAGTATATAAACAACCTTTCCAGTAAAATCCAAGCATGAAGACCACCTGGTTAGCTCTACTTCAAATTAGTATGTTCTAATTTAAGTAAGAAAATTCATATTCCTTTGATTCTCAACATGCAGCCCTTCATGTGCATAACTCAATTTCAATTTCAATTTTTTTTCTGTCTTAGCAATACTAATGTAGTGGCAAAAACCTACACATTCCCATCACTGTTGCCAGTTTACTGCTATTTAAACACATCCTAGTGCTGTACACTGCTGCCCATCCTTAACTGAGCTTCCTTGTGTAAAGCCATGGGAACAGAAATGAGGAATTCCTTTTGTCTCTGCTGTCCATCTGCAGTAAGCATTACACTTAAATTTATTTTAACTTGACTAATACACTCATCTCTATTTGCTTCTTTTTTCATATGTTATTGGCTTGTTGAGTTTGATTGGGGTTTTGTTAAGGGTTTACCATTTTTGAGATACCAGATAAATTAATATGGCCAATAGTAGCAATAGAAAGATGATTATTTAAATACTTGACACATCCTCTCAATGGCTTATCCACAGATAAATATTGCAAGCAATTTTGCATGTGAGCAATTGCAACAGTGAATAAAAGTAACAAATTCTTATTTGGAACTACTATTAAATACCAATATGGGTGTAAATTCTTGAAAGAAGGTTACAAACATGCTTGAAAATGTATATGGTACTTTGCAATACATTTAAAAATAAGTTCTACATTATAAAATCCAAATTTAAAAGTGGAGTTATAAAATTAGTAGTTTATCCAAGTGAAGTAACATCTGTTACAAATTACATAAAACCCAAGAACAGAGTGAGTTGCAATGAATCCTTTACTTAACCCTTCAAAACATAAGTTCTATTTAGGCAAAGGGATGTGCTACATAGCACAGATATGTCACAGAATCTGTGATAGTCAACGAATGTTGAAGAGAGAGTTTCACTGTGAAGCTGTGGTTGAATTGGCAGGAATGTATATAAAATGGAGCCAAACATGAGCTAAATGGAGACAGAGAGGTGGAGAGCCAGGTCTGTATCACCAAACACACAGCATTATGTAATGACAACCAAAAAAACTTTACAATAAAAGAAAAAAATTCAAACAGTTGAAGTTGCATGCTTTGTATGTTTAAATAAGTTTTGGACCTAAACAAACAGTTTAAAAAACACAAGACCCACTCTGAAAATTTTTAATTGCCTATCAGTACAAATAAATTATGGACAGCCAAGAAATCAAGACAAACACGTTAGATCGTACTTCTATAAAAATTAATGTACAGTAAAGCTGTATGGGTCAAATTAAGGATTCATTAACTCCAGTGGGAGCACTGCATCCATTCAGTTAAGGCAGGATTTCATCCTATCAAAGACCACTACTCTCACTGTCAGTCATATGCACCTAGTGGAGGAAAAAATCATTTGCAACATGTTAGATATCACATGATGAGAATAGTATTAGAAGTCTAGAATAATCCACAAATTATTGCTTCCCAGAAAGTACACTGTAAAATATGTCTTAGAACAGCTTGGTTTCATATCTATAGCTTGTTGTAATAATGAAATACAAAAACATGCTGACAAACACACGCTGAAATGATTCATAAAAACAAATCCAAGTAAAACATAATATAGATGTTTTCCCCTCTGTATAAAGGAACACAAAGCTATTCCACCAAATTCTATTCTGAGGCCTTTAACAATAAAAGTATCAACATCAAAAAAATCAGCAAGCCAGTTGAAGACAGTGAAATTCTAATCTGAATTCTAAGACACTGCCAATCCCACGTGCAATTTTGGCACTTCTGCTTTATACTGAATTACCTGAAGAAATTTTCAGAACTCCCCATTCAGACTGAGCTAATATTTAATATTAAGTGATTACAAAACATTGGGGTTGATAATACAGTGTCTAAGAGTAAAAGTAAGACTAAGAATGATTAAATTAAAGCTACACGTTCTGGAAACAAATTCCAAACATAGAAATCAAAGAAAATGGATGGTAGGCTAATTAGAAGCTCACATTTAACTGTAACACTAATTTCAGGACCTCTCTCATGAAAATTACTTTTCTATTTTGAGACACTTATAGACTTTCTCTGTTATTAGTAAAATCTTGAGAACATGTGACAGTACATCTGGAAATAAAACAAGCTTCCCAAGCCAAAGTGCAAAGGTCAACATACATGAATTGCTTGCTTTTATACTTTCTCTTTGAATTACAAGTTTTCCATAATGTCTTCTTTTTTTTTTTTTTTACTGAAGGAGACATAACCATTTCCAAACATAGGAACATCATGATGAAATGCAGGTTTTGTAAAACTCAGTCAAAAACACAGTTTATAAACCTTGAAGAAAATGAAGCAAAGAGATTGAAGTTCCAGTCTTACTGGATTTACTAGCAAATGAAAAAAAAAAAGGCAAAAACAAAAGCATAATTTAGGAAAGTAAAAATTCACTGTTCATTCAAGGTGCTACAACAACTTCCAGACAAAGAAAACTCTTGTGTTTCTCCACAAATGAAGTACAGCACAGATCCCATAAATGCTTGCTTCACAACAATACCTAGCAAAAACCTGTACAAACTGCATCCTACTTCACATGACATTAAACTTCTAAGTCATAACTTCATGCAAAACAGGTATGATTATTTTCAGTGAGGTAGTTTCAAGGGGCAAGACAAGTATTGCAAGATTAAAAATATCTTTAAATATCCTAGAATATCTTAAAATTGTAAGACTAAAAATATCCTACTGCCAAGTCACACAGAAGTCTTAACCTAATAATGAAGCAGTAAAGAGCTTATCATAACCCTGCCTGAATCCCTCGATCTACAGAAACAAAACAAAAAAANAAAAAAAACCCAAAAAAAACCCAAAAGAAACAAAAAAACAAACAAAACCCCACACAAAACCACCACCAAACACCTGAAGTAACATTACAATGTGTTCAACAGCAAATCTTCAGTTGTTGATGAAAGGAACATATATTTTTAGGTCACCAAATCAGTTGTGCTGCAGATACTCATTCTTCTGCACACCTGGAACTGCCCCTTCTAACTCTCTTCTCTCAAAGTGAAGAATTAAGAAAATTCCCACCTGAAATACCCTGCTAATTCACAAGCACAAAGCCTACAGGTACACAACCAGGTGCAGTTTTCTTTACATGCACACCTGCCTTAGCCACACAATAAACTAAGGCAGTGCATTCTGCCAGGTAAACATAAAACTTAGAACTTAGGCAGATATATATATATATATA